>JAOQGH010000040.1:25894381-25951777 GCA_025769975.1 Gallinago jamesoni
AAAAAGGAGGGGAGAAAAAGGAGGGGAGAAAAAGGAGGGGAGAAAAAGGAGGGGAGAAAAAGGAGGGGAGAAAAAGGAGGGGAGAAAAAGAAAAGAGACCTCTTACAAATATTGTTTAATGCTTTTACTTTAGAGGGCTACAGTAATCTTACCTTCTTTTCCCATCATTCATATAATTTGTGCCAATCTCACTGGTAGAGCTCACTTCATCATAACCAGAGCAAGATGCCTCCAGGACTGCTTGATCCACAGAGCTGTGTGAATCCCTCTTCGATGGACTGTCTGGTTTCTCATCTCCCGACTCCGATGAACCAATGTCAACGACCTCACACTGGGGCGCTGGAACTTCCACCAGCTCCAGAGAAGCATCACTGTCATTCTCATCTTTGTTTCTTGTTGTTTGAGCAGTAGCTCCATTCTCCTGTCTTGGAGGACTGGACGTAGTAACTTTGTCTCCTTTAGCAACCTTTCCACCCTTGACTTTCCGGACAGGCTTGGAGTCAATTATATCCTGTTCTGTATCACTGTTCTCTGGCACGCGGGCTGCCCTCAGAGTTTTCTTCTTCCTTAGCTTTCTCCTCCTCCTGTTTCCTTTTTCTGCTGGGACTACAGTGGTTACCGCCTGTTGCTCAGACAGTTCTGCTGACAATGTGGGCGTTTTATCCACTGGCATTTCTAGAAGGACTGAATGCTTTGGAAGAGGGGTGCTACTCCGATCCAGTATAAAGCTTTCAGTCACCGTATCATTTGCTTCTCTCTTGCTGAAAACAGAGAGTGAATGAGGAGAAGGGTTGTCAGGAAGTCCAGCCTTTCCCCTGTCCAAAGCAGGCTTGCGAACATCTTGATTAGTGTGTTGGAAACAAGTTGCCAGCTCCGATAGGGATATGGTTGCAGAGATAACTGGATACACTGGAGTCTTCTGGTTGGTCTCTTCTGAAGAAAAGAGACTAGTGTTACATTCCAATGTCCAGCAATAAGTATTTATGCAAAATTGCTTTCCCTGCAATTTTTTTTTGTTTATACTTAATTGTGCATATAAAGCACACATACCTACACGTTGAAAGCTATGTGCACATGCAGATGTGCTATTTCAGGCAGCTATGCAGCCTTTAAAAAACATACCCGGGGAATAAAATGTTTACCTGCGTACCCAGAAGCAAAGGAACAGGACACATCGTTCATTTTCCTGGCTGACTATATGATTTTGAAGTTCTGATGAACAACTTTTGGTGAATCCTACCTTGCTGGCTTAAGATGCTTAAGATGCACACTTCACTGTGTGCTCCCCTACCAGCTGTCACCACTACTGTAGGACCGCTATTAAGCAATGTGTACTTAATATATCTCAGTTCCTCAGTGACATAGTTTGAAGACCTTGTGCTTAACCCATCTGCCTTCGTTATTTCTACCAAGTTACTTGGACCTAACTCAAAGTAGATGAGTCCTGCACAACCCGCTCTGCAGCATCGTACCTTCTGGGAATGGCAGCAACGTCAGCCATCAGGGTAAGCTTTTTAGCTCATCTTCGGTGGACTAAGTGATGGGCCAAACACACTCTCCTTGTCATTTTAATTTGAAGCTAATAGGAACAAACAAATCCAACCTCTCAACAGAGACAGGCTAAGAGCACAGGCAGCATCTCGCAGCTGTGTTTCCCACACCCTAAAATTCCCCAGTTGCATTTAGAGTAACTATAACCTGGAACAGGATGGTTCGAGTTCACTGCATTTATTGGGTGGGATCCCTAAAGAATGAGAAGCTGGCAGGATTTGAAATACGTCCCTGCTTCAGTCCCTTAGAAACCAGCCACATTTAGACAAAGCTGTTGGACTGTTTAACACCCCACAGTACAAAGCTGATGCTTTGGAATTACACATCCAACTAGAGACAGCTTAAATGTGAGTATCTTGCCCCACGCCTTCCTCAAAAGGGAATTTCCAGGATAAAACTAGAACCATGCTGAATACAAGTCAAAAATTACAGGGGAGGTTTTAAGGTCTGGGGTTTTTTTATCACATTTTTCTGAGACAATGTAACCTGCAGATTCACGTTTGTTCTATTTTTAAAGAGAACTAGAAACCTGTAGGTGCAAATAATTACAATTTGCACGTACTTAACAATTTCAAAAATGGGCAATCCATTTGGATGTGTGGTAAAGAAAGTTCCAGTTTCTAAGATTATTAAGCTGACAAAATCCTACAAAAGTTAATGGGAACTCACCCCTGCACAACAGGCTGCACATCTGAGACCTAACTTACATTCTTGCAGGGAAAAAAAATAATCCTGATTTTCTTAAAGCTAGTTCTCTTAAAACAAAGAGAAACCACACATACCATCCTTCTGCTCCACCTCTTCTGCCTGTGAAGCACCTGGAGAGTTCCGGAGTATAGAATTCACATTTTTTTCTGAGCCTTTTGGGGACACAGGTTCTCGTTTAACTTGTACTGAGGAGTCAGGAGGAGCGGTAGGTGTGATGCCAGAAGACTGGAATGGTGACGGTGTATTTACATGAACAGAAGCTCCAAGTGGAGGTACAGAAGAAGATAAAGTGTCCAAAAGGGGCAGGAAGGAGCCTGCAGGAATTAAGTCAGCTGCCATCTGAGATTTGCTATTTCTTCTCTCACTTAAGACACTGCAGGAAAGTTGCTCTGACAGTTCAGAAGGTTCATATGTTTCTAATAGCAAAAGAGGAGAGCAAAAAAAATACAGAACAACAATGTTCATATTTTACAATAAATTTAGTGGTGCCAAGCGCTCATTTCTTGTGGACAGACAGAGAAGAGAAAAATTGGTAAAAAAGCCACTAGGTGGCACTAGCAGAAGAGACAGATGCACACTTCAAGACTGAAAGCCTACAATTTTATTGCACATTTTAAACAAGTGAATTCAAGTTAAATGGTATTTTTACAAGGTGATGATTTCAAAGAACATGAGTTAGTATTCCACTGCTGTAGTTTTATGTTATCTCATACCTTGTAGTCCCTGCAAGATTTGGATTCTCTGACTTCTCAGTGTACTCATTTCCATGGTTATCTGCAAAACAGTTGCGGTTTCAATCACACCTACTTAAGTCAGTTTTTCGGGCTGCTAACTTCTAGTTCACACAGTCTCAAAAGCCCACTGTTACCTGTTGCTTTAACACAAGGAACCGTTGAACCTCAACATAGGCAGCCTGCAGGGCAGCCCTGGCCTGCAAGAGACTGCTGTCCACACTGTGCAGGGACTTGCTTAACTCTTCTTCCCTCAGCGAAATAGCCAACAACTGGTCTACCTGAGAGTGTTCTGAAAAAGAAACGAAATGCTAAGTATAATTGCAGATTAGAATACATTACACATGATATCTAAATGAATACTACCACCTCAGAGTGTAAAAATCACATAAATTAGGCCAAGCATCAAGAGTGATAAAAGAAGCTGAAAAGGAATATCTATGCACAGAACAGTCACATCTATATGAAAGAAAAGCAAAGTCGAGCATTACTCTTTGGAAGATCTCAGCCTTGACTCTAGTAACTTTTTTTCCATTATAGCTTTGCCAGCACTCTTCCACAAAGAGCTCTTGTTGAAGTACATGTGTACATAAAGTACACATACATATTTTCAATTAATGTAATTAAAAAGGCAAAGGCAAGTTTAGGCTAAACCAGATTTAAATCATTCAGTTAATCCAGAGGCCAAGGAAAGTCAGCTTAAGAGAAAAAGAACCCAATGATAAAAATATCATTTACTACCCAGGATGATTTGGGGTGGTGAGACTCACATTTGCAATCTCTTTGGGAAGAGTCTCTGAGCACTGTACTCAGTAAAAGATCCTCCTATACTCCTTTCTAAACCCCTCTGGCATTACAGACAGATTCTCCAAGCAAATTAAGTTTGAGCCCTTAGTTTAATTCAGGTTGTACTTTCCTCTAGTAGATTTACTAAAATAATGATGATGCTGAAGCAAAGTAATGGGAAAGAGAGATTTTACTAAGTTGACGGTGTCATGATTCTCCATAAGAGACACTACTTGTTGAAGACAGAGGCTGATAAAAGACACCACCTTTTCAAATAATGAAATACTAGTTCCCACAAGAAGATCCACATTAATTGCCTTGCATTCCAAACAACTCTTAATATAAAGAAACAATTTTAAAAAGAGAGATGGAACATTTGAAAGCTATCATCTGGACTCCAAAGCTCCCAGAGGGTGATGTAATGATTTAGTTCCCAACAAAAACATTCTCCTTAAAACACAGATTACAATTAGAAGGTAGCTGAATTAGAAGGTGGCGATAGGTCCTTTTCCCTTCAGAACTTCATCCAAAGAGGCAACAAACCTCTCTTCCCTGAGCAGGGGAAAGCAAAGGCTTCATCTGTGCAAGTGGGAAAATGAACTTCAGGCAGAAAGAAGGCACAAAGTCTTCTCTTAGAAATAACTTCTGACAAATTAAGATGGGACTCTTCAGAGAAGAATCTGTTGCAGACCCAAGAAGAGTCCACCCCATGACCTTCCGCAAGAGCCCAAGAAGCCCCGAATTAACACTAAGGAACTACCATTTTAGCCAAGTCAAAATACTACTAGGTATTTTTATAACTCCTATACCAAATGCACATTATCTATGATACTCACCTTTTTTACCTTTGATTTTTCTTCTCTTATTCTTTCTTTCTAGACTAGGGATTTCAGGAGAAGATCCCTCCTGCAAGTAAAATCATTTATTAACAAAAATTACAAGAGCGATTTTGCCTAAATTTAAAAAAAGCCCAACATCCACTGTCTTTTCAAGCATTACTTTTACCCACAGAGAGGAATATTCAAGTAATTTCGCACTTTCTTGTATAACTCGTCCTTCCCTTTGCCCTTAAAAGAGGGAGGTCAACAAAGCAAGTGCCATGTCTTCATCTCAACTAGGAAGAAATACTAAACAAGCCAACAGCCTTCTACTTGCTCAGATGTTTAGGGCTGCACTTGGGTCAGATTTTCCACTCTACAGTTTTAGTTGAAGGTCCAGAGGATTAAATCAATGAGGAATTAAAACTATCATGTTCTGCATATAACAAAACCATTTTGAGGACTGTGATCAGAAACATACTTTTTGTTGTCCTTTGGGTAAGTCCAAGACAGAACAGCAAAATAATTTTGTAAAAAGGATTGTCTTTCCTTGCTTGACCATAAAACCAGGAACATCTAAGGAAAATAAGTTTCTGCTACAGCTTAGCTTCCATTTAGGTTTTGAAACACCAGGACCCTTGCTACAAGACAAAGTACTTCTATGGATATATTTTAATAGCCCTCATTTACCTGCATGCATACCAGTTACCAAATCAAAATTCCTACTAATTAAAAAATTATTAAGTCTTGCACTAGGAAAGCAGAAATGGAAAAGATTCTTAAAGAAAATTAAGTCAAAAAGAATTAGTTTGGGGTTATCAATGTACAGGCAATCAAATGGAGAAAGTCCTCCTTGCAGAGATCATTTCAAGGCTGAAAAATGACTGATAGGGAAAAAAAAATTAGTGCAAAGCTGGACAAAATTGGACACTTACTCCAGTTGCTCTTCGTTTCTTTCCAACTCCTTGGCTGTCATTCTGCTCAGTACCAGATGTGCAGCTACTGTCTGTAGCTGCATCCACATTATTAGACACTGCAAGAAGTGAAGCATTATTTGAAGCTGGACGATTTTCTTCTGAGATTTCTAATACGTTTTGCTTTTCAAGAAGGGGTGTTCTCTTCTCTGGGCTCTCCTGGTCTTGTTTGGTGAGGCCTGTGACCTCAGAAGTGGCCTGTAGGCTGTGTCTTCTTCCATTAGTCTCAGTTCTTTCAGACATAAATGGTGACAAGGGAAGAGAAGCCGTCTTCCGTTTCAAGTCAACCTCAATGCCAGCGCTTCCCTCATACCCAGATGTTATGTGATGTGAGTGGCTGGCTGCAATTATTTGCCTTTGCCCACTTTCTTTTGTTTTGGCTTGTTCACTGAAGAAGCTGTAAGCAGAAGGGTTTCTGTCTGCAATGACACTGCTTTCAGAAAAGCTACGTTTTCTGGCTGAGCCAGGCACTGCTAAAGAAATTCCTTCCCACTGGAATCCTTCCAGAGTAGACAGGTCAGATTCTTCACCAAGTTCTAGACCCTCTTGCTCATTTTGAACAAGAGGCACCATTTCTATACCAAACCTTTAACAAGATAAAAAGAAAGATAAATACGCATGTAACAAGCCAGCTACATCTACAAAAAAAGCTTTCCCCCTTCCCCAAAAGCACATTACTGTTTTAAGAGATCTGGCAACTCACAATCATGAGATTTAGTGGTTAAGAACTGACAGCATGATTTCCAAGTCAGAAATCATGTTATTATAATTATTCCAAACGAAGTTTGTAATAAGAACATGTAACATCTTTTCAAGACTCTTCAAAACTTCAGGTTTATAGAAAGTTTCAAGAGTGAAGTATATTCTTACTCTAAACACAAAATCAAGCTGTGTACCAAATTAAAAGATGAAGAGGAAGCATTTATTTTGCCTGCAGCAATGCAAGCATTTCTCATAGTCCTGAATAAATGAAGAAATAAACAACAGTCACAGCATTGTTCACAGCTTGATTCCATTTTCACATTCTTCCGCTTACTAGTACTTAAAAAGCAAATATATTGCTAGTGTCCATATTCAGATACTGAGCAACAATTTTGAATCTATTCGTATCTTTTCTAAGCAGCAGACTACTATTACTTATCTACGGACAGCCAGCCAATGCAGCAAGCAATCATAAAAACTCAAAATTATTTATATACACAAAAGATCGTGGTATAGCAAGCTTCATTCTGAAGTCTAAGTTTTAGGATTCTGGAATTCATTTCAGATTTGGAGAAAAACAACCCTCCCCCCTCAACATACAAACACAAAGACATGGTTAGATCTGAAGGCTACCAACCTAGGTAAACCTTTGCCAAGTTCCTGTTTCTTCTTGGTTACTTGCTGGATGACTTGATCCCAGTTGACATTTCGACGGGAAGCACTAAGAATCTGCCTGAGGGTGGGTTTAAGCCCTGACTCCTTCTCAGTGTCACTTTTCCGATGGCCACTTACATTCCGAATGCGCCGTGCATTATTGAGATTGGGCTCTGGAAGATGTGTCCCAACTTTGCTCTTCAAACTAATGTGTCTTGTCAGGTCTCTTTGCAGAGAGGCAGGGAGGCCAAGTTTGCTTAAATCGGGAAGAAGGCCTAGTGACTGGCTTCCTCCTTTTTGCAGCTCAGGATCTGAAGGATTTTCAAAACCTTCCATTTCAAAGTGATCATGCGACTTGACATGCTCTTCATCCCCTTCTCCATCCTGTGAGATCATCTTCAAATCCACATGCAAATGGTCCTGACTGCTTGATGGAGAAACTGTGGGTTCCCTCTTGAACGCCGAATCTTTTAGTTCAGTAGAAGCAATACTTGCAGGAGCTGGCTTTTCATCATCTTCCTTTTCAGGGGTGGCAGGTTTATCTTCTGGAGTGTCACAGGGTAAACAAGGACTAACAGAAGAACACAACTTTTCAACTTTTGCTTCTGACTTTTCACTTCCCGCTAAATCATCATCACTCACATCTTCTAATGAATCTAATCTCAACTCGTTCTTTGGCAGTACTTCCCCAGTTTCTTCCTTTTTCTGGTCATTTGCATCCTTGCAAGATTTCAAGGGAGCATTTTGTAAGGAATGGTTGGACTGAATATCTTTGGGGTTTTGCTCTGCATCACTTACACTATTGACAGGCTCTCCAAGATTGCTACCAAGCACATCTTTATTTTCTTGTAAGTTACCAGCACATGCACCATGCAGCTTCGATGAATAAGAGGAGAAACCGTTTGTTTCCAAATTCAGTGCCTTCAAATGATTCTGCTCTTCACCACTAGTTGAGGATAACAGAAGCTTGACATTTTTTAAGAGACTGTTTGTATCTTGCTTTGGGGAAGATAGCTTTCTATCTGTGATATTCAGAAGAGGGGATTTCAGTGATGGCATCTTATTACTTCTGCCACCATCTTTGTCAGGCTTTTCAGCACTGGAACTTTCATTACCTTGGTCTTTCATTACCTTGCAAGAATCAAGCGGATCTGAGGTTACATTAGAAGGAGGAGATGCTTCACATTTTTTAAGATTTGAAAGGCTAACATTGGCCTCATAAGTTTTTCCTTTCATTGGTGAATCAGTAAGAGGCATAAATACAGAATCTATTTTATCTGGATTTTTAGAAACATTATCTTCAGACCGTGGCTGCTGCTCTGCAGCTTTCTGGGATGGGTAGGGAGTCCAGCGATGTATTTTATCTCTGGATGGACTGCCATTTTTTCCACTGGCTCTTGAAATTTTGCTTTCTTGTTGCTTCGACGTACAAAAATCCAATGCACCCTCAGAAGGAAGTTTATCACTAGTAAAATCAAGTGAGTAACTCCTATTTTTTCGATCTCTGTATGACAGAACATCAATATCTTTCTCCTGCCGCTGCCATGCATATCTTTCCTTATTATATTTAATTTGCTCTGATGAATACGTATCTCCTGAGCTTCCAAAATTCCAGCCATTTGCACCATGAGGACTACATTTCCAGTTTCCTCCATAACTCTTGGAATTCCAACTGGAAAAATGACCAGTTCCTTCCGAGTGCCAAGTAGAATTTCTATCCCTGGCACTGTGATGCCAATTTGATGTTCCTCCTCCCCGCCCACTTGGATGCCAAACATTTCCAGAATTCCCATAGTTATGCCGATTTGAAGAGCCTCCTGAAACATTCTGGTGCCACCCAGAACGTCCTCTTGGGCCCCCTGAATGTCTGCTTATATTAAGGTTCCTCTGAGAGTGTGAAAATTTGCCTTGTCTAGAACTAATATAATCATCCTTTTCCCACTTCCAGTCCCTTTGAGACGCATTATGATGATGCCACGATGACTGATCATAAGCTTCTCTTTCTTTGTAAGTGGCTCTTTCTTCTCGCCTTCTCTGTGATCTCCTATCATCACATTCTAAGTCTTGGTTTGCACAGCTTGGTTCAGCTTGCCTATAAAACAATTGAGAAAAACCTAAATTCTGATGCCATTCTACTGAAACCAAAGAGGATGTAAACCTAATGCATTTTATATGCATTTTATTTGCACTGGGGAGAAAACATTTCTTCCTTTAAATAAAAAGAAACAGACATAACTTATTTAGCTGCTTTACTGTTCCGGCTTATGTAGTATTTGACTTTCAAAATTAGTGTTGTACCTTTATTTCCAAATTACTAATACAAGAACAACTGATGTGGTGCAGGAACAGCTCAATAGACTAATTCTTGAATATTTCTGTTTAACTCAGAAAATAATATTCCTTTCTATTTACTAGTTATTGGGCTAATAACAAACAAAAAGAAAGCTTCTTTCTGTTGTATAATCTTTGTAATTTGAGTATATCTCAATAGATAAAAAATTCTTTAGTAGTGAGATAATAATTTTTTCTGAAGATTATTCTTTTGGTGTTAGCTGGATATTCTACTTACTGGAGAAAACAACTGAGATCACATCTCAGTTTAAAAAGCTTAAGTTAAAACACACATGTAATATATCCACAGAAGTTGTATCTCAGAATGAAAAATATTTCTTCTTTGTTTCATCCAACACTCCAACAGTCCACAGCGTGCAATGCTGAGTCTGTCTGAGCCTCCCAGAACCACTATCTACTGCCCTTTGGATAGCGCTTGTACTTGGCAACTTACCACAAACACGTGGTGAATTACCACATGTACATTTAAAGATAAATGCTACCTTAATGCCGACAGCTATTCCCAGGGTCAGCAGTCTAAATGTTCTAAGTAGTTCTACCAAATGAGGAGTTTTAATAAAACTTTTTCCAAAAACTCATTACAGAAATGCTTTTTTCTCACATTGCAGGAACACATTCAATTTAGATCCCTGGACAAGCAAGACAGGAAACTTTCACACTACTGCTCAATAACAATTGATTTGAGTAAACTGAAAATTTATATTGTATCACCCTTTAAGTTTTCAACACATTCCAATTTTGCTAAAAGATGCACAAATAATTACTCTCCAATGGGAAACAGCCCACTGCATAAGACGAAGTGAGTTCTAAGACAAGAATTCAAAGAAACAATGTCTAAGTGATACTGTTAAATTATAGGAGCTGACTCAGCCAGATTATGATCTAATGGAAGCAATTTTCTGTATTAGTAACTTAATCCATATATTTTCTTTTGTTCCGTCCCCCCCAAACTAGCATCCAGCTGAGAGATTTTCTAAGATTTTAGTTGCGTCAGAATACCACTGTACTGACAGCATTACTCTTTTACCATAAAAGCAGAAAAAGTGACATTGTTGCTACCTACATTGACTAATATGAAACCATGACCATCATGCAGCACAGGGATACCCTAGTATGACAGAGGTGTCAAAATCAAGATAATCTCCATAGATTTGTGTACTTGGAGGTGCTGACCGAAATTTCTAGCCACAGCAAGCAAGAGCTTCTTTCAAAAAAACATATGCCTCTTAAATATCATTGCCAGGCAATAAATCTATTCAAACAATATACTCCCAGCTGGAACATCGTTATTAGCAGTGCACTCTTGCAGAGTCACATGGAAGATAAAAGGTATTACTTGTTACTCCCTGCAGCCTTCCATTTCACAGTGAGCCACTAGAACTATATTTAGCTAAAGGTAAGCAGCAAGATAAAGCAGGTAAGAAATTTCATTCAAGGACTATGGGATTTCAGTGTGGCACTGACAGAACAATCCAGTTCACTTTAAAACTGGTTAAAGTTTTATAACAAAGCATGTTCAACAACAGCTTCTAAAAGCCGGCTTCCTATAGCCAGCTCACACCCCGAATCATACTAGCACTACTGTCACTTTTATTAAGCCTTTCAGTTAAATAGGAATCAAATGTTAAAATAAAAACATTAGGACTCTCAAAACCCAAGATTCCAGACTGGGAACTGATTTTATCCATAATGGAGAATTGTTAGACTTCCTTACTAGTAGTAGATCAGCAGAACAAGAACATACAGCAGAATCACATTTACATGTTGAAACTACAATATCTACATAGGTGTCTTGGATTGTTCTTATAAAAGTACACTGGCTACAGGTGGTTTATATTTCATGAGCACCTAAGCCTTAGGAGCATATCCCAACTGTATTAAAAGCAAATCTATGACCTAAGAGGAGAAAGGAAAACTCACCGGTTCTGTTCCTTCCTTTGCTTGATCAGTTGAATGAGTTCTTTGTCAAGGTATTCTTCTTCTGCCTCTTCTTTCCCTTCCTCTTTTCTGTCATGGGCATCAACATTGTCTTTGTGCAGCTGGCTGGAGATGTGCTTGGCATATGCTGACAAACCCACCAGTGTCACCCTGCACACCCGGCACTCATGGTTGCTGTCCCTAGGAAGAGAGGCAGAGGGTGGACTTTCAACTCTGCCAACAGGCATGGCAAGTAGCTCTGGTCTTACTTTGTTTCCTCTGAATGTGCTCAAGGCAACTAGGTTTTGCTCGGTATATTTAAGTTACTTGAATTCTCTGGCTTTTTCTTTCAAGGTCTAGTTTTTTTTGATGGTCAGTTTTTAAAAGATTTTTTTCCAACAATCAAGAGGTAAAAGACTTGGTAATGAAGCTGCATTAACTGGGGGGAGAAATTCTTCTTGAATTGTTGTACTCAAAATCTTTTCAGAGGAAACATAGTGAGCGAGGAGGCAGAGTGGAAGGCTTACAGAGCTAGCAGGAGCTGCTCTGAAGCCCATCCATGGTGCCAGCTGCACTGGGGAAGCCTGGTGACAGCTTCTACATTTAATCCTTGCCTCAAGCCTTCCCCCAGTGAAATTTAGAAAAGGGAGGAGGCAGAACATGGATACAGCCAATCGTGACACAACATAACCTAAACTGGGACAGCTGAGACCGCTGCCTGGAATCCAAAGACTCCACAGCACAGCGAGTGATGGGAGGGTGTCTTCAGTTCACTGTACTTTATTTGGTTCAAGCGTGCATGAGGTCTGCCTTCTACTTTAGAGGCCTTATCTTAAAAAATACAGAAATTATTTCAGCTGGAGGAAGTGGACAGCTGTGTCAGACAAATGGCTTTACTCATGTTTCAGTGAATACTGGATTAAGCTTCCAATATTTTTTTTACCTTTTTTTTTTCCTTTTTAAGTTCAGATTTCTAAAAATACCTTATTTATTCTCCTCACAAATCTTTTCAATACTCTACCATTAAGAAAATATGTTGTTAATAACAAACCTTAACAAGGAAAGTATGTTCACCAGTTAAAAAAAAGTGAGGAAAAACTCAGCAGGACCAAGTTAGGACCTAACATGGCTTTCTTCATAGAAGCAGACCTGCACGCCCCCATGGCACACTTGAGACCAAAGTCTTATAACAGCAGCATTATAATATGCACACATAACTGGGGTCAAAAAAATGGGAACCATAAAGGAAAAAGGCAGACATGAATCCCTGCTCATAACGGAAAAGTCAAAAATAAAACGAGAAAAAGATCAAAAGATGCACCTTCACTCAAGACACTAAGCCAATATCCTTATTGGAGTGCTTAACGAAGTGTCAGCAGTGTTTTCCAGAGAGGGGTGTACTTCATTTTGCACGCTTCAAACTCACTAATAAATATTCAAAGTCCAGACAGCCTATATATAGTATCTCATTAAACCAATAAAGATAACCAAATACAATCAGCGAATTTTCCTAGTGCTATCGTAACAATCCTCTCCAGACTCATAAATGGCACATCTATGCATTGCTAATAGGACTTATTTTTAACTTGTGTCATGACACAAGGCAAACTGCAAATAGGAAACGGCTTCTTTTCTACATAAAGTTCCACTTGAGTCATAGGGGCACTTAACGAGAAATGTACCTCAGTGGTACTAATTAGATTTTAAGAAAACAATCCAAATCTTTCACAAGACCCATCTTTCAATTCTTTCATAAAACTTTCATCATCCTCATATATAGACTTTATAATAAATAAATGTAAGTTTTGCATACTGTGGACAAAGCCAGTGAATTAGCAGTCAGCCTAAGGATAAAGAACCTGTTTCTATAGCTTCTACCTTAGGAGTTACTAGTTACTAAGCTGCAGTTCTTGTACCAACTGATACTCTGGAAAGAAAAGACCTGAGCAGGTAGTGAATGGAATTCTCTGTCCTGCTCTTAACCTATGTTAACCTAAAGAAAAAAACAACACTTTTTTCCTACTCAAACAACTGCTTTAATTGAATTGGCTGGGAGTTCAGATAGAATTAAGGGAATTTTGATTTCCTCCACTTCTTTCTTTCCTCTAACCCCCATTAATATCAGCCAGAACTGGGCACACACCAGGACACACACTGATCACGTTTACACATTTCCTCACTACACAGGAATACCACACAATCTTAGTCGTCAACACAACGGTCAAAAGCAGTTTGAAATAAACAGGTATTCTCTGTATGAAAACATCCAAGAGCTTTATTTACTGGATGCATACTGCAGATGGCAGACTCAATATCCCTTGTACAATAACAATATTTCACCTGGAATTTAAAAAAAAAACCAAAAAACAAAAACACCACAAGACAAAAGAACCACTAAAGCTTTGTACTTGACTCCTTATATATCACATGGAGCAAGATTTCAAGAAGAGAAGAGTTTCAAAAAGTTTCAGAAAATTATTCTAGCCCCTGAGATTACTAAATTAATCTTAGGAGAAAAGTGTGAAATAACGTGTGCATTTCCTTTACCTCTTCCCTACAGGAAGTCTAGAAAGTGACTTCAAGTTGAATGTCAAATTTGAAGGCAGTGATGATACTACACACGTTAAGTGGTGTTATCCTCTGTTGCACATTTCAACCACACTCATAAGGCTGTTGCTTGTGCTTATTTTCTACTTGGAGCACCTTTTGCTTTGCAATGCTGTAAGACTCCTAAAAGGCTTCTACTACGCTCAAATGGGAGGAAGAAACAGCACAGGGGAAGAGAACAAGGCTGCTGCCGCACAGTGAAAAATGAAGTTCATTATTGATTTTGAGAACAAACATCTTCCATGCATTCTTCTGCAAGAATGAAGACAGTTACTTTAATAATAGAAAATGTAACGCTGATGAACAAATTTAATATAACTTCAGTATTATGGAAATGGAAAACTAAGAACTGCCATTTTAGACACAACATATAACTGGTAGAAATTATTGTTAACTTCAAGAGTCATGAACTAAAAAAATATTAACTTAGAAGGCCAGAAATAAGACAGAAAAATATGCGAAATTTTAAGCTGTAATCCGCTCCACTTTCTGTGCTGAGAATCTCAGAACCATTGTCAGCAGAAGAAAATCCAGGACAGGACAGGAAAGCTTTACAAGTGACCGGAAGCCCTAAGGCAGTATTTAGTGCTAAGGACATTCTGGTTTCTGAGCAATCCCTTCCCAGCTGTTCAGTAACAGAACAAATCCTTTTCACACCCAACAGGACAGATACTGAATAGTATGATACACTTGATTCCAGACACATTTTCAGAATGTCCCTAGCTCCCTCCCGAGACTCCATTGTGTGAGGCACTGCAGAGAACAAAACGATCTAGGTTTTTTTGGTTTGGTTTTCTTTTCTTTTCAAGTAGCTGAATTCAGAACAACAACAACAAAAAGTCCCAAGAAGGACAGGGCTGAGGAAAGGATGGTGATGGCAAGGGAAAGAAAGTAAAGGATGGGGAACGTGAGGATTTTAACATTTTTATGCCCTCCCTCTTTACTACAAAGTATTTTTTATTTGAAAAAAAATGAAATAGCTTCCACGAATCTGCTTTCATACATTTCCAATGTGATACAATAACAACTTTGCTAATCTGGACAAGTTGAAGATTTTCTGAATCCCACTAAAACAAATTTAATTTCAAGAGGAAAAGATAATTTAATTTTCTTTCCAATATATTTTAATTCTTTGATAATCCACACAGTCCCAGCCTAAAGACAGGCTGATGACAAAAATTCTGAAGATGGAAGTGTCCCAATTTACTAACCTGTTGTGAAGCCCCGGTCAAATTAATCAAATATTAAATGGAAGCAGAAATCAGACAACAGAGGTTATTCGCTGACTGCACTTTAAGTAAAAAGATACTGCTTACCTCATTGTCCTGCAATGCAGGTTTTTTTATATTTTAGAGAGACAATTTGAAATTTTAGCAGATATAAGTGGGCATACACATATGCTACAGATTTTCTGGAACCTGAAAACATACTAGGTTGCTGAATTAGATAAACTACAGCAATACTTCACTATTATACACAACAGTAGCATAAAATGCTACACAGCTAGCTCAAACAAGCATCTTCAGCTATGGCATATATGTAATACAATCTTGTACTCCAAACATGGACACTCTTCTGCAACTATATATGTATGCTCTGTATATAAAAAGTTACTGAAGAGAAATAAATTGCAAAGTTCCTCTAGTTTTGAAACATTATAAAACAAAACAGTTTATGAATTCTACTAGAATTGAACCTGGCACAACTTAACTAGCATTAGTACCCCACATCTCCAAGAGTTCAAAGAAGATCACTTCTTAGTCCATTACAAGGTGTTTAAGAGGGATTTGCCATTTCCATATAAAGTTTGTTCTGCGAGATGATTAAAAATTATTCTGTAACTCAAATACTTAAGTGCAGACTATCTGATCTCTCTGGCTACCTCAAAATCCATACACCCAAAACCACTTCTAAGTGCACTCTGGTTACACCTGATTCCATATTATCAGGATATGTGAATACCCCTTAACTCCCTCCTCCTGCTTTCCACATGTCCTAAATAAAACCAAGGAAACCAGAAGGAAAACACCATTCACCATGGTTAGGTCCCTTAACCAAGAATCTGGACCAGGGTGGTGGAGGAAAAGCCAGTCACTCAAGCAGATGTAAACTTTACATCCAAGACATCAGCCTTCTCACAGTGGTCTGAAAGATCAACAATTGTCTCTGTATCCCTGAAAACTTTTTTTAAAATGTTCTAAAAAGGAAAAATACGGCGTTCACAATTCTGCCAAAGTAGAATAGTAGTGCTTCCAAGAAACCCAGCATGAAACTGCCAAGACCTAAAAAACATGTTTCTTAATTTCCTTTCCTATATTTCTTGGACTGCAGTGAAATCTTTTTTCCACATCACTGGTTGCCTCCACAGTTTTCGACACGAAATGAACAAGTTCATCGTCAGCTTTATCACAAGGCATGCAACTAAGTAATGCATAAAAATAAATTGTGTAATTCAGCTGTATGGCAAATAGGACATGAATACTTCCAGAGATGTGACATAAAAAAATTGCATAGAGAGGAAGGATGCAAGATTGTTCTCATACCTTCCCTTCAGGTTTTCAAGTTCTCTGTGGTGAAGCATGCTTCTCATGTGTTCTTCCATCTCCTTCAACATGGAGAAAAAAGTAAAATTGGTCAAAGCAAAACAAAAAGGTGAATTGTATTTGAAAAGCTCACTTTTGAGAACTCTCCTGCTTTGCAGGAACATGTACTCTACTCCTGTAGGGCTGTAGCAGTTGCCATTCCTGTTTCTATGACCATGAAAACATAAGTAGTCAGACTCTCAGGAAGTCATATAATGTTACCTTTCCTGAGAAAGGATGCACATGAATCATTACAATTCAACAGAGGGCGGCAGATTTCCAAGAGACAGATAAACAGGAGTGCATATAGCAAAGATTATTAGACTGATTTTTAACAAATTACTGCTGATCATAATTTTTATTAAAAGTCTCACTGATGCCACTATCCAGAATCATAGTAATCAAAACACTGTTTGCCTGTGCAATCTGAGGAGTCTCACTGCATTTGGATAATGACACAGCACTAGTTTCATCATCACATACTATTTTACTCTGCCAGATGCACTTCAGAAACTGAGATGTGCATACAATGTCAGCTTGTTGTTTACAGCAACCTCGATCCATGAACTGCAGCGGTAGTATAATTAATTGCCAATGAAAGAGAGCTGCTGGAAGATAAAGAATGTTCATAATTCAGCAAAAGGAAGCAGTTCAGAAAATTTAACTTTCTCTTGGTGTTTCTGTCAAAGCGTTTGGAAATCTTCAAAGAACAGATACTAATCATTTTCCTCTTCAGTCCTTGCGATCCCATCTGCAAAGGGGAAATTCTTCAGCCCTTGTAGAGTTGCGTGAACTAATACATTGGTATTTGCAAGATATCCACATGCCATGTGGCTAAGCAATATATGAAGGTCCATTAAGAAACACTCAGTTTTCAGTGCAGGTTTTGCATGATAGGCATTATACAGAAGATAACACACCAAATTTATGCCTTAATGAAAACACATGCTGTGCTGTGTAATTCCACATTCTCCTTCCATACGGAAACACAGATCTCCCAAAAGGAATAATAAAAAAAAAAGCGCATAGCACAATTTATAGCCAAATGAGTTTGAGTGCTTTCCACTTTATTATCTTTATACAACAATATTGAAAAAAAAATATCAAAGACCAGTATTTTTAACATTCAGAATCCAGCATACTGCACAGCTCATTTCAAGAAAGACACTCTAAAACACATGCAAATATACTATTTAATTTGTAATGGTCCTACATCAATAATATTCCTGTTAGAGGGAAAAATCCTCCTAATTTGCATAATTTAAAAATGGAAGCATTTCTTACACACATTTCATATTAGTACCTTCATATTTGTATCTACTGATAGATGTAAAGCATTAATTATTTACCTTTTTTGAGTTGTACCCAATGTGACATAATATGCATTTTCGCTCTCGAACCATGCTTATTATTCTGGGAAGATCTTATCCCATACCTGCAAATAAAAATACTTTAAAAAGAAGCAACATTCAGGATTTTTTTTTTTTTTCATTAATCTGTTTTAGCAAGGAAAGTAAAAATAAGTTATTATTCATAAAAACACTTGTGCTGAGTTTAAACATACCCCTTATGCATAATCAATATTCTTCAAAAAAAGATAAAGCAGTTTTGAATAGTCATCTAAAATAGCTATGATATAACGTAGCCTTCCTTTTCTTTCATTTTGTTCCTTGTCCTCCAAGACATAGCACTCATTCTACAAGCAAGCAAAGATCTGTAGGAATCCTCTCAGCTACTCAGATCAGATTAACAAAACACTTTTCAACTAGGACGATGAGAGGCAGATAAGGAATTGGGGAAACCAAGCAGATCAAACTCAGATCTTTATTATGGTACACAGGTCAACTCAAGTAAGAGGTTTATAAAGCCTTAGATTTATAATGGCCTGAGACGAAGGCCATTCATGACATCAAAGACCGTCAGTCTTCAAGGTTTATCGGTCCATTTATTCACCATAAAATATAACGTAAATTCAGTATTTTTCTCAACAACCTCCATAAGAGCTACACATATGCATGTACTAAAATACTCAATTTAGACAGCATTTTAAGATACATTCTCTAATACCATGCTGTATATGGGCATCATATGTATTTGAATCATTAATGAAAGCTACTGACTTTCATTACTTATTCCCAACAGTACAATATTATTCAAAACTTTGCACCAGAATATTAGACATTTTAACACTGATCTACTTAAGATTTACATATATGCAAATGAAAGCAGCAGCTCAAATGAAATGCCATATATATTTTATCATAAAGCTGAATACATTAGAAGAGCAACTAGAGAGGTACATAATGGTCTAGGTTCCAATACAAAGATAGATATGTCTGCTTAAGTAACGGGTTGTAATCTCTGCCTTTTTCTTTCTCTGAAAAGACACTAAAATGCAGAATGATCAAGCATTACAGTAACATTTTATTGACTTGGCAAAGGCAGTTTCTCGGCCTAAAGTGGAAAAAAATGTATCTTTTTACTACGAGGCATTTTTATGTCTCTGCACAAAAAGACAAATCCTCCCAAGCTTTGCTATCTTACATTAGTCAAACTCAGAGATAACTTAGCTGATACCATCAAACTTAACCTACCAGATCCACCTTCAACAGACCATCTCCTCAGCTAATTAATTTAGCTAATTCTAATTATTTACCATCAACCTTCTCTATCAGGGGCCTCAAACCCTCCAAATCTGGTACTGACTAGAACCTGTGAGCAAAAAGCAAGAACTGGATTTTGACCAAGTCCAGATTACCTAGAGTTAAAGGAGCTATAACATTCAGTGGCATTATCCAGTGGTAAGCAAACAAAAATAAGCACTTAAAACCACACTCACTCTATTTCCAAAATGTGGTTCTTTGACAAATAAATCTTTTCTTCCAGATGTGCATGTCCATTTACAGTTAACATATGCACCAGCATCTGCCCAACCGAAAAGGGAAGGAACTGAGAGTAGCAATAGCCCTTACACCTTTTGTTTCTTCTCTAAAGAAATCGACATCATCGTACCAATACAGACACACTTAACACACAACAAGAGGATTTAGGCATCCTTTTATGTTCCCCATCTAGCATTCCTAGGGTGCCATTCTTGATCTCACTGAAATACTTGCTGGTGTTTAAACACGCATTTCTAGCGTTAGCACATGGGCACATGATGTACTTGAATCATTAGTACCAGGTTTTTGTTTTGACAATCAAGCATACTGCACAGCTCGTTTCAAGAAAGATACTCTAAAACACAAATATATTATTTCATTTGTAATGGACCTGACAAAGGTACAAGATTATTCAGAACTTTGCACCAGCCTAGGTCATATAAAGCATACATATAAAATTATATGATAGTAGTAATTTGCAAGCAAAGCCACCTGCCTTCATGGAAGGTCAAAACACAGAAGTTTTGAAACAAAGTATTTTGCAATCATTTGAAACCATATATAAAGAGTAGAACTTGTTTTTAAACATATTTAAACTGAGACAGGAGCGAAGGAAAATTTATACAAATTTGGGTAGAGATAGAAAAGGAGATATTTCGGCCTCTTGGTTTTCCAGTAGGTTATTAGGTGAGTGTAGGAGCACATCATCAACATACTGTTTATACACAGGTCATCTGTGCAGCTGCAACGCAACGAGCGGTTTTAATCTGATTAATACGAAGTTACTCCTGAAAAGCAAGGGTACTTATCCTTGCACCAATTTCAGGTATTTCCTTTGCATTAAAATATTCTCCGCTCCCCCGACATTCTTCACTAGCACTACTTTGTAGTTTAGCAGAATAATTCCCTACATGTGTTCAGGATCTTGTTCGAGATTACTCAACTATTTATAGAATTCATTCTGCGCAGGAGTGGAACAGCAGCATGGGACTTTAATCAGGAAAAGCAGGCCAGTTGAGTGTGGTGACTTGCTCACACCAGTTAGCACATAACATTAAAGAGCTTTCACAAGCAAAGCTAAGATTACACCTGTTTGGGCTAATTAAAACATATAGTAACCATACACGATTACAGGAAGAGTTTTAGGCTAACTGCCCAATCAACTGGTCATTACTTATGACAGAGTACTAAAAATACTAATGGAATTCAAATGCTATTGGATGTCACTATGAAAAGTGAAACTTTCACCGCCACAGAGAGAAGCCCTTAGAGGCAAGGGCTCAGAAGTTCAGAAATTTAGTAGATGCTACAGGGACCAAGAGAAGACCAACCCACATTCTATTTCCAGATCACCTTTTGACTTACTGTCTACATAGAGATAAACCATTCTGCCTCATTGTTAGCTTTCTCCCAAATCCTGCTAAGAAATCCAAGGCTCGCTTTATTGAAGTACTTCAGTTTCACTGTAACAGAACCTTAATGAAGGAAGCATTATAAATTCAATGTATTCCCTCATTCACTCTGCAACAGCAACATGAACCAGACAGCTTTTGAGCCAGGTAGTCAGCAACAGCATTTCATCTCATCATACACTGTTCTGTTCAATCAAAGAACCGAGAAACTTCATAAGGAGAAACTCCATAAACACAGCTTTCTCTACATAAATGCAAGCATATTTGAATTCTTAAGAAAAAAATTCCCAACCTTCAAGCTTTTATCAGATTTAACAGTTTGCGCTTTTGAAATCGTAAGCTTGCTGCGTAGTGTAGGAAATTACCTCTTATGGGACATTAAGGGGAAAACGAGCTACTCCAAAATTGAGCAAACTGCAAGCAAAGATAAGGCTTTGCCAAAAAGAACTCATGGCCATATAAAAGAAAAACATGTCGACAACAAAACAAAACCTTCAAAACAACCTTCTATTTTGAGTGAATGTAACTGTTCAATGGGTGATTTTTTACATTTGTTTTAAAGTAAAGAGATGTATTTTACAAGAATGTGATGTAAATGCAACTTGCCTATAAGCTGCACCTGCCCAGAGCTTGGAAACACCACAGAGTTTTAATCAACTTAAGTAAGTCTGCTACAGAGATTTTGGAGAACACTTCTCACAAGTAAAAATAGTCTACAAAGAAAATAAGGCATTAGACTACTTCCTGCTACAACATCCATTTGTCCACAGTTATTCAACCTTACCGGATAACATACATTAAAAATGTATGTCAAGGTTAAATCTGTTACAGATCAGTGGCTGAACTCTGACTATATAAAGCCACAAGTGCCATGGAGTGGGGCGGGCAGCCTAGCATTCCAGCTGCCTAGAAATCCTCAGGAGGCCTCAAAGAGCTCAGTAGTGTTGGCCCATCTAAAGGCCTGCCTAAATGCTGCACGTCCCTCCAGGCAGCAGTGGAAACTCTACACTTGACAAGGACGGGAGTCTAGATGTGCACTGTGGTAGAAGGTTCTGCAGCAACGTGCTCCTCACAGGGATGTCGTTCCTTTTGCTTCAGTGACCTCTCTTGCAGCAACCGATTGCACCCATCCTAGCTGAGCTGTAGAACAGTAATGCAGCTGCCACAGACACAGGAGAGGAGAGCAGAGAGGAAAGGAGCAACTCAACACGAAGTGCATTCATGAAATCATTAGTTGGTTGATGGGAGGAAATGGTGGACACAAGGTCATTTTGACTTGGAGAGAAGCCCCTTGCTCAGAAGAATTCAGAATGGAAGTGTATTTAGGCCCTGGAAAGCACTTAAACAATCACTGCTAAGCTAGATCATAAATAGTTTGATGATCAGCATAATTTATTTTGCTAATCTGCCAAGAAGCCTGGTCTGTTTACTGGAAAACACGGAGAACCCCACACAGGCCTTAGAAAGCTGTATCCAACCACCTGTTGTGATAAACAAATGTTACAAAGCAACAACAATTCCTAACCTAATTTAGTTCTAGTAAAACCTAGTAATGAAGACAGATTTTCTTAGGGAAAAAATTTATTACTATAAAACCATTTCCTTGTATTACATGCTGCTCCAAAGATCAAAGCCCTGTACTGCTGCGAGAATGCCGTACAAAAGTAATTCATCATAGTAAGACCCAGGACTACGCTCAAATTTCATCACCTCAAGCAGAATTTACGTGGAATAAAGCACCAACATTGGAAGACTATCTTTCCTTCCCAGGAAGGATAAGTGCCTTGAGGCCCCTTGAATTCACTATGCATCTGCTTGTCTGATTGTAACTTTACCAATTACCTTAAGGTTACTTATGGGCATATGCCGGAAGCACTGTAACCTCTCTTCCAAGATGCTGATCTGTGCAACCCACCCTGATGAACAGCCAGAAACTTCAGGACTTACTAAAGTTACATCATGACTAACGCCATTATTCTCCTCTGGCACACTATAATGCAGCTTAGAAGCTACTTTGTAGTCATAGGTGGGTTTTGGTCATATGGCAAAGGAGACAACCGTATAACAGCCCAATATTTAAAATACTTGTACCAAAAGTAAGACTTTTAAGGTAAATTCTTCCCTGCTTTCCAAGATTTAACTTCATCCTCATAACATACTGAGGGTACTCCAGATCCCTCAGCACTGAAAGAGCACCGCTACACAGCCAATGTTACAGCACTGGGTGGCCAAGTGCTCAACTACTCTGACATTGAGCTAGAAGAGTAATTTCATAGGTCAAAGTTCTTTAAGTTCCTCTTAAAACCAATAAAGTAGATCCACTAACTAGCCTAGAAGACACCTATCAGAAACTGTTTACATGCTATCCCATGAGAACAGTTAGCTTTATATAGGGAAGTTATACACTGAAGATAAGGAGGCTGTGGAGAAATACCTTAAACAAACAGACCAGGGCGGGCACAGGAACACCTGGCATAAACAGAGAGTTTTCATTGATATGTATTTTTACTTTAAGTAAGTCTGAGGTACAGACCAGAAGAATACATACACCTTAAGTCACAATCAAACTGCATCTTCTAATGACCTGTATACAAGCAATGCTAATAACTTCCTCATAACCAAACTACGTTTTTCTTGCTGTAAACTGAAATGTTAATTCCTTCCTTGTAAAAGTAAATACCTTATTGTTAATCTTGCTTGTGATAGTTTTTTAGGCACTGGAAGATTCAGGGATATACATTGCCCAACTGGAACGGAGAGCTGCTCAGCATTATTATCATGAAATCATAGAATGGTTCAGGTTGGAAGGGACCTTAAAGATCATCGAGTTCCAACCCCCCTGCCATGGGCAGGGACACCTCCCACCAGACCAGGTTGCTCAAAGCCCCATCCAGCCTGCTCTTATTGCTGTATGCCGTCCTTTAGGGACACCTAAAATCCACATACCTGGAAAGCTTCTTTTTTCCCCTGTACTTCAAGTCCGTTTTTAGACGTATGCAAACTCTTTCTTCAGATGCTTTTCTCAAACATCACATTTCCTGAGCTTATTAGAATTCCTCTTTCCAAATTGCTCACAACACTTTTTAAAAAAATGTCCAAAACCCGACACAGTACTCCAACTAAGACTGCTATCAGCACCCTTTGGAGGGGGACACTCTTTGTACCCCTACTACCATTACAGCCTCAAACATAATTGCTAACAATTGAGACAAAGTCTAATTAAGACACAGTGATCCACAATACGAGGACAGATAACCTACTCAATTTAGATATTTATGTGATTTACAAACGAATTCAACTCGGCTTACTGACAACCTTGTATCAATTTATAAAAGGTTCCTCAACAGACAGACTCTTACAGGAATGACAGAAATACCTACCACTTAAATTTACGCTTATTTCTGTAATATTTGGCTGTATCTTTTTCACTTCCTAGGGTATTTAAGCTCATAAGACCCTTCATAGGTATGCATACTATGTCTCTTTATTGGAACTTATGAGGAAGGACTCAGAAAATAAATCAAAACAGACTACACTATGTATCCCATCTATTGCAGTTACACAGAAGTGGGTACCTGGCCTTAGCAAAATGACGCAGATTCCCTAAGAATACGTAGATGCAAGAGAGCCCGTAGGACAGCATTCAGTCATCAGACTTCTTCTATTTATACAGTCACTACAGAGTATTAAGAGTCACTGGAAAGAGATTTGAGGCACTCAAACCAAGGTAGTCAGGTCACATGTCACTGTATGGAGCTTTGGTGCCAAGTAAATTCAAGTTAAGGATCCCAAACATTAAGACTGCAGTCATTAATGACCAGGCAATAGAAATACAGGGGTTTGTCTGAATTCTCACACCTCTGTAAAACAGGTAGTTTGTCCCAGGGCTGAACACTAGGGGCTACGCCAATTTGGGATTAAAATGTAAAATAGTCTGGGACTAGACGAGAAAAATCTACACTACAAATATGAAAAACATTTTCACAAAAACAAAGATGTTATTTGTAATGTACAGTATCTTCTTATTTATCTATAATCAGCTTGAGTCAAATGACATCTCAAATCTTACGACACCATCTGGTGGCAGAGTTCATGGAAGATGATTACCAGATGTTAAAAAGATTTCTGATTCCAGGTATATTATAAATTTTATCTTTACAAGATAAAGTGCAAGGATAACTTCAACGAGGTAAAAATAAGGTAGCTACAAGTCTTAGCATTCCTGTACACAATTTGGATCTGTATTTCTAGGATAGTGACCACTGTTATTCTTTGTACTGGATATCAGAGCCCTGCATTTAGCCAACATCTCTTCAAGCATATGGGCTAGAAATTACCTGAAGTTTGGTTACAGTGACTCAGGTAAGAGACTAACATGTTTGCTAAAACCAATTATTTGGTCAAAATCAGAAACACTAGAACATAGTGCCTATTTAACAAACTTTACATACAAGAAAACCCCCACAATATCAGTCAATAGTGGAATGTGGTGACGCAAATGCAGTTGCCTTTTACTGCTAATTCAACAGAAGTGAAGCAAGGACTTAAAAAAAAAAAAGATAATACAGTTATCTTTAAGAGAAGAGACTTCAGGATAGGAACCTATTTTCCAAACTAAGAAGTTACAAAGCCACACAGCATTGCCCCGGAGAACCTATAATATTCATCCCAAATATTGCAGTCCTAACAGGGAGATAATTTCAAAGTTTGGCAAAACTATTAACCAATTTTTTTGTGAAGTGTTAACTGTTTTTTAGATCAGGATCTATCAGTTCTACAGATGGTCAATTAGTTTAATATACTAATTGAGGTTTGGCTGGAAGAAGTATCAAATGACAAAAGAACAGAAAAAAAACAGCAGAAAAGTAGGAAAAGCAGCCCCAGGAACTCATGCTGAAAACAAAATCCATCAAACCTCAATTGTCTTCTCTCTCAGGTCACTCCTCACAACTCATCTGTTCTACAAACTTCTTTAAAGCTGCTCTTCAGAAGAGGCAGGATGGAAGGCGAGAAGGAAAGCTTCTTACTCGCATGAGACCGTTGTTACCAAACCACTATCAATAAAGTAAAATGAAGTATAAACCTTAATCATCAATGCCACTTCTATCTAATGCTCATAAACTTTTCCAAGCTGAAGTCCATAAATTGTATTAAGAACTGTTAATGTGTGCTTAGATTTGCATGTGATCTACCCTGCTTGCAATGATGATTACTTAATTTTAAATACCTCATATTTCATTATACTGTTAACACATTTCACACTACCAGTCCCACTCTTTTTAGGTTACCAAACACTTATCGCCACATTCACACATGCTTTCACTAGGTCATGTCTTTTAGATGTATATCATGAGGAAAGCAACTAAGCAACTCTGTACTCAAAGCCACATTTCAGTTCTAGAAACACTTCTGGCAGGCATATAGAGCATGATAGCTACACATCTGCAACAGAGAAACGGCACTAACAAATCTTATATGTAACTGAATAACATAGTTCAGAGACTACTCCAGCGATAAAGGATACTCACAATGCAAAGCAAGACATATGCCTACCCCAGGGCCTACAGCCCCTCTAGGCCAGGCCTGGCCCCTGCCCTCCTCTTCCCTCCCCAGGCGGCCCCCCTCCGCCACAGCCAGAGCAACCCCCATCATCCTCGCTACCACCATAGAGGTCCCTCGGGCCTCTGCTCCCCGCCACCGCCGGTACTCACACATCGCACCCCTCGACAGGGCAGAAGCCCGGAAACCCATCCCCCCTGCCGGCACCGAGCAGGCCCGGCCACCGCTCGCCCCACAGCCCACCGCCTTCACGGCACCAGCGCCAGGCCGACCCCACAGAGACCCGCGGCGCACGGCGGGGCGGGGCAACCGCTCGGCAAAGCCAATGAGGCAGCGGGAAGGTCGCCGCGCGGCACGCCGGGAGGGACGCTCGCGCCACCGTGGTGCCTGGCGGGAAAGGGAGTCCTGGCGGCGGGACACCTGGGCTGAGGCACTTCAGGAGTGGGGAGCGGTACTTGCCCGTCGGATTCACCAACCGATAATGCCAACAATTATTTTGTGTAAGTATGGTGCTATAAACATAGTGCTATACTCTGCTACTCTATAAAGCTGCCCCTGAAAACCGCAGGTACCTCGGCAGCAAGAAGCCACCCAGGACGTGGTGCTAGGCCCGGGTGGCTGCGGCTGGCAAATCCGTTCCAAGAGCTATTTGAAGGACAGAAGGACAAGTCCATGCGCTCATGCCCAGACTGTGCAGTGTGCAATAAGCCTTGATCTACTGGGGGCTCCAAGCATCTGCAGAGAAGGGAAACCAAGGGTGGGTTGCGAGGTCACAGCGGTGTCACTGGATGAGGGACTTCAGACAGGCTTTAAGAGCCACACGAGCTGCCTCTAGCCTTGATGTTTCAAGAGCTCCCAGCACCACTCCGAGTTAGCGGCCTCACAGCAGGTACAGGATCTGAACGGCAGCCCCAACAGGGAAGAAGTTGTCCACGCCTGAGAAGGAACACACCTCAGGAAAGGCTCACTGGCTCAGCTGCAACAGACAAGGTTTGTGATTCCAAATGGCAGCTTTCCCTTTCTAGTCTCCTTCTCAGGTAATAGCAGAGGGGCTCACGTGCTTCCTCTTAATGGACAGTAATTACCTGGTGGTATGGTTTGAGGAACCCACAACAATTTGTTGTTGGTTAGACAATTATTCTATCACCCGATGACCCCTCCCCACTCAGGAAGGGGAATTGGGAAAAACAAGGAAACCCGTGGGTTGAAATATAAACAGATTTAGTTGAATAAGATAAGCTAATTAACACTGATACTACTAAAGAACCAATATTGATCCTGATACCAATATAAAATATACAAGGATCATACACAGCCCGTTCTATCAGCAGCAACCAGTGCCCTCCCAGCAGGGGACAGCAAATGTGGGATATCATGAGCACTACAGCTTCTAGAGGAAGGGAAGGGCTTAGAGACCCAGCACAGGGCAAGAACTTCCCTGGACTGGCACCATCCAGGATGAGAGAGAACTTCTCGGCAAACTTTGTAATTTATATAGAACACGATGTTTATGGTATGAAACAATCCTGTTGAGCAGCTTAAGTCAAGTGCCTAGGTCTCGCTCCTCCTCATCCCCGCACCTGGCAAGGCTCAGAAACGCCCAGACCTTAAATCCCACACGCCACAGCTGGCTAGAAAGTAAGTACGTTCACAAATTCAGGCACTGGGGCCTTCTAAAAGTGCAAGTTTTTCCAGGCATTATAAATTAGTCCTGTGTGGCTCAGGCCAGGAGATCCGGAGGAGAACCCCACGGATTTAAGCAGGGCGATTTGTCATGAGTCCCCTGTTACTTGACCCACAGAAGGAACAGCGCGGCACCGCGGCGCATGCGCGCAAGCTCTCGCCGGGCGCCATCTTGGGTGTGCCCGCCGTCCTGCCATGGGGGTGTCAGCTCTTCCCCGCCATGTTGTGAGTGGCGGGGCGCTGCCGCCGCCGCTGCTGGGCGGTGCTGCTTCTCGCTTCCGGGGGGCGGGCGGTGAGGCGCTTTTGGGTGGCAGCGGGAGACGGGCGGGAGATGGACTCTTAAAGGGGCGGCTCGGCTCGGCTCGGCTCAGCGGCGGCTCAGCTCGGCTCTGGTGGGGCGTGAGGGAGTGGCGGCGGCGCCGCCGGTGCCGGTAGGTGTACGGTGGCCGGGGTTTTCCGCCCTGCGGCCGGGGGCAGCTGACGGGGGAATCCGGTCTGTGGGCGCCTCCCTGCCGCGTAGCGCCCCGGGCGGGGCGGGCTCGGTTTAGCACAGTGGGGGCCCAGCCGGGGCCGCCCTGCCTCGGCTGTGGGGTAATGGGGTGGCCGGGCGCGGGTCTGGGGGAGCCCTTGGAGCCGTAGCTGTGGGCCGCCCCCGTCCCCTGGTGTGCCGGGAGGCCTCTCCCGGGGCGTCCAGATGTTGCGGTGCCTGCTGGGCGAGAGCCGCCCGACCGGGCCCTTCGTAGGGTAGGGGAGAAAAGCCTCCCCTTACTCCCCCTTCCTAGGCTTGTGTGGGGTCCTGCTGCCCTCGGACGGGTCGGGGAGATGCTGTCGTGGTACGTAGGAAACAACAGGCATTAAAAGTAAGCTCTGCTTTTGTGTTTCTCTTAGTCGCGCGTCTCGGTGCCCTTGGCATTTCTAGGAAGGTAATGAAGAGTCAGCTTTATTATTAACTTTTTCTTTCTTTTTTTTCACTTTCACTTTTGTACCACACAATGAAAGTTCTTCAATCTAATTAAACTAACTAAACAAACTTTGGAATTTTATTTTTTTTTTTTTGCAACTTCTCATTTCTCAGTCTTCCTCTTTTTTCACTCTCTTAAAAAGAGCAGTAGATAGTGTTCAGAACTAAGCAGCTGGGTGTTGCTTTACTTCTCCTTCATAAACAAACCTGATTCTGTGCTGCGGAGGGAACAGCTATGTAGGAAGGTATTTAGGGACAAAGGAAAAGCTTCCTATGATGCCAATTGCTTGATTCATTGATTTGAGCAATTAATTGCTTACTGACAGTCTAGTAACTAATTATGTGCCTGACCTCCCCCACTCTGCAGTTTTTGAAGTAGCTTTTTATTTAGCACAGTGTGTGTCATTAGAAGAAATGGAATCTGTTTCGGTCTGTATGTGGATCTAGGGTTGATTGCTCATTTGCGTTGGCCAGTAACTGACCTAGAGGAGGTATCACGGGGCTTTTCCAGGGACAAAAATGAATTGTTGAGATGAGTATAGAACTGAATGCCCTGCACACAGGAGGTGGCATTGCTAGCGCCTATTCTTTGTGCTATCGCCTCTGTGCAGTGTGTTCAGGAAGCTGATAAGAGAATGCAGGAAGCATGCAGAGTAGTGTCTTGTTCTTGGGTCCTTGCCTCATTCCCCAGGGTCACAGATGCTTTATTCATTTATCTTGTGGGCATAATCATATGGAGAAGTACATTCTGGTGCTGATAGCGTGTACCGCCCTGCACTAGCTGGGCTGAATTTCAGCTAGCAAGTAGGATAACTGTTTGTGTTAAGGAAGGGTTTGAAAAAAACAACAACTCCTTCTACATTAGTGATAAGAATTTGAAAGAACAGAAAAAAACCCCAATCCTTGATACAAAGCCATCTAATTTGTAAACTAATTTTTAATCTTTTCAAGAATGCACATAAAGTTCATAAATAATGCTCACATTTTTCTAAGAATATTGTTACATTAATTTTTCCATCTTTGGAGAAGGCAGCAGCTTGATTCACAAGAGAAGGAACTGAGAGAGCATACATGATCACCTTAGGCTGTACCAATTTGCTGATGGCTAAAAGTATAGCTCATGAGATACTGGCTTTCAGTCAGTTGCTGCAACAGCAGGGTTGTGTCACCTCCTAGTTTCTACCTTTGGTAAAATTGCCCAGAAGAATGCATAGGCTGCATTTCTCAATGATACTTTTGCATGTACTGGTTAGTAGCTGTTATTTAATTTTTTTTTTTCCTCCTGGTATGTATATGAAACATCCAAGGAAAGAACTCGCCAACTGGGAATTGTAATATTTTAAGGTTTAATACTTTGGTATTCTTACTAGTGGTTTATGTTAAAAGGATAAAGTACAATTATTTCTCTTTCTGTTTTCTATCTGAAATGAAGAGGTAGTGAAATGTAGTTATTTGGAAATAGAAAGGGTAGGATTCTTTCATATCGTGATTTTATAAAAATTAGTAACTGGACATACATGTATGAAGGTTTTCCATTTAATTCTGCTGCATCTAGTCCTGACTGCCAAAAACTTTTATTAGATTTTTGAAGAGGAAAACAACATGAAGATGTAAGCGTTAGAGTCTTGCTACAACACTTTGTAGAAGTTATATGGTTTTCATTCACAGCTTGGAAATAGCTCTTTTGAGAGAAAGAAATTATTCTAGAAGGCAGACTTAATAAACCTTATGGTTTTGCCATTAAAGAGATAATCTTATACCAGCTTCCAGCTCTTACAGCTATTGTCTTCCATGGCCAAAAGTATTATGCTGATTTCTTCTTCTCTTACTTTACTTCTTACTCATAAGAAAACTGTGGGCCTCTTGGTTATTCTCCATTTATGGAACCAGTCACCAAGGCCTAGCCTGCTGTGTGTTATTGATGTTACCAAAATATTTTTAACTGCAAAAAAGGAAACATTTGTGCTTCTAGTTTAGAGTTATCAGTGAAAGAGGAAGAAAACTATGTGATATAGATTAGATGTGTAACTTGACAGAGAAGGGGCTAGGCTCAAATAGAGGGCCCCCAGATGGTGGGGAATTAATCTATGATATTTAGCAGATGTGATGGATGTGTGACAGATTTCTGAAGGGCAGTCAGTCAGAGGCACAAAACTACTGCATGTCAGCCAGAGATGCTGGACAAAACTTTATGGCTGTTCAAGTTGGGTGGTGAAAGTGAGGACCATCAGAACAGTTTATTGGTCTGGTGTGAGTAGACCTGTCTGGTTGAAGAACACTTGTCATTTCTGACAGCCTCTTCTGCCTACAGTCCTTTGCATGTATGGACTGTGTAACTGCAGTTGAGCAGGCACTTTGCTAGGCCTTGTGGTGCCCAATAATTGGTTTAAATTCACAAAGTTCATTAAGACAAATTCCTATGGGTTTTGAGTGCTTTGGATAGCACAGCCTGAATATGCCAGGGCTCTTGTAAAATAAGAGAGTAAATTTTCTTTTTTTCTATAGCTAATAAGCCTTAGAATTGCTTCTCGGCTAGTGCTGAAAAGCGTATTCAAACAGCATGTAAATTGCCTACTCTAGCTGTATTACCTGAAAGTGTCTTATGTGCCTCTGAAGATAATTGGGATTGAAAAACGCTTGAAAAGACTATAAACCTCACTTTTTTAATGGCATTTGGAACTTGTTTACATTAGAAACTGAGTGTTGGCATAAATAGCTGGCATCCAGTTCACAAGTAATTCTGAATGAAAAAGAAAACACTTGTAAGAAAAAATGTGGTTGTGCGGAGGAGTATCTTATACCAATGACGGATGCAACAAAGAAAGATTTCATGTTAATTTTTTACTGTGTGCTCTGGGAAGATGGGTGCCAAAGATGACTACACTGTAGTCATCATGTAGCTGGCTGCATAAAACAGTACTTTGATCTTGAGCCTCTGTCCATTCAAATGCTTTATTTTTTTTCCCTGAAGTTTTTAATGCGCCTGTTGTCAGGGAATCCCAGTGAGGGAGCTGCTGATGGATGAAATGATGCTGGCTTAGCTTCCTGATCACAAGCAGGTAATTTAAACTTGGAGACTTACACTTGCAGACAGAAGGCTGCTGCTCCTATTGCACTCGGTCTTTTGAAAGTTATGACTTGGCAGGCATTAGCTCTCAATTCAGTAATTGGGGTTGGGGCAGAACTCTGGTTAAATACTGAACTGTAGTAATGTAAGCAGTACTTTCCCCAAACAAAGACTTACACTGTACTCTCGCAGGATCATCCTACTGCTAATACCAGGCATAGCCATAGCTTGTATCAATCTGTCACCTTCAGTTTCTTCAAAACAAAGAATTTACTGAAATGCTTCAGCTGCTATATGGGATAGCGAATTAAGATCTCTAAGGCAATGTTGCTTTGAAAGGATCTGGCACCATCAGCCCAAAAGCACCTGTAGTGTCCCGTGGAGACACCTTGAGTTTTTAAACAGTTCTGCAAGATCATCTTTGCTGTGTTTTTTCCTCAGCCTTCTCCAACCTATCAATTTCACGTAGGAGAGTGAATTGAAGATTTTTCAGGGTTTTTTAAGCCACGTCTAAATGCACAGTAAGCAGAGGGAAAAGCCTGTGCAGACATAAGTTTATTTCCCTTATCTTATTGTTCCCCTTGTCTAAGGGATAGAAGTAACTTAAGTCTAATCCATCCTTACCTGGCTTTTAATATACGTTATAATAGTGATCTTATTGGATGGCTTAGCACAAGATTTTTCACTTCACAAGACTACTCATATTATCTAAAGCTTGTGATCAGAATTGGAATTTCAAATAACTTTTTCTGTGCTCACAATCTCCACAATAAAGCATGGCAGAAAAGACAAATAGTTATGAATTACAGGCACTGCATGTATTTCCCTGTTGCTCTTGTTTCTTGATGAATCTTCCTTCTTATGAAAGAGTAATAGTTAAGATGAAGAATATGTTGTAGCCTTCTAAGTTTTCTGGTAGAATAGTTTCATGAGGACCGTTACTTTTGTAGCGAGCTTAATCCTGCATAGGCTGTAGGTGCCGGGTTTTCCTGGGTAGAGAGAGGGGTTAAAGGTTCCAGTTTCTCAAGGGGTAGAGGGGGAATTGCGCTAAATGTGTTTAATCCTTGCAGTCTGGTGACTCAGTAAATATGGCAGAGTACTTTCTGATAACAAAAAAGTAAATACAGCTGATATTACATCCTTCTTTAAAGGAGTTCTACTTTGTATTCAGGTACATTAGTTTCTTGTTTAAAACTTAACAATCTAGAAAGAAAATAAACTAAAATGGCAGGATGTTGTTGTAATATTATTATGAAGTCTCTGTGGACTTATTTTTCTTTTTATTTTGGTTACTTTATGGCTAGGGCTTTTTAAATGGTAGGAGAGGGAAAGTGAAGGAAATGGGCATTGAACTTCGATATTAAAATAAATGCTTGCCTTAGCAAATATTACATTATAATAAAAATACATGCCAGGAACACTTCAGCCATGTCAAGTATTTTCTCCTTGAATACTTTGTCTTTACTGAGGAATCTTAATGTCTTGGATATAAAGTAACTTTGTCATATACCATTAACTTAAGAGCTGGATACCTCAGTGGGTGCTTTCTGATGCCTAGGCAGAAAGACAGAGGAATGAGTATTTCTTCTTTATGTATGTATGCTATGTTCTGTTGGAATAGCTAAGTTCCTTCAATACAAATGGCCTCATCTTGGGTATTCCAACTTCTTTAGAGAGACCTTGCAATACAGGGATGAGCTATGTTCCAGCTATTCCAGTTAGACATGCAGCTATCAAGCATGTATCTTTGAAAACAGGCTTTTTCTGGAAATGTTTGTTTTCTTCTTAACTACTCTTGTGTGCATTTTCGGATGTTACAAAATGCTGTGAGACATCTTGTTACTGCGTAGGGGATGTCTCTATTCTGCCTCATGGCACTTGCATCATCTGCGGTGACTGGGCAGGTTGTATATATGTTTATGAAAGCAGTGCTGGCCAGCTGAGTTTTACAAACTAACAGGAGTAAAATTATGGCTTTGTGGAGTCTAATGCATTGGTTTTGGATATTCAGCTTTAAACAGACGTGGTAATCAAACCTGTTCAAAGAGCATGCTTTCTTAAGCCTGCCTTAAGAAGGAGATGCTATATTGTTTTACATAGCTCTAGTGGCAATGGCTGAAAAGTGAAAGTGGGTAAGCTTGCTGGGAAGTCTAGAGGAAAAAAAGGTTTTGTCATGTTTGAGGTGACATAAGACATCAAGAAATGATCAGAATAGGCCATCAAGTAGCTGTGCCCTGTTATCGGTGATAAAAGATTGTCAGAACATTTGTCTCTTAACCAAGTGATTTTATGTAGCATGCTTCCGCATAGGTCAGTTATCCGAGCAGTTGTAAATTGAACATCTGAACTATCACTTTAAATTATGTTTTCATCTCTCAAGAGGCAGAACACTACAAGTGTCCAAATATGAACATCACAAGATAAGCATGTACAGACCTCAGCTTTGAGGAATCGTGGAAGTAAGTGTTTTGCTCTGTATTATGGATATCTGCTGTGTAGGAGGGGTTTTTTCCTTCCTATCTTGCAGCTGGATTTCTTCAGTGTTAGGTTAATTCATAAACAGTTTCAAGACCCACTACCATCAATTTAGGGGGAAAGTGGGAGGAATGCTGTGGGTTTCCATAGAACTTGATGTCTGGCAGTAGACTTGTTCAGGAGGCTCTGAGGAAGCTGGGGAAAGCAAAGCTTTCCTCGTAGCTCTTAGAACTGGTAGGTTTGGTGGCAAGTGCTTGTGATTTCAAGCCATCGCCTGGTGTCAAATGCAACTTCAGACAATTTCTGGTTTAGTGTGTTATTACTAACTTATGTCAAATAATGGATTGCTAGTTCCTTCATGAGTTAACATATTCAGGACAAAGGTGGAGAGGGGAAGTTTGATAGCTAATAGTAAATGAAGGAGCTGCTTTATGTAATTGCTGTGTCTCTTCATGTAAGTACTATCAGATTTCAACATGGTATTACCTTTCGTAGGACTTAATTAATAATCACAGTTGTTAGCCAGGGTGAACTTAGTACAGAGTATGTGAGCTTCAGTCCTGAAGTTAATTCACAACTGTCAAATTCATGACTGTCAGCTTCCAGTCATACGTAAGCTTCCAAACTGTACCACCAAGAATTACTAGCTTGGGAGGTGGCTGTTGTCTCCTTCCTTCTCCGTTTTCAGTCTTGCTGCTGGTTTGTTTTTCAATGGCTTCTCCATGAACTTGTGATTCTAGTAGCACAGGACAATATTCTGGCAGCATGTTCAATGAAATTCCTTCTGGCAGCGTATTCAATGAAACAAAACTCAGTAACTGGCCTGATAAAGTACATGTACCTTCTTCAGATTTTGAGTGCTTTCTTGATGTGAAAATAGTAGTTTAATATGTATTTGTGAACATACATTCAAAGATAAGTGTTATTACCCATTTAAGACTTATTTTATAAACGAATCCTTCTTAACGCATGCTAGAGAATGTTGTTGTCGTGCCCTTGCCTCAAAAGCAAAGAAGCTGGTATTGTAGTGTGTAGTGCTGGCTGCAGTATAGCTCTGGGGTCACTCGGAGACAGCTTCTGAGCCAGGGTTATGTCACTTGGCCAGCAGTTGTGCTGGTGTGTGACCTCCTAGGGAGGCTGAACCCTGCAAAAGGAAGCAGGACACCAAGGCTGCTGAAAAAGAAATCTCCGGCTCGCTCTGGGAATACAGCTGCGTTTCTGGCCCTGTTATGCAATTGCAATTGGATTCCTGGGAAACTGTTATATTCCTAGGGTGGGGATATGATATCCCTTTTGCTGTTCAAGATGAGACACATATTATGGCTCAAGCTGCAAAAGTACCTGATTCTGTAGAGAAAAGTAGAGAAAGGCTGGCCAAGCCTGCAACAATTACAGTAAACCAGATATTGCTTTCTTTTCAGAGCAACTATAAAATTGAAATGTCATCGTGTTTCTGAATATTAAGTAAATGTGAGGTCTTTACCCAAAGAACTAGTTTGATGTCATTTTCCTGTGCTTAATCTAATTCAGTGAAAACGGGCCCTCTTTTCCCTGTTCTTGCTTTACTTGTCCTTGCCCTTCAAGCTGTTTTGCAAAGCTATTCTCAAGTTAAGTCTGGACTGAGCTGCCCTAAATAAACTTTGTGAAAGAAGCTTAAACCTGTTAGTGAAAATAAGTCACTGATCACGTAGTGAAATTGGACTACTGCAAACTGAGCTATTGGAGGCCTTGTGTGAGAGCTTTTGCCATCATTTAAAAAAAATTGACAAACTTGTGTTGACAGTTACTTAAAAAAACCTCCTCTAGGTCCTTATATGGACTTAGATATTTTAAGTGCTAAAGACCAGACTTGCTGAAGTATTCTCTGAATTCTGAAGTACTTCAGCTGTAAAAGTATCTTGATTTCAATTAGCCCTCAGAGGTACACATGATTCCTGCATCCATTCTCTAGCTAACAGCTGAGTAAATCTGCATTGATTTGTCCTTCTAGGAGCAGTTACTAGTGTTATGTCTTCTAAAATACTGGTCTTGTAGGGGAAGAATGGAATGTAGTTCTGTTAAGCAAGATGTTGGAGTGATCTCAATGGATAATGTAAACTTAATTGGAAGCTACTTATGTGAAAGAGCAAAGATTAATCTAAAGTAAGGGGAAAATTCATTTTAAAAATCCTCTTACTGCTCAGGTTATGTGCGGTCTCATTAAGTTCTTTACAGCCTGGAAGCTCAGTTTTCCCATTGCTGGGAGTGCCAGCTTTATTACCATCCCTCCAACAAAAAATGTGATTCTTAGCTCTAAAAAGCCCAGCTCTGATTAGTGTGCTTATTGGTGGGTTTGCTTTTTCCTCTTGTCTTTGTGCAAAAATATCTCCTGTTTATAGCAGAAGTTAAATCACGGTGTGTTGGGACTTCATTTATCAAAATCTTGAGCCTGTCCTTATGAGAGAGGTAGATTTGAAAACCTTTGCTAGAGTTGCAGGCATAAGATCTGAAACTTTTGCAGATCGTTTTGCATTTGTGGGATTCACCATACATAAGAACAACTATTTCTAGGGTCTTACTGAAATCATTCTGGGCGTTGCTTGATCTGTGAAAGTACTTCCCATTCTGTCTGAAATCCCTTGAAGGGAAGGGGAAGAATACTTAAAGCTTACTCTAGTAACTTAAATGCCTTAATTTCTTTCTCAATTACTGGATGAACCAGTGTGCTTTTTCAACATGGAGAAGCTTTTTATTTTAAGACTTTATTTCCTGATTTTTTTTTTTTACCTTAACTAACAATAGGATTTTCCAAAAATGTTTAGGAAGCCAACTCTTGGAAAGGAAACTATTTCACATACTGATCATTCCTGCATTTCTCTTAGGTCCTCAGTTATGTTGTATCAGCTGAATAATCCCTACCCAGGTGTTGTACTAGGCAGTATATATATGGGCTTTCAATATGTCTTCTAGGTTCTGATGCTTACCTGGTATCTCTTATTACAGGGGGAAGATTCTCTTTAACTTGATTACTTACAAGAAATAGTTCCTCGTCATGGCTGAACTATCGCCTGAAGAAATTCAGCTGAGGGCCAACCAGGTCACTGATGAGGTAAATATTATAGGAAGGCATGTGGGATTACAGTACTTACCTGCCAAGACTACAATATCTTCTAAAAATAAAGACAGTCTAGGGTGGTCATTCTGCAAAGGTATAGCCTCATGCTCTCACTTTACTTGGTAAATACTGGGCTGAAGACTACTCCTAAAATTAAGAGTGAGTTTAAACTTCTGAACGGTAAAGCCACCTACGTGACTGAGTACGGATCACCCAGTCCTGATTACTGAGACAATGCAGTCTGGCTACCTACACTATTCTTGTGTTGACTTCTTTTATTTAACTAGAATTCAATGAATATGTTTTCCTTTACAGTGACTTTCCAATGTGATAAGCAAGTACTAAAACCCAAGGATTTACTGGCTACTGAAAAAAGTTGTGTGCTTTGTGTTATAGTGTGTATTACGTATAGACAGGCTGATGAACCTTTGTATACTAGTTGCCTTTCTGCAATGAGCTGGTAAAGATGACTTTCAGACACTGATATATATTGTTAACACATTCATTTTAATTCTGGTTCTAGTCTTTGGAAAGCACAAGGAGGATTCTTGGCTTGGCCATTGAGGTAAGGAAAGGCTTTTGAATTCCCTGGGGATTTATTAATTTAAGTATAAGCAGCAGCATGTTAACTATCACAAAGTGATCTTAACCACTTTTTTGTCTTTCTCAATACTAGAAGTCACTAGTTTAATTCAGTAGTAGAGTTGGAATGACTTAAACCTAATGTTTTTCACATTATGTAAAGTCATATCACAGGATCAATATTGATGCCTTTAACCTGTTTTCCTCTTAAGCAAAATGTCCTAATATCCAAATGTTACGCATCAGTTCTAAAAAGTCTTCTGTGCTGGTCAGTTATGGCTTTGACTGCTGCATCACTTGATTCTCATAATATTTTCCATTTGTCTTTTAGCTTGCTTTGCTTGTGAGTAGTGGGAAAATGTCTTGCAGGAGGAGGGTAGGGCTCAGTTGGGTGGGGTAGTGGAAGGTACGTCTGCTTTTGATTCTGAACAAAACCAGTTCTACTTACACCTTCTTACAATCTGTTGGTCAGCTTTAACTTTAAAGGTAGTGAAGTATGATGATGAAACTTAACACCGTGGTACCTTACTTGAAACAAATACTCTGTATTTTGGATTTGTCTAGATGACATCGTATGAGGAATCTGTTTCTCTACACTCTTAGGGCTTGCATGCCCCATTGTAGAAATGACTAAGCTTACTTTTGGTGCTGTAATTTCAAAACATACAGAGCGTCTTGTAGATAGGGAGTAAGATAAGACGGCTGTTAGGTCTGGTAGAATTAAAGCTTAACTGATTCAGCAAGACAATTTTGCTAGTACTTGACTATGCCATAAACAAATGGGAATCCAGAGACTAAGCAGTAATGCCTTTTGAAGCTAATGCCCAGACTTTCAGTGCTGAAGACTTCAGACAATTTATGGTTGGTGTGAGAACACTAAAAAAATTAATCTGATGAAAACGGATCCTGAAGTGTTTGGTCACTTCTGCTTAAGGGCCTGTACTCACTGTCCAAATGGGGGGAGGCTGCTCTGGGACAGAGGATGCTGCTGTTATCAGTGGGGCATTTGAATTGCCATCACCTAATGAATACCTCTCAAACATTAAGAACATGGGCATACATAACTTCTCTTGGTATCATAGTTTGATGATTTATAGAAGCTAAAATAACTCCTAATGTAGACAATTCTATGCTGTGAGTTTATGGTAAAGCATGGATACAGCTTGCATGCTAGAATCAAGACTTTGAGGTAGCAAAGGGCTATATGGTGCTTTATTCCTCACTGCTGACTTCTTTTGCTTGATTCTAAATCTAGGGATGGGCTATTTGTCTTCCTGATCTCTTCTGCTAAATTCTCAAGAATGGTTTTGTAGGCTTTGTTTTGCGTTCTTTTACTCTGGTTTCCAGGACTAAAGGCCTTGTTAGCCCTATTGAAGGATGTAGGAATAAAGAATAAAGTAAATGGCACTTTTCAAAACAAGGCACAGCTAAGTTTACTTTTTAACCTTGACATTTTCATAGTTTAATGAGTATTACAATAAATTTGATCATCTTGTTGTAATGTTTAAAAAAAAGCAGTGAACAAAAACCCCACTAACTGAGATAGGCTGATAATCTCACCTGTTAACCTGACATAGGATCTAATTTGAAACTTAGCATAGCTTTACTAAGGAAGTTATTCCACTCACAGTGGTTTATTATGAACTTGGTTGGCTTATCAAATCTATCATAGAAAGCTTCTGATTTTGCATTGATGTATTGAAATCTGATTTTATATCTGCAAATAAATTTATTTCTGTAGTCCCAGGATGTTGGCATCAAAACTATCACCATGCTGGATGAACAGGGAGGTGAGTTCTTCCTTCTTCCTCTCTAACAGTAAAAATCAATTTTATGACTAAGAAAAAGGATTATCATGCAAGAATTGTTGCTGAAACTAAAGGCTTATTAAAGACCAGTTATGAAAATGAGATTTGCCAATTGTTTATTCCCATGTGTTTGTAGTATTTAAAAGTAGCTGAGGGACCGTGTTAATTAATACAGTTTTTATAATACAGAAGCTGTTCCTTTCCACAATACCACGAATGTAACTGTCTGCATTTATTCTAATAGCAGCAACAGAAGTGCTGTTGTAAAGATAGGGAAAATAAAAAAACTGAATCGCTGTATATCACTGACTGTTTTCCTAAAAAAAATAAAAAAAATTGGAATTCCTCGAAGGCAGGCAAGAAAGCAGGCATTAGTCTTGGTATAAAGATGGAACTGAAACTTGTAGACTCATGATTGAAAGAATTGTTAATATCCCGTCCTCACCTTCCCCCAGTCTGTTTATTCAGTTACTTGTTTCTCTTCTAGAACAACTAAATCGCATAGAAGAAGGCATGGACCAGATAAATAAGGATATGAGAGAAGCTGAGAAGACGCTGACAGAGCTCAACAAATGTTGCGGGCTCTGTGTCTGTCCTTGTAACAGGTCAGTTAAATTGGTACTTGGGTCTGAAGTTCTAGAATATACTGGAAGGTGGTCTCTCATAAGAGCTAATTAAAAACTGCTGAATCTCTAGGAAAGTTGACTGTTTTGGTTTGTAGAGCTGCACCCTTTAAAATCATATGAGTAGCTAAAGCTTAATTGCATCTAACGATAGATTGTGTCCCCTTCTCTGTAATGTGGCTTGCTGTATAACATCCTGCACAATTGTGCCCTAATCTCCTTAAAGCTTATATTTAGTAGAATACTATCAATCTCCATACAGATGAGATCAAATTGGAGTGCAAATAGCTATATAAGCGCCTGTCTATTAGAAACAACTGCAAAAATCACTTTTTTACAAAAGTAGTTCTTGTATTAAACTAAAAGCAAGAAAATTTCTGTTTTGGAGAAAGAAGGTAATATTGGTTCTCTAGTCACTTAAACGTTCATGCTTTAGGGAGGAAGAGAGTAGGAGAACAGACATTGGTGTTAAAACTTTAATCTTTCACTAGTGACTACATAAATTCTTGCAGACCTGCTTCATGTACCTTTATAACACCAGTGTTACAGGTGCCGTACACAATTCAGTTAAGAGTAATGTAGTCCTCTGTATGGCTCTTGGTTTGTACTTCTAAACACCTGAACAATGACCAGGAATCAGTATTATAAGGAAAACAATATTTAAGCAGCAAAGTATCAAATTGATTTGGGTGAATTGGATGTGATCATGGTTCTTCCAAGTGAAGGAAAAATAAGTTATTTTAAGAGAGCGACCACTGCAGTGAATACTGTTGTGTGTGTGTGTTCATTTTTAGCTCTTTAGTATGAGAAAAAAACACAAACCTTACCATTCAACTCAGAGCAGAAATTTAGGTAAAGATTCCTTGGTGTAGCTGAGTCTGCTGATCCAACAGAATAATAATTTGAAGATCATTTAGGATAGATATAAATGTAGCTTCTAAGGCCAACGGCATTAGACCTTTAGTATCTTGAAGACAGATATTTCTGTCCTGACCTCTGGATAGGTGTGCTTACTGTTACTTTGATCAAGCTGATGGACTTTGAGCGTTTTGGCACACTCAGTCTTTGTTTTTTGTAGTTGACAATCTTACTTCACTGAAGCCAGGCAGCTTATTGACACTAAGCAGGCTCAGAACTTCTGAGGTCGTGTGGCACTCCAAATACACAGATAACAATAAAAGAAATAGTTGTATGCAAAAATGGGCAGTAATGTGCAGAAAAATCTACTAGATAGGTAGGGGGCAGTGAAGAAGAAGAAACTGTGAATGCCTTTCATATACCTACTGGTACATCAATTTTTCTGACAGTTATTTGTCACCCAATTATCTCTGAAACTTCTCATTTTTTCCATGAAGCTAAATCGGAACACTTGCTAACATAAATATTGCTTACCTCATTTAGAGTTTCCTAGGTTTAGAGTATTTATAAAAGCTTTGTGAAAACACAAAATACTGGCAGGGCTCTAATATAATCTATGTACTAAAGACAATTTACCTGCTTTCTGGTCTTTACTATTCTTTCTTCTCCATTCTCTCCTAACACTGGCTCTTGCTTTCTAAAAATGAAGACTAGGATAAGAAGCTGTATTCGCTTAACTGCTGAAAGCGGATTTTAGGACAAGGTCAGTCTTATTAGTGCTGATGTACATTTAACATGTTGTCTGAAGTGATGCTTCTGTTGGATTTGTGCTGGCACATGCATGATGTCTGCATGCAGGTCTCCTTGTGACTGTGATGTGTTGTAATACTGATGTGAATGGAAAACGTCAATTACTATGGAGTGTGTTAGCTGTGGAAATGAAAAACTGCTTGCGCCCATGCTGGTTTTACAGGCTGTATAAATTGCCTTACTCTTATGAAGTTAAACATAAGAAAAGGGAACATATTTAGAAAATGCGAATATGAAAAAGAGCTGTTAAAATCAGGTGGTTAGAAGCTTTGTTCTTAACTGTACTTAGTTTGAGCAACAGTTCTGTTTCTGTCTACTTCAGAAATGCAAGTAGTTTTCAGGCCACTTGTTTTTGTTCAATAAATTCCTCACAGTTACCTCTAGCACCTAAGATTTTGCTAATCCAGAAGCACGTAAGAGCTCCTGCTGTTGGGGCTTTGGTATGAATGAGATTAAAAAATAATGCTTGATCTGGTTGTTGTAAACCTAGAGATGTCTCTAAGTCTGTGTATCCATGAGGAAATAGAATTGAGTGCTTTAGGTTTCCTGAGGGTTCTGCTGGCTGAGAACTGAGAAATTATTCCATTTCTTTCCCTTTTTGTATTCATACTAGATTACTTTTCACAGGATCTGACCTGTGAAATACAATTTCCCATTTCGATTACAAAAATGCCAGAAGAATAAGGAGAATATTTCTTCATTACAGCTAACTTCACACCTCTTCAAATGTGAAACATCTGCGCTAATGAAAGGCACTGTAGATACAGGAATTTATTATCTGTAATTGTCAGGTTAGATGTACTGAAAGACACTACAGATTTCTCTTCACAGATTTTTAAAGAAGCAGAAAAGTGGTAGTGGAGTCTGGATTATCTAGTTTAAACATGAAAGTGCCAGCAAATAAGGTGAACATGAGAATAGTCTTCTTGAAATATGTTCTTTAGGGTTTGTGAGAACTGACCCCAATTTAGATGAATTATTTTTATTTTCTTCCCCTTCTGCTTTTGTGGGTCTGTGATTCTTGAAATTTCTTCATGTCAGTGTGCTTTCTTTAAAATTTTTTTCCTCACAATTATGAGGTAGAAGTGCAATGGTAAGTTGATTTCTCACTTTAATGGAGCTAATACCATTGAATTGCAGAATGAAGGTGCTATTTAAACATGATTAATGTTATTTCATAATCAAAATTAACCTGAGAAACATTAGCTATAAAAAGAAAGACATGGCAACAGAAAATGTTCAAGAAATAAACCAGTAAAGATGAGTAGTTTTTTTGTGTGGTGTAGCTATTTGTATCTGAGGGAGGCTTTTTCCTTCATACCTGTTTCTTTCCTGAAACATAACTAATTGTGACTCCTGTTGTAAATGCAATTTTATCTTATGACAGTGGGAGTTTCCTGTTACTGTCATAAGCTTCCCCTCTTGTGGTAAAGTGTATTACTTTAGGAAACTACTGTGCTTGTATTAAAGTTTAAGACCAAATTAATCACTGCCCCTGGAGTAACACAGTTATGTTTGTACTATCCTGATATAAGAAATTGTATTATATAGACAAGGCTTTGTCTATAGATAATCTTTGAGTCAAATGTTTCTGAAAATCCTAGATTAATACAGAACCTCGGTTAGGAACCCATATTTTTCATGTAGCAGCTCAGATTTCTTATTTTTATGGAGTAGGATGAAGAATTTTGAGGCCAGCAAGGCATACAGAGCAACCTGGGGAGACGGAACAGAGAACTCGGCAGATCATGTCATATCCATGCAACCAAGAAGTATAAATCGGCAGCAGCCTCAGACTTCTGGGGGACCAAGTGGTGGATATATTACAAGGTTTGCTGCTTCGTGTTTCCCAATCTCAAATGCAGAAATCCTAAGTTACCAGTTGTCAACTTCTTTTTGGATGCGTTTTAGGTGAAATTGCTAAATAGTGTTTTATTGCTGTTTGGAGGAATTGTTGCTGCTTGGAGAGGAGATGGCAGACACCTGCACTTCCAGTATTGTGGTGTTCAGCTTGTACTTTCATTTCTACTATTCTTAGTGGTGATATCTAGATGAGAGGACTATAGAGCTTAGTGCTCAGTTACTGAGGTGACTGTTAAAAATATCAAGGACTTTTATTGTCATAAAGTATATTTGAGACCAACTTGTCATAAAATAATGGCTACCAGAGGAAGTTTAAATTCCAAGGCTATTTTTGTAATAGCAGCTAACTTAGCACCTTTTTTTTGGTGGGCCACTTGCATGGAAATACGTGAGGGTTTTAAAAGGGGAAAAAATAGCTTGAGTATATTGTTTGTCAGATAATTGTGCAACAAACAATTTCTATTAAAGTTAATTCAGGGTAGGGAAAAGCAAGTTCTTGATTCCTGGAAACATTGTCCTAATCATTTGAACAGGATAACAAATGATGCCAGAGAAGATGAAATGGATGAAAATCTTGCTCAAGTGGGAAACATTCTTGGGAATTTGAAAAACATGGCTTTGGATATGGGCAATGAGATTGATGCCCAGAATAAACAAATAGATCGGATAAATGTAAAGGTAAGTGTCAAAGGTGTTCTCTGCCTTCAGCTTAGAGGTTGTTACTGAGAAGTTACAGGCCTTGGGCTCACTGTCCTATATTCCTGTATTTGCAGTAAATAGGCATTAAGATCATACCATCCTCTAGGTTGCAGTGATTTGAACAAGAGATCTATCTTGGTGTTTGGGTATGTAGTGGAAAATTCCAAGTGTCAGGAAACCTAAAAATACAGCACAGGACACCGATTACTCCGAAAACAACTAAACTTGGCCAGATCAAAAGGACAAACATTTATTGGAGGTGTAGCTTGGGGATTGTTGATTGCAGGGAAACTTATATATGGTTGGGAATAGGTATTTTTAACAATAGCAAGATTCTTCTGGAATACCTAAGAAGTCACTATAATCATTGAACTTAAAAAAAAAATATCTAAATCTACAGGTAATTCACTGATCTAATTCTTGTGGATAGGTTTATATTTGGGCTGGGGAGACTTCGGAATAATAATTTCTGTAGGTGCACAGGGACATGGTGTGCTCTCATCCGCGCAGGGAGTTAGTCATCACCAGTAGGATCTTTATTATAATAATTTTAAATTGTATTACTTTAAAGATTAACTTCCTAAAACAGATGAATCATAGAAATGTGTAGAACAGCTTTACAAAACAAATAAAAATTTAAGTGCAATTCCTGGCTTTGAGACTAAATATCCTGAGACAGGATGCCAAATTAATCCTTTTCTGCTGATAATTGCCTTTAAATCTAGTGAACAGTGTGAAAACCAAATCAAAATGTTGAGGGTAAATCTCCAAAGGACAGTATCATACAAAGAAACAAAGAGCAATATTAAGTGTAAGTTGAGAATAGAGTCATGCTTTTATTTTTATTTAAAAAAAAAAAATTCCAACTCACCTGGGAAACACATAGGCTTGATTTGGGTGACTTTAGGTAGCCTGCAGCGTTAGACAAAACTCCTAGTCTGAATGAACTTCAAATAAAAGCCAGTGTTACTGGCTTTTTCTTAGATGATCTAGTGGTTAGATCAGTGTGTTAACAGGTTAGATTCTCACTTCTCTGTAGTTGATTCCTGCCCCTCTCCAACCCTTGACCCAAAGGGCAGGAAGGGAAGAACAGGAAGGAAGGGCTTGAACTGGCCACGTCCTCTTCCCAGCCTGTTGGAACATGAAGGTGTGAAATGCCTAATGCTTGGTACAGAACTCATCAGGGGTTCCACTCCTCATGGTGAGGGCACAGGCAAGTTTTGTGCTTGTCGCACCTCCTGCTCGTTCCCCACTGCAGACGGGATAATCAGAGAATTATTTCAAAGCTCCTTAAGATACCTTTCTGTAGCACTATATTTTGACACTTGTTCAGCCAAGATGCTGTGGCTGACTCTGAATGCTTTATAATAGTAAAACAATTATAAAGTGCCTTTCTTACTGGTGTGACACTAGGACACTGGAGGGTCTGTGGATGGAAACCGGGGACTTGCACTAAGCAAAATAATTCTGACTTTATGCCCTTAGATCACTTTTTAAGTTTTGACTACTGCTTCTAGTCCATAGCAATAAAGGTGTTCTGTAGGGGTCCTTAAGATGTCGAAATACTTGGAGAAAGGGAATTTTTTTTGCCCTTGTTCTGTTAATATTCCTCCTGACTTGCTCAGGCAAGCTGCTGTATGTTTTGAGTGTCAGCTAAAGGCTAAAAACTCTTTCTTCTGATTCTGGATCTGCCAAAGTTGACAGCATATACTGGCTGGGGTGTGTGTGTGAGGGGGAATTCTCCCAGTCTCTAGAAGTTGCTCCCCTTCTGCCTACCACAATGATCATAACCTGCAGTTCAGAAGTTTGTGTCAGTTTGATTTTTTTTTTAAATTGTTTTGAATTAAGTCTGCAAATGAGCTATGAATTTCTCTCTTTCAGGCTGATACAAACAGGGAACGCATTGAGCAAGCCAACATCAGAGCCAAGAAACTAATTGACAATTAAAGCCTGCTGTCATTGTTCAATGACACTGTCTCTCCAGCTGCAAGCCACCGTATTCATGGATCTGTGAAACTTCTATTCTGAAATATGAGGGGCTGGGAAAAATGAAGCATTACCCTTTCTACAGGGAGTAATTTTCTTTTTTTTTTAATTTTTTTTACTGCTTCATGTAAATGTGGCCTTGACTCTAAGAAAGTAGCCAACATAACTTCCTCCCACTCATCTGCCTTCACTTTCTTTAAACTGCTCAGGGCTAAAAGTGTTATGGCTTTGAGAATCTTCTTGCATGTTTTATTCCCCTTCCCAGTCTCTTTTTTTTTATCTGCACACAAAATATAGTCCTTTATTGAAGTTGAACAAGCAGGGTAACCTGAACTCACAGTTGTGGAAAGTTGGAGAGGGCACTTTGCACTGTTTGAAATACCTCATAAGTTGAGTGTCTTCACTAAAGTAGGGACTTGGTGAATATTGTCTGACTTGTATCTCTCACAGGCTAACCATAGTTTTCCAGTCCAAACCACATGATGGGTTTGGGGTTCATTACAGAACTGAAGAGGCCGCTACTTACTAGTAGTGGGTTGAGGGCTTTAAAACACTTCCTAGCCACAGGAACTTTTAAGGATAAGGTAACTGGAGGGTTATAAAGGTTTCTGTTTCTTTACTGTAAGTTGATATCGGTTTGGAGGCCATGACTAGGAAATCATGCTGTGTTGTTCTGGTAGTATTTGTTGTGTGTAAATATACCTGATCTGAACCCTATGCACATGCGAGTAGAAGAACATAAAGCTATCTCCCTGAAGTATTTATTTGAAAGAAAATTTTATGACCCTTGTCTAAAAGGTAACTTTTAAATGTTTGAATTATGCATCTTAACTGAAGAAACGGAGTAGAAAAGCATGCAGCTTTCTTGCATCCCATGTCAGATTCTATTATGGCCAGTTTTCACTGGAGGTCAGTTTATGCCTTTCTTCAGTGCAAATTAATGACTGATCTGGTGCAGAGTTTGCTCTCAGGCTTTGGGGAAGCTTCTTAAACTTACTGAAAACAGAGAGGCTTATTATGAACCTTCTTTGTCACAAGTCTGGAGTAAGCAGTGCCTATTTGAGAACTGTTTGCTAGTTCTAAATAAACTAGTTCTAAATAGATTTCTGACTGGTTTATTATTGCAGACTTTGGGACTGGCAATTAGAAATTTTACATGTCTAAGTTGCTTGCAACTAAAATGTTCCTGTTCTGTTACAAAATAGAGGAGTTTCTGACCATGTGAGGTAAAGCTTTCTTCCTGTGAAGAAGAAAAACATTTTGGTTTTACTGTAATATAATTTGATTTATTCCCAGGGCTTCCTTGAATTTTTTTTCAGCAAGTAAATTGCAAGCAACCTATATAACTTTAACTCCACCCAGCAATAGATTATGCCTTAAAGGTGAATATGATACTTTGGACTAACCTCTGATGCTCAGTGTTGGGTGACAAAAATCTTCAATAATTATTCAATAATTAAAACTAGTAGCTTTTGGGGGTATTTTTTTGGAAAGACAGTCCACAAGTATCCTGCAGCCCTTAATAATGAATTCCAGGGTTAGAGAGATGACACTAATCTGCTGAAATGCACGACAAACAGTCTTAAGTGTTTTGTTTTCTTTTTAGTAGAAATGCAGTCAGTATTACTGGTACATTCTCAGTTCACTCCCTTGATATTTAAGGAAAAAAAAAAAACACAACAAAACCATAAAAACCCCACAACAAACCACAAATAAAAGATGAAAAAAAAAAAAAACCAACAAAAACACCTGACCAAAGAATGGAGCTGCTGCATGTAATAAATAGGCCAGTGGTCTTATGTGATTATGGTGAAGCCCTTTTTAGGGGACTGGATGCTGTAGTGGGCTTCTCTCTGGCTTCCAGTAATAGTTGGAAAGCTAATGAATTTTAAAAGCTTGTTATCTACCCCATTAGTAAATGAAGATTGTGATTAAAAACACAAGTAGCAAAGAAGTACTTTTAAGAACATTACATAGTAAATTTCTAACAACCACTTCCATGAGAAATCATAGGGGATTTGTATATTTTTTTTCCCCCTTTTTAGAAACTTTAGGTTAACTGAAGGGATATTTGCTGCTGGTTGTGAAAGCAAAGTATATGTTATTTAATTATGATTGTCTCCTGGAACAGAAGATTGAAGTGGTTACCTTTTTCTGCTTACAATAGTGCAACCTGCTCTGTAGCATCTGGAACTTCCAAACGTTGGAATGGTTTTCCCCGTGCCATTACATGTCCATGTTCTTCACTTCCCTGAGCTCTAGCAACAACTCAGCGTGTTGGCTGTGAAAATGCTGTGATTGGTATATCAGAATGGAAATATTGCAGTGAGTACCACACAAGGAAATAATTTCTGAGACTCTAAGCTTGACTGTTAGCAGAGTATCAATACTATTTTCTGATGCAGCAAGAGCCAAATCCTTGAAGGAGTTAGTGCCTTTATGTTTGCGAACAATGCAGTTGTCATCTTGGATTGTCTTACTGTTGTCTATAGAATAGATGCTTCAATTTCTGTATCTATGGGATAGAATCAACACTTGTATGTCTTTGTATTTCTGAATGCTATTAAGAATGAAGGTTTACAGTTTCTGCTTTTGATTGTTAAACTATATATTGTGCACAAAAATACATACTTTTATAACTGAATGTGTTTTAAAACGATTTTCTCTTATAAATGTTCTTATTTGGTTTCCTGTCCTTGGAAAAACTTGGCAGAACGAGTTGCTACTGTGCAGCTAGGAACTTTCCCTTCTATTTTTATTTCACAGAAATCCTAATGCTAACAAAGGAATGGGTGTGGTTGGGAAGAAGAAATATTGTGATTTCTTTTCTTTTTTTTAAATAGTGGTTTTCATCCCTACATCATCAACATCTCGTAACTTCAAACTATGAAATGTGTCCATCTTTTCTTTGAAAGTCTGCAATTTAACATGGGGCTATACTTCAGGATGATAAAGGAACTTTATCATACATAATGACTTAAACTTTCCAAAGAGTGGTAACAGATGCCTAGCAAATACTAGTCGAGTAGGTGAAATCTAGTGCTTCAACCTGCTGCCAATGCAATTTCACTTGCAAGGCAATTTTAAATTGTATTTTGTCTGCTCAAACCTTGGATTCCTGTAATCTTCTTAAAAGAGAAGAAGCGGAGGGGAAATACAGACCTGTGTTGACTTGCGTTGTTTTGAGCTGCAAGAGGATGGTGTATCTGGGAATGGCTTGGAAGAAGTACTTCTCATATAGTATATTTCTACTAGTAACTATCAAAAAAAAAAAAAGGGCAGCCTGCATATGTAAGAACTGGTAAATTCAAGCTAGCCTACCCCTTGATGGAAGATGAATTAAGCCTTTTAAACAGAGGGGTAGCTATAGTATGAACTGCAGCATGTGCTGCTGCTGCAGCAATGTGTAGAATGTTCCTCTCTGAAGGCTGTACCTCGACACAATGTGCTGTTTACCCAATGCAGTGACTTGCAGCTGCTCATTCACCTTTGTTCCACTTGAAACAGCAAAGCACTACCTAAATGTTGATTGAATAATTGGTAAGTCGGAAAGCAAGTAAAATACGTTTGACACAAAGTAGATGGATGGTTGGTTAACTAGGGTAACATTTTCTACCTCTAATTCCAAAAGTAAAATCCTGCAAGTGTTAATTGTTCATGGAAATAACACTGTTTCATATTGTCACTTGTAGAATGGGCATGGTGAAAAGAGAAAAATGAGAAATTCACAATATAAAAGTACTACTAGATTACATGCAATGCTGAAATGTACAGAACAGTGTTCTACTCAGGACTTAGTCACAATCACTTAGTGCTGTGACCTAAAACATGTGATGGTATCTGCCAGCTTTTCTTGAAACAGAAATAGTCATCTGCTGTTCTGGAATAAATCTGGTTAACCCAGGACTAACTCAGCATCATTCAGTACTTTGCATGGTCTTTCTCACTTACTTCACAGAATTTTTGGTAGCTGTTGTAACTCCAAGGTAGGAGAGAAGCCTAACAATCAGTAACTGGGAGGTTTCTAAATGTACTAGTGATCACGTAAGAGAAATGTTGACTGACTTCAAAAAGCAGTAATTTTTTTTTATACCTATGCTAACTGCATCATTTAAAAATATTCTGATCTACTGTGTTGTCTTGCACATCTTTGAATAGATGAAAGAATCCTGATAAACTGTTAAGTGAGAGAAGCAGCATGTCTGAGCAGGTATTTCCAGTTCAAAAAAAAACCACAAACTAACCCCAAAAAGCAAGGGAGCACAACCTTGCCAAGTGCATACACTTGGACAATAGCATCACCTATCGACCCGTTCTTTGTAGTTGTCAGAGTTGGTGAATGAAAAGGGGGAATCTGTGAACTGAGGGCTTTTGTTCAATGGAGGTCTCATGCATGGCAAATGTCTAGGGGAAAAAAGAAAAAGCAGCTAATACTTCAGCTGGGATTTAGGTATCAAGTGGAAGGAGCTAAAATGTAAAACTAAGCCTGGGACTTTAAACTACTCACTGCTGGCTTTGCTTGTCATAATTTGTGGAGTCTATTAGATTTCTGACTCTATGGGGCTTTGCACATTATAGTATCATACACGTTGTGCTTTTAAAGCACTTCCCTAGTTATGTCTTGCAAAACCAACTAGTTGTGTAACCATTGTCTGCTGTCAGCTACTTCTCACAGTAGTTTTCCCACAAAGTAACCCCTGGAATGGGGGTTCTTAAGTAAAACTGGTTCCCTTTTTAATAATGGATCATGTCCATCCCTTGCCTAAGGAGCTGATGTTCCCTAAAACACTCTTAAAATAAGTATTACTTTGAATTGAGACAGGAACAGTCTCATTTCAGAGTTAGGGAACTAGCTACCTCTTCTGAGCACCTTATAAAAGAAAAAGTTATCATTACTTCTTATTACAGTGATTACGTTGAGGAAAAAGATGGAGACAGGTCACTTCAGTTTTTTTAACTGCAGATGGCATAAGACACTGAATACCTTTAACAATTACACCAGCAACTTTGAGTTTGCTGTCCCAAATGCCTGCCTTGTCTCATACAGGAAAGCTTATGTATAGAACAGTAGTTGAAGACAGTCTCACTAGGAGTGGATGCCTCCATGCTCATTTTCTCTGAGAAACGTACTTAGTACAGCTCCTACTTTGCTGTTTTGAGTGTGCAGTACATGTTAACTGAATTCCTACCGAAGTGTTGATGTATTCAGATCCTCTGTATTCTCAAAGCAGTTGAAGCACAGCTGTTGCCAACAACTGATGGAAGCAAATACCTCAGCGACAGCTCTCACCACTGGCTTGGTATTGCTTCTAAAAGTGACAACAGCAGCAGTTACACCAAATAAGCTTGAACTGATTTTTTGAAAATGATTTACTAAAATAAACAAGTACATTTTCCTTTCCAGTATAAGTTACATAATTGCATACATTTATAGCTCTTTCTGGGTGCTTTTGGTAATAAGGCAGCAGCAGGCTGACAACTGAAACTTTCAGCATTGCCCTGTACACAAGGAGTCAGTGCAAGGATATTAGGCTTTCCAGCAATATACATTTTTACTGAATACAGGGAAGATTAACTTTTTTATTTGATACAGCTCAAGCAAAAGTGGACTGTAGTGCAATTCTTGCTTATGGGAAAAGAAACCCCGCATAATAAGATGTGAATGAAGGATGCTCAAACCATGATTTGTTTACCAGAAGCAGTTAATAAAACACTTAACCACAACTATTTGTGCTTCATAAAAAAAAACTTATACAGGTTATAAACTAAAACCCCATCTGTAAAAGTTCTTCTCTGTAGAGTAGTGATTACAGCAAGACATACAGTGCTTCAGATCTGCTTTGGTGGTAGAAATTCCATGTGCTATCATGGAAAAATGTGTCCAGAAGAAAGAATCCTCTTACAAATGAACAGCCACCTTCCTGACAAAAGGGAACTGGAAACTTTGAAATGCTGATTCCCTTTCTCTGTGAAAGAACGAGCCCTGACAAAGGAGAACATGTGTTGTGTTAATAGTTGTAGTGGCACAAAAAATCAAAACTGGCCCCTGGGCAGATTCATCAGTTCAATACCCACGGTCTCTAGTTCATTTATTCCATGTGGCCTTAGCAGCTCATCTCGGACTACTTGAGGAGGAGTACTCTGATCATCTACCTTCATCTGTCTTGGCTTAAGTCAGTGAAGCAGGTGCTTCGGTCACTAACTCTTCTTACTGGGAATACAGAGGGTCAGAATAAAGATCACGCAAACTTCTTCTTTGTAGCTGTAAATCGTTCCATGTACTACAAAGAAAACAAAAAAAAATTCTAAAATTCAGAAATAAATACAAGATTCATTAATGTTGAAAGCAGATAAGCTTCTGTTCTCAGACTCAAAAGCACCCTGCATCTGAAGCATATTTTCATTTCCCAGACATAACCATTAGAGCTTTATTCCAAACAAAAAAAAACACCCAACATTTTTTCTGCCATTTGCTGTAATTGACATTAACGTTCTAGAAAGAAAGTTCCCATAGAGCTGAACAGTCAAATCTCAAGTGTAAAGGATGAACTAACATTAAACAGTTAAGAATGCTGCATAATAGGAAGCATCTATTATTTTTTGTCCCATCCAAAGACACGCTAAATAGCTACCCTTCAAAAGATGCTGATGAAAGAACATTGATCCTGAATCCTATGAGAAATTTAATCTTTGAATTTGAATTTGAAATTCTTTTCAGAGGTTAATTACAAATCCAATACCAGTGACAATATCAACAGACTGTTTGTGCTTTAATTCACCAGCATTAAAACTTAGTATTCTGAGGAGGTACTGGCTAAGGACTTCACCAGAAGCTTCTTTTAAAAAAAAAAGACACAAACCTTGTCATAACCTTCCAGTTCTCTGAGTTTCTTGATTTCAAAGAGGTTGCCTTCTACTGCAAGCAGTGAGATCTGGGAGTCGCTGAGGATGCTCTGAGGAAGCATGCTGAGTTCTAGACAGTTTTCTTCTAAACGTAAGACTTTGAGGCGTGGACAGTGGGAGATCTGCACTGAGATCTGGGAAATCTGGCAGAAAGAAGAAAACAAAGAGAAGCACGATTAAAATGTTAGTGATCTATGATTTGTTTCAGACTAATATAGAACAACTACCATGTTGTAAATATAAATTACATTAATGGTAACTACTTTACAATGCACAAGCAACAATAATAATGATCAAAAATCCCAAGTAATTTTTTTTTCTTCCATGATGACAGGCAACCTACACTTCTGTTTATCAGATTCCTACTCAAGAACTGTTCAAATAATTTTCTCTATGACTAAATTCAGGATTTCGTGAACAAATGGTTATGTTCCCTGATATCCGTTGTGTCCAGAAGCACAAATAGTATTTTGGCTATAAAGTTTTGATGGTCTCATCCTATGTTCTGTGAATGTTCCAAGTCCTAAATCCACATGCCCAAAATATCTCAGTTACCAGACCTGGTTCTGATTCAAATTGAGTTCGATGGCCTGCAATTCTCCCACGGTGTCGGGCACGTTTTGGATCTGGTTTTTGGAAAGATCTACCACATCCAAGTGGCGAAGACCACAGAGTTGTGTGGGCACAGTCCGAAGCTGGTTTCCAGAAAGACTCAGGGTTTTGAGAGCTGAAAGTTGTCCAAACGCTGCCGGCAGCTGCCTCAAGTGATTGCCATTCAAATGTAGGGTTTCCAGTTTTTTCAGCTTGCACAGCTCCTCAGGTAAAGCAGCTAGAAAGAAATGACAGAACAAAGAGATGAGCCAAACAAAGAGCAGTAAACATTCATACCCATTTAATTCAAATAAGCTTCTGCATGGAAAATGGTGCTATATTGCAGTAATTTCTCACAGGATTCCTCCCCATTTTCCAATGACAGTACACATCCCTGCACAGAAACTTAAGTCCACTGAAAACACGTGCTTTTTAACCATCTTCCATAAATGAAAAAAGATCTGCAGACAAGGCAGGCCTTCAAATCCCAGGCTGAAAACACTACTCTGAGAGGATATGAGCCTATCAATTATAATCCCTACTAACCACTTTGCCACCATTTTTTGTGACTTTTGAAATACCACACAATTCACAGCTTCAGGTCCGCTGCAGCCCTTTAAAGGTAGTTACACAACTCACTCAAAAGTAAGTTCTCAGATAATTTATACCGTATCATACCAGCACATAAACCTCATCGGGTAAGCTCTGCTGGCTTTCATCTGTCAGACATTCATCTGTCATTCTACCTGCACAAGTCTATCACCTGTAGCACTCCTGAGTTGTGCTATAAAGAGGTTTGTAAATTACATTTCTTTTTCAAAAAGGCAGATAATACACAACACATTAAGAAGTTAGTTTCTTCGCCTCATCTTAATTTTTCTTTAATGTTGGAAGTTTGTCCAACAGAAACTGTAACAACCACTGAATGGCCAGCAACATTTTCTACAGGTCATATGTATTACCTGTTCAATATGCAAGTACTAAACCACCTGACACTGTTAAACCTTCAGATCAGACAAGTCACAGCACAGAAACATTACATGTCATTGTAAAACTGATAATAAAACTTGGCAACTAGTTTTGAAGGACTTATCGGTTTGGGGTTTTTTTGCTGTACATGAATCCCAAAGATTTCAGTTTAGGTGACTAAACTCCCCATTTACATCCTGTGAAAGTTAAATCATTACATTCAGTTTCTGCTCAGAGAAGCCAGGTTATTAATTTAGAAATCTGTGGAGATATTAATTAGCAGGCATACTCAGTTTGTTGTTGTTTAGAGCAAGGCTCTTCAAAAAGGAAAATTTTCCAATGAGCGGTGGCAAGAGCTCTATTTTGTTGTTTGACAAGTCTATTGTCCTTAAGTTGCTTGTTAGCTTCTGCAGATCTTCGGGAAACTATGGGGGAGAAAAAAGGTACAGCATTTTAATAGTTGATACAACTCTGAATGTTCAACTTACACAGCTGAAAATCTTAATTGAAATTTGTATCGCTGTTACATACTGTCATAGTATCACAATGTCCAATCAACACAGTGTGCAACTAAGTTGGAAAACGTGCTTAATACGTATTTTTAAAAATATTTTATCTGAGGAAGGGAAAAAGGATATAAAGGAAACAGCCTATCATCTAGGAAGAGCAGTTTTTAAGCCAAATAATTTAAATTAAAAAAGGAGAAGGAAGAATACCATGACACGAGCCGATTTCTGTTTTAGTCCTCTTCTGTGTTTCTCTTAAACATTCCTGTCATTTAAAAATATTCTACAGCTACTTAACAACTCTATATTTTAGCAGAGTAGGATTGGGAAATTTTTCTCTTGCTTTCCTTTTTAAATAATTATGTAAACCGTTTTCCTTATTCTTATTTACATCCTGTGCCTCTTTAATCCACACTTGGCACTGAGCTGAAAAAAAGAAAAACCTGACAATCACCATCAGCAAGTCCCTGGCTGATAGGCCAGTATTTTTTCATCCACCTTTAGTCTGGCAGAGGAAAAGGGAAGGCAGAAGGTAGGATAGTAGAAGAAGATACCTTAGAAAAGTCTTTGAAAACTATTGCAATACAGTTACTTTGGCTATCCTGTGAATTGTTTCTCGAGTTATGGTTCCAGGACATTTCTGTTTTTCTGCAGTTAAGTGAAAGTCAAGACAATTTCCGATGTAATAAACTTCAAGATGCTTGCAGCCCAGTGAACAGCCTGTACAGACTATTCATATGACAACAATTAAATACAGCCTAAGTATCTAAACGTGACAAATTGTGGAATATCTTTCTAAGTAACAATACAGTTATAAAATTTACATTTTCCTCTCAAGTTTACAGCCTTTTAAAAAAGCAAAGCATCACAACTGGTGCTTCTGGAACATACATGCACTCTAAAGCGTAAGCTCACAAGCATACAAGTGCCCTGACAAATAGGTTCTCAATCAGAAGACAGCGCAAGCAAAATTCTGCTCCGTGAAAGGGAAAAAAAAATTCCTGAAATAATGTTATCCATCATTATTCATGAGAAATACATGTATTAATGCATTATGACAGTGAAGTGGGAATTTCTCTCCAAAAGTGTCAGTCGTGCACACACAAAGCCACGTTTCCCCTACAGTTAAATTACCTCTGTAAGTCCCTTTCCTGTTAGCTGAAACACACCAGTTTTCTGTGCTGTCTCCAGGTGGGCTTTTAATGCACTATTTCCCATCCTAACAGTTCTCTGTCAAGCGTAGGCAGCTGGAGTGAAAGTTTCAGCCAGTTTCTCTCAGTTATCCTTCATTAGAGAACTGCAATCCAAAGTCCCTGTGAAAGAGCAAATGCAGAAAGTCATTTTACATCTACTGTCTACAACACAAGCATTTCAACATACTGAACCGTTTCACTGCTGCGTTTTCATCTCTCATAACTATATACCTAGAACCTAAAAGGTTTAACCTAGCTTGAAGTGCTTTCATTATAGTAGTTTGAACATCAACACGATCACACATTCGTCTTGGTTAGAAGGGCCCCTTCAGATCATCGATGCAATGAGTATAGTTAAAACGAATTATAAAAATTGCTTACTTCCCATATTTTGTCTCTTTCAGGGCCCAGTAGTGATTTTAGTGGCATCTCCCAGCACCAAACTGCTATGAGTACTACAGTTTTATTTGCTTTTTTTGGGAAACGTTTG
>JAOQGH010000040.1:25951877-25969757 GCA_025769975.1 Gallinago jamesoni
GTGATTTTAGTGGCATCTCCCAGCACCAAACTGCTATGAGTACTACAGTTTTATTTGCTTTTTTTGGGAAACGTTTGTTTCATTCAGGGACTGGACTCCTTTGCTGCTACTCTGGATGCAGACACACCACATCCATCTCCTCTAATTAACTCCAGAAGTTTAATCCCCAGGACAAACCAGGCCGGAGGATTAGCGTCAGGTTTGTAGCCGAGAGATGGGGAATAAAGCTTAATACAGCACGTAAATAGCCGGGACGAGCAGCCCAGGAGAAGAAGCAGTGCTCCCTGCCGCGACGGCTAGAAGCAGCTCAGCAGGACCCTTGGGTAAGGGGCGAAGCCGGCAACGACCTGCTGCAGGCCCCGCTCCCCGACCTCACCCCCACCCCGCTTGCTGCCGGTCCCCCTTTGGGGCCGCTTAGCCCTCGCCCCGGCCCCGCAGGGAGCCCCGGGGGGGGGGGGGCAAACAGGCCAGGCCAGGCCAGGCCCGGCCCGGCCCGGCCCAACCCACCTGTACAGGCGCCTCACGCCCAGGCTCCCCGGCGGCGGACGCCCCCGCGCCCTCCCCCGCGTTCCGCCTCCGCCCTTCCACAACCGACGCTCTCTAAGCCCTCACCGGCTCCCCCGGAACCGGACGCGCGTCTCCTCCCTTTCCTGTCACGCCCAGCCCGGCACCCGCCTGTCCGGCCGTAATGGATGACGCCAGGATCCGGACCTCTTATGGGTGTGACCTGCGCGCCTCTGGAGCTGAGGCAAGGGTCCTTAGAGATGCGGAGGGAAAGGAGCGAGGAGGGTCCCTGGAGCCGTGGTGGGAGAGCGGCTCGGAGAGCGAGGCTGCCTTCTCCAACCCCTGGGAGGCGGGACAGCCCTCGGCGGCGGCCACCCTGCTGGCGCGGTGCGTGGAGGCGGGCGCCGTGAGCCAGGTAAGGGCCCGGGGGCCGGGAGCGGGCCGGGGAGGGTGGCCGCGCAAGATGGCGGCGGGGAGCGGCAGCAGCGTAACAAAGCGGTGCCGGCGGGTGATGGCTCGGCCACAGCTCTCCTCACCCCTCGGGGCCCGTCCTTCAGGGGCCGGTGTCCGGGCCGCAGCTTTGTTTGCTTGTTAATTTTTGAAACAAGAAAGTTTTCCCTTTTATTGCGGGGTCTCCGAGTGTTTTGGCTGACGGCAGCTTTCCCCTCCAGGAACGACTGACCCCTCTGCTGGGTGTTTTTCTGGAGCGCAAACGTGAGGGCTTTTTGGTGGCCTGTGGTGCGCTCCAGCAGCGTCCAAGCCACGGTTGTTGAGACTGCTCTCCTGCTGCCTTTCGTGAAGTTTTATTTTCATTTTCCCCCAATAATGCAGATATTTCATGAGTTGTTCAGGTGAAACTTATAGTATTGCACAGTGGGAGAGATTAACGGTTACTTTAGACTACTAAAGGCCAATCTAGAGAATTTGCCTGATGATTCGTTCTTGCTGCTGTTTGCGGGTTTTTTTTCCTGCTCCTTTCCTTCCACAGGAGACATTGGATTTAACCTATAGAAATGAACCATGCTTTGTGAAATTCTCAGAGATGAAAAAAATGGCCAACATTCAAGCTGAAATCAATGAGGTACGGCCTTTACTGTTGTCAGCGTACACTTAACGCTTCAATACTGAGAGGTAATACGTGGTGAGATACTGGACTGCACTGTGCTCGTTTCATGATTTGTTGGTTGGGGTTTTTTTTAATCAGTTTAACAGTTGGTACTTTTTCCCCAGTGGACTTGGTTGCCATCAAAAAAAGAACAAAATCATGAAACAAAGGTTTTCGTATAACTGGAAAGACACAGCAGCCCGCATCTTTGACTGAAGCGTTACCCACAGTTTTCTGAAGAAACTGAAGAACAAATGAGAGTTTCTAATTGACTTTCATTCACAGAAATGTGTTTGCCATTTATTTTGTCGGTCAGCAAGAGATACCCTCGGTCATTTCCTACTGCCTGAATTGGCTGTTGGCTTGTATTTTATGATATTTTCTGAGCATCAGAAAACTCTACAAAAGAAAAAAAAATACTGGTGTAAAACCTGTGTTTATTAAATTACACAATATGGGCTCCAGCAGCTGCAAAGCAGTGTGACAAATCACCATTTACTTTTTTGGAGAACGAGTTAAACAACTGACATCATTCTGCACTGATGGGCAGAAGGAATGGAGGGTTTCTGGCTCCCAGTAAGACAGCTATTTAGCTTCCTTTGCTGGAAGGTTTCAAGCGCAAAGTACTCTCTGACAAATGTTCACTGTGCTATGAGCAAAGCAGGTTTATTTTTGTCCTCAGTGATCAAGAAAAGCAAAGCAACAGTTCTCTGCATGTCCAAAGAGGCTGATACATCATCCTCTTCTGTACTTTATCTTCTCTTGTCTAGTCAAAAATGACCACAACTTTTTCAGCCACAGAAAGGTGGCTCTTGTGTTAGTTTATCGCTGGAAAGAAATAAAGCTAGGAGGTTCACCTGAAGGAGCTTCTCCCTCAGCTGAAAAAGCACAAACCAATCTTTGCCAGAAAATGATGATTTGGGGCTGTGAGAGGGTTTTTAGTAGAATATAGGCTACAAAACTGCTTTGTAGGAGATACAAGTTCCTGTGTTTTAGGAATTAATTGCAGGATCTGTCTTTTCCAGCCTAAATTCCCAAGAAATCACTGGTTTTAAGCAGTCTTTTCCTATAGACCAAAAAAGCCCCCCTAATAGTAAAGCACTTAAGAGCATGCTACCATTCTCTCTCATGCAAATACTCTTTCACACATGTGCCCTTCCCCATCCTCTTGCTTTCTCCCGTTCTACTTTCTCCACCACCTCAAGAGGGTCAACAATATTTGGGTAATTATGTTAAAAATATATTTTCATTTGGTGATTTTATTGTTGTAGAAAAAACTGAAAGCTGAAATTCTGCAGTTGGAGAAGGAGACAGAAGACATTGCTCACCCTCTTCACTTAGGTAAGTGCTGGTGTACCTTAGTAAAACCAATAGTATTAAATGACCTCATCAGCAGATTAATATTTCATTTGAGTATCTGACAACTCTGGAAGTTATTGCAGCTGTCTCCACTGGATAGCTTGCTAGAGGTGGCAGGTGTTTTATTAGCCCTTAAAGAATGCTTCCATACCATTTGAACTTGCACTCTCTACTGTCTCAGAAGTGCGTAACTCACTATCCAAAATAGCTTCTGGTGTGTGGTCAGCTCCCCAGGGTCAGTGGAGCATCAGGAGTTCCGAGATCATCAGTAACCTGATTTGCTTCCCTTGGCCTGTGTGCTGCTTTTCTGCTTTTCCAAGAACTCGGTGTATTTCTGCTGTGCCTGTATGCCCCTAAAATTACTTGGATTTTTATTTTAGTGTTTTGGGAGCATATGTATTCATTTCTTTATTAACGCATGCTTTTCCCACTATGATTTGCTGGATGCTTAAAAACATTCTTGCTTGCTGCTACTGTGTTTGGCTCGTGACATATATTGTATTGCTTCAGTGCTGTGGTATAGTTTAAGAAGTTGGTTTCATCTCAAAGACAGTTTACTTAAAACTATAGATAATGTAAAACAATTAACAAAGCTGTATCTCTAAAAGTAGGTATTACGACTTCGAGGTGCATGCTGATACGAAGTATTATGCACTCCAGCAAAAAAAAAAAAATCTGATAAATTATATCTTTCTTGAGTTTAAGCTCTCCAGTGTGATAGATTGGAGGTCTTATTCTTTGGGTCTTTCCTTCTTTTGCTCTTGTTTTAGCAGGACAATAGTTTCAACGTTGTAATTTTATTTTATAGGCAAGAAGTACAAAATACTGCAAGATATGAACAGACATTTGGAAGCCGTACTGAAAGAGAAGAGAACTCTTAGGAAGATGTTGATAAAGCCCAGATGTCAGGAGAGCTTGCCTATTGAGGCTACTTTCCACAAGTGGGTGTATAGAAAATAATGGCTCTTGTTTGCGTGAGTCCAAATTAATTTGAACTGATAAGGCAGTAAAAATTGCTTGCTTTTATTCACTTTTCCATTGAGAAGAATAGAAATAGAAAATGGTAGCAGAACCTCAGCTAAAAGCTAGTTGTTTACTTGTTGCAAAACTCAAGAAAGGTGGTGATACGTATTTTTATGAATATTTGCTTAATTTATTGGTCTTGTCTTCTGAAGATTACACAACAACTTGTAATGTCTTGTTTTAAGCAGGTGTGTTAAATGCTTGATTAATTATGCTTCTCCATAGGAAGGAATTGTTAGTTCAGCATTTGGTGTCTGCTTTCCACTGTGACTTGCTCAGAACAAGTGTGTGAACAGTTCCCAGACATGCATTGTACTTGTTTTAAAAATGTAGTCCTTCTCATGGTCTAAAAATCTAGTCCAGTTTCTGAAGAAGCGCGTATTCACTTCTGTAAGTCCTGCTATACTTGGTCCTGAGAATCATAAAGAAAGTGTAATTGCAGATAAATTAATTAGATGGGTAAGAACTCACATAAACTGGAAGAGAGGACTAAGAAAACCCACAGGGGAAAGAAATAAGAGCTCAGAAGTAGAAAATCCTCACTGTTTTGCACAACTTTTGAGTAAAGGGCTCACTCTTGGTTATAGGTCTGTAGTAGAGTTGTTGGCTGAGACTGTGACTTTCATTGAGAACCTTGAAAGACATTTGCAGACTGTAAGAAGGATCCCTCAGATACCAAGCCTCATGAAGAATATGGTGAGTAGCAAAAGAACTGAGCCTTCTGTTTCCCCCAGCATTAAGAATTCAATGCTGTTTGATTGTTTAGGTTATTTTTATGTCTTGCTAGAAGGACAGGATGTGTAGAGATTTGAAATCCAACGCTTTTTCTGCTTTAGGACGCTGCTTTGACAAAAACAGAGATGCTGGCAATGGAGCTGGAGGAGCTGGGAGACCAAATATTGAAATGGAGTGAACTGCAAAAAGAAGCGTGTGTTGACAGCATCGGCAATATCGCTGAACTGGACCTTGGCTTATCTTTAACCTACTAACTCATTCTCAAGTGGGATGGCTATTCAAAGATCTACCTCTTACGGTCTCCTGTGAAAAGAGCAACATAGTTGTGCTTTCATCCAACAGGGACTTTGTAGGTAGTTCTATATTTCTGTTCTTATGTAACAGTTCTCCAACTGCTTTAAAAAAAAAAAAAAAAAGAGGGACAATGAGCAGTAGCTCTCAAGAAGAGAGACTAGTGAGAAGGCTGTTACGGAGTTCCTTTTTGATATAGTTGGACAGGATTCCCTTGGAGCCTGTGTCTTTAATGCAAATTTGTTTTGATATTTCTTATGCACTTGTTATAGTGTCTTTATTAGTTTTTATAAGTATCTTGATAATACGCTGTATTTTTTATGTCATAAAACTTCAATAAAAGCACTACATTTCATGAGCTCTGGCTCGTTTTTTTATTTAGCTATAAAACCCTATAATTAACAGTGCGAAGTCTTAGGTCCCAGCTTATACTTCTATAGGAGTTCCAACCAAGAAACTAATCAAGTTTTAAGTTACAATTTATTATTATTATGGCTATGATGTGGTTGTGTGGGAAAGCAGGGAGTGGATTCAGTGATTATGTGTTGGAGTACTGATTGGCAGACCATGTTTCTATGATAGCAGTAAATATATTCTTCAGTCTCCCCTTTTCTGTTGTTGCCCCATCTCCAGTGCACCTCATAAAATAAAATTCTTGTTCCATGAGTGTGACTGACAATTTAGCAAAAGCATTGGTTGTTCCAGTTTGCAAGGTTAGTGATTTTTTTATGTTCTGGAAAGATGTGTTGGTAAAATGGCACTGGCAGGACATGTATGAACCAGTAACCAGCCAGACATTTGCTTGTCTTTGTAGGACATCCAGTTTTGTGTTCAGGACAGAGAAAACTGAAAGTGGTGTAGATATATTCCTTTCTACTGTTGTATCACTTATGTTATCTGAATTCTTTATGTATCCCATCCGTTGATTTCTGTTTCTGAAAATGAGCCTTTTATTTTCTGAAAGTAACCACTAGGTGGCCCAGTACCACATGTTTCACTGTAGTTCATCTGATTATTGCCGAAAAACTTGAATTGAGGAAGAAATCTTTGGTTCTTGAGCACATTCTGGTCTGGTTTGCTTGTAATTGCTCTACTCAATATTTTAAAATTTTCTGAGAATCCCATTTTAATTTTTGTAGAGTATATCATTCTGCTGTGATGACAAGGTGTATAGCTTAATTGTCTATTATACTGTGTCAGTGCAGATGATGTTTCTCCCTGCTGGTAGTTAAGGGGATAGAAATAACTTGGATTAACTTGAGTAGAATGTCAATAGATAGGATCTGGGAATATAAACTGGTGTTTGAGTCGAATGGGATCTTTGTGTGAACTCTTGCTAGATGTCATTGCAGGATTTGAGGCCAAAGTCACCCATTACTGTCATTTCAGATGTGGAAATGAAAGTCTTCTATGCAATTGCAGAGGCGCCGGCATTTTTACTGAAAATGCTTTGCACATTCTGTGAAATAATGGGAAGAAGCAGGATCCAGGCTTCTGGAATCATCATCCTGTGCATCTATCACGGGCTTAACCTCTCTTGCATTGCCTTCCAGTGATGATTTAAGTTGGGCATATTAAAACTGTTGTAATTTAATGCTTCCAGAAATGGGATGAGAACATTTCTAGTTAGTTTGTTTATTATAATTCTTCGAAGTAAAGACAAATATATGTTTTTGCCTTATCTCAAGAATTCAAGCATATTTTCTACTTTATCGATTATTGGAGAGTTGACTGTGGCACTGGTAGTAGGGTTTAGCTAATACGATTTGTACAAATTCATTCTTTAGGGATAAATCTGTTGGAAGTAAACAGTGATTCACAGCTTTTAGGTGTTCATATTAGCAGCTCTGTGGTGGGTCATGAGTTAGGAAAAGTGTCCCATACTTGAGAAGGTTTCTGTATCGTGATTTCTTTTTCATTTAGGTTTAATGTTTCCAGAGCTTAAGGCAAATTGCCTCATGAGGAGAACTACATTTAAAGTAAAATTAAATAGTACCGTTTAAACAGACGTTGTTTAAATGGACTATAGAACACTCTTATATTCAGATACAGCTCAGGTTTTCATGTCTTGAAATGCAAAAGCAGAAAAAGTCGAGTTAAAAATGAGTAATGTCCGTGGCAATAACCAACCAGGAATTGTCTATTGGGCCTGGCACCCGGTTTGTGCGGACAGCCAGCATGGCTGGCTCTCCTGTCTTCAGGGACAATATTCTAAAAGCAATTTAAAAAAAAAAAAAACAAAAAACAACTTTTGGTGGTCTTTATATTACCCCAAGTGCAATACGTTTACCGAGGTTTTGCATTGATTTCAATTGGAGTTCTTTGGGAGCTTCAAAATTTTCTTTTACACACTAAGTGCAAGCCTCCTAAAGACTGGAGGCTTTCAAAGGAATTTTAAGACACTTGAGAGTTTTCCTTGAGCACTAGTGAGGAGGGGGTACTTATCTTCCTTCGATTCCTGCCACGTTAATTAAATGTGGAGTGCTTTACACTTTAACCAGCGCTGCTTTCTGGCTGCCCGCGCGTTACGCGGAGAAGAAGCGCCATTAGGGTGAGACTGACAGGTTTTTTTTACTTATGAAACTCAGTTGGATTCCCTTGGGGAGTCCTTTAGCGAGTATCTCCATGGCAGCGCCCCCCTCACCGCGCTGTGGGCGTTCAGGGGCTCCCCGAAGGCCCCCCCTCCCCGCCCGCCGAGGTTTCCCTCCCGCCCCCGCGGGGGCTGCCTGGGCCGGGCCGCCCCGGGCCCTCCCCTCCCCTCAGGGGCGGCTCCGCTCCTCCCCCTCCCCGGCCGCTGGGCCGCCGCGATGCGGGGCCGGGGCTGCTGGGTGTGAGGCGAGCCATGGCTAACGTCAAGGTGGCCGTGCGGGTCCGGCCTCTGAGCAAAAGGTGAGGGAGAGGGGGGACGGGGAGGTGGCGGTGGGGGCCTCCCCCGCCCCGGTCCGGGTGGAGGGGTCGCCGCGGCGGAGTGGCTTGGCTGGGGCTGACGGAGGGACGGCCGGCGCTGGGGAGCCTGAGGGTGAGGTACGAGGAGCGGCGGGACTCCTCTCTGGGGGGTCACGACACTACTGGGAAAGTTGTTTTTTTTTTTTTGAGAAGTCACCCCCTGGAGCTGTCGGACTGACCCCCTCCGTCCAGTGACGGGGAATCTTCCCTTCCCCGTCTCTCGTCGCTGTTGTTTCCAGCGGGGGGCAGAGCCGGATATTCCCATTGTCGCTCCCTCCCCGGCTTCCTTGGCTCCGACAGAATTCCCAGAAGCGAAGCGATACGGCTTGAAGGCAGCTCCAACAATCAGGGAGATGCCGTAGCGCAATGCTCCGGTGGTGTTTGGATATAACACGTAATTAAAGCCGTGCAGGCTTTGGAAATTCTGGGGAGGGAAATAAAGAGAAAAAGCAAGCAGCCAAAAATTCAGTGTCTGGTAATTTGCTCCTCCTGTTCAAGAAAAGCTATAGCACTGCCGGCAGAAATGGTTTGAAATGTGGAGTGAGCTCTCAGGGCCGGTCTTTGATTTGATGCTGCCTTTCTTTTTAGCATGACTCCCTCGCGTTGTCTTCTGGCTGCATTGACTTATGTGATAAATAACTCTTGCTTGTAGTAGAGAAAATGATTCTTGAAGAGTTGCCTGGCCAGAAAACTAGCCTAGTCTTTTAGCCAACAGTATACTAGCATATTTTGGACTCTCTAACTTCTGATTTGTCTAGGGTTTTATTTTCTTTTTCAAGAAAAGATACCAGAGAGTGTTGAATAAAATAACCCCACCCAAAACAAACCTGGTCATCTTAGTAGAAAAGGGAAAGGTGGAAAGTAATTTACAGGTTTTCAATATATTTTACCTTTAACTCAAAGCTAACATTTTAAAAATATTCTGTCCACAATTTAATCTAAATCCATCTTTGGATAATATAGTTCTGATCTGTTGTAGAGCTATGAATGGAACAGATTTTAGCAGATACTGGCGTATTGTAAGAAGAATTGCAGCACTGAAGTAAGCTAAGAGTAACCTTTCGTTGCTTAGTGTTTACTGTAGTGTTGGAGATACTGTTGGATTTTTGTTCTCTTCTGTATTGTTTGTCATTCCTAGCATTTACTGGTTAAATAAATTGCCATTATGCTCTCTAGAAATAAAAAGCAATGTACAAGTGCTAAGTATGAACATTAAACGACAATTTGGTAACGATACCATAGGACCCTTTTGTTTCAGCCTTCCAGAGTTCACTGGAGACTGAAAGTATTTAAAAGTCCAAGTTGATGCATTTCGTTGTGCAGTCAATGACATATTTGTTTCTTCCACTACAGCATTTGGCTGCCTATTTGCAGTTAAGTAGTGGACTTAGTAGGATCTCCAGTAGACATAAGTTAATATGAGTGTTTCTTAGCATCTGGGGAAGAGAGACCCAAGACTGAACTGGCAGAGGTGTAATCTTCCTTCTCACCCTTCTCACCTCACCCCTTGGCGAGGGGTTTAATGTTTTATTTTATGTTTTAACATTAATGTCTTAAATGATTTTTTTTTTTTCCCCAATGGATAGTGTTAAATAGCACATAACAGTGCATGTATCATTATAGCATTAAACAGCGCCTGTAGCTGACAGATAAGGTGTGATAAACAGGAAGACCTTTGATATTGTTGGTGTGGGCCAGCTGTTTGGTAGGGAAAGCAGTTTGGAGAGGAAAGCAGGCTCAGAAAGGTGGACAGCCTCCTGCACGTGGGAGAAGCTAACCTGGTGCTGAAATAGAAAAGTTTGTATGAAGGTGAGAGTGGAAACCCAAGGGGTAACGCGGGAAGAGACTTCAGTAATTCCAGCTACTCAACCTGTGGCAGTGTAACTGGTGGGATGGAGAGCCAGAGACCAGTCTTGTGGTACTTGACCCTAAAGGCAATTTATTCCTTGTACTGTGTTGTCACAGCTGAGGTCAGCAAAAGCATTTCAGGATGGATTCTTAAGTTTCAAAGGTGAGAAGGAGAAGTGATTGGGTATTCTCTGTGAAGTCTCTGACATGAGAACTTGCTTTCTAGCCTTGACAAAATTGTCCGAATGTAATGACTTTGAAGCAAATACCAAATATATGAAGGCTTAAAGTAACCTTTATAGACGTTGGCAGGACTAAAGTTCTCATTGAGGATAAAGGCCTGCTCTTTCTATTCCAGCTTCTTATACCACTTCCATACTGCTGTCACAAATCTCTCACCCTCTTTATGCACACACTGTGATTTGCCTCTAACAGGTACCGGTGTTGTCAGAGCTCCTGGAATCTCTTTGGTGCTTTGAAAAGAAAAACTTCCTGCAAAAATATTTCAATTCAACCGTATTGAAGTACTGTAGTATGTACCATTGCAGTTCTAGCCAAAAATATTAAGCTTTACTTTTTAAGAGTCCTAAAAATTGTAAAGCTGCGGGCAAAGGCTAGAAGTAGGGGGTTAGTTGGTTGTTTCTAGACTATCATACAAACTTTACTTGCTCGTGCTTCTTTTCATTCAATTTGCTTATCAATCACAGATAAGCCTTGGATTTGCATCTTAAAATTTACAGAATATTCACATGTTAATAGTTGCTAATACAGAAGTTCATAAAATCCTGCTTTCTCTTTAAAGTTTCCATTTTTATAAACCATATTAATCACATCTGCAATTTGTTATTTAGCATAAGGCAAAGAGTGGTCTTTTTGTTCTGTGCCTGTATGGTGCCCATCACAATGCATTCTTTGACAGAGGGCTCCTATGCACAAATAATCCCTGATAGTTATAAAGCGAGTACAATTACACAGAATGCACAAGTTTTTCCTTTGCCTAAACTTTAAATAACTTGTAGCGAATGTTCTTCATAATGTCATTTGTCATTCTGTAGGAGACTAAATGATTTTTTTTTTCACCAACATGTTATCTGGGCAGTAAATTCCCTCAAATGTGTTCCCTGGAGTGACATTGCTTTAAAAAAGTCTCCATTACACATTTACTATAATACATACTAAAAAAGATTTATTACTTTGTGGTTACATGGATACTTGTCCTGTGTAAATACATTTTCCCCTCAGAATGAAACATGGAAGCTTGAATGGATGCTATAAATTGACTATAGCGATAGGTAATAATTGGGTATTAAATAGGAGCCGGGAACTGATGAAACCCCTTTATGGTTTATTTCCGGACATCTTAATGCTTGGTCTATTAGATATCAGATTTTTGTGAGGAAAGTGTAATGTTATTTTTGGCTGCCGGTCAGAAGCTGTTGATGGAAACGCTTTCAATGCTAGCACGTAACTATGTGAGCTAAGAATGTTGTTTCTTATTCTTCCTTGACTTGTGCTGTGGATTGTCCAACAGGGCGGTCTGCAGGGTGGTGCCGTGGCAGCAGATCTGACCCTCCAGACCCGGCAATAGTGGGACCATCTGAGAAGGAGGGTGCGTTGCCCTTCAGGTATTTCAGTGAGGCCTCTGGGGCTCTCTGTGTGCCTGGGCAGCTCACTTAAAGCCACCTTAGGTGTTTGTACGCTAAGGAAACACCTGCAGCCTCAGATGTGTCCTTTTACTACTTATGTAGGCCAGCAGAAACCAATTCCAGTTGTTACGTGCTGCTGGATTCAAAAATGCTTGTCCCTGTGGTATCCAACACAATTCTAGTACCCGTGTGCGGCTGCTGGTTGCTCTTAGGGTGGACCTCAGCCCCGTCTGGTATGAGAGGAGGGAGGGAGGGCCATGTTTGTGGGTGGGAGACCACCCACAACGGGGAGCAGTTGGTGTGATCAGGATGGCATTGCTGGGGCCAGGATGGAGCACAGCATCCATATTTTTCCATTGTCCACTTCTGCTAGGCATCCAGCTGGTCTCAGTTACAGAACCACATGGGGTTGGAAGGGACCTCTGGAGATCATGCAGTCCAACTCCCCCCCACCAAAGCAGGTCCACCTAGAGCAGGTTGCACAGGAACATGTCCAGGTGGGTTTTGAATGCCTGCAGAGAAGGAGACTCCACCACTTCCCTTGGCAGCCTTTTCCAGGGCTCTGCCACCCTTAAAGTGAAGAAGTTCCTCCTCATGTTTAGGTGGAACTTCTTATGTACAAGTTTGTGCCCATTTCCTCTTGTCTTATCCCTAGGCACCACTGAAAAAAGACCAGCCCCGTCCTCTTGACACCCACCGCTTAAGTATTTATAAGCATTGATCAGGTCCTCCCTCAGCCTTCTCTTCTCTAGACTAAAAAGACCCAAGTCCCTCAGCCTCTTCTTGTGCGCACCCGGGATGCGTTCCCTTGTCACGGTGTAGCTTGAGAGCTGCTATGTAAGTAGTCTTAAAGATGGATTTTAAAAAACAGAGCTCTACACCACAATGAAAAGCCTCATGCGTTACTATAGGATTCTCTTTTTAGCATGCACCAGTGACTGGAAGACATTGCATTCCTTCACGGGTTGTGGATTGAGGCCTGGGTAAAATCATTCACAGCAAGTTTGTTTGATTGAATTGTAAAATTATAGTGGTGTTAGTTAAAAACTTGACACTAGGGCACGCAAGTTGCCCTGAGACACTTTTTGAGAGTTTAAAATACTTTGCTGGACCCTGAAGTTTGGGAGCTACTTGTGCAGGATCCAGCAAAACTAAAGACCTATTCTGCTATTGGAAATATCTTCTCCACTTTTCAGCTGCCCCTGTGGCCTGGAAAAGGAGGGCCTGGCAAGGAGCTCTTATTTGAAAGGGTCTTTCCAGGTGTCTTTAATAACTCACAAATGAACTCTCTCATCCCCTGTGAACCTCATAGATGTGTCACCAGAAAGAAAAGAGTTGCTGAACAGATTAACTAATCCAAAACCTGCCCTTTGTATGTGAAGTAAATCACTGTTGGTTTGGGCTGGGTGCACCTTTATTAGTCTGCTGGGGGGTTAATCAGCTTCGTTAACTAGTCTCCGTGCTGTGGTCCACTCCCTGCCTTTGTTCTTCCAAATCACATTGTAGTAAGTACGAGGAAGGATTATTTTGTAAGCCTTGTTGCTGTTTTATAGACCGTGCTATTGGCTATTTGACATGCTCACATATAACCACAAGAACTTAGATAGAGCAATATTGCCTGCTGCTGACAGGAGTGATAACTTGCAGCAACTTTTGTAGAAAACATTCCTTGAATCTTATGCATAACAGATGTTAAATGCTGTATCAAAATAAAATTAAAGCAACAGCAGGTTGGAGGATATTGTTGTTCTCCCTCTTACCCCCACTGAAAGCAAATCTGATTGTTTTACTTATTCAAGCATATTCCTTTTAAAATGTTTATTCTTTGCTAGTTGGTTAGTGGTGCCCTTTTTAAGGACTCTTTGAACCAGCCCTGTTCAGTTGTTGCTTCTCTGTCTGAAAATTTCACAATGCCTGTGTTATAAGGAATGTTTTTTGGGGAAAGATAGCCATTGATGTTTAGATTAACATTTCAAAATCTTTTCCAATTATATTTAAAAAAAAACAACAAAACCAAACAAAAAAAAAACCCACGTGGCCTTACTTTATTCAAACTGTTGTTGTGATACACTATTTCAAATGCACTTGATGGAAGTGGATGATGACACGAAATGCTGGCATCATTAGGATTCATACAGTTTATTTCTGTTTACAAGTAAAGTTAGCTTTTCTGTGCTTTTTGAATAGTGTTTAAAAAGTGTTTGTATTTAACCTTCCTGAAAAAAAAAAAAACCCACAAACCAGTATCTGCAAGGAGAGAATATTTATTTTCCTTTATATTTCTAAAGGTAGATGTGAGGATTTTTTTTCTTTTTATTACTTTACTTGACATGACTTAATTTCTGCTCTGTGACCCAAGTGGGTGTTGGATAAATGAGCTCTCTGTTAATGGAATATTGCTATCATCTGCGTTAACTGCTTTAAGGAATGTAATGGGAAATAACTTCCTTAGAAATCTGTATATATTTTACATTAGCACAAGAAATATATTGCATTCAAAAATTCTCTGGAAAATAAATGTAGTATAATTTGGTTTTATAGGTGTTCAACATATGTTCCATATGGATGTAATTTTCAAATACAAGACAAAATACTGCTTTCTTTGAAGAGAACGGCAAAATTGTCTTTGATTTCAAAGGAATCAGAATGTCTCTGTGAAAAGAAAAATTATAAATACAGGAAAAAACAGGTAACAGGCAAAAGCAGAAAACACTTTGTAGCTTTCTTAGGACTGTTAGATACTTCTAATGCTACTCTAAGATTTAGACTAAGGCGGGCCATTGAACATAGCTCAGTGAAGCGTTTTTCTTCTACCCTGGCCTTGTTTCTTTACCCTTCTCAGTTGTATATTTTAGTATATATATATATGTATTCCTTGCTACCTTGGTGCTGTTGTCTCCTCTCACACCTAGAGAAATGACAAACTTCTGTCTACTTTTATCTACTGTGACAGCTGAATGAGTGTTGTTCCTCAGTGTCCCTCTGTTACATGACAGTCCCTTTTTCAGGTAGTGCTAGTTGAACTCTGTCCCAAAAGCTGTGGATTTTAGGGTTGGTACCTTATGGTGGGAAAGAGCGGTCTCAAGCCTCCAGGAGTTGCTGTCTGAAAATGTGTACAAACTGCATTGGTTATGCATTGCTCATGTTTTCATGCTTTTTTTTTTTTTTCACAGAAGAGCTGGGATCCTTTTTTTAAAAAGTTGAGATTCTAATTTGGTGTTTATAAAGGATTTCTCTCTCCCCCCCCCCCCAAAATGTATTTTAATGTTTCTGTATCCTGTTTTGTAACCTAGCCTATTGTTAAGTTTATCTTGACATCTTTTCCCCCCTGTCTCTCATATTAGCTGTTCTTGTTTATCTAGTCTATTATTTAAAGTTTCATGTAATTTTATCATTGAGGTGGCTGCTCTTCTCTTTTAGTATCTGTCCTTGGCGATAGCAGGTGGTTTTCATGAGTCCCATCTGTATTTCTGTAAGGGACTGCAGCAGTAAACTTTCCCAAATGTACTCTTCTTGCGGTTGTATGAAGCGTGTTTTCTAATTTCGGTAAAGGGCAGGCTCTCTAGCTTTTTTAAAGGGCAGAACTCTGCACATCCTGAGTGGCCACCCCCCCCCCGTTACGCAGAAGGTGATGCTTCTGCTGACGTTATGTGACAATACTGTGCCTGTACTCGTTTCAGCTCAGCCAGGAGCACAAGGTGATGGCTACTGGAAGTTTACTTCCCAGAGTAAGAGGCTGACTGTCTTTTCTTCTCTTCTTTTACTTGCCTTGTTGCCTGTGCAAAAGCAGTTACAAGAGTATCCTGAATCAACAAACGCAGAACAAGCTTTTGAAAGCCCTCCAAGTAATATTTTGCATTTTCATAGAACGCATTTCCTCCCAAGTCCTGAAAATACTATATGAGTGTTAGAATGTTTTGGAGCAGAGATCAGATTTTTTTTGTATGCAGCAAAGAAAAACGGGGCACAATGTCATTAATTAACTACAGCCGTGTCTGTGCTGGGCAGTTTCTTTCTCTGAGATCACATAACTCTGTCTGAGAGAAGTTGTAGTAATGTAAGATGGTGTGACTGCATGCATAGAGATCACTGCCCATCTCCCCCAGGGAATGGTGCAGAGCTGGGGTGCCAGTCTTGTGGGGCCTTTGTGCAGTGCATGGTGAGACACCACCACTGTGCACAGAGAATTTCGGGTAGGGTTTCCCCAATTTCCTTTTTAGTCTGACGCTTTATATGAAATTTAAATAGCAGTGCCCTTTTAATTTTTTCTGCCACTTTCCATCTGTAGCATAGATTTTAAAGAAAATAATGGAGTTTTGCACCTCTCTTTTTTTTTTTTTTAATTTAAGGGTTTACTGTAGAAGCCACTTTTGATGCAATGAAAAAGCAAGAGGGATGAGACGGCGCATCACAGCATTCAATGTTACATCATTTATTTAATTACAGTCACAGATTGAAGTTCTGTCCTGGTGAAATGAAAACTGACCATGGTATCCAAATGCTGGTTTGCATAGAAATCACAGCATTTGCACAGAATTTATTTGATAAAAAAGTCCATGAATTACTGAGGAATTACTGAGGTCAGTCTCATTACCGAGGAAACAGTTGGGAAATCAAGGGTGGATGAAACTGGACCGACTGGACTGTAGCTTTGTTTTAAACCTTCCTGATTTCATGCTTCCTTAAACACTGGTGTATGACAGATGAAAGGACTTTTCCTCTCCTTTTCCCTCCTCCCCTCCATGCCTCTATATAAAGAGAAAGCAGCGTTATTCCGCAGCACTGATGGGTCATCCGGAGTATTTCTGACTGGGATTGCTCAAGGGAGATGCCTGAGGCTCTTGTAGGAGTACAAGACTTGAGAGATGGTGCAGACAGGAACACTCTTCTTGTAGGGTGCCACCGCACAGGCAGGATTGCAGAGCTTGCTGTGGCCGAAGGAGGCCATCTCTTGTGCTTCTTCTCCTAGCTCATGAATATATTTATCAAAAGGCTGGTAAGATTAAGTAAACACTTCAACTATTTGAGCAGGCCTGTGTCTGAAAAGATCACTGACAATGCCCCATGTTTATCTCTGCACCAAACATTGCTATTGTTATTGCTATATAATATTTGCAAAGAAGAATGGGGAGAAACTATACGAGGATGATGGTGACCGCTAAGAATGCTTGTTTTTGGCTATCAGATTTTGTTAGCCATTATCACAGCCAATGAATGCTCTGTGCAGATAGGAGGAGCCTGGAAAGATAACTTGAGCAGCGTGTCTAGTATAGCAGCGTGCTGTCTTGGTGAACTCCGTGTTCTTGGCTTCAATATAGATTTTTAAATTATTTATAAACATCTGTTCTGAATTTGGTAGGAGGGTTGCTAACCGGGTGTGCACTCTTCTTTTGCAAGACACAGTAAAACAATTATAACTTAAAGAGAAATAACCAAAATTGTATTGGGTAGTACTAAATAGTGAGAAACACTGAAAACAAACTTTATGTACATTTATTATTATTGATACTTTTTTAAAAAGAAAAAATACCTGCACTAGCCAAAGCGATGATGTTCATACTGTTAAAAACTTTTCACTTCCAGAGTTACAACAGTAGGGATAAGGATATGGATTATGCTGGTGTCGTGGAGGGATGCTGAGTTTAGGAAAGTTGTGGTTGTAGTGGTACTTAACTTGTCAGTAGGGTGGAGAAGTTCTGATGGCTGAAGGCTTTGAGGTTCTTCTCTACTATTTCTGATGGACCAGCATGGAGTTTTAGTGCTCTTCTCATTGCGCCCTTGGTCTCATGACAGATGTGTTCTCAGCCCATTTTGTCTGGAGCAGTGTTCTCTGAAGACTGGCATAATAGAAAATACACCTTGTGTCGTTAGTTTCTTTGGTTTTTGTGGCCAAGGTCGGTCACTCAGGAGGTGCAAAGATGGCAGCTTCTCAAAGATGTCTCTGCCAAGGCCACCAATAAAAAGAAGGTAGAGACACTTTACATTATACTGTTAACGGGAAGAAAAAGATAGATCTGAATACTCCCCAGACTTTTCCTTGGCATAATACTGCAGCTGCTGGCATGATGATTGCACAGGGAGCACAAAGTGTCCCACGTACAAGTGGAAGTGGTTTGATAAATGTTATACCTTACTTGTACAACATCATGGCTATAGGTCATATCCTGGGAAGTGACAGAGTCTCAGAGACAGCAGCATTGACCGCTGGTGTGCATTCTGCCAAGCTTGCTACGGATGTGCTTTTGGTTGTGTTTGTAAGCAGTGTGACAGTGTCCATCACAGTAGGCCACAGGAGTCTACTCTTTTTTTTTTCCTAGAAAAGTCTAGAAAAAAGATTAAAATGAATTATTCCAAAACCCATAACTTAGATGCTTGTCCAGATCAGCAAAAATCTCTGTGAGAGAGGAGGTAGTGATGCTGTTG
>JAOQGH010000040.1:25972133-26164012 GCA_025769975.1 Gallinago jamesoni
AGGTCATGAAGTCCCCTTCTCTGGAGATCTTCCAGACCCGCCTGGGTGCAGTCCTGAGTGATGTGCTCAGGGCATTCCTGCTTTGGCAGGGGAGTTGGACTGGATGATCTCTAGAGGTCCCTTCCAACTCTGACAATCCCATGATTCCATGATCCCTGTTTGCTGGTGGCTTTCTTGTCACATGGGACTTTACCAAAGCTACTTGACTGCTGCATAGAGCTTTTTGCTGCATAGTGAGGAATCTTACCCTGTGATAAAAGGTGGTTTGCTAATTTTTTGTGTTGTGTATATCTTACTGGTTTTATGTTTCTTTTAATATAAGTATCTAAACTGATATATATCTGAAAAATTGTTGTACTTTAGAAGTTTTATGTTTGGAATTTCTCTTTATCTTGAATCTTTAGTAGTGACTGTGGCCTGAGAGAGCATGTGAGCATCATGGGGTGATGAGAACCCCCAGCATAAAGTCATTTGTTCGTAGGGTTGTGTATAGTGCACATGGACTGAAGGCAGCGAGTTTCACATAACTATTATATGTGGGCTTGGGAGCATTGCTTGTTGTTGAGGTTGCTTTATGTCTGCAATGAGAATATGCTGGCATTTAAAACTATTAAGAGCTTTGCCAGATTTCAGCCATTTGGGTAGAAGTCTCCCATGCATGATTGCCTGCCTCGGGCTAGATATTTGTAATTATTTTAAAGCTTTGTCTCAATGAGTTCAGCTGCTACAGAAGATGATGTTAAGGGAAAATTAAGTTTTTAAAAAACTGAAAAGCAACTTAAGGTGACCTTTTATTTGAATTTCCAATTTATTTAAATTTGGAAATCTCGTGCATTTTTTTTGAATTCTCCATCTGAATCCACACATTTCTGCCCGAGTTCTAAACAACTAAAGCATGATCAATGAAGACTCGTGGCAGATAAAAGTTTTAAGGGGTGTGCTTTCTCTGAGTGCATCTGAGCTTGTGTTCTCTAGTGTTGACCAAATTGTGCTTGCACCATCCTCGTAAGTCAAAAAACTCACCAGTTGAGCACTGCCTTGATAAGTTGAGCTCAGTGTTGTCCAAGTCACAATTGAAGCCCAAGTAAAGGAACTGAGAGTGAGGTCTTCTCTCCCATTTAATCGTAATACTGTGTCTGCTGACCCCAGCTGGTATCCAGGAAGAAAAGTGAAGCACAGAGGCTTTAAAGGTAGAGCAAAACAGGGAGAGCCTATGCTCGAAGTGTTTAAAACTTCTTTATGCTTTTAAAGCTCAAATGCTACAGTGATTGTCTGTGCAGAAGTCTTAAGTGCCACAAGGAATTATTTTGAATGTTGTTTTGGTATAGAAAGCATGGGGTAAAAACTGAGAACTGCAGAGAGGGGACCCCAGAGACAGGGCACGTTGTGCTTCATGCTGCCTGGAAGTCAGAGCTGTCTGTGAAAGCAGACTGTAATTGGTGGGGGAGTAAATACTTCTGTACATGTGTAAGGAATCTGTAAAAAGATAGATCTGGGACCAGTGGTCAGCTGGGTTTGAATTTTCTAACTCTTTTTTATCTTACCAAGTTTTTAACTGACCTGAGGGTGCCGATCCAGCTGATTATCAGAGGGTGTATGTACAGCTAATCATAAATGACAATGTCTGTGCCTTCAGCTTGATTTTAAACTAAGTGTGATAAAACTGCACTAAGGACAAAATTTATTTTATTTGTAAACCAATTTCTTCCAGCTTTACAAAGCCATTGGTCTTCATCAAAATAAAACTTTCTGGTAAAGTTGCAGCTTACAAGATTTGTCAGTATCAGAGTGCAAAGCAAAATATAGAAGAAATATAAAAGAGAAAACATCTTTCTCGTGTTCTTGGCCCTCAGTACCAAACTGTATAGCGGTTTTCTTCACCTCTCAGTACCAAATTGTTCAGCTGTTTTCTCCTGTCAAGTAAGTAGGCCACTGACCTCGTCTTCCTCATTTCTGTCTTGCTATGTGTATAACAATCCATGCTAATTATCGAGGGGGATGTGAACAAACACACCTATAAATAAGAGCATCCTTAACTTCAAGTAGTTATCATGCTATCAGGCCAGAAATAAACTGTTGGTTGGTTTGGGGTTTTTGGTTTGGGTTTTGGTTTTTTTTTTGGTGGTGGTGATGGTTTGTTTTTTTCGCTTTGGCCACGTGCTTTTATCATTCTTTTCTAATACAACTCCTCTTTGGAAGTGGAAGTTGGCTGTAATAGCCAGTCATAGATGTGTTCAAAGGGAGTTTTTTACAGACAGTATATATGTGTGTGGTTCTTTGCACTTGCGGAACAATCCTGGCCATTTACATCTCAGGACAGTTTTGTTTTGCTAAAGGGTACTTCTTTGAGGACTACAATGCACATTTTGGATTATGTGGTAAAAATCAGATGGTGTGAATTGACAACACTTGTGGCTCCCAGGTCTGTGACATGGATTTATACTCCACAAAGCACAGCCAGTCTACCCATGCTCCACTCTACTTCCTTGTAAACATAATTTAAAACAACTCTTGATTTGAAATAAAACCCTAACAAACTATTTGAACAAGCTCTTGGAAACCATTTAATGATCACAGTCCTGTTCTGCTCTTTCACTATAGAGATATGTTGCTGCAGATCTGCAAATGATGCTTCCTAGCACAGTGTCTTATGAGTAGCTGTTTTATAGCCCTTTCTGTCTGCAGTTTGTTAAAGTAAACACAAATTTCCGACATTTACAAATTTGACGTGCATCTTTATGTGTCTTTGTATTTTAAATGGATTTTTGAATGTGTTCTATTTCCAGAGAGAGTGCAGAAGGAGGAAGAGTGATTGTAGAAGTTGATGACAAAGTGGCAAAAGTCAGAAATATAAAGGTATGCTTTTTGTCATCTTTTCTTTCTCATATAAGGATCCTGGTACCCTGATGCTTTTCTGGTTTTGTTTGGCTATTGTGTCATTCTAATAGAAATATTAAAGGAAGAAATTTAAACTGGCACAGCTCTAAAATGAATACAGCAAAAGTGTGTGGCAGGGGTTGTTTTGGTTTGGGATTGTGGGGTTCGGGGGTTTTGTTTGTTTTCGTTTTTTTAGATGGGATATAACATGTAGCTGCATTTTCTGTGTTTCGTATTTGTCAAAGCTGCTGCAATCTGGCTGCACACCATCATTCAAAGCTTTTAGTAAATTGTTTAGGATTTTGTGCTTATCTTACTGTTGCTAACATCTGGATAATTTCTTTCCGTGTATCTCTCCTCCTCTCATAATTGCACTCAGAGTGCAACTGACTTGCATGAAATGGAGCAAAATGTGTTCGGCTACACTTCAGGCCTTGGTAAGAGACCAAGAGCTATAAGAATAAACTTAATGTAGCTGTTGTCCTCTGTGAGAACTCTGGAGCCTGTGTGCATGAGAATCAGCCCTCTGATTTAGATTCTTGAACTACTTAAAGCTGCCATGGTTCTTCACTAAATTAATAGAATGGGAGCAAATCAATTTTTTGTTTTCAAACATGTTTCTGCTTGAAAGGAAAATAAATGCACTGTGGGATAACTGCGATTACTGTGGAGATCTTTTAAGATGGGTGCATTTCGTATTTTTTCTTTCCTTTTCCTTTGTATCTGCAAGCAGCCCAATTATTCTGGATTGTTGGTTCAAGAGAAAGACTGTTAGGTTACGAGGAGAAACAGTGGCGAAAATGGAATTAGAAGATTTGAACTATTTGTCTTGTTTACCTTATATTTATTTTTATATTGACTATAAGTGGTCTTTTTTAGAGAAAGAAGAAGGGAAAAATACTAGTGGAATGAGAGGTCTCATGGGTGTAAAACATTGCTTATTTTTTTGCATATTTCCTTCTCAAAGGCTGTGTTTGCAGGGTCTGAGACTGCCTGCTTTCTGAAATCGTTTTCCGCAATTTCTTACACATGTGGTAAAGCTGTGGAAGAGACGCTCGTGACAGACAAGGCTGGGGGGACCTGGGCCTCCCGGGCTGCCTGCCCCATGGCGAGACCTCCCTGGGCGGGTGGAGGCCTCGGTAATGCAGTGGCTTAACTAGACCCAGCTGAGCCTCATTAGATGTAGAGGGTTTGGGGGTTTTTTTTTTTTTTTTTTTTTTTTTTTTTTTACTTTATTTGTTTAACAAGGAGCTGTGGGCTGCCTGGGGAAACTACAGCAGTGGAGTGGACTGCTTGTGGTAGGCCAAGGAGGGTTATTTTGGTGATGCGAGGACTGGCTTGTGGATGTTTTCTCTCTTCAGGCCTTGTAATTGGTAAGTTTTGTAAAGGGAGTGAGTTTGCTTTATGTATAAAGTTAGACAGCCTTCGGTGAATCTAAGTCAGTGTATAAATTAAACACCCTCTCACCAGAAGGGTCATCACCTCTGTGAGCAGGGGCTGCTTTTCCTGAGGTGGGGGGTGGGGGTGGGTTTGTTTTTTAATATTATTTTTGTGTTGCAATAGGAAGGCAGTGCTCCAGGCCTCCTCCTGCCTATTGGTATAGAAAACCTAAGAAAAGAAAAGGTAATTGCCTAAAAACCTCTGAATCACAACGTGACAAAAATGTTGCTATTGAAGATGATCAATGGGCTTGTTGAGAAGTTGATCCTGCGTAAAGGAAACCTTGGTTGTGCTTAACTCAGTGTGACAACTTTTAGAATCGTGTGAAGTTTAAAATACGCAAAACCTCTTTATTTCTAAGATAATTTAAAGTTATTTCTGTCCTCTTTCGCTTTGCCCTTTCTTGGTTTAAAAAACACAACCCCAAACCCACAAACATGTCAAATGGGCCTGTAAATTAATTTTCCCTGTAAGCCTCACAGCTGGTGGCAAGAGTTCAGGGCTTAGGGTACCCTTTATCCAGTGATGAGGCAGACAGCACAGTCACCCCTAGTTTTTGGGGCCATTAGTGAAACAGTTTGTTTAGTTACCAAATTATAACAAACCTTTTTTTCTGCTTATGTTATTGCAAATGTCAAGGTTACAGTAAAGTTACTGATTAGGTCAAAATTACATGTGGATGGTAGTAATTTTGTGTAACGTTTTGGCTCTTTACTTTGCTGTGTAGCACAGCAACGTGTTGTTCCTTGTTCATAAGCTTATCTGTTTTATTACAAATCACTTAGGCAAGATTATACAGAAAGACTTGCATGATTCCCTTAAAATTTCAGTCACCGTTTCTGACTACTATGCTTGAAAGGCTTCACTGTCATTATTACTAACCTGTAAAGGTTAGATTTGCAGTGTGCAGTCCCAGTGACAGAATCACTAACCTGCAACGGCAACAAAGCAAAAGGGAAGACACCTGCGTTTCAACTATGCTGTGAGAAAATTGGTTTAGTTTTCTCACTTTGGGCATAATTTCTGTGATGCAGCTCTTGGTGAAACCAAAAAATGACAGAAAAATATAAAAAGGGCTATAGAACTTTCCTGCTAATATAGACGTGAAAATTCACTAAATTGTATTTGTTATATGTGGCCTGGAGGACCTTAGCTGTAATAAATGAACCCTTCAGCAAAAATTCTTCAGCAGGCCTGTCATGGATGCATCCGCCTCACTCTGAGCATCAAAGAAAATTGAATAAAGAGCCATTCCTTTTCTACAATACAGATCTTAGATAAAGTTCCTGTTAGTTTTTTAATAGTTGATTTTTGGTGAGCTTAAAAACATATTGGTCTTTCTGTCTTTTTTTCTTTCTGTTGTCAGGTTGATAGTAGGCTTGATGGCACTTGGGACTCGAGAGAAAAGACTGTGGCCTTCAGCTTTGATTACTGCTACTGGTCAGTTGATCCCGAAGATCCGAAGTATGCGTCTCAGGAAATGGTAAGTGATGCTGCTGTTCATGTCTGTGTTCCCATTCTTTTCTGTCTTTTATATTCGCATCCACAGGAAGAGACTGAGAGATGATAGATGAAATTTCATTTTCTTTTCTGCCCCCATCTTTTTCTTATTTGTTTGTAAGACCACAGTACTCAGTCCTTTTGTCTTAAGTAGGAGCAGTAGGACTGCAATACTCTTGTTCATCAACTGATGCACACCTTCATTAGACATGTCAGCTTTGGTAGTGATCATTAATTGCGGTGATCTGAGGGCTTTAGCTTAAGCAATGAAAATTTTGGAAGGGGGGACAGTAATCAGGTTCTAGAAGGAGGAGGCTCTGAGGTGAAAGGGAAAGTGTCAAGGTGATGCTGCTGAAGAGGTTAACAGTGAAGTAATCACATCTTTAACAGTAGTAAATTTTACTTACATTGTATTGTTCTGAGTGGTTTTCCTTGCTAAAGCATCAGAAATCTCTTGTATATAATGGACAGTCTTAGTTTGAAGATCCAAGGTTTGATTGATTAAGAAAGTAAGTTGAAGGATTTGGTATAAAAGTAGGATGCAACTGCAAATTTTTGTTAATAAAGAAGAAATTATTAAATCTACTACAAATAAATAAATGTCATGCTTGGCAAAGCTATCCAGAGATTTCTCTATGCATGCGTACAGTCACGTTTGTCAGCATTAAAATAAGTTTTTGCTGCTCTTTTGTCTTCAGAATTCTATCTTATTTCATTTTTGTCTGTTGTCAGTACAATTATTCTTGAAATTCCAACCTGTATAATTGTGTTGTTTTTCACTGAAAGTATCACTTAAGACTGAAATAGTCCTGTGAAATATGTATTTCTGGTGGTGATGAGCACAGGATTGTTTTACTTTTGAGAGGCAATATTTGAAAAACTATCACATTTGGCAATTACTGGAACAATAGATCAAATTTTTGGTTGTGCTGCTTTTTCTTTTTGTTGCAGTAGCATGGAAGAGATATTGGGAACTCTGGAAGTTTGTATTTAGTGTTTAAAAAAGAAAGTTTACTTTCTAAAGTACTCAGCACCAGATAAACTTCCATTTTAGGGATTACAAATAACAAATCTTTAAGTGTTGAACTGTTGGGTTTGGGTCCTGTCCCGCTCCTTTACATTATCTTACTTGCTTATTTGGATTTTATGTTCATCGTTTTTTTTTTTTCATAATACATTCAGGAGCGTGCTTCTTAGAACTGTTGACAATAGGGTTGGCTTTCTAGCTGAAATGGTTTAGCAGATGAAATGTTGATAAATAGAGTCTGCCAACTCAGCTTTATCTCTACTTGGTATGAAAAATTATCAGATCTGCCAAATGAAAAATATAAATATTGGCTACAAAGTGTGATTTTTATTTTTTTTTTTTGTTCTTGTTGTTACTAAATACATGTGCAATTGAAAAAGAATGTAAAATGCAATATAAACAGTGCTGGGGCTGAGTAGGTATTTCAGACACTGTGGTGAGTCCTGTATTATCATACAATACTGTTTTATCCAATAAAAACAATGAAGGGAAAACACAAGCTCAGTGGCCATAGAAAATTAAGTAATGGTTTCTCTACTCGGGCCTGATGCTGGTTGAAAGGATGTCCTCTGCTGCTTCATGTAACTATTGGGTTCTTGAGCCTCCGACAGACCTCCTTCATGAGTTAAGAAAAGTTTGAAGAGGGACTTGTGCTTTGAAAGGCCTGGAGTCAAGAGTGAATTTCATGAGCTTTTTACCTGTCTTGGTGATAGTAGAACCAGTAAAGAATACTTTAAATGTCCTTGAGAAGAGGGCTGCTGGAATATTGCAATCTTACCATGCTTTTGTGTGTTTGTCTGCCCCCTTGCGCTGTATGAATGAAGTTTATTGTGCTAATTCCATATTTTGAATCATTTCTTCAGTACTGAGCTTGAAGTTTCTAAGCTTCCTTACAACAATGATGCTATCTGCAGCCAAAGGAGGTTTGGTAACAGTGTCATCCAGTAAAAGCTTTCTTTCATGAGCTGACCTTGGATTACTTTCTCCTGTAAGATGTCCAGCCAACTCTTATCATACATGATTGGTGTATTGGTTGAGGATGAAAAGGAGATTAAAGTATCTGCCTTCAGGTTGATTTTTGTAGAATGCTGTCTTTTTAATACACTGTCCTTTTTTTGTCCTCTGGATAGACACGGAAGAATGAAGTCCTAATGGTTTCTTCGGTTGTTAAGGGTTCTGTGACAGTAAAACAATGGTGAGAGGGCTACAAATCATAGTGTTTAGGTAAAAATATGATTTTAAAGATACAAATCTGTTTCTCTAAATAATTCTTAACATTTCTTCTGGATGTAAATATTGTTCACTTTACATTCTTGTCCCTTGCATTCTGGAAATGACTACACACAACACATTTTATTCCCTATATATTTTGATGATATACTTTGCAGGTACTTAAAACAGGCTTAAGTCACACATGTGTAAGTACTTTCAAACATTTGGATGAAAAGTTCAGATTTATTGTTCTGTTTATAAAAATTGTGCTTTTTCTCCCACCTATATGCTACTTCTGATTGTCAAAATGGGAATACTTTTTGCCCATCTTGTTTGTTTTTCCCAATACATTCATGTTATTATTTCTTCTAATGCTTTTTTAATAAAAAAAAAGGGGGGGGAAGGCATTTTTTCACTATTCTGGGGAGAGCAGACCTTATAATACAGTACACTGAAGAGGAACTGAACAAAATTAGTAAAATCTGCAATGCTCATATGACAGATGATATGCCTTTACTCTTTATTTTTAGTAGCACTGAAACTGGAAGTGCTTTCCCCCTCAAAAATCTGGCACAAACAGAGTCAAAAATATAAATTATTTTTAAGAAGTGTTATTGTCTATGTATTTTTTAGGGATGAATTTAAAAAAACAAATTTTTCTTCATGATATATACAAGCTTTCTTGATGGGCATTACACAAATAATCTAGCCCTCCTCATATCTCTGAAAAGAGGAAAGTTTGCTAAACTAAATATAAAACTGATCTTTGACTACTGAGGGACATCACTGTGCATGTCTAGGATATAGGCTTCTTAGCAGAGATAACTTGTTGGGTAGTGTTTGGTTTCAGAAGATGGTTTCAGGTACAAATGGGTAGTCTTTGACTGTTATTCAAGGTTATTTTCATTTAAAACATTTTTAGGGAGGTGAGTTTGGTATTACACAAAACCTTCTTTAGTAAAGGGAGACGTTTTGTGTAAAAGTAATTATTGCTTCAATCTCCCCCCGCCCCTTTCCTCCACAGATGTCTTCAGGAAGCTGAGTAGTTCAGGATTGTTTTCCAAAGACAATATTGGAAATCCATCACTCTTCAGCCATTGTATAACTATGAGATTATCCTTTAATAGAGATTCGTGGCATACTTCCATTTTTCAGTGAAAATAATTTGTGATAATGATACTGTAATGATATTTAGCATTATCAGTTTTAATCTTACTGGCAGATTCGAGTTTGCTGGTTCATTCTCCGAGTTGAATATGGTAGTTAATATATAGATTCTTTGAGACCTTTATAGTTGTCCCGCAAACAAACATCTAAATTTAAACTTACTTAAATTTAAATTTTTGTCTGGTGGAGGAAAGTGTTTCAGCCTTTTGTATTTCCTTTGTAAAACCTAAAATAGCTCTTAATTAATCTTTCCTCAAGTCTATTTTAGCTCCACTAAGCAACAGAAAATGTTTAAAACAATTTCCACACTTAAGTCCATTTAAATCCTGCTGAAAAAAAAAAAAAATTCAGCTTGATCTAATGCCAGCGCTATTAAACAAAATCTTTATAGTATTCTGCACAAGAGTATTCTTAAGGCTGCAGGAACACATGCAAGCATTAAGTGTAGCTGGTTGTTATAGCTTCAGTCCTCAGCTTCCCTCCAGCCATCCTACCCATCCGGGTATTGTGCCTGCACAGCAACCACGGTGGGCAGGCTGACCCACCGGATGTATGGGCAGGTATTTACACACAGCAGTTGCCATAGATAGCTGGTGTGTAGCAGTCTGTTCCTTTTGATAAGAAGAATACATCCCATGACTAATAGGCTTTGAATGGTAGAAAGAGTGGAATCCAGAAAAGTTTTAAAGTGCCCGACTTGCACTGACTTCAGTGGGATCCAAATCTCCAACTAGCTTTTCTTGAAAAACATTTTGTAGATCTCAAGCTTAGTTTTTGTACCTCAGTGCATCTAAGTTGTAATTTAGACTTTTTACCTTGGGCTTTCAAAAGTATGAAATAAATTATATTCCTGTTGGTCAAGGAATTTCACACTTCTGGGCCTGACTTAATAAGGATTTTATTTTAGTTTGGCATAGCGTATTAGGTTTATGCAGGTATGAGTATTCATTCAGCGTCTCCCTGAATATTATTGTTTTCAGTCATGCTGTGACCCTCATTGGACCTTCTAAGATACAATCATAAAAGAACTCAACCAAAAAGACCATTAGCAAACTAAACGACGACTGTCTTTGAGGTAAATGTGAGATTGCACAGAGGTTGTTGTAAACAGCTGAGTGATGATGTCCTCTTGTATCTTTTCCCCTGAAAGATTACATTGTGGTTTTGATCAGAAGTGAGTGCCTTTCAAAAAAACCCACAAAAAAATCTTGGTTTCAAAATTTCATATGGATTTTCCTGTATGTGGAAATTGCTCTGTGACGTGTCACATGTCAAAAATATTATTGTAAAGAATCAGGATGATTTTACAGTGAGAAATCAGTAAGGGTATGAAAACCAGTCTCACGGCAAATGTCAGTAATCACTTCTAATTTCTTGACCTTTTCCTCCCCTACCCTGCCCCATTCTTCAGCATCAGCTTAATAACATAAGTGAAACAATAGCTGTCTTCTTTTTTCAGCACGTTTCCACTGTGCATTTAAATGATTGACGGTTTTACAAGACTCCTCAGAAGCAAGACAGTATGTTTATTTCTTAACTTTATATAATAAGTGACACAGGTTCTCTTTGCATGTCTGTCCATTGCAAATGTGCGATAGGAAAAACTTTCCATTCAAACACATTACCTAATTGGTTCTATCTTTGTTTATAAATATTCATTGGAAAGATTGGGTTTTACCTTGTGCTCTGAAGGGAGAAATAGAGGTTACTGATGGCTCATGTGAATGAATTCACATGACTCCTGTTAACAGATATTTCCAGTTTTTATTTGTTTTAAAAGTACCATAATTGCTTTTCATCACATTTGACTTCCCAGCATAGTAGGGCTTTATACTACTTCCAGCTAAGAAAAGTAGTTGGGGAAAGAGGCAGGCAGACATAATTTTCTTACCTCCTTCTCAGAGTGTAACTGAAAAGCAAATAGAAGAAGATACAGATATGTTTGTTTTAATATGCAGGATCTTCAATATGGTACTAGGTTGTTTGTTTTGTTTTTGGAGGGTTTTGTTTGTTTGGTTTACATGTTAATTGAAAAAGTTAGGGAAAGTTGCACAATGGTATTGTTTGGATGCAGAAGATTGCAACATACTTTCCAACCTTTCAACAGACTAAGTCACTGTACTTCTCTTTTTTTTTTCTTCCCTTTTTAAATGCAAAAGTAGTTACAATTCTGATTAACTTGAACTGAGAGACCTTTCCTTTCTAAGTTGAGTTTGTGACACTTTCATGCCTCTGTACATTGCCTGTGAAATTCAAGTTTTCAATCGTCTTGAGAATTCTCAAGGCAAATTGAAAATATTTTATCTGGCATATATGCTCAATTCTAAAAATTATAACATAACAAATCTCTAGTTTAACTCTCTTGAAAAATCCTTCAGTTTGTTCTCTCTGCCCCTCCCCCTTCTACTGGTGGAAAAAGAGGGAGAAAAAATGAGGCAGTGGCTGTGGGTGTAAATGGCATTTTTGCAAGAAATATTTGAAAAGCAGTAAGCATTCCATCCACAAGATTATTTTTTTTTCTCCAATCCAGAGTGAGACAGAAATGAAAAGGAGAGCGTGCTATAAGAGAAAGGCTTTTTGTGCAATAATTGGATCAGTATATAATGGATTATGATGGAGGGAGGAAAACCACCATGAGTGGATACTATATATCTTCTGCCAGCAACACAGCTGCTCTGTTCAGTTTGTAATCGAATAAGGTCGTTCTTCCTGGCTATACCAAGATTTCTTTGCAGAAAACTTCTCTGGGTATTATCGTGAATAATTGTAAACTTCTTCAAAATGGATTTATTGGAAGACAAGAATCAAGTTGATTTTCAATTTACCATGCGTAACAGTAAAAACATTGCATATAAAAATTTAAGTAATTAAGGCATTGAGTTAATTGATAGAAATAATAATATAGTGATTCTGTGATATGTATTCATATGCAACTATAATAATGCAGATACATTTCAAATATGAAGCCTAAACATGAATACACAAAAGAGGATTAAGGTGAATAAGAATTAAGGTAACAAGTCGAGGGAAACCCATAACCTGTTTCACAAACAATGAAATGAGACATTTTCCAACTGTTCCTTCCTTACATCTATTAGTGCTCATACACACTCACTCTGTTTCCCTGACAGGCACTGACTGCTGCTTACTAGACACGCAGAGCACATTCTTTACAGTAGGCAGGCAGTATAATTTGCTAAATAATATTGAAAGGATGCATGTGGCAGTTGAACCTGCACATTCACAATCTGCATTACTTCTATCAACCTTGTTGTTTTTGCATGTTTACAGGTGAAAACAAAAGCTTGGTATTGGTGACCTGCAAATTTTCTGAAATGACAGCATGTGGTTATTTGGAAGGATGATTTTTGGTTTGTTTTTTTTTAATTAACTTCTAGTGATGGAGATGTATTTAAATTTAAACCTGCTAAATAACTAAGCTGTATGTAGATGTTGCTTTTTCTTTCTTAATTGCAGATGAACATTCACAGTTCAAATTCCTCTCTGTAATCACACCACAGTCATAAAGTAGTGATTTTTTTTGTTTCTTCTTTTAATCTAATGTGAGGACCATTCCTTACTCTTTCTTCTTTGCAAACAGCTCCCCATATTTCCAGAGCATGGCTGGACACAGAATCATATTCGTGTTTCTTCCAAGTTAGTAGATTGATCCAAGATTATTTTTTAACCAGAGTGGTTTTTCTCCAATCTTAGCAACGTTGCGTATAAAACTTCAGTTAGACCGGTCTTTTGGGAACTGAAATTACTGAATTGAAGTCTGAACTTCAACTAATTCTGCAAGATCATATTGGTCTGTGAGTTGTGTAGTCACTGGATGGAAGGATGCTGATAGACTTTTAGTAGGAGACTGGGCCCAGTTTGGGGGTTTTATTTTATGGGTAGGGGGTTTTATTTGGTTTTAGCAGGCAGCTGGCTTATGAAAGATTTTGTTGGGCAGGACTGTGCTAGCATTGAATAATGAGATACATTTATTGCGGCAGCTGTGATGGGGTTCAACACGGCCATTTTGTTTATTTCTGAAAATGTGCCACGTTTCTGACATGTTGCAGCCGTGAGATTGGACTTGCATGCATAAGTAGCTAAAGCCTGAGAAACTTAATTAATGTCACTGTATCACTGTTTATTAAAGCTTTTGGTATCAACAGCAATTTTTCCTTTATATTATAGGAAAAAACAGTCCTTCCCTTTTTTATAGTTTTGTGCTTGCTTTATTTATTTATCTTCAATAGTAGCTAACTTTTACGTTTTTCTGCTAACTAAGATAATGTGCCTTGGAGAGATGTGTGTGTGGCCTTGAACACAAACTGAATGAATCATCTTTTTGGCTGGATCTGAGCACCTGACTCCCAATTCTGTTTTGTTTTTAATCAACAAAAAGTCTGCCCTTGAGAGCTCATATGTGAAAAGCAAAATTAACATCTCTGTTCAGTTGTGGCTTTTCTGCTAAAGTAGATTCTGTTGGCAGTGCTCCTAAATTGCATAAGAAAGAGTGAAATTAATTCAGTCTAGAAACATTCTCAGTAGTCTCAGAACATCAAAATCAAAATTCTAAGTGTCAGTTTAGGGTTCCTTACCATCAGATATACATGCAATTATGGATATGTTCTCACTTTTTATAACTGATGTTGTAAAGTCAGGACATTATCAGCTGAAGCAGGGAGATTCTGTATCTTGGACTGTCAAATGTAGTTTGAAGTCGGTCTTACCAGACTAAGTTGCTGTCATGTGAAATAGTTGATTAATAAGTTTTAGAATGGACAATTTGAATCTGAGGCTGTTGCTTGTTCCTTTCTAATTTTTTGATAGCTAACTTTGTTATATCTTTTAGTTATGTTTAATGTGTCTTGTAACTCTAACCCAGGAAATTGACAATGCATATTTAGCTCGCTTTCAGAAAATTGGCAACCTTCTTGATTCCTGTATACAGATGATGAGCTATTTAATGCCTGGGCTTAAGTGGCTTTTGATATTTTTAACCTAAACTTGAATTCAGCAGAAACTCAAAAGAACTGTCAACACCTTAAAGATACATTTTGTCTGAAAACACAAAGATTTCAGACAACTGTAGAAGTTTCTCCCAATTCTTCATGTTGTCCTCCTTTACATCATTTCTGAGTGTTTGGCTGCTTGGTACAGCACAATCCTTCTATTGTCTCACATCCTACTGTATGTCATTTACATAAATTTATTGCTTATTACAGTATATGGAATGTTATCTTTTTCTGTTCCATTTATTGTGAATGTAAGTGGCTTTCTACAACTGAATGTCATTAGCATGTTGAGTTGAAAGAGAGAGCAAAAGAGATTAGAAGGTCATATTTTGCTCCTCGCTATTATTAACCTGGAGTTGATGCTTTTTTCCTCATCGCAAACCGAGGCTGTATCTGTACAAGTAAATAAAGTGGCCCTGTTTAATGTCAGAGAATGTTCCCTGAGCACCCCAGCTTGGCCACCTAAACTGCTAAATCGTTGGGCTCGTTCCTGGTACTGTTTGGCCTGGGATAGCTGGTACTTCTAAGTTTCTGGGCGCAGTCCAGGAACTGGCAGGGCCCATGACCATTCCCGACTGGCAGTTTGCATGTGGCCACCCTGCTTTGGAGGCTGCAAGTACTTGATTGTATGAACAGATGTTGGTCTGTTGCCGAATGGACTGGGCACATTTAAATCCCTGGTATTAGAGTTGTAATTGCATGGTCCTATCGGGACCACGTAGGAGTGCTTGTAGCACTGTTCGGGAAGCGATACTGAGGTTATCACTTGGAGAAGGCTCTGTCTCCATCTTCCCAACTTTGTGGGACAAAAAAAAAAAGTGACATTTTACGTTGGTGTTATACCAAACTGCATCCTTGAGGGGTAGAAGATACCCTGCAGTGCGCATAACCAGCAGTGGAGCTAAAGCTGTGATTGGAGCTGACTGATGAGCTCTGTTCCCAACAGAGTGATTAGGGGTGGAGAGTTAATTATGGGGGCTGAAACATGTTGCATGCAGTTTATGACCTTTGTTTTATTATTTTTTTTTAAATATGCTGCCCACAAGATGTCTAGCAGCATACACAAGATGTCTAGCAGCATACACATTGTAATACTGTTCTGGGGCTCATACAGTTGGGAAAGAATCTGGAGCCCCTCTTACAGCTAGATTCTGTATAAATCCTTTTTGCCTATCGATACTTTTTGAGTAGACAATCAAATGTGTCCTCTGAATATTTTTAGGGCTTTTTTTTTTTTTTCCCCAAAAGCATCATGTCTGAGAGGGAAACTCCAGTATTGTCTTCACAGGAAATGTCTTGTCATAATATTATGAAGAAGTTTTTTTGACAGTCTGCCAAAGGGTCTTTGGTTGTCTTGGTAATACCAGATTTGATTTATTACTGGGCAGAAATATGTGACCTTAATTGGGACATAGGAATTCCCTGGGTCCGATGTCTGCTTGTTCTCTGATCTTTAGCATATCTGCACATTTTTCTTTTTGAAAATATATGGTGTTATCTTTTGTTTTCTGGAAGCATTGGGATGGTTGATTTCTTTGCAGTATGCATTGCCTGGTTTTGAGGTGGATGTGGTATGAAGTGAGTGGGGAAGAGAAGGGTAGTACAAAGGAGTAGCTTTGTCCAGCCTAAGTAACTTCTATCACTAGCGGAGCAAAAATAGAAGAAACTGATAGTCCCTGCAGCCTTTTTAATGTAACATTTCTAATTAGGTGAGCTGTGACTGCTCATTGCACCTTTGGCTGCTCATATGTTGCCCACTGTACTTGAAAGCTGGAAATGAACAGAGGCCACTGACCTGGCAAAAGAGTGGAATTAACAGCTTACTCAACCACCAGTCCTGGCAAACTATGTCATTAATGTGTTGTTGGGAATAAGATGCCAAGGGCTCTCTCTCTGAACTCATAAGTGACCTTAAATTACCTCCTGTTGTGTGGATTCTCCCAGAAACTGCTAAAACCATATAAATTTAGAAAAGAATTTTTTTCCTGAAGATTTTGCACAGCTCCAAACCACTTTTTTTTTGCTTGTTTTGAGTTAAGACATACTGTAGACAGCCTTCTCTTTTTGCAATTAAAAAAAAAAACCCATGAAATTTAAGTGCTGCAAGGATCTTTGAAAAGCTGGAGCAAAGTCAAGAAAATTGGTTGGGTATTTCACTTCTGGTTCTTGATCTTCTCAAAGATATTGAAGTGATATCTGAATTCATAAAAGTGTATTGATTTTTATTTTTTTCCTTCACATCCTTTTTATGCACACTTAGTACAGAATCAGAGAATGATACGGAGTTGGAAGGTACCTCTGGACATCATCTAGTCCAACCCTCCTTCCAAAGCATGTCCTCCTAGAGCACAGGAACTTGTCCAGGTGGGTTTTGAACGTCTCCAGAGATGGAGACTACCACCTCTCTGGGCAGCATGTGCCAGTGCTTTGCCAGTGAGCAGTTGGGTGGATGTGTTTCAAAACACAGATGTAAAAATAGCCCCATTGCTGAGAAGGGCTTTCCTCAGTAGAGACATCACTATTGTATGTCCCCACACCCGCGAGAATAGCGACAGCAGATCCCTCCCTGTGAACCATGCTTAATGAAGATAATTGGCCCTTCAGATAGTGTGGGATGAAATCTGTGGGTATGCAAGGAGGGTTGATGGAGGTAACTATTTTTCAACCTGTTCTTTCGGCAGTAAACCCTACACATATTCAAGAAGCTTGCCAAACTGTCCTATCTAAAAGCATGTAGTTCTACGTCTTTATTTTAAGGAAACAAGAAACAGGAAAAAAAAAAAAAGCAACCTCTAAAGATTAAAGGAGGTTTAGTCCTCAGTCTATTGCTTGAAACTAGCAGGAATACATTAATCTACTTTTTTTTTTTCTTCCTGTGAAAGGCAGGAGTAGAAGTAACTGCTGTATATTACTAATAAGTGTCCTTTAAAACTTCTCATCCCTCCAATTAGGAAGCTATAATTTCTTTAAAATATAGAGACTTCTGTCTTACAGTGGCAACACTTCTGGTTTGTATAGCAACATAAGACCAGTTGTTTATAGATGACCTGAATTATTTTATTAACAAAAAATACCGTTACAATTTGCTTAATATCCCAATTTATGAACAAGATATATGTCTATATTGTATAGTAGAATCAGATTAAAAGTTGGTTCTTTAATACATCTGTAACCACTTGAGTCAAAGCATTTGTCCTTCACTGGCTGAATTTGGTGAGACAATTAGTGTACCAGAATAAACCACTCCTTTCTTAAGTGCTGCTGATTGCTGCAGGCAGAATATAGATTCTTTAATCCCAACCTTGGCAGGTAAGACTGTATTTACTTGCGCACTTAAAGGGAAACAAATTATTGCAATAAATTTAAATCCCTTTTTACATGTTCTGCTAATAATACAATTGAGTATAAAATGGAAAATTTTATAGTAGCTGCTTTTTATTTGATTTCTAATATTCTGAACTTGGACAATGAAAATTCAATTTAAAAATGAAACTGTTCAAGTAACTTTCATTGCTGCATTTTTGTGTCTTCAAAGTCTTTTAAAGCCTAAAGGGAATATTTGAATTATTTTTTTAATTTGTCAATTAGAACTCTTAAAATCATTAGATTTGGGCTTTCAGTTTTTCAAGAAGATTTGACTTTTTGTTAGCTTACAGTATTTATGTAGATGAAACTCAAGATCCACTTTATGAAAGAGTTACCGTATATGTTTCCAACAGCTGTCATAATTGTTATTGTCATAAACTGAATTTTGAGGTGCAGTTGAGACTAAGCACTGGTGAACTCCATGAGCACTTGCAAGGTTCCCACGTGAAACAATGCCAAATATAGGAAATTTACTTTTAACAGTATGAAGTGAAGCTTATCGTGTTTGGGTACTGTTGTATTCAGTTGTTGCTGATAGTTTTACAAGTGGAATCTGCCCTGTAGAATTTCTCCTGTTATTTTAAAAGAATTGTTGATATAAATCAGTAATTTCAATGTTTTGTCATCTCTTTTTTGCTTCTTTTTTACTTTATTTCGGCAATGATGTCTTTTGTGTGAAGGTAGAGAAATGAGCTTCTTGCAAGGAAAGTATATTTTATAGACTTAAGAATTGTTTTCCAGTGTAGTAATTTTAAGAGCCGATGATCTAATAGCAAAGATACCAACTTGAATTAGCTGATACCTGAAAAGAGAATACCCATTTCCAGCTGAAGTGAAAAGAGCAGAAATCTAATCATTATAGTGCTATTGTGCTGTTTTCTGAGTATTACAGATGATTTTTAGCCCTTATTGAATTACTGAAAAATTTGGATCACTACTTTTTTCTCCCACCCCCTTATAATAAAGTCAAGGAACAATCTTTTTTCCATCTCCATCCTCTGTCTTCTTGCAAAATTAATGGGCAGTTATTTTCAGAGACACAGCTGAGAATTGATATTTGTCCCTGCTGCCTAAAACAATAAAACTTACTAATTTTATGTTGTTGTTCTTTACTTTCCTTTCACATGGAATCACAGACATCCGCTAATGACCTGGGACCCTAGCCAAGAGCTAGCAGTGGTGGGAGAAAATGCAGGATATTTATAACTTCATTATAATCCATTATTTATTCCTTGCTCTTTTCATTGTGAGACAGATATAATTCAGTATAAAAGAAAGCAACTAACAGCTCTCACACTATTTATTTTACTAATTTTTAGAGGATAGCAGTAAATCTGCCTTGCTTTTTATTTTTTTTAGTTGGTTTGTGGAGGGGTGTACTTTTGGTAGATATTCAGGCACAGATTATGATAATATTGCAACATTTAAAGTGACAAATTACATGGTTTTTTTGGCATGAAGTAATATCTGGGCCAGGAGAGTGGGATGTCTAAAATATGTGCTGGTCCTGGTAGAGCCAAATATTATGACTGTAGAGAACATTGTGCTGCTTCTTCCAGCTGTGATATTAGCCTTAGCTAGATCTTTAGAAAAGCTGAAGTTTTTGCTTTCCCTTATGGATCCATTCTTGCATGGTCTGACCCAGAATTCACTCAGGAAAAAATCTTTCTTTGCTGTGTATTGCCAGCACTCGTGTAAGTCAGTCTGTTATTGTTCTGCTGGTCATGATGCACGGCACGGGAATGAACTCTGTTCCTCTGACATCCAACCCAGCAAACGAGTACCCCTATGGATAGAGGAGTGCTCAAACCTGCAGTCCAGGTCCCTGGGACAGAGAAACAGAAACACTTATTTGCTCATCTGCTCATTAAGTGGTCTGTAGACTCAGTGTTGCAGGTTGTGTGGAGCCAGCTAGTTACTCCTCCTTTCTCCAAGGGTTTTTATTGAGGTTTTTGTCTACTTTTAAAGAGCTAGATAATACAATGATGCTGCAGACTAGTTTTTTGTTGCCTACTGCAAAAGAGTAGTTCACTCTTTTGCAGAAACTAAGCATAATCAAAAATCCTTGGTGTTTTTTGAGTATGTCAAATTTTTTGATATGTAATTTATTCTGAACGTGACCACTTTGACTCACCTTTTCCCTTGTTGTTCCCCCCCCCCCCCCCAGTATTTTATTGCAATTGTACCATGGCAGAAGTTCTCATACCAAGTGAAGAATTGCTCAAAACTAGACAGTGTTCTTTAGCTGGGAAGTAAGCAGGATGAATTCCTGAAGCCTAGGCAGGAGATCCAGGATAACACAACTGCTCAGAATTTTCCTTTAACACACATGAGAAGTTGTATATGTCCAAGTAACTGTTTCTGTAAGGACTGTTTTGCATAGATTGAACAGGGATCTTGGAAGAATAGAGCACCTGTGACAATTCTGTTTTACAGAATATCTGTGCAAAAAGATTATGCAAGTCTGAAGTTGGACTTGTGCCAGGTCATCCACAGGTTTAGATCAGAAAAAGAAAGAGCTCTGTAAGACAAACAGCCCTTTTCCTGCAGTTCCTCTTAAATAGCAACAGTTGGTAACCATTGGCTTTTGAGGAAAAACGGAGGATGTTTTTACTGTGTCTCCCTAACAAATGCCTGCTGTTCTTCTGGAGAGAATTCTCAAGCCTAATATCCACTTCACAATTCACTAAATGAAAGAGTTTTCGTTCAGTCTTAGTGGATAGGATTAGTTTATGTTGATTCATTAGGCAGATGAAATACCAGAATAAAACTTACATAAAACACAAAATATAATGTGTAAATCTCCAAGTATTCATTAATAATGCCAAAAATTATGTCAGTTTGGTTTTTTGTACAAAGTTTTATTATGACAAGTACAGCTGCACTGAGCTAAGTCAGATATTAATACAGTGTCAAATGCTGTGGGTCTGGATTGTATGGCTGTTGCAGTCAAATTGCTCTTCTATAGTCCAGCGATAACGCAATAGGAACCACTGTCAGGCAGGAAAAAGAGGGATCTGAGGTAGATGAAAATGCCAGGTGGTATTTTTGCAATGGGTATCTCATCTTTCAGCTTGGTGTTTAAAGTAGAATAACAGCAATTTATTAAAAAGAAAAGAAAAGAAAAAAAAAGGGGGGGGCTGGGGGTACAGTTGTGCTTTTCATGACTTTTATCACTTTTGAAAATTCAAGATTTCTCTCAGAATGTTTATAAATTTGATTGATGTGATAGGCACAGAGTCTTTTTTCAGATAAAGCGTGTTTCCATGATCGTATAATTCAGTGACAAAATGTCAGGAATATAAAGCTACCACTCAGCCTAGTCAGTGCTTCTTGTATTCTCCCTTCCATTCCCCAGGGGAACACTTCGTCATATGTTGTCTGTGACTTTATTTTACAGTTCTACCTAAATACTTTAATCAAGATTGAACTTTCATGCTGTTAAATACAGCATGTGCATGTACATTGTCACACAGAGAAGACAGCTTCTTCACTGGAAAAAAATTACAGCTGATAAGAGGGACAAAGAAGCCATTGTTGTCTCTCCCAGGGAGAATGAAAGCACAGAGGGATTTAGGGACATGCAGGAAGTCTGTTGGCAGAGCCAAGAATTGAACTGTCTCTCAAGTTCTGGTGTAAATGCCTCTGCCACAGGCCAAGCTTCTTGAGCTGGAGAGAAGCTGTCCCTTTCACTCCCTGCTTCCAGTTCTACAGGGGAAAGAAACTGAAAAGGCTGGATAGAGAGAAGGAAAAGAAGTAATCCTCAATGTGAAGCTGCGGCCTCTTAACAAGAGAGAAGAAATGTTCCCAAACTAATCAAGCAATACCTTTTTTTTTCCCTCCCCTTTTATCCCATTGAAATCAAAAAGCAATGTTGCTGAAGTAATCCTAATGTTACAGGAAAGGGAGGAAAGGGTACTGTACAGCTGATCAGCATAATGCACTTCCCTTTGCTTGTGCTTTCCCTGGCCGTGTACAGAAAGCCCTTCTGCTGACGTTTGTTTAATATTCTTTAAGCAAAGACATGTGTGGAAAAAGCCTTGCATTATTGGAACAAACCCCTAGATTCGTTTTCAGATAGTCCTTCCTGCATCCTCTTGCATCTTCCTTGAAGATGCCTTTTTTATTTAAATTAATCTTTGGGGTTTTGTGAAGGTTTTGGAACCAAGGCTTTCGTTATTTTGGCAGGAAGCATTTAGTCCTGTGTAATTTTATTTCATGAAATATTTTTTCACTTTAAATCCAAGTCTTGGATCCTATATCTGGGATGTAGCAGCAGTTTAATTAAACAGAATTTGGTCATAACACAAACAGTAACAGCTTGAGGAGGTCAAGATTCTTTAAGGAAAACACACAAAATATGAGATACTGCAAATCTGTAGTTCATAGTGGAGGTGGTTGCAAAAAGGTACTGCAGGACTGAGCCTTTTGTTGTATGCAGTTGCTTAAGCTGTCCTCACCCATCAGTTGAGAGTAATTTTGTTTGTATAGTAAGTAATAGCACCTGTTCTCAGTAAGTTTTTTTTGTACCTGAATATGCTGCAATTTTCTTGATACTCTGAAGCTTTCTATGTTCTGATGAGGCATTTTTCTGTTTTCTTGTTTGCATGGTAAATTATAAATGCTGAAAAAACTCAATGGCTCAATTTCCATTAAATAAGTCATTTGTTGGTTCTACGGTGAAAAGCAGCTGTTGGCCATATGTCTCTAGTTCAGTCTTTCCCTCTTTCATTAAATCAGTGGTATTCAAAGGCTTTTTTTTTTTTTTGTGCAATGCAAGAAGATAATTTTATTCTGGTTTTGGTCCCAATTATAAACCTGTGGGAATTTATCTCAGTATTCTAAATTTAGCCTAATGTTTTACATTACAAGTGATTTGCTTTTAGGGAGCTTTTTGTTGATACTGATGTTTGTGGACTATGCGTGTAACAAGTAGCAATTTCATTTATTCAAAGACTTTTAAAAAAATTGCCAGAAGTTTTTATTCTGGTCTGTTTTGTTTTGGTTTGGGGGTTTTTCTTTTGTCTTGACCCAAATAAACTCCCTTGAAATTTCTGAAGTTTCCAATATTAGTTTAGTTTCTAACGATGATGTGAAATACTGACCTTTTCAGGCAATTGCAAATAAGAAAGGTTACTGTAGAAATAAGACTTGATAAACTATTCCGTTAGTTTTTTACTCCTAAAAGGTGTAGATCTCTTCTACTCTTTCCACTTCATCTCTGCTCCGGAGTTGGTCCTAGCCTGCTCATTCTAGTCTAAGCAAAATGCAAGTAGTTTTTACCAGGAATTACTCAAGGTTAAAAAAAAAAAAAAAAAAAAGCCAAAATCCCCTTATTTGTCAACATTACTCCCTTAAATTTGCAAACTTGACACTACACACTGTCCCTGGAAGTTTACTGGATTGTTTTTTTCCATGTTACTTTGAGACTTGGCTTTAAGCGACTTGGGAAAACTTTCAGTTTCCAAAATTATTAAACCCCAAAGCACAACAGACAATTTACTGTAGTTTAAAACAACTCCTTTTTGTTTCCTTCTTCAGTTCAGGTTCTGAGTGGATTAAGAAAATGAAGTTTTAAACTCTTGAGATTCGTATTTCCAAAACTTCATTTGTGATAGAATGCCTCTGTTGTTTTTGAAATTAAAGCATTTATTGCTATGAGGGATACTATCACAAAATGGAATCCATTGGAGTTACAATGTAAAATATGTTCTTAGTGTCATCATCTGTCCTAGTTGCATATCCACTCAATGCATATTAATTCAATGAAAAGTCAAAGATACTGATACTAACTATACTCTTGTAGTGTTAGTTTGAATCATATGCATAAAACAAGAGTTTAATTATCTTGAACTTTTTGTTAGATCAAAAAAAAAACTGACAACCAACATGCTTCTGTCTGCGTGTGACACAGAAAGGTTATAGATTACAGGGGTTATCCACAGGCCATTGGTTTGATAGTAGCTAAGAGGCCAAGGCATACAAAGGAAAAAAATGCTTGAAAAGAATTAAAAACAAAAACAAACAAAACCCTTCACAGTTTTAATATCCAAGCAAAGATTTCAGTGTAAAATAAAAACATCCCAAACCATCACTATTAATAATAAATGTCTATCACTTATGGTATCTGACTGGATTTACTCTGTGCCATATTTCTTCTTGACACTAGTACAAAAAAATATTTCATTCCAAAAAAAATATAGTCATCTGTCTGCTATGTGTATTTATACTCAGACATGCAGGTCTACTGTGATAAAATGTGATATAATCTCAGGCTAATAAATAGAGTATTTTTCAGTATCTTGAAAACTCATTATTTAAGAAAGATTTAGAAAAGCTGCTATAAATTTTGACTGTTAAGCCAACAAAAGAGAGAGATGAGATTTTTGATTCTGCTGTCCAAATGGAAAAGGATCAGAATAGAATATTGCTTCTCTATTATAAGTCTCCCAGTAGTAAAAAAGATTGTTTTGCTTATTACCCACAAATCTATTTGCTAAGCATACTCTCAAATTCTAAAAAAGGAGTTTTACTATTTTAATGTTGTGAAACTTTTTATGCAGTTTCATTCAACAGGGAGAAAAAATGTCTTTTGTGACTTAGTTATCACTGTTTCTTTAGATAGCTGGCATGCTTGCATTGAAATCTCCTGGACTCCTTCATTTTTTTTATATCTTTTAGTAATGCAAGGTACATTTCCAATGAATATTCTTCATACATCATTTTAAAAATGGTCTGTGGAAAGGTTAAAATTCTCCGATATTCTTGAAGAAAACAACCCAGAAAGGTGTCTCAGTTTTTTCTGGTTTACTAATTGTTATTTTCTTTTTAAATAAGTAGTAAATCTAGACTTTCTTATCAAGGGTGACCTTGTATTAACTGCAAGTTTTGTTGTGGTTTTACTTTGTGTTTCAAGCTGATTGCAACTTGCACTTCAAAAACTTGATTTTAATTTCCAATAGAGTTTCAGAGGTTGTTTGCAGAGTGGCACATTCATTTGACTTCTAATAGATTTTGGTTTTCAAAGAATATGTATAGTCAATCTTTCTAGGTTTTGATTTTAAAGAGGAATAACTCAATATTGGCAATATTGATAATTAGGCTGTACTAAATGACTACTCTCTTTTTCAGTTTCCCTACATAATAACAATTAGAACCTGAATTTCTCCTCATTTTAAATGTTTTGCTCACATGCCATATAAAAATTCTTTTTTCTTTGATATATTTATTTGGTTAGATGAAACCGAACTCTTAGGATTTAGATGGCCTCCGAACCTGTCATACACATAAATATTTGGAAAACATACACTGTAGTGAGACTTCAGCTGGAGTATTTTCTGTTTGTATCTTCAAAGTTCTACAGTCCAGGTCTAAATGATGGGTATTACAATTGACTAAAAATAATCTGTTGATGCTCACAGGTAATATGTAGTGACCAAATTAAAAGAGCTATTGGGCAAATCAGAGGAGGAAAAGGAAAGCAGGATAAATTGATGGGAAGTTAGCACACCTATCCCACACAGAAGCATTCACTTGGGCATGATTGCCAGTGGTAAATTTGACCTTGTAATTCTAGACTTAAGGTGCTGGACTTGAGATGCAAAAAAGCTTTTAAGAGTTGAAACAACTTACCTGAAGAGAAATTATACTCATTGAGGGAAATACAGAAAGAGAAATAAGATGTTGAGCAAGTCACCAGTACTCCAGTGCACTGGCCATGTATTTAAGAAATCCATTCTCTGCTTCAGAAAGCTGGTGTAACAATTCAAGCCATTGATGATCATAAGGTTTTTCTGTGCTGCTGGGCCAGGGTCTGCTGTTTCCTTCATTAACTGTTGCAGTTTGTACTGGTACTGCCCAAGGCTTTGAACTTTGCCGGTGTCCAACTGCAATGTATATTTTGGTCTGGTGGTATAACCAAAGAGGATTGAGAAAGTTTTTATGTGCTTAAAGGGTATAGCAATTGTACAAATGGCTTCAAAAAATCATCAAGAAAACAGGTAAGATCAAACTGAATATAATTATATTTTAAACTGAATGATAGAGGTAGCCTCCCTGGTGCATAAATCTTTAATCCTTAAATTGTTTTTAAAAAACATAATTAGTTAAAATTGTCTGGTTTTCTCGCAAATTACTAATACTGTAATTTTCAGAAATCAAGTTCTGTGATTCTTTGTCTGAGTTACGACCGAGTCATAAAACTCAGGTTACTGCTTAAGAGTTGGTAAGCTTTGTACCTCAATACATACTTAAGTCTTCTTTTTCCTATCTTTTGCTGTGGTTTCTTATGGGCAGGATTCCTGTTGCAATCTTTCTATATGCTTCTAACATACAGTTAGAATGTATGAATGTATGTAGAAAACTGTCCAGCTCCTTATGTAAGATTTCACAGTGAGCAGCTTAATTTACCTATTCTGCAAATATTTAGACTTTCTTGAACTATTTCTTCTATCAATGCAATGGAGCATTGCAATTGTTTTTTAAATGTTTGAGGTCTATTATTATACTTGAAGTAGATGATTCTTATCTAATATAGAACAGTTTCAAACCCACACATGTTCATATTGCAGCAACTTGGACAGCATTTTGTTATGCCTGAGCTGCATGATTAGGACACTTTAACTACATTTTAAACCAAAACTTTTCCTTTCTCTCATCTGTATTGAGAGTCCTGTAAGGAGGACTAACTTGTATGATTAATTATTTGTCAATTTTGAGCTGGAACCTGGCCACTTTGTAGTGACCTTGCCAGCTAAGTACCTTGTATGATTGTACGGTTGTCTTACTGCCCACTTATAACTTCTTCAGAAAAGCGTGTTTTTTCCACTATTAGGACAGTTGACGGATAATAAATTGTAGAATGTTTCACAGATCACCATGGGGTATGGACCAGATACAGCTGGGCAAGTGCAGGAACAAGGCATAGCAAAGCCAGTTAAGGCTTTGTTGAAAGAAGCATTCTTACATGGAACAAACTGAACAGTGCCAACCACGTAGAGCAGCCGTGCAGGGATGACATAGTCATCCTGGCCAAATGGCATGTTCTCTGCAGGAAGCCATATCCAACTCATGTTCTTTGAAAAGCCTCATCTTCCTGAAGTTTCATTTCAAAAGTGAGACTTGGAAGAATCCCAGAAGATCCTTTTTTTTTTTTTCCTCATGATCAACAAAACCCATGATGCAATATCATGAAATATGTTAGTACTTATGTCCAGAATGATTAATCCTGTTACTTTTTGTATTATTTGGGGCTGTTGATGCTGCTGGGTATTTGGACTAATGCCTCTGATATTAGCACAGAAAAAGCTTTGATTTCAATTACTCTCCTTTATTTTTAAACAAGCGATAAATTCAGTGCTGTGCTTCACTTCTCCATATTTTTTTTCTGCTGTATACTAAAACAAAGAGGCTTTTCTGACTAAATTGAGACTATATTTAATTAAGTGAATTGTAATTTATCTTCACAAAACAGGAGAGGGTAATTTACCAAAAAGAATAAGCACAAACCAGTGCAAATCAGCTTTTAATAGGATTTCAGTAAATTATTTTTTAATTTCTCATTCATTATCATTATAGGGTTATGGCATTGTTTTCAAAGTTATCCGATTTTGCTTGTTATATGTCTTCCCTCAAGGCCTAATTCAAAAGGGACTGATTCAAAACATTTGAACTGAAGCGCTTGAGTAGCCATGTGTATTTAGTAGACAGTAAATGTAACAAAGCTTTGCTTTACTGAGACTTTGGAGTTAGATGTTCTTCTTTCAGAGGGTCCAATGTACATGGAGAGAGAGCAAGCACAATAATTTGCACCATTAGAACATTCAGAGCAATTTAAGCCAAGATCACAAGGAGTTTTATGAACACAAGTGAGAACATACCACAATTTTCTACTAATGTATAGCATTATTCCTACTTCATCTGTAGGAAATTCAAACCGTTAAAATGTTAAATAAGTTGCACAATGTCATACAAAAGTTTCAACAACAGAGCTAGAGGTAAAATGCATTTCTTCTGAAATTTCAACGTCAGTGTCCAGATGGCATTGCTAGCGTTGCCGTCCTGAAGGCTTGCCGCTTTGTGATTTTATTATACTTAGATCAATTAATCACTCTCAAAGATCCATTATGAAACTTTGGAAGGAAGGACAGCTCTTAATGAGGAAACTATCATAGAGTCAAGATACTTCTCTAGGGAAGTAGAAGATCTGGATCTCTTGATCCTGAATTTAGATCAGATTCTTTTCTACTCCCTATGTTTGCGGTCCCAGCCACTGAAAATCATTGAGCCGCTCATACAGGTTTTTTCTGTTCTGAGTTTAAGTGTCCTGTCTTAAAGATGTCCTGGCCTATGACAGTCCAGTTGGGAATCGGGGTGAGAGTTCTCACCTTGTGAGCTGGAACATGTCCAGAGCAAGCAGAATCTTACAGGAAAATTGTCTGGTGAAATCTTAGTCTCTACTGAATAGGTAGTAACTGCAATCTCTCACCCTGATTTTTCTCAAGAAACAAAATTTTACAGTGTCTGTCTGGTTTTGGCCCATGTTACCCAATAATTCTTGAAGAAAATGGCTAGCTTGTACCAGATTTGAAAGAGAGGTAGGAATCTCTGATATTAGGTTCCTACAAGTTTTGTGTGCCTACCAAGTAGGAAGAGATCCTAATGGTGCCTCTACTCAGGGAAGGTTCAGTGTTCACTGGAGAATTCATGTGGGAGCACAGACTTAAGAGGAAGGCCTTAGGCAAACAGGTTAGGTGGCTCAGGACTTGTTATGGCCATTTTGTTTTGCAGTCTTGAGGGATTCTGATATCTAAGTGAATAGTGAGCAGCAAAGTAGAAAAGCCGAGAGTGCAAAGAGGAGAGTTCTGGAAGGTGGGGTGCAGAGGGCAGGCAGAGTGGGCAGGAGGAAGACAATGACTGCTTAGTAGAACAAAAGAAGTGGAAAAGGGTGCCATTCTTCCATTTTTTAAAAGGCTGTATGACTTTGCAGTTAATGAAACAGATTTAAATTACAGAGAATTTCTTTGTGGCCTGCGAGGGCTGAGAATCAGTCTGTGGTATTTGGTGCTAGGCTTGTATGAATTTTCACTGGTTCTTGTCGACTTCTGGAGCAGTCGGTAGTGTCTCGTGTTGACTGGTCAGTCATATCGTCTTCCAGTACATCAAAAGCAGTATAGCTTGTGTCCCACCTCCAAGAGTGGATGTGAGGTATGTGAGAGGACGGCAGGATATGGTGGAGAGGTGGTGAGTGCTAAAGTATCTGTGAGAGAATTGCAGGAACTTGGCTTACATCCTACACTGATCGATGACTTCTTCTAAGAAACATTAACAGTGATTTTTCATTGCTGCTGTTTAGTGCCCAGATGCTTTTCCAAATACCTTTATTGAAGAAAAACAAATTAGTCTGTTGTAATGATGTGTAAATATGCGGCTGACCTCTTTGTTAGCGAGCCTTGAGGGAGTGCATCAGTATTACTGGAAGGAGAAACATCAGCATCATTGTGTTTAGCACCTGTTTAATCACCATGCTGGTAAGCAGTGGCATGGTCAAATGTGGTGTGCTCTTCAGCTCTGCCTGTTACCTGTGGCTGCCTCTTCAGTTAGAAGGTTGATGCCACTATTGCTGAATCACTGACACAAACAGTGACTCTTAGTTCAGAAGCAGGAACTATGCTGGGACAGTACAGGGACACGTCGCATACTGTCTGCATGTGGCGAAATGTAGTCAGGTTACTAAAACAAAAACAGTAAATCAGGAGCAAAGGAAGACTCAGAATCTGTCATCTCAGGGCCAGTTTCTGCAGATCATCTTCATGTAAGAAATCCCATTGCAGTCAGACCCACTGAATTCCACTGATCAAGTAAAATAAAAGTAACAGGGCTAATTGCACAGTTTCACACATTTATTCAGTTATTTTTAAGCAGAGCTCCCATGGATGCAGGGATATAAAAACAGGTGTTGAAACATAGCTAAAAGCAATGTCCACAAAAACCAACCCCCAGCCTAATCCCTGCAGTTACATTTTCCCACAAATGGGAAAGCAAGCCTTAAGGAAAAAGTGCTGCCTGTGATCTTACTTTATACTTTCCAGTATGTGCTTCATTTATAAGGAACAATGTTCTATCAGTTCTGGTTGTGGAATCAGGAAACATTTGTGTCTGAAGTCCTTCCTGACCTCCTCACCTTAAACATTCCTTAATAAGTTTTGCATATCCCTGCAGGCCCTTCTCAAATATCCCAAATCTTTCTGTTCCTGTTTTCTCCCTCAGCTTGTTGGTTATGAAGTTCAGGTTGGTCCTTTCCAAAGCTATGCTTCAGTTTCTTAATGGCCAGTCCAGTAGGGACTGGAGACTTTGTCACTGTCTTTGTTTTCCTTTGTCTATTTGTATCCATGTGTTCTGTTTGTGACTTTCTCTGTTACTCTTTGAATGGAAGAGCCCCTTGATCTGATAATCACAATGAAGCAAGTGCTCCGACATGCCACATGCCCTTAGAAATGTGGGCAGGGGTGGCCAGTTCCTGCAGAAAGGGAACGTTACTCATTTTTCAGCTTGTCTTGGTTTGAGTTGAAATATGACCTGAAAATGTAAGTCTCAGGAGAGGGTTTTTAATCTCTTTTCTGGGCAGTTTAGGCATGATTAGGTGATTCCAATAGTAAATATGTTTTACTATTGATGTTTGTCAGGCGCAGTACGTTTACAATGACCTGGCAGTGGATGAGATTTTGCAGCAGTGAAACACTGAGATTGTAAGCATCTGTCTATGTATACTAGCTGGTTTTCTATGTGAATGGCAAAACCATTAATACTTTTAACATTTCTTTTGAAAGGCCAAAGCTGTGCTAAGGGGTTGGCAGCCTGCCTGCTGGAACCTTTGGATCCACCATGCACTTCCTAGAAAACCTTACCAGGTGTCCTTTCAGCTAGTCAATGGCAAGGCTTTGATGTGCTGAGAACATGGTCACAATGTAGGGCAGCTGTGTCTCCAAAAAGCAAACAGGGAAAGCAGAAGGAATGACTGTTCAGATCTTGCTGTATGTGTTGTCTGGTTGTCATGGTCCAACTTCTGCAGCCACTGTGGGACCAGTGGCAAGCTTTGGAAGCCCCTAGAGCCGGACACCGATTTAGTGGTAACAGTTCCTGGCTCTGTGTTACGATGAGCAGAAGGCGGCACGTCACTCTGTGTGTGGCATGAACAGAAAATAAAGTATTTAGCCTTTGGTTGTGTCACTGACTGACCAGATGGGTCAGGTAGAAGTATTGCTTGGGTGAGGTCTGCTTGCAGGCTGTGGGTTAGACTTGGCTTTGGTGTTGACTTGTAGTTTTGATGCCTAATGCTCCTATTAATGTTCTTGTGTCTAAAAGCCCTGATTGTGCCTTTCTGTCATATTTATGCTGAGGGCTGTAAAAACTTGGGATGGGGGATATCGTCAAGAATTTATAAAATCCAAGTATAAAATAAAATATAGCAGGCAGGAAAGCACAATTATGCACTACTGCTCAGTGTCAGCACCGGGCTTGGCATACCAGCATCTGGAGGAAAATCTAAGAAGTGAATGTTGGGCACTTAGCATTGTGTCTGATAAATTAGAAAGACAAATGCTGTAAAGAACCTTGTTCACATGAAGTTACTAAAGAAGCAAGATCCACAAGTAATGCAGAGTGTTTATAGGGAGGCATGTTATTCATGGACTGTTTTGTTTCTTTTTGGTCTTTTCAGGTGTTCCAGGACCTTGGAACTTCTGTGTTGTCAGGTGCATTTAGAGGATATAACATCTGCCTCTTTGCATATGGACAAACAGGTTCAGGAAAAACTTACACAATGATGGGAACACCTGTGAGTTATACTGTTCATTTTACACTTAGGGTTGAGGGCGGGATGTCCAGCAGAAGGCATCACTTTATTTTTAAACTGTGATTATGGCACTTGTTGAGCAGAATGCTTATACGTGTATTATTTGGTACTTAGATGTATAAAATAAGAGTCAAGCCTTTACAATTCAGTTGAATAATATAGCATCAGCTAAAAACACGAGAAAATATGGTATAGTTTAAATATTTATTTTAGATAACTTTCATCTTACTATGTATGAATCTTATTACTGTCTTAGAGAACAAAAAAAATAGATCTATACGCCTGAATAGTTCTGGGTTTAGAAACATATAGTTCAAGATAACACGAAGTATTGATTCTCGTGGAATTTTGGGGCAGTCTGAGCTATGATGAAGTTTATTTGTTTTCACAAATAAAAATAGATGCAATTCCCAGGAATACTTTTGTAACAGGCTTCATTATCTGCTTGAGACATTTATCAGTTGCAGAAGTTATCCTTTCACCTGTGGAAACCAATACTTGCTTCACTTCCAGTTTTGAAATGTATTTAAATGGTGTTTGCAGAAGGTGTTACATTTTAAGATTTGTGTCTACCAGGATCCACTTAAAGTGCATTTTAATCTTGGTACTCAAATCAATGGAGTCAGTTGAGGATTTCCTGAGTTCTGCTGCAATGCAAGGCAATTAGATTTCTATCCATAAATAGTCTTGGCTGTTGGTGAGACTTGTCCCTAAAAAGAAAAATTTTATGAACAGTTTGCATAAGTAGACCACTATTTCCTATACCCCATAGGATTCAATTTGTAAGTTGAAATAAGGGTAGAATTTGTTAAAACTCTGAATATACGTAAAGGACTCTTCTAGCATGGTTTGTACTTTTGACAAGAGTTTGGATTTTTAAAGTTTTACTTTCTCCACATATATCAGCAATAGGATTTTGTTAAATCATGGCCTGATTCTCCATTCATTTTATGGAAAATGAAGTTTAGCTCCATGAAAGCCTTAAGTATTGTTAACATTGACGCTAACAGGTGTCAAACTACAATATTTGTATTATGTTATTTTGAAAATATCTGAGCAATTTAGAATGGCCACATTTTGAAGTTAACATTATTTCCAAGGAAATTTCCAGGTGTAGTGTTTCTAAGAGGTTTCTGTCTTATCAAGTGATTTCATTCTCCAGTGGAATCCTGCTTTGACCTGATCTTTAATAACATGTATTCACTGTGAAACAGTGTCCAAAACTAGGAAGAAACAAGTGAACTTTTGTCCATGGTGCTCCACTTACGAACCTGGACTTTCTGCCTCCAACACCATTTCAAGCGTGCCTTCTAAAAGCTTTTAATGCTATTCATCAAGCAGATTGAACCTAGGCATTATAGTCTTTCTCAGGGTGTGTTGGCACTGCAGTCACTAAAGTGTGAGTCATCATGTCATAAGAATAGTTCATCACAGAAAAACCCACTGTTAGTTCAGTGCTGTGTAGATTGTTTTGGCAAAGTTTAAATCGGCTTTGGGTACTATTGGCAGTGCATATCCCAACGGTCTCTCTGAGAGACCAGATTTATAAATCTAGGGCATAAAACTGTTCTAAAACTTGTCTGTGACACCAAAACATAGAGAAATAAAAGTAGAATAAGGAATAAACAAAGTATTCATGACATCAAGCTAGTTTCAGCGTTGGCCTGGTGTCATCTAGCCTGCAACACTTCTGACATGGGCATGTCCAGTATCTTTACATCAAAAAGCTCTTGGATTTAACCCAGGGCTCTAAACTCCTCATCGATGCTGTATAAGTGGCTCTAAAATGACTTCTGCTATAAATAGCGTTTGCACTGAAGTTGAGCCAGATGACATTACACAGCACGAGTCTCTGCACGTGCAAGATGCTTCAGCTGGAGTAGTAGAGCATGCCATGATGTTCTGAACTACACAAACTCCAGAGGGGTTTGTGTTATAATCCATCATATAGTCATTACTTTAATGCTGCACTATGATTCTGTCCTTTTCTTATAACTTGGCTTTTACTTAAAAATAAGTTTTGCAAGTATATTGTTTAAATTTCATTCTGTTTATTATTTGAAGGCATCCATTGGACTGACACCACGTATATGTGAGGTACTTCTTTCTATTTCACTTGCATTTGTTTAACTAGTTAGATTTTCTTGATGGGATTTAAAATGTATATACGCTTCTGATTTGTCTAGGGCCTCTTTTCAAGGAAAGATGATTACTCAGACCAGGCAGCATCTTGCAGAGTAAAGGTCAGGTAAGTGTGTCACTGGGGCAATGCTATGAATGCTTTCAACAACATATTGCTGTAATCCAACAAAGTAAAGACTAGTTTATTTTGTTTCCGTTTTCTCAGATGATAATAATTTGGGAACAAGAGGAGAACACAGAGGAAGGATGAGAAAGTGTTGGGTTTAGTTTTCCATCTCAGTATCGTTCTTTGGTTGCTGTTTTGTATAGACAGCTGAAATTAGGAGTCCATTAAAAATTTGCTTCCTGTTTGTTTAACTCTTAAATTTCAGCCATAATCCTACATTCCATTCTTTTTCGTCTTTCCCATAGATATAATGAAGCCATATGTTTTGAAATCTGGGGGTTTAGACTCACTAGTGTTAAAAAAGGATATTTTATGAATTTTTAATAAAATCCTGAATGCCTGTTGCTTCTTGGAAATTTGCTACTGTGAGTTCTTTTATATGTGTACTGCATGGGAAGGGGCAGTTACATTATGAAAACTAATTCATTAACTTTATCATGAAAGATCTACATAAGATTCAGGTAGTGACATTGCCTAAATACATGCTTTCACTTTTTTTTTTTAATTGTGTGCATTTAACATTCCTTTTTTTTTTTTCTTTCCAGTTTTCTTGAAATTTATAATGAGCGTGTCCGAGATTTGTTAAAACAATCAGACCGAAAAAAACCTTATACCCTTCGAGTCCGTGAACACCCTGAAACAGGACCATATGTACAAGGTGAGAGCAGGCTTCACAACTAGCTTATTTAAGTAAATGTCTATCAGGTCTATAGGTATCTTTGCATGTGTTCCTAATTGCTTCTACTCTTCAAGAGTTACTTTCCTTAAATATTTTGATTGCTGGTATGAACGTGTAATATGCTGAAAGCTTTGCCTCTGTTATCCCACTGACTGGATATCCCCCACTTTTCTGTTTGCCTTTCCAGGCATAGGTCGTGCGTGAGCTGTAGTGTTTTGCTTGCTTTTGTTTTAAAGAAATCTTAAGAAATCCAAACACATCAGCTCTAAATGGGTTCTCCAGACCAGCCTAAGGTCACTCCATGCCTGTGTCAGACCGTGGCAGCAGTATATATGTAAAATAATAATAATAATAAGCTAGATAAACTCAACTGTTTGATGTTGCAGGCCAGGCCATGAGAAGTGATTAAAATCTGTATTGCCCAAGTGAGAATCCAATAAGCTTCATTTTCCTTCATTAATGTGAAAAAGCATAGGATGGGTAGGTCCATTATATGATTATAAACATCACACACTTTTGAATAACCACTTGCAACGGCAGCCTCTCAGGTGGTTTTGTGTTCTCTAGTGAATCATAGCTTTCAAATCAGGGGATGCAGAGCAGATAAAAAAACCCCATATGTAGTTTTTCCATTTCAGTTGTCTTTCTTATTTTAGTTCTTATCTTCTCTCTCATTGTTTTTGTACTTGCAGTTTATTTTCGCTCTTGATTGGTGCCTTCACTTCAGGGTCTTACACAGCTTTAAACTGGAGTTGGTCATTGATACTTGTGAATTGATAGCTCCCTGTGTAAAGTTTGCCTGCTGCATTTCTGTTTATGTGACCGACGACTTATGTGACATTAGGGATGCCTCTCAAAATCAGTGCGCCAGTACAAAATCATACAGAGTAGTAGCTTCACAGTGGAGATCAGAAGGAAGAGCCTTTTCCACACTGATGCAAGTTTCAAAAATTACTGAGTTGTTTAGAAAGTAAATGCATACATTTCCTTTCCAGCATGCCTTATATCTAGTGCGCAGAATTCCAGAGTTGCCCCTGGTATCACTGACTCTGCAACTGCTTGGCTGGCCACCAAGTGGGTAGTAACACCTGAGAGGTATGCATTTAGTATGCAAAATGCATATCACACAGAATTTTATTGGTCCTGTCACATCAGATCAAATACTGATTTGTTTTGGCTTTTAAATAAAGTTCTTGTCTCTGTTGGTTTTCTGAAATCCTTCTGTTCTCCTTGGTTCACTTTTCTGTCTCTCTCTTTATCACGACATTACACGTCAGTCTGTTATCCTCACTTCAGAGATTAAGGCAAGATGTGACAACAGACAGGGTCACTTGACTGTGTGATTGAATGGAGCCTGGAATTCCCAGCTGTCATTCCCAGGGCATCTTCAGCATCAGTCACAACGACCGGTTTTACCAACTCCTTCTCTCAAAATTTGAAATAAGCACTTGGGAGGGGTTGAACTTGCAAGGTCCTGTACACAAGGGACTCTCTGGCATTCTGGTTATTTCAGCTGTGCTTTCCCAGCACATCAGCATCCTGTTTAAGGAGAGTTGGAAAATAAATGTATTGATGGTCTCATTGGTATGGCAAACTTATCATTCTTTGAAAAGCAGATTCATAGACATTTGGCCTTTATTGAGGTCTTTCCAAGATTCTCTTTTTACCTGCTTGTTATTGGAGAACTTCATTGTTGTTGGAATACAGTTACTAATTATTTTCTTTAGCAGCTGCTCATTCACACGAGAAAAGGTCTTTAAACTGCTTCCTTCCTTGGCAATTTCCATCCCTTTTCTCAGGCCTTATATCTCCAGTGATCCCTTGGCTGCATATAATGGATTTTCCTTGTTTTAAAAGAAAATGAAGTTATAGCTTCTGCCAATGAGCTGGCTTGCCTTTTGTCACTATTTTGTCTTCAACTGGAACCTCCCAGGCTAAATCCGTTACTTCTTTTCCAGTTCTGTTTTTTTGGGGGAGGGGTTTTATTTGCAGGGGTGTTTTTTAAATTATTATTTAATTTTGTCTCTCTTGAATAAGGATTTTATACACAGACACAACTAAAAATTTTAAGTGGAACAGTTTTATGCTAGAGTTCTGAAATATCCCATAAAAGTTCCCAAGTGATTAGATTTTTTAAAATAAGAGGAAAGGATAATGGAAAAAGGTTAACCTAAATAATATTTGCCAGCTTTGGCCACATTTGTAAATCCAGTATGAATACTTTATTTTAGAAGATTCTCTCCCTTTCTTATCTTGCGACAGCCTCCAAAAATCATTATGTTAATTTCTGTGAGAAAACAATGAATTTTAATGATAAATGTGATTCGCAGTTTTAGAAAAATGGATCACATGCATGAAAAATTAAATAATTTCTCTACTGAAAGCATCATGGAGTGTAACTAGAAGCTGTTGTGAGAGCATGTGAACAGAACTGATTTCAGGCTGATGAGTCAGTGGCCTAGGGCAACAGTCAGATGATGGTTATTTTTTGTTAGATATGTGTATATAATTATTAATAAATATTCATATGTACAGTTTACACAATTAAGAACGGTAACAGTTTGCTTTACTTGAGACAACCCTGTTGTCTTTTGGGGCAAGGGACTACTAAAGAAGGTATGATTATGTAGCTCCTTTTGGAATTTAACTCATTGGCTCCCATCAAAAATAAGCAGCAGTGAGAAAGTCCAGAGGTCTTTTGAATGCAGGTGAGCAGTTACGGTCAGCTTGATTTTAATAGTACCAGATTCAAAAAACTGAAGTGGTTCACAGCTCTGGTAAAAAAATACCCTTCTCAACTACAGTAATATATTGTTGCAATCAACGATTGCTGATCTCTGTAATTAGGGCCTTCTTCATGCTGAAGTAGCCTTTTGCAGTTTAATATGTAGTCTCTCTGTTCAGGATCACAGCACATTAATACTGTTTCCAATAGTTAAGGGGCTGAGATTAGAATTACCAGCAAGCTTCCTGGAGGGAGAGCTTGTATTCGGTTTGTATTCCCCTTCCAGGCAATTTGCTGTATGAGAGAAATAAAAATGGTGAACGTTAACAAAGCTCAGAATTTTTCCATTATTTCCCACAGATCCAGTATGTTAAGGACTAGCATCTGCATTTGCATCATAATTCTTGCAAGCCATCAGCAATTTTAAGGCTTGCTGACTTTGACCAGGAGCTCCCCAGTGTACCATTAGTTTGTCAGTTGGGTGCTTGGTGTCAATGATACCCAGAATACAGTTAGCTCTGGATGAAGAACAGACAGAGGAAAATCAGAAAATTTAACCCCTTTAAGGACACTTAGATGCTCTGGGCAATGCATTTTCCATTTGCAAGTCCAGTCAGGAAGTCCCAGCTCTGAACACTAAGTATTTTGAATACTTTCCAGCCCATCATTTTTCTACATAAAGGCTGTGAGATTGTAGCCTTTAAAATGCTGAAAGTGTTTTAGTGCTTTGGGTTGGAATCGTTTCAAACTTCTCCCTCACAGATGGTTGCACTGTTAAGGAATCGGCCTCTCTTAAATCAGGAAATGATGCAATCTATTTTGTTGCTCTGAGACAGATTTCTGGGGGACATCCTTTCTTACTCCAAGGCAGATTTCTAGATGAGCAAGTGGTTTTGATCTTGAAAATGGCCTTTCTTGTTCTAGCAGCCACCGGAACGCTTTGTCTTTTTTTTTTCAAACAACATTTACAATATTTCATTTACCTTATTGAAAAACTAAATGTTTGGAACTCTGTGCTAGATTCACTGTTCTAGTACTGATAGAAAGATAAGAATTTCTTCCGTGCCTCTGTATTATAACTGGATTTTTATTCAGTTAAACAAGACCCTGAAAAAGGGTCTGGGAAAACAATAATAGTTTCCATATTCTGAGCTTTGAAGATCCCAGTGCTGTTGGAAAAATAATGGGCCTCTTTCTCAAATGGAAAATGTGATGACTTCTGGAATGAATGTATTGTAAGTGGACACTGGAGAGCAGAAGAAATGCTTTGGTTTGAAAATCATCCTATACTTTTTGTGTGTGCAAGTGTGCATGCATGCACACTACAGTTAGGGGATTTTTTTAAAGGTGTAGGTGATAAAAATATTCTGTTTTTCTTTATGTGTATCAGTTGTTAAAGGACTAAAATAAATTCCCATCTTTGGCTTAGATTTTTCTTCCATTTGAAGTTAAGCAAGCTGTTACCATGTAAGGTTAGACTGTCTTTAACTGTCAGAAGTACTTATTTCAGTATTGTTGAATTTTATATTCATCTTGACTTATATTCTAGGAGTAGATAAATTATTTGATCCAAATAAATCATATTTTTCAGTACTTTGCCTTCATCCACAATTTCGTAGCCTTCAGTAAAATAAACCAAGCCTAAATCAGTGTGAGAGGAGGAAGTAGCCCCAGATTCCAGCTCTGAGATAAAACATACCGCAATGGAGTGTTTTACGAGATATTGTTTGATAAGGTCTTGCTTCACAACTCAGGTGTTTCTTTAGGAGTCACTGCAGTGACACATAAATGATAACTAATCATCACCATAAAATGCCAATGAGGCATACTAAACTGGATTTATGTGAAATACAAGCCCGTTGAGGTTAATTTTGTGTGTCTGCTGGAATTTGCATTTTGCGAGGGGCTGGCAGTGCGGCTGCAGCACAGCAGCAGACTGCCCTCCGCTGGGGCGCTGCGAGTCACAACCACCACTCCGGCACAGCAGCTCTGCAATGCACCACTTCTTTCATTTGTTCTCAGTGGGGTCTTTCCCCGCTTAAAAATAAAATCAAATTAAAAAAAAAAAAAGAAGAAACCCAAACCAAACAACCCCAAACAAAACTGAAAGCACAAGGTATGCAAAGGCCAAATGTTTGATACCGTTATTTGGGTACCCCCTGGGGAGAAAAGAGCATGAAGACTCCGATGAGTTGCAGGCTGAAGCCTAGTTAAGGAAATGGTAAATATTCACAAGGGTTGGTCCCTAATTCCGTTAGTTGCCTGAGCAGAGCCATTGTCCAGCAGCAGTGGCAAAAAGCTTCTTTACAGGATTTGTACCTATCTAGTAGCAGTGACATAGCTGAAAATTTCACTTACAATGTTTTACATACCATTATTCTGCAGACAAGCTGGAAAAAGGTCTGTACTTTAAAGGTACAAGGCATTTCTTATACTGATATCACTGCATGTGAAGGATGGATTGCAAATTTTTTTATTTTTTAGAAAGAAAAGATTATTTTTTTTTTAATAAAATAGTCTAGTTGAGAGACTACTTGTAGAACAGCCTGGCATCCCAGCAGAAGGCCCGTATGGTCCTGATGTTGGATAAATTGTTGGGTAAACTGACTGAAAATTCCTGAGAAATTTCCTGAAATTTCCTATGCATTTACCTCTTTTTAAATCTTTGGCAGGATTGACTCAACATTTAGTTACAGACTACAAGCAAGTTGTAGAACTTCTAGAAGAAGGAATAGCTAAAAGGTATTTTATGAAACAAATAAGCTCCATCTTTATTAAATACTTCTTTCACCATGTGTTGATTTCATTAATGTTTATTTTACTGACAGTGTTGCCAATGCTTTGTTGTGACAAGGTGTCAGATTTGCTGATCCTGCACATGACATACATATAAGATGTTACATATCCTCATATTATCCACAATAAGATCTAAAAGGACTCATGAAGTTGTTTCTTCAAAACTGAACCCATGCTGACTTACTGAAAAAATTCAACCATCTGTCTGGGCTAAAAAATTCGTGCCAGGAAAACATTTTGCAGTAAACAAACTTCTGTTTTTCTCCTTCATTTGCTCATGACCCTTTAGACTGCATAGCTTTCAACTAACTTGTTAGTGTAACTTAGTGATTTAAAACCGCTAAAAAGCTAGTGTATTTAAATTTAATTTCTAAAAATATTTGTTTTATAATTATTTGTTTTCTTTTTTAAGTATTTTTTTATGTTCTTAGTCCAAATAATGCAAGTTTGCAATGAGAGAACTGTGGGAATTGGCACACCAGTGAAGCCAATAATTTCAGCTCTCATTAGTCAAGATACTTTTTTACGTTTTCAACAGGGAGCCTTGGATATCTATACAACTGCTATATAGTGATGGAAAAGAGTTATATTTGAAAGGATCCTCCAAATACAAATTACAGTTCCAAAATAGATATTAAGTCATCATAAGAGAGGTCAAGATTTTAGAATATCACTGATCCGTGGAACTAAAGAAAAGTAAGCTGCATTATCACAAAAACATAGAGCATACTGCACGATTAAGTTTTGCTGCTTCTGCTTGTAGCAATCAATAGATGCGATTCTACGGTAAGAAGAGATTTTTTAAAAGAACAACACAATTCTAGTCTGTCTGCTAGTGTAATCCTGTGAGAGACATGGAGAAAACAAAATCAGAGGATCAGTATTGTGTGTGTATGTTTTTGTGATGCTGAAGTTTCAAACTTTGTCACTTGCATGAAACCAAGCAACTACTTCTTTTTCTGAGTAACTTTTCAAAAAGTTATTTGGAATATACAGAAAACTATAGAAATATTCTTCAGAGCGTTTATTAGCACATTATAAATCATCTGCTGAGAGAACTGCCGAATGTTATTGCTAAGCCACTCAATCATTTTTGAGTTATCTTGGAGAACCGGAGAAGTGCCTGAGGACTGGGGGAAGGCAAATATCACATCAGTTCACAAAAAGGGCAAGAAGGAGGACCCAGGGAACTATAGGCTAATTAGTCTCACCTCTGTCCCGGGGAAAATAATGGAGCAGCTTGTGCTGGACATCATCTCCAAGCACATTGAAGATCAAGAAGTTATCAGTATTGGTCAACATGGATTTACCAACGGTAAATCATGCTTGACCAATCTGATAGCCTTCTATGTTGTAACTGGTTGGTTAGATGAAGGGAGAGCAGCAGATGTCATCTACCTTGACTTCAGCAAGTCTTTTGACACTGTCTCCCATAACATCCTTATTAGAAAATTAAGGAATTGTGGGTTAGATGAGGGGGCAGTGAGGTGGATTGAGTCCTGGTTGTGTGACAGGACTCGGAGGGTTCTATTTAATGGAGAGGGGTCAAGTTGGAGGCCTGTAACCAGTGGTGTCCCTCAGGGGTCAATATTAGGCCCAGTCCTGTTCAACATATTCATAAATGACCTGGGCGAGGGGACAGAGTGTATCCTCAGCAAGTTTGCTGATAATACCAAATTAGGAGGGCTGCCTGACACTCCAGAGGGCTGCACTGCCATCCAGCGTGACCTGAGCAGGCTGGAGAACCTCATGAGGGACAAATGTAGGGCTCTGCACCTGGGGAGAAAGAACCCCAGGCACCAATACAAGTTAGGGATGGATCTTCTGGGAAGCACTACTGAGGAGAAGGATCTGGGACTTCTGGTATATAGCACACTTTTATAGCCAGCAGTGTGCCCTTGTTGCCAAGAGGGCCAATGGGATCCTGGGCCTGCATAGGGAAGAGTGTGGCCTGTAGGTCGAGGGAGGTCATTCTCCTTCTCTACTCCACACTGGTGAGGCCACAACTGGAATACTGCATCCAGTTCTGGGCCCCCCAGTTCAAGAGGGACTGGAGAGAGTCCATCATAGGGCAACGAAGATGATTAAGGGATTGGAGCACCTCCCTTACGAGGAAAGGCTTAAGGAGCTGGGACTCTTTAGCCTGGACAAGGGAAGGCTGAGGGGAGACCTTATTTATGTTCATAAGTATCTAAAGGATGGGTTAAAGGATGTTGGAGCCGCACTCTTTTCAGTGGTTTCCAGCGATAGGACAAGGGGCAATGGGCACAACTGGAACATAGGAAGTTCCACTCAAATATGAGGAAAAACTTCTTTATGGTGAGGGTGACAGAGCCCTGGAACAGGCTGCCCAGGGAGGTCATGGAGTCCCCTTCTCTGGAGATCTTCAAGCCCCGCCTGGGTGCAGTCCTGAGTGATGTGCTCTGGGCAATCCTGCTTTGGCAGGGGAGTTGGACTGGATGATCTCTAGAGGTCCCTTCCAACTCCGACAATTCCGTGATTCCATGATAAATGCAAACAAACTAATTTAAAACATCTGCAGTCTGGGAAATGATGCAAAAAGACCATCAGCAAGATTTTAGGGATAAAGAAGGTGGGGAGCAGGTTGGAATTGCCCCATATGGCTCGAGGCAGGAGAGGACGGGATGGGATTTGGAGCCAGGTCTGACTATACAAGGAAGTTGGGAGGGGAAGCTCCCCTTGAACATGGGTGGTGCCTTTCATGGGAGAGAGGGCAGGTCCTGTACTAACAACAACCAGAGTGTACTGACAGCATTTTTACTACCGGTTGGCTTTATCAGGCCGTCTCCAGCCTGCTCTGGCTGCACCTGTCCACTCTAAAATAAACAAATATGATTTTCAACATGCAATCATTATTTTTGTTGCAACTCTCAGTGCTGTTATTTTCTCTTGATACTTTGCAAGACTCAATCTCAAATGCTTAAGACTAGATTTTTTTAAATGCAGGAAATACAAATTTCCAAAAACATAGCCCTGATGCTGTGTAAAGCAAAACAACCAATAGATCTTGATAATATTATTAGAACAGTTAAAAATATTAAAACATACACCACGCGTCACAATGAAATGGAGTGTATGAAAAGCTAATGCATACATTCTCCCATGAAAATGCTGATACAGGTCGTGAGTAGTTGAGGTGTGAGCTTGCCCTCCAATTATCCCTGGGTATTGTCGGAGGTGAGAAGCGAGTACTTGCACTTCCTTCTCCAAACCCTGAGGCACTTTCTGTTTCTCTGTTGCTTTATAATCTTGTTGCTTATAAACTCCAGTGCTGTTCCTTTACATTCGCTGGCCACTGTAGAGCTGTTTTCTGTCTTCTACCCTTTACCTAATTGTTTGTTTTCCTCCTCCAACACCTGGAGACTAGTTCACGGTCTGCTTCCTAACCAGGATGCACTAGGCTGCCTGTGGCTTTTGGCAGTGCCTGCTCGCCTGGTGGGGAGTTGTTGGAAGCGGAGAGCAATAGGGGAGAGTGTCCTGGAGTCCTTTGGCCACAGACAGCAGGTGCTCAGGGGTGTACACACAGCTGCGGCTCTCGACTGTACTCTGACAGCTGGGCTCCTAACAAAAAATGCAGTTCCACAGTCCTTGTCTGCACTGCTGAAATTGCTGGTGGTTGTTGAGGGTAAGCCTGGCAAAACCAACGCTGGATGCTGCGCATAGAGCTGAGACACACTACAAGAGTGACAAAGGGTGACCTGGCTTCTGCCCGAGGCAAAACCCTGCTTTCTTTGGGTTTGTCTAATCAAAACAGCAACAAAGAAAGTAGAATTTCCAAAAGTTTGTGTTACAGAGACTGTGGGAGAATGCTGCTGCTCCTCCTCCTGTGCCTGGTACCTGCTCACCAGAGTGCAGTGGGTTACAGGGCTAGAGCCAGATGACCCGTCTGTCTCCATTGTAAAGCTAAGCAAGTGCTACATGAGTGAATTACCATATTACTTGGTACTCATTCAGGTGGACTGGCTAATCTCCTTGTCCTCCTCTAAGTGTAAAACGACTGTATCGGCCCTGTGACAGGATGAGCCCCAGAAGTAGTATATGAAGCTTTTTGGACCCTTAGAAGTTCCAACAAATAACACTGAGAGCAATGGAACAATGTAGAGAAAATGTACTGGGCCAGTACATTCAGTGGTGTTGGGGGTGAGCTGTACGGTGCGGTTGCTGGCTGTACTTCTCTGCTCTCTCTACCCTTACAAAACACCTTCCACCTGCATGGTAAGGCTGCTGTGAGGTACTGCTTCTGACTGCTGCTGGTGGACAGAAACATCTCTGACTCTCGATTTCCACCCTTCCAGGTCGTCTGCCAAACGCTCTGTGATCAGATCCAAGAATACAGTCTGCCATAGTCTCCGAATTTCACATTCCTTCATCTTCATTTATCTGCTGCATTTGTTATTTTTGCTTTCTCTTAATAGAAGGAAATAAGTCTTTGTAATTGAACGGTTTGTTCTTCTCTCTAGAATCACAGCAGCTACACATATTCACAATGCAAGCAGCAGATCCCATGCTATCTTCACCATCCACTACACTCAGGTTAGCTAAAAATATCCAACTTCCTTTTCTCTTCTCTCTCAAAAAGCATTGTTCAATGTGTTGTGCATTGTTTACTTGTCACTGTTTTGTGCTGTTTGTAATAATCTCGGTGGAAACTGTTACTTCCTTTGGATCACACTGCAGATGTGTTACACTTCCTACACTGCCTGACGTGTTGAGTGTTTACTGAAGTATTCTTGTTCCTTTATGGAAGCTTAGTAGTCAGAAGTGATGCCAAAGACTCACTGGAAAAAGAAATGTTTAAAGTTTTAATCAGCCCTTTGAAATGCAATACCCGTTCTGGGATGCTGTGAAAATCATGTGTGAATATATTTGAAGTTACATTTTGTCACGCTTGTTTAGGATCCTTAATTGAAGTATACCATTAGTTTAACACTTACCAAAATTTTGTGTCTGTCCAGCTTTTCAGATGTGCTCATCTCTTTAAGCATTTGGCACCCAGTACTCTTCCAAGGACAATGCACCCTTTCTCCACAGGAATTATATCCTTCCCTGGCAGGGAAGTCATTCAGTGATCCAATAGACCTTTTCTATCTCACATTTCTAACATCCTGTAATCACAGAACGTTTTGGGGCATTTTTCAGTAGTTTCACAAAAGACCTTTGGAATACATTAGTGGAAAATAACTCTGCAAGATCTACAAGAAAGCCTTTCACAGTCACTAGGCAGTAAAGGTTTTTTTCAAGCGGAAATCGGCATAAGAGAGTAGTTTCTCTGTCGGGTGAGAAAGCTGGTGAGTTAACGGTTTGAACATAGTCAGTGGTTCAAGGCCACAAAGAAAGATAGTGAGACAGTCATGCGTACAACTCAGTTTCAAACAAAAGAGCACATCTATTTTATTTTCATTAAGTATTTAAGAGGAATAATCTTCCTTATTTACATATTTCTTTTCAGGCTATATTGGAGAACAATCTCCCCTCTGAAATTGCAAGCAAGATCAACTTAGTGGACCTTGCAGGCAGGTAATAATATACTGAGGGGCAAAAGGTAGTTTTCTCTGAAGATGCTGGTAGTACTGCCCTAAAAGATGAAATTTAATGTTTTTAAAACTTCACTAAACTAAGAATTAGCCTAACTTTTGTATATAGTAGCAAGGAATATTGAGCTAATATTGTCTTTGTCATTTGTTCTTCTATACTGGGTATTGGATTTCATTGAGGAAGGCAATTCCTTAGGTCCTTAGATCCAATACTGTGCTATTGGTGGAATTACCAAATCTGAGCTTGAAAAGGAGAGAAAAAAAAAAAAAAAAGGAATGTATTCCTTATGGCTGCCTACCATAGGTGGGAGAAAACAGTAATTTGTCACTGCATATGTTTTTCATGTTCCAAAAGTTCTTAAGTCTTGGATCATAGCTATGCGTTTCAGTGAGGAATATGTGGTTATGCTGGATGTGACAGGCAATAGAAAGATGGAAGTTGTGCTGAAGAATTACGGAACAGTTGGAGAACAGGACATTTTTCTTTTTCAAGAATGTAAATGGCCATGCATGTCTGAGCAGAGAGAGTAACATTGAGGGGATATACAGACTTTTGCACCAAGCTAGTCTGTCATTACAGATCTGTGAAATGGATGTTTGGAGTTTTTTTTAATTCAGAACCACTAGGATTGAGTTGCACACTTCAGGCTTGAATTTATGTTTTGATGGGTCTTTAACAGTAGTTTGTGCCAGTGACCTTGGCTCATGGTTGTTTGGACTTTCTGAACCAGAGCGCAATGTAAAGTATTCAAGGCATATAGTTTTTTAATTGTAAAACTTGCAATTTCTGTTTTCTTGTATGTCAGGAAAATGCATAATTCTATCATATTGATTGTATGTTAATAATTAAGCACATTTCTTTGTTTTGCATTTTCTTTTTTCCATGCTTGTGTGCTACAGTGAAAGAGCTGATCCCAGTTACTGTAAAGATCGAATTACCGAAGGTGCCAATATCAACAAGTCATTAGTTACACTTGGAATTGTCATCTCCACTTTAGGTAAGGACAGTAGTTCTTTATATTGAAGGGTAGTGATAAAAGCATAGGACTGGCTCACCATGTGATGTGTTAATGTTTATCTATGCTTACAACAAAAGGCTGAACAGAACAGCTATGTGATATCTTCATAAACAGTAACGTCATCTAAGAAAATTAAATAGCCATGACAGAAAAAGATGACCCCTTTCCTGAGCTCTGTGGTATTTCTCCTTCAGCACAAAATTCACAGATGTTCAGCAGCTGCCAGAGCATAAATACCATAACAAGCGAAGGGGAGAGCAGCCATGCGGACAGTCCTTCCACAGGCAGCATCAGTGGGACCAGGCGACCAGCTTACATCCCATACCGTGACTCCATCCTTACCTGGCTTCTGAAGGACAGTCTGGGGGGCAACTCCAAGACCATTATGATTGCCAGTGAGTTTGGTTTCTATTAATTGTTAACATTTTGCACTACATTACCCTCTTAAAATACATCTCTAATGCAGTGAGAAGACAGCTGTATCACTTAAAATCTGTCCTTGTAAAGATATTCATAAATACTTCATAGGATACTCAAGGAAATGAAAAGGTATGCTGATTGTGCATGATGTTAAGCTTAAGAGTCTTCCAAGGTCATAGCTTTGATTTAAAGTGATTTATTCATTTATAGATACAATCTTGAGAAGACATTTTCTGTGAGTGTGATGAAATATCCCTAAGGATGTTTTTTGGTTTTGTTTTTTAAAGAAGCAAGACTAAAAAAGAAAAAAAATCCATCTTTTGGAAAAGTGATGGGTTAAGTGGGTTACTTTTTTAAATAGTATTTATTTTCTATTTGTTTTTTTCCTTGTAGCTATCTCTCCTGCCAGCTCCAGCTACAATGAGACCATGAGTACCTTGAGATATGCTTCAAATGCCAAAAATATCATTAACAAGCCCAGAGTGAATGAGGTGAGGCCTTGAGTTCTGGTTTTCATTCTTGTTCCATTTTGTTTTATGTATTATTTAAGGTTTATTTGATGTATCTGCTCTCTGAATAAAATTCATATCTCTTTTTCCCATATTAATGAGAGCTGAATAGGAGCCTGAATATTATAGAAATAATTTTCTTGATCCTCTACAGCTTAAACCATTTAGAATTTTACACCTATTTTTTATTCTTCTCTTTCCATTGAGTTTCAGTCATCCTTCTCTTTGAATTGTTATGATATGTATGTTTACCCTATGTCTTTATCCTAAATATTGGCAGTTACAGATCTATAACTGGTCATCCTGGTTTCGCCTCTTGTTACATACAGCCTAACAGCCTCCCAACTTGTGTGCCCACCACTCTGTTGCACAGCCCAAGCTTGACCATTAGCTCTGTCTGCTTCAGCTCCCTGCCTTCTTCCACTCACTGCGGGCTGGCCTGAGCCAAAGTGTCACTGGCGGCACAGAGAAAGTTGAATCTTGAATTTCTGCAAGAAGTCTGGTTTCCAGAAATTGCCTGTGCTTACTCTAAAAGTGGGATACATGCCTCCACACAAGCAGGCAGGAAATGCTTTTTGTATCTGCTGCAAGGGATTTTAGTACCATGGTTGGTGACATTCTGACTTAGTCTCCTCTAGCCTGATTTTCTTCTCTGTGTGACAGAAATAACAGCGTTTTTCTGACCTGATGGGACTATTTTGGAGGTAAATCCTTAAAACTAGTTGTGTATCCAGATATTGTCATGATGGGAGCAAAAGCTATGGTAGGTCTATGTTCAGAAAAAAGATGGAACAAAGTTTATGGGAAAAGAGAATGTAATAAACATGGGAACCACCTACACCTAGGCGGCACGTCCCAGAGGCCTGGAAGAGAGGAGCTAGGGTACTGCTGTAAGTGTGCCCATTCTCCTCTCCTTCTGGCTCTTGGAAAAGCTCTGCATTGGTTTATTTAGCTAGAATTTTTTTAAAGAATGATTTTTGCAACATCTGTGTCTCAATGTTTCAGGATGCAAACGTAAAACTGATAAGAGAACTGCGAGAAGAAATTGATAGGCTGAAGACTATGCTGATGAGCTTTGAACTGGTACGTAGGTGCTTTAGGTAGCTATAGTAGCTTACTTTTGTCTTATCTGTTTATCTTTCCATGTTTATTGTAACTAGAGGGAAATTAAACTGTTCTCTGAGTGATTTCACAATGATTATAAGGCTAACTGCATTTCTGTCGTTCCTCTTTTTTCTGGCATTCCTCCTTTTTCTGGCATTCTATTGATAAACCTGAAGTATAAGCAGTTTTGTAAGGATTAGAAAGGATTTCCTTTCCTGTCTTTCATGGAGTTGGATGGTTTTGTTGTCCAGAAATACTGTGAAATAGAAATATTTTATTTGTAGGGGTATGGAAGCACCAAGACACTACAAAATATTAATCATTAAGATAATTTCCCTGCCAGACTTATTACAATCCTCTTTGCCAAAAAAGTGAGCTAGTAGACCTCAGCAATATGTTGGAGGTTTCACCCTGCTTGCACACACTGTCCCCAGAAAGAAGTTGTGAACATGTGTGAGCCCTCACAATACATCGGTCATTCTGTGGTTTTCTCCTTTGGTATAATAATAGTGTCTTGGTTTTCCATGCCACGGAGAGCGTGGTTTGCTGGGGGACACTGGAACTTACAGTCCAGGATTTATGTACACAGAAGCATCTCTCCGTTAATGCTCTTTCACTAGTTCTCCACAAAAACTTGCATGCAATAGCTAGAGAGGTGTAGGCTAGATGCTAGAAGGCAATATCGAATGTCTGTGTGTTTTATCTTTCCTTCTCCTGAGTTCATCTCTTTGAAATCCTGGAGAGTGAAAGAATGTCCCTGCTGGTTGTAAGTAAGGAAACTAACATGTAGGTCTTGGTGGCTGTTGTTTGTACAGAGGAATTCTAGTCCTTCTTGGAGTGATGACAGGGACGGAAATCTGACTGAGCTGGTGCTTCAGAATGAAATGAAGGTGTGTATGATCTATTTGATGCTGTAATTCTCTCCTGTTTCACTGGGCTGGGGGGATAGCATTGCCATAGTTCTGGAACCATAGTGAAAATGTTTTTGTCCTAATCCTTTCCCTTTTGCTCTGAATATACAGGAAATCGCCATCCATAATGCATGTTGGGTGTTCTCTACCAATTTGTGATGAAAGTCTCATGTACTTAATGGGATACTGTCCATTGAGTATCTCTAAGTCTGCACAGTCTACTCCTTGTTTGAAAGCTGTCTCACTATATCACAGTAATTCATTATACAGAGCCTCTCCTAAGATTAAACTCCTCCAATTTGTTCAAAGGAAATTATTGTGCAGTCAACAAATTACTAAGAAGATTTGATCACTGATGACCTGAAAAGGTTTTGGAGATCTTAATTTTAACTTTTGCTTCAAGACACGCAAAATAACTAGTTAGCATGATCGTGTATCCTTCTGACATTTTTAGGAATGAGTCTTCAATAAATTAAACCTGCTTCACTTGGTGGTAGTACAGTTTTTACCTGATTTTTTTTTTTTTTATTGCCAGTAACTGGAAAAAATCATGTTCTTTCTGAAGAAATTTATGTATGTGAAAAATTAACCTGCTTAGTAAGTGAAAGACTTTTGTCTCCTATTCTTTAAGATTGAGCAATTGACCAAAGACTGGACAAATAAATGGACAGACAGAAAAGCCATCATGGAAGAATACAGTGTGGACATCAACAAAGAAAAAGCTGGAGTAACAATAGATTCTAGTTTACCTCATCTAATGGCGATGGATGATGATATCCTCAGCACAGGAGTGGTGCTGTATCATCTCAGGGTGAGATATCGTCACTTGTCTTATTTTTTCCTTGAATTTGAAAACACTTGCTTTCTTAGGAAATGGAGATGGGTTAAGGTGTCATTACAACAACAGCTGTCAAAAAGAAAAGGCTGTAGCCCACAAGACACAGATAACAGGGACAAAAGCAGAAAAGGACAGATGAAAATGGAGGAGGAGAAGAATTCATATATGGAACAATAATTTGACCTTTTATGAATTCATGTGCAAACTATTTGGTAATGTATAATAAGCAAAGAAAAATACTCAAATTGGGCATTAGTAGTTTATCCACAAAACATGAGGTCAGGTGTGTGTTCATGCGTGTGTGTAAAGGATGGTGCTTAAAGTATAGCAGACACGCTGATCCAGAATTTACTTAGTACTTGTATACTTGAGACTGGAATTGTAATTACTTGTGACCCCACATAAGTGACTGTTTTCCCAGATCAGGTGGAAAACCTTGACTCATGGATTTTGCTGTGTAGCTGCTCATTTAAGGCAAGGTTTTCACCAAGAAATTTTCATAACACTATATGTATATTACTCCATGTTGCAGCTTATGATGTGCATGGCTAAGTCCAAATAGTTTTAGGGTATCTTTTTTTCAGTAAATCAGTGCTAAGTTGGACTTTAACTTGTTACTGTTGTTTTAAATGAATGGAAATTACTGAAATATTTATGCTGTTTAATGTAAAAGGAATGATGGATGGTTATCTCTACAGAGGTGCACTCATTAGCAAAAAATGTGTTAAATATGGTTGAAAATTATGTATCTGTCTACTAATAAAATATCTCCATACAAATCTAGGTTTTCTGCTACTTGTTATAGTTTAGGGACGTGGGATTTTTTTTTTCCTGTTAAAAAGCTGCAACAAGTATTTGAAACAGAAACCATGCTGTTACTTATAATGTTGAAAGAGAAACTTTCTTAATTTTTCTTGTGCCAGCATGAAGAAATTTTACCAGATAATAATTAGGGACCAAGTAATAATGTCTGGCGCTGGTCAACATGTGACTTGAACTATTTAATCCTACATTTACATTAAATATTTATTAAAAGTAATTGCTGCTACTAAAATGTTTTTCCATTATGTGCCATTTTGGAAACAGCAAATATTTTCACATACTAATTTTGACAACACCTAAAGTGATTTAAAGATACTAATTTTAATGAAGAAGCCTAGTTTGAAGGGTCACCTTCTGAAGTCATTAGTGTCTCTGTCACACTAACATCTTTGTCCCCTCTTTCTTTGCTCCTAGATGCTGCCTTTTCTTTTCATTGTGCTTTGCATCTTTTAGACTCTGGTGTCTATTACCTTCATCTGAACAGCGAGAAGGTAAAACATTAGCAGTTCCTTACATATTAGGGCTTCAAAATATAACAGCACTTTACATTGGAGTTCTAGAGAGAGGTCACAACAGCAGCTTTCAGATCATGTGGAATAAACGTTGGTCTCTTGATATTCCATAGTATTAATTGCACTAATCACTGCTGTGCCAATGCTTAAAGAACCTTTCTTTCTGAGGTTCTGTTCTTTTTTTCTGGCTTTTATTAACAAAAATATATGTTTTCCTTATAAGTGACCTTTTTGTCTAGCTTAAAAATATGGGAATTTTTATTATATTGTTTCAGGAAACAATGTACTTCACAAACTTTTTTCAAAGTTGGAATACTCCCAAAACTGAAGGAGGAAAGCAGTCTCAGTATTTAGGGTTCTATAATGTGATTTAGGAGTTCTACCCTTAGTCAGGAAACACTGCCAGAAGAAGGTAACAATGTAAAAGCACTTAAAGAGGTGTGAAGATGTATTTTGATATGTTAAGGTGAAGTGCGATCATTTTGTCTGAATCATGTCTTTCACTTTTTCAGGTAGAATACTCAATATTAAATTAGGAAAGAGTATAAATATTTAAATTATTAACTCAGTAATAGCATTTGAAGGCATTAAATCATTGTGGGCGGGGCTGTTATGGCTCTGTTTGGTTTGCTTTCTTTGAGTTAGTTTGCTTGTCTGTACTCTTGCTCTCAGATGCAATTTTTGGTTGTACTTAAACTCACCCAGAATCACACCACTAACTGGGATGTTATTGTGAATTTTGTGAACCAGTACTGCTGTGATATACTTCCCTGAATTGATTTATATTGCCAGAGATTTATTTCAGCAAATTGGAAAAAAGTTTCTTTTGGAATTAGAATAACTACGTCTTTGCTTAGTCAAGAATGTAATTGATAAAGAAGTCTTTTAGGAGATGATTTACTTCTCTTGGTATAAAATACATGTTGCTAACTCACTTGAATGTGTGAGGTGAGTGAAAGGCTATACAGATTATAAGTTCTAATTTGTGGCCAAGCCAGGTGGACATTTTGTGGTTGAGTCCACTGAATATGAAGCTGACATGTAACGTGATAATTGCTCTAAAGCAGGGGCACTGGGTACAATCCAGCATTCAGCCTCTCCAGCCAGGGAGTCTCAGCAGAGCCTGTAGCAAAGGGGCTCTGTTAGTTCAGATAGCTGAGCTCTGCGAGGAACTGAATGGTAATCATTCCGTTTCCCTTTTCTTCATCTTCATTCTTCTGATTACTACTTCTTGCTTCATCTTTAAATCTAGGTTATAGTATGCTTGGAGCAGGGAGCATATTCAATTTATTCTAATTAGAATACAAAAATCAAGTAATTTAAAGAACCATAATTAATTTTAATATGACTGAAAGAGTTGCCACTAAAGTCGTTTTAAAGTGCATTCACTAATCAGTTTATAACAATGAAGTAGAGTGTCCCTTCAGAGCTGGGAAATGATCTTGCTTTGTTTTCCTAAGGAAAAAGATATTACTGGGAATGGAACATACTAGACAGGTGGTAAATTCACTGCTTTTTTTGATAGTTTTTTTTCTCATAGTATTGATTAAATGACTCTGTTTCATTGATATATGCACTGTACCATAAGAATGCTGTCTCCCATCACTGGCCCGTAATGTGGTTTGAGTCTGCTTGTTCTGGAGACTTTTGTTCCTAGGCAGTTCTTTTCTCTGAAGTTATTGATTCTTCAAGTTTGGGAACTTGCCTGTATACCACAATCACCAAGAAGTCTTTTTATAAATGTCATTTAAGTTTTGGAAATAAGTTCTCTTTTAGTAGTTAGTTTGAAGAATCCATAATCTATGACAGAATTCCCTTATGAAATAGGAATTACTTTTATATCTGAAAAGCCTAGTTAACTGAGTAATCATTTTGTAGTTTCTTTCTTCTTGTGTGGATATTTATAAAAACAATTACCTAATTTCTGCAAACAACAGTTCTCCCTGTAAAAGTTCAAAGCATCAGAATGTGTGCTCATATTCAAAATATTTGCCTTAAGACAGTCCAAAAATCATCGACTGAAGGTAATTTCATCTGCTGGAGTCATACTAGGAGAAGCTGACATAGCTGCAGGATAAGGAGCGGTTACATTGCTATGGGGGACAGCAGGCTGAAGTATTATGAAGTAGTGGATAGAATTTGCTCTAAACAATTCTGTCATTCAGAGGGGATTTATTTCAAGTATTTGCTGTATCAAGTGGTGCAACAAAGCTTTTTTAATTATTATATATAATGCACTTTCAGTAACCAACTTTTAAATTATTTTCTTGTTTCAGGAAGGAACAACCAAAATTGGAAGAAGTGATTCAGACCAAGATCAAGACATTGGTAAGAGAATGATATTGCAAATTATTTTATGATATGGTGAGGTCAAACCAAGAGATTTATATTTGTCATGGGTAACAGGTAGGTAATGTTTCTGTTTGTCAGCTTTCTTTATAGAAGAAGGTAAGTAAAAGAGAATAATTGTTGAAGTTGGCTAAAATCTTTCAGTTATTTTTTTTGTTTAAGAAGTCAAAAAGTCAATGGTCTTGACCTAACTGAGATCTCTTCAGAATTTCTTCCCACTTGTGAAATGCTACACTAGGGTTTAAAAATATCTTCATCCAACATGCAAATCTTAACATGTTCTATCCTAAACTAGTGGCACAAGTGATCAAGGGACACTGGAAATTCTTTTCACCCCTACTTGGGAAGAGTATTTTAGATAGAAAATCCAAATGATTCAGAATATTTTTATTTAATTTCATTTCTGCTTTTAATTTTAACTGTCAATCTCAAGAGCTACAAATTATGATAGAGAGTTTAAACTTTATTCCGAAATTGGAAATTTTGTAGAATCTCAGCTTTGGTTAGTTCTGCTAAGTTTGGTTAAATTTCATTATTTTCTGCCAGTAGCTTAGTAAAATATAAACAATAAATGACATAATAGCAACAAGAAAATTCAGCATAACAGAATAATTTGCACACCAGCTCACAAGTCAGAAAGTAATGAACTGTTTTCCAGAACCAATAATACTTTAAAAGAGCATTCTCACTATTTTCAATCAATTAAGTTTTTTTCTGTGATTAGGTACTTGGCTATTAATCAAATAAGACATTTATTCTCCTTGTTCTGCACATGACATAATTCTCTGAGGTATGAAGTATGCAGTCATAGTGTCAAATAATGCATGGTATTTAATTCTGAGGAAAATAGTGCAAATCCAGCCCCTTCAACAGGTGAGATAAAACAAATCTCTACGTTGTAGTTTTGCAGGGAAGGTGGATTGAAAGGGATCACTGTATGATAGACAACAACTGTGGGATTGTGACACTGCGACCAGTTCAGGGCGCACACTGCACTGTGAATGGATGTGAAGTCACTGGATCATGTCGTCTGTCTCAAGGTAAGGCTTGCTTTTTCTGTAAATCCTGCATTATAATCAATTTACCTCTAGAGTTTAGAGACAAGGATTTATGGTAGTCATGCAGATCTAAGAAATAAATCTCTCAGTCTCCTATCTACCACCACAAGTTTTGATCCATGGCTAGAGCTTCTAGACTGGGACAAATCAATTAAGTACTCCACAGAAAGTAAAACAAAGACATATGTGACAATATTAAGACCCCTTGTGGCAGCAGTAGACTGTAGCTTTCTGAAAAGGGAAGACATGTACTCAGAAACAGTGTTGTAGAAATTAGTGGAGACTGGCTCTAAGCCAGCTGACCACTGATGGGGTTTTTCAGCCTTTATGTAGTATAGTTGAAACAACCTTCAACTCTTTCATAGCGCGTTTAAGTGAAGGGTACTGGCCACTGAGTCACAGGCTAAGCTGAATAAGCTCAGCTGAAATGAATCAGGCTCCCGCATTTTCAGGCTGTTTAAAATTAAAAATAAGTTAAAAACCACAATTTCTGGGAACTTGCAGTGACCTGGATTCTTAAAAAGACAATGTAAAAGCAAATTTCCAGCAGTGGGTTGGCTATATTTTTGATATGAAGTCATGCTGGTTTTTACTATTAGCAGGGAATGTACTGATATGTTGAGTATGCAGAGATCTCCAAGATTAATTTGCTTGGATGCTATCATTACAGAATGGTAACTCCTCTGTTTAGTAGTGTTCCATGGTGGCAAATTTTAAAAATAGTTTTCTGCTCTGTGATGGTCAGAAAGTTCTTTGGGTTTTGGTCTGTTGATTTTTTTTAACATATTACTCTAGTAGTTTGTATATGCTGTAGTCTCTATACTGGAGTTAAGAAACTGCTAACATTCTAGAGACCAACTCTTTGATGAATTATTTCTCTGTAGATTTCTAATTAATTTTTGTTCACAGGGGCCCTTGTTGTCCTTGGCAAGTCTCATAAGTTTAGATTCAATCACCCGGCAGAAGCTGCTATCTTAAGACAAAGAAGATCAGTAAGTTCTAAACCTGTATTTTTCTCTCCTAATTCTTCATTGATTTTCCTAATTATATTCCCTCTTAAAAGCTCGCCTGATACGGATAAGATTTCTTCTCATCATCATATTCACTTGCTTCATTTCCTCTATCTGATGGTCTGTAATGACACTAAACCTTTTGTGGGAGGACACTAGCGCTTCTTTCAGATGTGCTTAGCAAAAGATGATGCAGATCCCTTGAATAATTTAGTGTTTCCTATTTCTAGCCATGACTACGGTAGGATTGAAACAGAAAGGCATAATGCTGCAGCGAAAAGATCAGTTAAGAAACTTTCCACATTTGATAGTTTTCTGACTTTCCTTCTTTCTCTGCCATTTCACCATCCCAAATGAGGTATACTAGAAGAAATGGAAATTTTTTCGGATTAAGTGCTTGAGTATTGTTGACTCTGAAAGCAATTAATTGTTACATACATCAGAAATAGATAAACTATTTCTTGGTAGATTAGTCTCGGGAACGAACTACTGCACAATATTATGTAGTCTGACCAGGGCAATGCTTTAGGCACCATCCCTGGAGGCATTTAAAAGATGGGTAGACATAGTGCTTAGAGACATGCTTTAGCGATGGTTTTTGTCAGTGTTAGGTTGACAGTTGGACTGGATGATCTCAAAGATCCCTTCCAACTTAGACATTTCTATGATTCTGTGATTCAATAATGTTTCAAATAAGTTATATAAGTCTTAAAATGACTGGGATATATAACTAAAAAACCTAACTATAAGAATGTAAATTTTCTGGTTTAGGACATAACCATATTACCAAGTGATATGGACAAGAATCTACCTTTTTAAAATGGATTTTCATATAATAATATTTTATACTTTCTGCTCAGCTGTCCTTTTGTACTCACTTCTGTAGTTGAGATAAGGGGTTTCCATTTGCTTTCATTCTTCATTTCTTCACTAATGAAACATGCGGTACATTGAAACAGAGCTATGAGGAGAGGCATACTCAGTAACAAATACTTAACAATTTTACAAATTATCAAAGGTTAAGCAGAACTGTGAGTGAGATTATAAACTCACATGGGAGGTATTATGCAGCATTACAGTACAGCAGTACACAGTACTTAGCCATGGTGGTATTAATGATAACTTGGAAGTTCCTGGATCACTGTGATACTTTTTCATGCTGTTCTCACGTTATGTGTTTTGTAGATTAATGAAACCCCACCCATTCTGAGCTGTGGAGCTTTGGACTGGCTCAACTTGGATGGAAGTTGCACCCATTCTTCTCACTATGTCCTTTCTTCTCTTGACTAGTAAGTTAAAACAAAGAAACAAACAAACAACTTCTCATGTGGGATGATGTTTTGAAAACAGGACTTGGTTCAGACAAAACTAAGTTGTGTGTAGAAGAGGTCCCAACATGTTTTCAAGTGATCAAATAAAAGTGTCCAAGAAAATGGATTGGCCAACTTACTAATATACAGTATTATGATACCCAAGAAACAAACCTGAAAAATTATTTATTGATGTACAATGAGTATTGATGCACAATCAAGAAAATGTCTTGGATGAGACTGTCAGCAGCCTTAATTCAGTTCATTTGCACATCTGCATTATAGCTATTTTGATTTATGAGGTAATGTGTAATTTTTACAATATTCCTCAGTGCACAGAATGGACTTTTCTAGATACAATCTAACCAAGGTAATTATTACCAGTTCAGATTCCCTGCTAATTCCTTGTGGAAATCAGAAGGTTTGTTTGTTCATAAATTCCCATTAATTCAAGTCCTCATTGAGCCCTTCATCTCTGAAAGTCATTGTGTTTCTCTTTTTTTAAAATTTTTTTTAAACTGAGTAGTAAATGAGGCATAAACTGCTTCCCAAATGCTGAAGAGCTGCTCATACTCACAGTGTCTAGTGTTTGCTTTTCATGGCAGAGCCTTTCTGAAAGGGAAAAGATTGGTGTGATGATGACAGTGATTAATAAGTATCAGGAAAACGAATTAAGATATCTCCTGTGTGTCAGTCATAACATTGAAAACAGAATATCACAGAATTAAATGTAATTGGGTTCTTTCTCTTTTTTTAATTCCTCTCAGCCTGGCACATTCAATTGACCTGTTTAAGGCAAGAAACAGCCGTCTTCTCATTCATTTCTGTTCATAGTTGTGCTTCTTGGTAGAGTGTTTTTGGTGTGGTAACATACTGGGAACCTTTTATCTCTTTCTAGAGGAGGTACCTCATCTTGTTTTTATGAGCATAAAAAGTTATCTCTGTTTTGAACATCTCTTCATACCTCTAGTCAAGTGGCTTGCTTTCCACCTTGGATAGTGTGTTTCTATGTGTTCTCTTTAATGTATCTAATCTCTGCATTTGCTTTTCATTTGCTGCAGTGATACCTTTCTGTACAAAACGGTATTTCATTTTGTTTCTTTATTGAGGTACATTTTACACATCACTGCTGTTCCTTTCTTTGTAAAATTACAAAGAATTTTTTAAAAAGGGTTTGTTTAATGACCTTCAAAAGTAGATGCCAAGTTGCACTTCACATGGGGATAAGCATCAGAGGTGGGGACTTTGTCACAGAAATTTGTTGGTCCTAGAAAAACCTCCAGAAATCCTGAAGTATTGTGAACAGTTTAGCACAGAATTGCACTTGGTTTTCACCTTTTTAACTTGACAAAGCTGAAGAACAGTTCTGATGGATTTTTGTTCAGACCATGTTCAGATAGCGGATTTCTTTGTGTTGATCAATTTTTTAATCCCTTGGACAGGACTATGCGTATTATGTTGCTTAACATTACCCTCATACTTACCCGGAGTGTTTCAAATGGTTACTTCAGTGAAAATGAAAAGCATTATGGTATTACATTTGCTTGATTTTTATGAATGTCCATCTCTTACAGGAATAAGCTATAAATTATATCTAATATTAGTTGTCTTTCACCTTACATGGTCCAGTAGTCTTTCTTTCCTCTTGATTAGTTTTTTGGCAAAGGCAAACTGAATTGATCCACTCAGCCTTCCTTTATGGTAACCAGTAAGCCTGTATTTCTGTCCAGGCAAGTAGTTTTACTCAGGGAGGGGATTATAATTGAGACATCTAGCCTAAGATCTGTAATATGAAAATAAAGTGACATATATGTCATCTCTCAAATGTCCAGTTTTCCTGAAGAAAAGTCGATGTCAAGTACTAAAAAGTGTTTGTTATTTTGCAAACAGTACTACAGGACTAAGTGGACTACAGGAAGTACTCATTGTTCATCAGTAAAATGTCCACCCAGTGCAGGGTCTTGTCTCTGTCAGAAAGAGATGCTTAGAGGAAAATATAAGAACAGGAAAGCTGTGTGTGTGTGTCCCTCACTCCCTCTTGCTCCCCTCTCACTTGATAGTTCTTGATGCTCTCCTAGCTGCTAGCAACCTGCATCTTAGAGTCTTCCTCTACTGAAAATTACAATAACATCTCTGTGTATAATAGGCTGCAGTGAAGTTTTTTTGCTTTCTTTTTGAACAACTTGATGATTTCCTATGTTTATTTTTACAGTCAAAAATGCAGAAACTGTAAAGAAAACAAACGTTCTACTGAACTAAGGTAAGAATATTAATGTGTCTAAATCACGCTGAATTTTTTGGTCCCTCTAGCTTTGTCTGTGTTCTATGCTATACTAATTTGCTACACTAATTTCCTCCAGAAGAGGTGCAAACTAGGCTTCAAGCTTTAATTTGATTTTATCGTATCGAAACAAGAAAGTGTACATGCAGCTGAGTTACACGCAGCTCTCTGCAACCATGTTCTTTCTTCATATTCAGTCTTGTGCAAATGGTTTGCAGCTTTGTTGCCTGTGTAAGCTTTAAGCCATGATTACAGCAAGGTTTACACTGAAGCTGCTTCAATTTACAATATATAAGAACCCTAAGATGTATTAAATTTGATGCCTGTAGTAGGTACTGTGAATACTCATTACTGTATTGAAAAATACTTGGACAAGTTAGCTTCTCTTCTGGTGAGAAGAAAATGACTTTATGGAAGAGTCCAAAAAAAAAGTTCTAGCATAGAATATGGTTCGTTCATGCAAAGAAGCCCAGCAGATGCACTCAAAAATAATTCAGCAATTGTTGGTCTTCCATGGGTTTAAGTACTCTTTAATCAGGAACTGATGGTACTTTGCTTTCTTCTGGATTTTTTATTTCAGAACATATATATTATCATAATGATTGCTTATAGTATTATCTCACGTGTTCTCAGTAAGATGATGTTTTTCCCATCTGCTTTTCATGGGTTGACTTACCAGTTCAGCCTCTAACTGTATGTTAAAATATTTTGAGAAATGAGACAAAACCCAAATTTCTGCCATTGCACCCAAATATTAAAATTTTAGTCATAAAATATTTTGAGAAATGAGACAAAACCGAAATTTCTACCATTGCACCCAAATATTAAAATTTTAGTCATAAAATGTTCCCTGAAAAGGTGTGTCATTCATTATACTCTTACGTGGCTGCTCAGAAGAGCCACAGGACTTCAGACTTCTGCTGTTGCTTGTCAGCCAGCAAACACACAGAAGGCATGTGACTGACATCAGCCATCATATGATAGCATCACCACAAATAAGTGATAATTAAATTCTTGCTCCTGTCCCTGCCTTAATACCATACTGCATATAAATATAAACCCTGATACTATTCCCTTGTTAGATTGAAAAAAACAGGAGTTATTCCATTAGAGTCCAGTGGTATAGCAGTACACTGAATTAATTTTAGCTGCTTGGAACATGCTTAAGCTCTCTTTCCTTGAAAGTACTAACATTGTTAAACTGGAGAAAAAAAAAAATCTCATAAGAATGTGTGAAATCCTACTGAACTGGAAAGGAAACAGTGCCTGTAGATATGGCATCTGATGCTGGAGAATACAACACAAATATTATTGTAATGTGGTATAGTTAACATGTCCAACTAATATTTGTAAAATGGATACTCTGAGTTCTTGCTAAAAGTTTTCCTTTTCCAAGTGTGCTACAAATACAAGTTAAAGAAATCTTTTGCATCTCTTAAAAGATCCTTCAAATATTTCCTTTCATTTCACAGAGAAATGCAGTGCCAATTACAGCAGCTCTACAACATAGAGCAGAACTATGTATAGTGGGTTAGCAGGGGAACTAACTGATTCTATATATAACTGAAATCGTCGTAAGGGGAAAACCTGTGATAGATTGTAGTTCCGGCTGAACTGGAATTTAGCAAAGCAGAAATGACCTTTACTGGAGTGTGTGGCTGTGTCTTGTGCCTGTGACTCCTTGCCAAAAAGAGGTCTGTTTTACAAGCGTATTTAAAGGGTTGCCTTAAGTAAGCCATTGCCTTACTGTTGTTTTGGGGGCTTAGGCAAATAAAAAAATGAGGTTTTGCCTGGAAAGGCTTAAAAAAAAATATGCACAGGTGTGCTTTGTTTGTAAGCAAACCAGCTGATCAGAAATCCAAATGATCCTTCACCTGATGGTAACTTCTGTGATGGGGATTACTCTGCGTGTGGGTTTCCAAAGGTCCCTTATTTTTAAAGGTTTCTCACTCTGCTGGCTGTTTTGAGTGATTTCTGGTTCAGGAGGAGGTGTCCCCGTATCTCTCTCGTCCCTCTCCCCCTTTGCTTTAGGGAGGAGAAGGCAGAGTTCTGAGCCTCTGTGCTGGGCAGAAGCAGATGCAGGATCCTGCTCAGCTGCGTGGTGCTGGCTGCTGCGTGATGCTCTGAGGCCCTGCGGGAAGGACCAGGGATTGGACACAGATGGAGGGGGAGGATGGAGCTGGGGTGGGGATGTATATCACTGGATAGGCTTGTAACCCTGACTGGTGATTTCTCTCAGTGCCGGGATTCGCAAGGACACAAAGTGCCTTGCCAACATTTTTTTTTTTTTTCCTGCTTTGTTGTTAACTCTTCTTCTGGAAAAATAATTTGTAGAAGAAAAAATGGGACTTGAACACTAGGCAGAGCGAAGGATGGGATTACTAACTTGACTGATGTTTTCCTTGGGAAAATTGGCAAGTTTCAGCTTTTAGCAACAGTGGTTATTTTCACTTGAGTTTCTCTATTTGAGCCTTAAGATTTTATTGCAGAAGGGATTCAGCCTCACCACAGGGCTGTTGCTGCCATAGTTACTGAAAACTGCATTATGCTGTAGCAGCCGCCAGCTTCTGCATCAGCAGTAGAAGTGTTTGGGGAAGAGGGGAGGAGAATTGCACAATAGGATCCCAGAGAGCTGACGACAAAACAGGCTGGAAAAAATGTGGATTTGCAGATGGTTCATTTAGCATGCGTCATGCAAACTTTGTGGAGAGAAAAATGAGGTGAAAAAAGAAGCCGGCAGCATTGGTATATGAAAATTTTCTCAATAATTTGCGATTATCTTTGCTTTAAGGTTAATGTCTTTCTGTTGTGATTTGGGTTTACTTGGAGGAGGGGTAACTGTTGACACTTCTTGCTGCATTTGATACACCTAGAAATCTGCATGCTTTTGTGAAATTCCATGCAGCGTTGCTTTTTTTTATATGCTGTATGCTAGAGTATGCCAGTCCCATGAAACCAACATTTTATGTATGTCTTGATACCTGCAGAAATCAAGCTGTTTGTCTTATGTTTGTCCTGAGGTTATATTGTTTCCTGTTAGACCTGTACTGAGTGTAGATTGCTTATGTGGGAAGGCAGGGATACAAGCTATAGCAGAAATTGGTCTGTGCTTGATTCCTGTATCTCATCATATTCCTGTATTTCAAGTGTAAATTTAACAGTACCTCTGATTTAAGATGTTTTATATGAAATTTAGTGATCTTATCTACCTATTACAGAATATGTCTAAATTCTTATGTTAACTGGATTGATATTTGTTTTTAGAGTTTTTTTAGTTTAATCATTCAAACATGTATTATAGAAACTGATTGGTCTTTAAATTGTCTATTAGGTGATTTAGCTATGAAGTGCGTGGGAATTTCTTTCTGAGCCATTGTCACCTCATTTCTTAGTTTAGTTTGTCATGCTATTTGACAAACTGGCAAGAGTGTGTTGACGTGACATCGCATGTTTGAAGGTAGAAAGGGAGCATTCTTACTTCATGTTCTTGGTTTCAGCAGTTTCTGTGAGCGACAGATCTGTAACCCAAGCCCAAAGCAGCCTGTCATTTTGCTCTTTACAGTCAGTGGTCTCACAGCCAGAGGAAAAACATCTTCTGGCGTTACCTGTGTTATGTAAGTGGCTCTGCATGAATTTTCATTCCCTTTTTGTTCCGCTTGAGAAAACCATCTTTAAGGAGCAACTTCATAAAAAGGGGTTTAATGTTCAGTTTCTGTATTCAGACGTGTCTATACTGCCCTGCCAGGTTTTTGGTTTGTACTATTAAAAATTAGGAGATGAAGCAAAGAGGCACTGAAATAGGAGCAGGACTGCAATTCATATATATACCATCAGTAACAATATTTTATTTCAGTAACTTTAACCTGAGGGAGAATTGTGCCAACTAGCTACATCACCACAACAAAAGCAGTGATAATACTGTAGCAGTTGCTGTGCCGTGTTTGTTTTTCCAAGGTTTAAAGTGAAGTATGGGTTTGCCTCTGTCGTCTGCCTTTTTGGGGTGTAGTCCTAGTATGGAGCTGTGATTAATAACATGAGTTTGTCCTCCTTCATGTTCTGCTCTGTGTGCAAACACACATGCCTGTTGGAAAGGACCCTACAGTTACGTGTTAGTTCAGCAAAAAGCCATTAGCACATACACAAGGGAATACACTAGTGCTGCTGAGAACAGCAAACAGCACGCTTCCCCGTGCATTGTTTGCGTTGCTTATGCTGTTACTTTATGATATGGGGGAGGGTGGGGTGTCCTGTGGTTTTAGCGTTGTTGGAAATTAGGGGAAGAGCTTGTGACCCTCTCCCGGCTGTAAACAGATGTTACCTAACTGCCTCTGCGAGCATTGTGAGGTCTTTGGATTGAAGTGCAAGGCTGACTTGTTTCATATCCTGAAGTGCTCTGGGTTTCAATTTCTAAACAGTTTGAATAAGTCAATTTTATGGAAAGGATGGCTGAAGTCGTGGTTAGGAAGAATACGAGGCATTTTGTAAGAGGAATTTTATTTTATCTAGTTTTAGTAAATAGTTGCAGAACAAGAATTCTTGGTCTACTGGTTTACTCTCATGCTCTACTTTTTAGCTTTATTGGCAATGATTTTCTCAGTTTCCTCAATCTCACAGAATGGTGGTAATAATGATAAATGAATAGAAATCAGCTCTCCTCATACTCGGCTTTCTGATATTTGATAATGATAATGGATCCTCATCAGACCTCTTGGATGAAGGTACTTTGCTTCTTTCGCATGTCTCAGGCTAAGTGACTTGCCCAAGGTCATGTGATTGTCTGGTAAAAAATTTAGACTCACATTTTTCAACTTCCATACCTCTGTAGGAATCAGAGCTTTTGTATGTCTGTTGGCAAAACAGGCTAAAGACTGCCCCATCATCAGAGTATGCGCAGAGAACATTGACAATTGCTATGAGGGTTTATTAGTTTTGACATGTCAGCAAGTAGAGGCTCCAGCTGACATCAAGGCTCTGTTAGGTTTAGTGCACAGACAGCCAGAGGCAGTCCTTGCCCTGAAGACCTTGCAGCCTATGTACATGAAAGCACAGAGGTGATACAACTGCTTCAAAATGAGAGAGGCTTTGTCTCAGATCAGTAATTTAACCTCCAGTTCAAATCCACTGCAGCTGAATCCGAAATGAGGCATCCCGCTCCCATTTCCTGGGGATCAATTAAAGTTTGTCTTGGAGGAAAAAAAATTACAAATCACAGGTTGTTGGCATCTTTGTAGTCAAGCCAAGGACAAAGAGATCTTGGAGCTGCCTCCTCTTTTAGTTTGTTCCTGTGGGTCCCAAAGAGACACAAACCATTTAGCAAATGATAGTGACAAAGTTTGTAGTCTGGCTGTTTGCACCATGCCAGGCAATTGAACAGAAGATGCTCCTTTTCAGTTATTCTCACCAGCATTACATTCACATAAACATTAAAAACAAACTGAATTCTGTTTTCCTTAGGTGAATGAAAGAGAGTCATGGTAATATTGTAATTTATTGAGAATCTTAAGGCTTTTATGTAGTGAGGCTTTCCCACTGCTTCTTATGGAAGTGAAATATATGTTCCATGTAAAGGTACTCTAGAAGATTTGTAGACTTTGCCTCCATGATTTTTTCATCTGTTTTGTCTGCTAATCTAGCACAGGGAATCGAAGTTGTTGCTGTAGAAATGGTAGCTTTGAACACATTCTTGAAGTTCTAAAGAGAGATGTCAAATGTTCTTTTCATACAGGTGACCTTTCATTGATAATGATTTTTCAAACAACATGATGTTTCCAAAGCATTCTCTTTGAAATTATTTTTTTTGTTTTCTTTTGGCCTTCAGGGACTCTTTAAAAATTTTGATACATTTTCAATTTAAAATGATAATAAATACATCATATACTTCTTTAGTAAAAGATATTTAAAATATTTTCAAGACTTAAAGGTTTAATTTTCTGAGGTTACAGAGGATAATGTGGTGTTTAGACACAAAAAACAGGCAAAGATTTCATATAACCTTTATATATAATATAACTTTAACAGTAAGAAGTTCCGATGATAATTTGTGGACAGGCAGAATATATATATTCCTTTCAGAGAGCTAGTGTATTTTGAATATTATCATGAATCACGCTAAGAATAGATGCTCTTTTGATTGTTACTCTGGGTGTGCATGTGAAATTGTGCCACACATTCAGGAACCAGACATCTTGGAGGGGGCTGTAAGGCAGTTTTTCACAGGTTAGTCACTTTTCTGATTGCAATTCAGCTCCAAATATAGAAGCAGTAACCTAATATAGTTGTTGCATCCAGCAGAGAATTGGGTGATCAAGTTCTTCCCTTGGTACTGCCAGAGAACTGTCAGTGTAATCTCAACAATGCCTGTAACCCTTTCCTAGGTTGGAGAATTTTTATCTGAAAACAGAGAAGAATGATTGTCAATTCTCTAAGGCACTTTGCTTTAGTACTCAGATGACAAATATCCTATACAGCGCTTATAAGATTTTAGAACATATAAATAACCCCCCTCCCCAATTTCATTTTCGGAAGATCTACAGCAAAATGAAAAGTTACAATATTTTTAAAATCATTTTTTGCTATTTTATTTCTGGTGATGGAATTTTCTGCTTCACCACAAGAGCTTTCACGTTTGCTGGCATTTATGATATTTACAGGATTGTAGCCTGCTGTGACATGCATATATACAGCTACTTTACCATCATGAGTTTTAGACATGATGCACCCTTATTGAACAAAACAGGATCTTGAATGCTGTCTGACTTTAGTAAGATGACTCATTTTATTACAAATGTTTGGTATTCATTTCTGGTTTAAATTCATTGTCAACATTTCTAACAGCAGAGAAATAGATGCTGTGCATGAAGAGTACAAGCAGAAACTGAGAGACCAGGAAGCTTTCCACAGAAAACAAATTCAACGGCAGCAGATCTATGTTGAGGATTTAAAGCAGCAGATCCTGAGAGGACAGATCAGAGCAGAGCGGGAACTAGAAAATGACCAAGCATTAATCAACCAGCAGATCCAAGAAAGTGAGTACCTGCCTCTTCTCTCTCTCCTTCCTTCCATTATTGCACTTTCATCCTCCTGATAGTTTGTCCTAGTTATGCTTTATGTTATGGGTGAAATTTTTATTATGGCTTATCACAAGTTTTCTCTTAAAATTGCCTTTCCCTTGGGAACAGTTATTAAACTGTGATTAACAGGACTAAAGGGCTTCCTTCATAGTGCACCAGCAGTACTGTTTAATCAGCTCTGCAGGTCACCGCTGAGAGACAGCACCAGTGCAGCTACTCCCCTGTGGCAGTGAGCCTCTTGTCTCCCAAGCTGCTGCCCGTCCTGTCTCCCTGCAGCTTTCTCTGTTCATGTCTGTAGTGCAACTCTGCTGGGTTGCAATGTAGACCGTGTCTGCTATTGTGTTTTAAGCTTTTCTTGTGATGTATCTATGCTTCATCCAGTGAGTTGTTCTGAGAGACTGAAACTGAAATGACTGTGGTAGTTCCTACCATTAGCTTTCAGGGGAAACTGCTCTAAGAGTAACCAAGCAGCACTTCCAAGACAGTGATGTGTGTTGGTTGAGGTACTCCCTTTATGCATTTCATTGATAATGTCACCTGTAACAATAGAGACTGTTTTCACATGCTTTTAATGAATTTCACTCATTAGGAAAAACAGGGCCGTGGGATAAGACCACAGCTAAAACTGAATTTTCTGTGGTGGCTATGTTTGTTTTAAACAATGAAAACAAGGAAAACACATCTGAGAATCAGGTAGGACACTGAAGTTCAAAGCTAAAATCCCAACCTCAGTTAAGGGAAAGAGAGTTTCACAGGCTTTTATATAGTCAGTATTTCCACACACCCATGCCCTTTTATAGTATGAAGAAATATGTGTGAAGATAGTCTGTGGTAGAAAATGAAATGTGGCAAATTAATATTGAAAATAAGCTGTGGGGTTTATTTGCCCTAAAGATGATTAATTAGTGTTATTGCATTCTTCAGTGCTGAATTTGTTTTAAACCAAATCTGGATTTAAAGAAGAGAGGTATGGTTTGGTTAAAATAGGAGTTCTTTTTAGGAAGCTCTACAGTGTTATGCAAGAGTACTAAAGGCTAGATCAGTGATCACATTTTGACTGGCAAACAGCTATGTCAGAAGGTGAAGCCGTGGCATATTTGTTAGTGTCAGTGACTCCCAGCCCCCAGAGGTGCTGCTTTTTAGGCAGGGAGACATATTCGGCAAGATGGGGTTGGGCTGCCCTTGAACAAGATTATAGACTGATCTGGGAACATTTTAAACCTTGAGAAGTTTTTGACTGCTAAAATTGGATGGTTATAGTGTTCTGTAGTTTGTCTTCTAATGAATGATTTCATCCAGGTTTCTTGATAAGCAAAGTATGCCTATTGCAAAGGCACCATTCCCACTTGGCAGAACCTGCTATTGGCTCCTGGAAGAAGAAAACTTCTGTGTACTTTTGGAAGCTTCTCAGACCCAAACTTGTGCATTCTGCTCTGTTTTAATTATGCAAGCCACAATGAAGAGGTTAAGAGGAAATTGAGGTGATGGGATGTAGTAGAGATGAACTTAGAATATGTAGATAGTACAGAGAGGAGAGTTCCTCCAAAATATCTTTATTTTGTGGCTCTGTAGACTGCTCTGCTTCCATCTGGTTCTGCTGGTTTTGCTATGTTCACACAAATCTTTGCCAGGCAGGTAGATTTTGCCAGGCAAAAAAAAAAATTCTTCACTTCGCAACCCACCAAAGTTCTCCACCTTTTCTGTGCCCTCTGTGTCTCAGCTCCTGACAGAGGCAAGTTTGTGAGCATAGATTAATTAGCATCTTAGAACTTGCAGCTCTGTTGTAGGGAAACTCTTATCTGCCAAATGTTCTACTTGCTAGAAACATGCTAAAGATCTGGAAACAAAGAGTTGAGAAAAAAGCTTTGTATGTGAAAGCTACAGATGTTATTAAGAAAGATAATTTAAATAACGACTGAAATGCTTCCCTGTTATCCCTAGAGTAACCATAGATTTAGAATTCCTACTTCTGTACATGTGCTGTGTGCAGAGCTGCCAACATAAACAGGACAGGAGATGCATTGTGGTAGGATTCACTAATGAAGTATGCTTAACAAGATCAGTAGTCAACAAGCAAGTGATACTGACAATGCCTGTGCACTGTTCCCTACATTAGGGAAACTTCTGCAGCCCAGAATTCCTCTCTTGCCACTCAGCTGTGCAGAGCTGCAGGTAGCATCTTATTCATCACATCAGACTTAAATATCTCTTAATTCCTAACCCCCTGAATAAGCAATGAAAGGCTGCTTATTCAGTAAAGGTCTGCAGACTGAAGGTATGTCCAGCCAAAAAAAGTGTTGCTGCTTTTAAGATATAAGTGCTTTGAAAAGCTTTGGTCCTTTGAGAAATGGTCTGCTCCTCAAGGAACCTTGCCTGCGATTTTTACATTGCTTTTTCAGCTGAGGATATTTTTATTTGTTTGCTTTGTACAGCTGAATATGTGTATTTCTATAGCAGCATAAAAATGAACAAAATCTGCTTCATTAAGAGAACATGACCAAGCCATCAGGCACAACCTGGCAGTGGTGGTCTCAGTAATCCCTTCTTTTGATCGTTACAGTTCACCATAGTTCAGACTGAAGCCAGTGCACTCTGAAAAACCTCTAATCACATACCCTGCATGGAATAAAGTAGACTTGCATCTAGGATTAAAAATAAATCAACCTGGTGTTCTGTGTTCTCTACTGCTTCCTTGTTGGCTGCAAAGATCAGGTTCTGAATACTTAAGAGAAGACTAAGTGTGTAAGCAGAGGTAACATATTTTATTATCAAATTAGGTTAGACAGTTGATTTGTGAGCATTTATGAAACATGGGGGACATTAACAAAAGGAGAGAAGCTACCTCTGTGGAGTAGAGTGGTGATTTTAATGAAAAGTACTCATCGACTGGTGGTATGAACTTTTCTCTTTTGGATTATGTTTGTCCTGATAACTAAAGGTTGTGTTAGACCTGCATCCTTGCCGTGAGAGTATTTGATTCATTTCAAGTACATCATATGCTGAAGTGCTTCTGTACAAGATCTGTGGGCTCCCATCAGGCTGTTCTGGCAAGTTCTTGTTGGAGCAGCCGTAGTTGCAACAGGTAGTAAAATTTGTGGGTTTTGCTGTACCTCAGCCAGATGCCACGCAGGGTTGTGTTGCTTGGGAAGTTTCCATCTGATGGGCTTAGAGAGGCTGGAAGAACTCTTTGGCAGGTTCCATTATGGTGGCTTCCTTATAGCCTTGTCTTCAACCCACATTGAAGGTTGCATGTCTGCAGGACGGGTAGCTGGCAGTAGCTGGCATTTGCCCCCACAAATGAGATGCATCCCAACTGGGGCATAGAGAAGTCAAGCTTTCAGGTTCATGGAACTTGCCACCAATAAAGGCAAGCACAAAAATTGCCATTTCCTGCGTTAAACAAAGTTCCTTAGCATGAGTCCTCCTCCCTCATTTTCAGCATGCCTGGATAAGTGAGAGAACCCTAACTTGATTCAGTCAAGTGAAGGAGGAAAGGATAGGAACAAAAGGCACAAAGATAAGTGTTTGTTTTAGAATAGTTGTAAAGCACTCAAATGCTGTGATGAGAAGTCTGTAACACTTCAAGATTGCACAAGTGCTTATTTTTTTCCCTCAAAACGTAGGATTTTATTAGCTAAAGGCTGATTAATGCATGCATGAAATTCTGTTTACTGCATTAACACAGAGGCTCTGTTCAGCTCTGTACAGCTTCCGCTTCTAGTTCCCTTGTTAACTGCTCTCTGTGCACATAGATTCATTCCCCAAGTAACACATACAAAGTTTAATGTGTGATTTCAGAATAATTAAAGCAGAAGTAGTAGCATATTTCACAGTCAAAAGCTAATGAAATTGTACTTTGCTACTGTGAATACATACCCTATGTCTTAAAAGTCCACAAATTGAACTTGAGCCTTTTAATGCTTCCACTGCATTTCAATTAGATTGAGGTGATGTTTGAGTGTAATCTTGGAGAAATTGAAATGTGTTCTTTTAGCTTACAAACAAGGTCTCGTTCACCAGCCTCTTTACCTCTATCAGTCAAGCCCCCGCTTATATCTTGCAGTTGTTACCTGAGTCCTAATCCCAATGGAGAGGCTTTAGGTTATCAATAAAGTGCAGAAATGATACTTTTTTTTCTCTAAATGATTTGTCAGACTCTGCTCTACAAGCATAGAAATTCTGTTCTTAAGTGAACTCTCAAGGCTGATTAAGAAACAAGATAGTATGGAATGATGTTTTTCCTATGATTTTTACTTTCTTTCAATCATTGTTTTGTTTACAGACCAGCAGTGGCTTATAAATGAGAATAAACGACTGGCTGCCCTTCAGCAACAGCAGAGAGAGTTTGCAGTGCAGACAGAGTCCAGGTTGTATGCAGAGGCTGAGGTGCAGAGTACCATTGGGCTGGAAATCTGCCCTTCCCTGCTACAGCAGAACAAGAAGAGACTGGTGCAGCTGGAGCTCTTGCAAAGACACTCCTTAAAAAAGGCAGAAAGAAACATAAGAAGGAAAAAGGTAAAATTCCAGCTGGAAAGGATAGTCAAGAAGCAGAGGTTATTGGAAGCCAAGCAAAACCTAGAGCAGCTGGAAGCTAGCTGCTGGCTCAATGAAGAGAAACAATCCCAAATCCTAAACAAAAATACTGCTGTACGGTCCTCTTCAGACCACCATTTGCAAAAGAGAAGGAAGTCATTGGGTTCCAGTTCCTTGCAGCAGAGGCAGGATTCGTTCTGTAACCCACATCTGCCCCAGGTACCCGGGTAAGATAACATCTTCCAATTCCTCTGCATTTTCAAAAGTAATTTAAATTTCAGGCATTTTCAGTGGCCATCTATAATCCTTCCAATGTATTGAAACAGTCCCAAAACTTGCAGTATCAGTGAATTTACTGTATTGTGTGTCACACTGGAGCTCTTTGTCCTTTTTCCTAGGATCTGTACAGTGCATTCCCTGCTTAGCACTTTGATGTGGTCTTTCTCACTGTTTTTTTTTTTACATTTGTCTTTCAAGCCTTTCTACACTTTTTACCTTCTTGTGAATGCTTTCCAGAACTGGCTTAACTCTTGTTCTTACCTTGTTCAAACTCTTGGTAAATACTAATTTCTGCATAATTTTATCTTGAATTAGGGTCAGACTTTTCCTTCAGAATGTTTGTATTATTGGGGTGATCCTGGATTTTACTTCTAAGTTGGCTGGCCTTTCTCAAGCTAAATAAACATCTCTAGCTATGCTAAAAAGTTGGGGTGCTAGGGAGTCTGTCATGGTCCCAGAGGCAGCAAGCTACTAAGTGGAGTCCTGTGACTTAGAGCCATCCTTTATTTTTAACTAATATTTGCAGCTACTTAAGCTTAAGAGACTGAATACCGAGCTATAGCACATAGCATCGAGCTATTCCTTTGTGTTGCAGAACATATTTCAGGATATCTGGGGGACTGTATGGTTACTGATAGAACTATTAGTTTTTACACATTTATTCTCTGCTCAAATTTGCTTTTGAAAGGCATTAAGATTGTTGCTTTATTTCTTTTTTTTATTTCCACAGCTTTTTGTTGAAGAGGGAGACTGTCGCAAAGTTATCTACCTCACCAAATATTGATCAATGCTGTGAAGGCAATACAACAGGGAGGTTGTCGTCTGTAGAACATCTTTACAGAAGAGGTAAAGACATTTCAGAGAGTGATGACCATAATGATGAAGAAGGGATCTCCTTTTCATACCAGAGGCAGCTAACTGAAAAACAAAAACCATCCTCATTTGGAAATAAAAAAGGAGCAGAAAAAGATTCTAATGATTCAGCTATCATGGCTTGTATCAATAAAAATGATCAGAACATTGAAAAGTTGGATGACAACCCAGGGCAAGCTGGATCTCAAAAACAGACCTCTACAAGCTCTTCTCCTGATCTTTTTAAGGAGAAAGAGGAGCCTGAAACCTTTATTACAGGGACAAGAATGACAAAAGCAAAGGTGCTGGACAATTTAAGTCAGCCTGCAAGTAGCAATCTAGAAAAAAATAGAGCTCAGGTATCCAATAAAAAGACTAGAATGGATATCAGTGGAAAAGACCATAGGTCTTCTCCAGAAAACTTTCCTAAAGAAATGAAGAAAACAGTGTATGGAAACCCACCATCAGCACATCTAAACCAAACAGCCAAGAACTGGAAGAGAGAGCCAAACTCAGCCTTGCCAAGTCATGAGACCTCATCAGGGGAACAGCAAGAATTTCTGATGGTGGCAACATCAGTAGGAAATCTCTCTAAGATGAACACACATGCACCACTCTCTTACGTTGAAAAAAAGTGTCACAGTGCAGAGTTGCTAAGTGCTGGAGTGTCCAAAACCACCACAGATGTGCTGGGGAACTGGCAAGAGGATGATGAAAATGAGATTTCTGATACTGATAGTTCCTATTCTGTAGATTCTCTCTCCTGTGCTTATGCAAAAGCTTTCACAGAGAAACTGAAACAAGAAGATTTTGACAGAAATAAATGTCTTGCCAAACCAGAAGATTCTGAGAGCGATGACAGTCAAATGTCACAAGACTCTCTGGTAGAAAAGGAAAATAAAGGCAAAAAGCAAAATAAAAGCCAATTTTACAAGTCAAAGACCCACCATGAGCCAGCTAAGCTTTACAAAAGCAGAGCTGATCACCATAGTTCGTCTTTGGTGACATCATATGCATCTCATATGAGGCTGGGGAAGCCTGAAAGAAGCTTCTCTCTGGACAGCTTAGCTGATGGAGAAGAGATGCCTGCAGAAGATCCAGGAGAAGAATCCAAATCTGATTCATCTGATGAAGTGCCAGCAGAGATTTTCTGGAAGTTACAGACTCCTAGATCACTTACTATACAAGCTGAGGAAGACCACGAGTCCAAGACCTGCGACAGAGATATAGAAGGGACAAATTATGATCTGAAGCTGAGTGGTTCCTTTTATTTGGAGACTAAACCACGGCCTGCTTCTAGTAACGCCTGCAGGCAGTTGCTGAAGGGGACGAAAGTCTCCCTTGTAGAACAAGAAAGGTCTCTTGACGGTAGACTGTATTATGCAAGTGGAAATCCTTTGCTTACTAGTGATGCTTGGTCTTCCTGTGACTCAAAGGTTGACATCAGCAGCCCCAGAATAAGAGCACCTTCTTCCCATGAAAATTTGGAATTTCAAGAAGCTCATCTGTGCTCTTTGAGCAAACCAAAGCTTTGGCTGAAGAAAGATGATCTGAAGCAGTCAGCTGCTGAAGTTGCTTTTGTTTCTGGTTCTAAGCAGTTACATAGCATTACTCATTTATCACATCATATAAACAAAATAAACACAGTTTTCTCCTCTGACATATCAGAAATACCTTTACCTGAAACAGCAACTGCAAGCAGAGTTTCTGAGAGTGGGTCATTAAATAAGATTCTTAAGGAATGGACAAACTCTAATGAAAATTCTTCCTTGGAATCTGAAGATGCAACGTCCTCATTTGTTAGCTCCGTAGGACCAAGCTCCTCTTTTGTTCCTATTTCAGCAAAGCATGATTATTATGAATATTCAAGGTCAAATTTTCCTGAACAAGAACAACTGAGTAAATTATCTACTTACAGGTCTACCACTGAATGCACACAAACGTCCCACTGTTTGGAAAGTGCTTCCACTGCAGACGGCTTGTCACTGATGTCTAGGAAAGAGGAGGATTCTCTCCCCACAACTCATCCAGAGCTGCCAAAAGATCACACTCTGAAAAAAACAGGTTTTACTTCTGTGTTGCCTATGCACATTTTGGAGCAGAGAAATGGCTGCGTAGACGTGGACTTAGAAGATGATTTCTTCAGAACATTTGAAAAAGATGACCTCGATGATGACTACAGTAACTTGATGACAAAATCAAGTATGACAGATTCAGGCAATGGAAGTGCATCTGTCAGTGCACCTGCTGCTGAATCTTCTACAGGACTTGCTCATAATAGGACCTCAACACAGATACCTGCAGTAAAACAAGTCCAATTTGAAAACCATGGGCAGCTTTTTCCAAGAAGGGAAATACCAACATGTTGTGATGAAGGTTTCTTTCTCAATGACTTAACAAATAAGAACTGTTCTGTAGTAAGCAGTTATGAGCTTCAGCCATTGGCTGGACAAGGAGAAGAATCAGCTGTTAAAGTAGGTCTCCTCAGATCTGGGGAGAGTAATTTGGAAACAATGCAAGAAATGGATTATGAACAAATATCTGCAGACGAAATAACATCAGAGACAGATTTTTCCTCCCAGGAGATAACATATCGATGTAACCCTCTAGGTGTTGCTCTCAGTGCAAGTTACGACCAGTCTGCAACACCAATGGAGATGTCTCAAGAAGACATTATCTGCATGGAAACAAGCACAGATAGCTTGGCAGAGATTGCGCCAGAGGGGCCTTCATTCAGTGATGATGAAGATTACGAACCAAAGGCTGAAGACTTGTCGTCACTGAATCATTATGAATTCAAAAGCAAACCTGTTTCAAAAAATTACTCCCAAGAGTGTGCTCTAGCAGACAGTCAGTCAAGTTGCTTATCCCAACAAATTTCTGAAAATTCTACATTATGTATTGATAATGTAAGAGAAGAAAGCAGTGAAAGCAAGGAACACAATGTCTTGAATTTTCAGGCTGTAGTTCAGAAAGAATTTTCATCCAAATATGAAAACTTAGTGGTAAATGAAGTAAGTTATCTTGTAGTGAATGTAAATGGAAAAGACACTGAGTCCTTCCCTGCTGCTGTTTGTGAGAGTACAAATGATTTTCTCCCAGAATCCAATTCAAGCCTGTTTTACCAAGCTTCAACAAAAGCTAATCTTTTTCAAAGTGCATCTGAGACTGAAAATTATGGTAAACAATTGAAGCATTTCACAATAATGAAAGGAGATTGCGATGCTACCTCTAATCTTTCTGTGGAAGTCAGTGCCTCGGAAAGTTGTTCTGCTGTGCATTCTGGCTGCCTTTGCACAACGTGCTCTTCAAAATCAACAGGGCAGAAAAACAGTACGCAGAAGTTGATCAGTGTTTCTGTGGAATTTGATGCAGCCATTCTCTTGGAGGGAGAAACACAGAACAAATGTTTACTTAAATCAAGAGAAGAGAAAGAAGCCTTTTTTGAAAGTGATTGTCCAGAGGATACCTTGCTTGTTGAAGGTGATGTGAACTCAGAGTCAGGCAGAGTATTTGACTATAACACAAATTCATCAGCTACTGTTTCTCAAGAGGAGAGTCCATTTATAAATAAGGAATCCAAGTTTGTAGGAGACCTGGAAACCAATCCAGAGGAAACTATGGTTCCTTATGAGAAGACAAAAGCAAACACTGGTGAAGAAATAACAAAATTAACCAATAGTGCAATCAACTTAGAAAAAAATGCATTGGAAATTAAATCCAGACAGATTGAAAGTTTACCTGACTACCCAGTAGCCAAAGTTGAAAGCGTAACTGAATACAGGAGTGGAGAGGATTTTAAAGATGTTGGTCTGTCTGAGAATCCAAAGAAAGCTATTGATTTTGTAGCTTGTGAAGTTCAGTGTGAGTTTTATACAAATCTGTGTCGATGTGAAAAGATGGAGAAAGATGAGCTGCAGGTAGCCAGCACCACGATAGAACGCATTCAGGAATCAAAAGCACTCGTGCGTTCTGGCAGCCCACTTGAAACAAGCAGCTTTTGCCAAAAAGAAAAAAGCGAGAAAGTAGAAATAGGTACTTATTCACCGGAGTTTTCTTTTGCTCCCAAAACCACTCCGTCAGCTGTGTGTTCCCACGCAACAGATATTACTCAGAATACTTCACTCTTCATTGATACTTGTGAGGGGCTTTTACAGACGAACAGAACAATGGAAAATGTGTTTAATACAGAGGACGTGCCTGCGACGGCACTAATCACAAGCAGGCAAGGAAATATTTTAGCAAAACCTGAAAATGAAGGACAAGTAAATTCTGTAAATTTAATTGAGCATTGTGTACCAAACTGTTTGCCCCAGGAAGACAGGGTTAATCGATTTGAAGAGACTGGGAGTGAAGAAAAAATTATCATGACAAACACTGAGGGGCTGATGATCATGAGGCAAGAAGTCATATGCACAGATGAAAATGTGTTATTTACTGAAGTGTCTCCAGCTCTGCATCAGCTGTATTGTGAGAGAGATGACAAAGAGGAAATTTTAAATCAATTTAGGATCCCTGAAAGATACCTGACAGCTTCAGGACTAGAACAGAATAGACTGTTAGAAGATGATTCAAGATACCATGATCCTACTGAAATGAGTGAAGATGGTGGCTCAGTGGACTCTGTTACAGATATAAGAAATGCAGTCAACGATATTGATGCATATGACTATTCAGTTGATGATAGTACTGGTATTGACCAATATAGAATTGAACAAGAACTTAAAAGCCCCCACATTAAAGAGGACAGCCATATGTATATGAGTTGCTCTATGCGATACCCTGAGCATGGTACTTCAGAAAACTTGAATGTAAGTACCATTAGAAAAAGACCTGATATTTTTCAATTGGATCTAGTAGACTCCAGAGTTGAGGAGAAGAGCGAGCATTTGATGAATCTCGTACAAATGGCCAAAACAGACGAAGAAAAGCAGATGTTTGTAGAAAACACAGAGGAGGTAGAACTGATCGTTTTACAAAACCTGCATGAGCTATTCCCTGAAGACAGAGACAGCTGCCAAATGACACATGATGACAGCAGATTAAATGAAATCCTAAGAGAAAGCCAGTGGGTGTCTACCAGCTTTTCTAGAAGTAACGAAGATATCAGCGAGCAACAAAATCCACCAGCAACACTGAAGCATACTGAAAAAAGCCAAGAAGGTTCTCTTAAAGACTCCCCATGCCAGACCTTAAATCACCTTTTATATCTTGGAGTAAGTGATGATTCCCATCTTGTTCAAGATGTTACCACTGCATTGAAAGGACATACAAGCCCATCTAACAGCAGTGTTGGAACTGGAGCTGTTCTGCCTTACTATGAAACGTTAGTGGAGAGTGACGTCTGTGTTGGTATGCCTGTTACAGCCAACAAAATGGGGCGAGAAGACACACATCTGCCTGATAAAAAGCAAAGTAAGAATGTAGCTTTTCTGCAAGCCAAGACCACACAGGAGAGGCAGGAGGATGAATCCTTTTTATTTAACAATGCACCTGATTGTGCTGTATCTGGGCAAGCTGTCATTGAGAACAGCTCTTCCACTCCCTGCAGTGCAGATGGTTCTGAGTCTGAAATTGTTGTACTTCAGCAAGGGGCCAAGTTGGAAAAATTAGTTTCTTCTGAAGATATAATTCAGGATGTTAACAACACTCATGAAGAATGCAGAGTGGATTTAATGGTTAATAAACTACCAAAAGACTGCCATAATTTCATAGAAAATATGGCTCAAGAGGAAAAGGGTATCATTGTGTCTGATTCACCGCCCTTGGATAATTCAGACCTTTCCTCTTCAGAGAAAGAAGTGATGGGAGATACAGGGAGGGGAAAACCGCATTCTAAACCAGAAGTCTCTTCACAAAAAATGTTTCACAATGTTAATACAACTCAGAAAGTATTTCACTCAGGGAGTTTATCACAGTATGATGAGAAGGAGAAATTTTTAAGCACAAGCTATACTACAACAAACAGTACAAATGAAAATGCAAAGTTTCCTGGTGTGCCTGGAGAAAAACAGGATCACAAGACTTCTGAAGAGGGCTGCATAGACCAGCCAGGCAGCACTGTTTCTGAGAATGCTTCAACCCTTTCAGAAGGCCTGGACAAGTCTCCATGGGAAAATCCACATTATAATAAAGATTTTCTAAATTATAATAGAACCTTGGACACTTCTGAATATCCTCCTGGTCTCCTGAATCCTCCAACATCATCTGCAGATGCTTTCATTGCCAACAGTGGAGATGAAGGTAAAAACGATGCTGTTCTCTCTGAAGAAACAAAATACTTTGAAAGTGAATCAACTGATTTAGGTGTATTTGTAACTTCTCCCGATGTTTCTGAAAAAGTAGCTGGAAGGAAAAATAGTGCTGCAGTTGCAGAAGCCACGTATACTCAGAATAATAAATTCCTTGGAAAAGTTGCGGAAACAGATCAAAAGGAGAAAATAATTCAAGGTTCTTTCCAGAATTGTAATGACATAAAAGAAGATGATGTTCATGAGTATCCAGAACACTACAGTAACACTTCTACTGTGACTGTACCACAGTCAGGCTCACTCACTTTTCAGAGCCAAGGACAGACTGGCAGTAAAGAATCAAACACTTTTCCATCCTACTTTGCAGAAGATGCTCCTACTGATACACCATTTCAAAGCTCCAAGAACTTCAGTCCTTTTGACACTTGTTGTTTACTTGATGACTCCAAACCTCTATTGTTTAGTCAGCTTGAGGACTCACTTCAAGACACTTTTTTGACTGAACAAGTGTCCTCCGGTTCTGCAGGTGTGTGCTCTGTAAAAGACAATTTCCCCCAAGCATTTGCATGTGTTGGTCATCCATCCTTAACACCACTTTCAGAATCTTCTGGAACTGCAGATATAGGCCCTGGTGAAACTAGTACATACGATATTTCACATACAGATATATTGAAGCATTCTCCATTTGCTGCTTTGCAGATACAAGACACTCAGTCTGATAAGGCTGTGGTATTCGATGAGCCGATACACACTTCAGGAAGTATTTTACTTTCTCTTGCAAAAGAAAACAGACATTGTCCGGTATCAGACACGGACTGTACTTCATATAAAAATTCTGCTGTAGATGGGGAAGCTGGATATGGAAGTAATCCTGAAAAATTTGACAATGTTATAAAAGCTGGTCAGCACCACTGGGATAAAGTTTCACCCCAAGAGGCTTGCACAGAGCACATAGAGAAAGTACTAAATGATAATTCTCTTTTATTATCATCATTACCTTTTCGGGATACTGGAAGGGCAATTCTTGCTAAACAGGGACAAATGCGAAAAACGCTTAACAGAAATGAGGAAGAACTGTGTTCAAATACTGAGGCTGAACATTTTGCAGTAAAGACAGGGCAGAGAAAAACATTAAGTAGAGAACCTGATGAAAAGCAGACTAATGTATCCTCAAATTCTACAAACGAATTAATAGGCTCAGAAGTTACAGCGTTGGAAAATCTGTGTCCAGGAGATGCTGGTGTGGATCCTGAACACACCTGCAATTCATTTAGTCCAACATATCCCTCGTACAGCAGAAGCACCGATCCCAGACGCCTCTATCGCACTGTCTTGGCGTTTGAAAAAAATCCTTTAGATCTGCAAGATAATTGTCAGTATGTGCCTACAGATGAACAGATGGAACAGGTGCCAGATAGAGCAAATACAGATGGTAAAAAAGAGATTTTACTTTGCAAAAGTAGTACAGGTTCAAGCGTTGATAGCCATGATGATGCAGACAATTGTTCAACAACAGAAGACGCTATAATGAGGAATAAATCTCTAAAATCAGAAAGACTAAAGTTTTCTGAAATGAGTGATGGAAGTACCTCCGTGAAGTTTTCACCAGAAAACCAATATTTGCCTCCTCAAGAATCCCAATTAGTGCAATTCAGGAACAAGAGATCATATTCTACTACACGGAATACGAAGAGCTGTAAACAAAGTGAACAGAGACCTTATTTACAAAGTCACAGACTGTCAGCCCCAGCTATTGCTGTCTTCTCTGATACAGATTATACTTTGGAAGCTTCATCTAAGGCAGATCCTTTGTTATATTCTGCGTCTAAATCACTACAAGATTTAAATATGAGTGTAGAGCCTCCATCACCAACTGAAGATGATCTTCATGGAACTGAAGGATTTTCAAAGCAGGAATCAAAGGATTTCCTACAGGTTAAATCTAAACCCAGATTTCAGCAGAGAATGGCACAAACCAAGAAGCTTGCAAACTGCGATCCCAAAAATTCACAAAATTTTGCAGCAAGAACCCAAAGCAGCCAGTCTTTAAATGACTGTACTACTCAATCTCCATCATCCTCGCTCCACACAGCCCGCAGTTCTGTGGCTGCAGAAGCAAACGTCAATTTAAAGAGTAGTTCTGTAACTCAGTGTAGTGAAGGCAAAGTTGAAGAAGCAAGATATCAGCCAGAAACAGATTTATTTTTGCACGACAATAAAGATAGAATGCATTTTAGTTCAAGTGATATCAATCCATATATTCATCCATGGCAACGAGATGGGTCATGCAAGATCGGCTGGAAACAGTATGTTTTTGGAAGTGCAAGTGATGTCTCTTGCAATCAAATTCCTGTAAACCTGGAAAATCGTAAAGTTATGAGGTGTTCCAGTGTAGACAATGGAATGAATTCTCAAAATTCTCCTTTTCATTCTCATCTCAGTTCGTATGCTACAGCAAAAGTTTTATCGAGCACTTTAAGCAGCATTGAAGGTCAAGGATGGGACAATGCCAAACAAGATTTTCAACCTGCATACTCAAGTGACAGTACCAAGCAGTATAGCAACGTGTCCAGTGAAACATTGGAAACTAATCCAGAAAATAACACTGCTGAATTTGAGAATCCTTCTGCACAACCTGGTAACCCTTCAATGCAGGTTGATGAAATTGTACTGTTATATCCTTCTGAGTCTGAAAGGTCTTCCAAAAAACTAGGAGGGATTACATGTGAGCAGGGAACACAAACGGCAACTACAGGAAGGTGTAAGAGGCAGAGAAGACGTCAAAGAAGCTATACTGATGTTTCTGCAAGAAAGCAGGAAACAAACAGAGATCTGTTTCATCAGCCTTCTTGGACAAGCATGCAGAACCTGTCCATACATCTGTCACAGCTTCTTCAGAATACTTCTGAGCTTCTGGGAAACCTCTCCCAACAGAGCGTTATAGGCAGTGAGCAGAACACCAAAATCAACCAAAGAGGAACTGAAGAGGCTGTAAAGGCCACTAGATCAGATAGCTGCACTCAGACTACAGCAGATGTAGGCACTCAGACAGAGGTTTTGGAAGAACCTCAAAGGAAGCAGGAAGAAAAACAAGTGGAGGCAAAAATGGAAAATGAATTGAGGGCAGCTCAGGCAGTAAACATTGATTGGAAAGGGAGAGGTGCAGATGCAGTAGGTAAGATTCCCAAAAGGAAAGAGGAAACACTCTCTCTTGAAGAAAGAACACAAGAACGAACAGGGATAAGAAATCTGGGCAATCCTGACTTCTATGACAGTCTTGACAGCATTTTGGAAGACTCCTTTATGCGTCTGCCTCTCTTACCCAGAACCTCTGCTCCTGTCTTAGATTTTCAAAAAACATCATTAAATGCGCAGCAAAATGTTGCTTTTGGTAATACCAGATTTTCAGCTGTCACATCATCTTCGCTGAGCTCAGGGCAAGATGGTTCTTCATGCACTGTAGTTAGCAGCCCTACTGATAGTACCTCTCAATCTCCAGCATCTTACACTCCGGATAAAAGAAGTGTCAGCGAACTAGAGGTTCCAGCAGAAAGAAAATGTTCTTACAAAAACACCCTGCTAGTCGATAGGGCCTCTTCCCCTATTCTTACTCTCAGTGCTAGTCCCAGCAGCCAGACTGCTTTCAGCAGGTCCGCCTGCCCTCTTAAACCTCTTGGATATTCCAGGGATGGTTCAAGTCCCCTTCTCAACCAGAGACAGCAGAGGGCAGGCCTGCAGCCCAGCCTCCAACCTCACGTGGACAATTTTTCACAGACGGAAACAGACAGTGAGTCGAGCTCTTCGAAGGGCCATAAGGGCATAAGAAAGAAATCCGCAAGTTTTGCAGATAAGAAAGCAGCCAAAGAGCTGTTAGGACAGGATGGTTCAAAAGACTTGGAAGGACAGCAGAGTCTGCCTGTTGACACCCGCACTACTATTTGTGCAAAACGACTGTATCGCTCTAGTAGTGTGATGGAGGTGTCAGGCCACAGGCAAGTTCTAACAGGTGATCTCGGGGACTGCAGTCCACTGGCACCTTCTCTTCGTTCTATGTATGTCACGAGGGGAGGAAGAGGTTCTTCAGCCGGAATCGGACACGAAAAATACGTTGGTAATTCTGACAGTGCTTTGATTCATAACTACTCACCTCCAAACGCCGAGTTACTTTTTAATCAAAAAATTAGTGCCACTTGTTCAAGTAAGACAAATGCTGGTGCATCCTCAGAACCTCTGGTAGAAGCATCTTCTCTACAATTTCATGATTTCTTCTGGAAAAATGAAACCAGCTGTCCTCCCCTGCTCTCTGATGTGAGTGATGTGCAGACTTCCTTCCGGGACGAAAATACAGACTCTGTCACTGAGAGTGAGTGTGACACTGAAATTCCTCTCAACACAATTGCTGCTTTTGCAAAGCCCTACAGGCCTCGGAGCTACAGTCTCCGTGACTTACCCATACACAATAAATTCAGCAACTGGTGTGGCGTTCGGGGCAGCCCTTCTCCTTCCTTACTCAGCTTGAGTGGCAGTGTGACCGACCTACCCAGTCAGGCAGAAAGGACACCTCGAGGCACGCGAGCAGCAGAAATGGAAGGGAAGTCCCAGCTTTCTGATAGCAGGAGCAGAGAGATCGAGCGACTTCAGAGAGAACGCGCTCAGATCATGTCTGGCATCCACCTGGACCTGCACCAGCATCCCCTCACGGTGGAACTGACTGAAGCAAAGCTCAACCACGGCATCGGGGAAACGGACGCCCTGCTGAGGGTCCTTCAGAGCGGGACTGCAGATGACCTGGGGGCGATTCCGGTGAAGCAGCAACTTTATGAAAGGTAAATTACTTAAGAGTAGTGTTGTGTTGAGTATTTTGTGTACACTTCATGTACGCTTCTTGTAGCATAAATAACATTTAGTAATGTGCACTTAATCACTTAGTCACACTGAGTGTGAAGAGAGGTAGTATCAAGCTTATTTTATATACAGTTAAGTAATGCATTTAAGACAGTTTTAGGATTACTTGAAGAAAATAGGGAAAAGCATAAGACTCAGCGTTACCTCGTCATTTCTAGCAGCTAGGAGAGTGATCATGGGTATCTAGCGATTATGGGAATATGTTTCATTGGTTTATTGCAATGTAAAAATAATTTATATGGGAATCTCATGTCTCATGCATGCTTCTGTGAATAGATGCTGCTGCATGAATATGCAAAAACAATTTTTTAATCCCCATAAATATACAAAATAAGTTACGAAAAAAATCAAGATCCTAGATTCCTGCAGTTGGATTATGGAACTCACTTTAGGAAGCTGTTGCAACTAAAAAAATTAGGAGTAGCTACATTATTCTCTGTCCTCAGTTTACCTCTCAGCCATTACCAGCAGTAACCAAGACCCTCTCATGCATTTCCTGCTATTAAAAAAATCAGTGGAGTTCTAGAATATCTGCATCATCTGTCAGGATATGGCCAAACGGATATTTGCAAGGGCAGTGTATGGCATTAGATTCCTGTAAATTTTCTATTACAAAGCTAATAAATATTTCAGTCTTTTAAAAAAACAGAAAATGTAACTTTGCAGGGTGTATTTTGTCAGTCTAATCATGTTTCCCTGGCAGACACATGAGAACTATTGAAACTTTGAGGAAGGAAAGAGAAAAAAGGCTGCAAAAATACCAAAGAAGCCGAAGTCTGAGTCCTCAGAAGCATTTGAGTCTGTTGCAGACGCTGGATGCAAGTCAGAGGGATCTAGATCTGCCCAGCAGACGCCGAGAATATCTGCAACAGCTGAGAAGGGATGTGGTGGAAAATACCAGGTAGGGCATTAGAAACCTCTCTTTTGCCCTGATGTACGTTGCCAGTGCTCACAGTGGGTGCACGTTAATAGTACTGACAGCTGAGACTGCTGTGGCTGAAGAATTCTTCTCAATACAGGAGCGTTAAACTTTGGGGTAGAAAGTGCTTTCCAGAAAAACGTGTGTCTGATTTTAGAAAACATTCATTAAAATCTTCCATCTAGTTTGTTTCAGTCCATAACAAATGTCAAATTTCTTTTATGCACATGATATGTGGGGACAGCCAAGTATTTATACCCGAGTCATTATAGACTAATCTGTCTTAGTCCTTTACTAGCTTAAAAGCCACATGAAATAGTTAAATTTCATGTTTAATATCAAAAAAGTTCTGCAACTTGTTACCATTTAGAATTTGAATCTCTCATCCCTCACCATATCTTCCTTTGCCAGGAGACAATTATTTTCCCAACAGTTATTTTGCGTGCGATAGAGGTAACCTTAGATCTTATGGAGACCTGACTTAGAAACCGATTCAATTGTTGGTGTAATCTAAATGGTAAAATGGACTTACAGTCTGAATAATTTTCCAGGGTTGATGGCCATGCAGCCTTTAACGAACCAAGAGAAAATTTTTGGAGGCTATTGGGGTGGGGTTTAATTGCTTTTCTGGCAAGTTTTCCTGTTCTGTGTTGAAACAAAACATGGTATTTTGCCAGGTGACCTGACTTAAAGTAATTATGTGTGTTTTCCCCAATTATGTCCCTTTAGAGTTCAAGAACCAAAAAGAAGAAGCGTTCAGCATCCTTCAGACATTGAACTGTTGCTCCGAGACTACCAGAGGGCACGAGAGGAAACCAAAACTGAAATTGCAAGAGCCAGGGACAAACTTCGGGAGAGAGCTGAGCAAGAAAAAAGGCGTATTCGGGAGCAAATATTTTCTCAGTTACAGAAGGTGAGCATTACAGTGGGAACTGTTATGCATTATTCAGATCTATGTATTTTTTTTTTTAAGAGAAACTTTTCTATGGCTAAGAATTCTCCTGTTTGATACACATCAGTGTAGAAAAAAGTGAATTAAATGCAAATTTGTGCTTAAAAAAACCCCAGTAATACTGAACTGATACTGCTTATGGTTCTGAACTACAACTTTCTGAAGCCACATTTTATTTACAAGAAACTCTTGGTGTTTTCTTACTGGATGAAGGTTACACAGCCATCCCGTGGGGCATCTGCCCAGTCTAGGGAAGAGTCCTGAATTTTTATTTCAGTATATATTTAAACACAAAGGCCTTTATTATTTTCTTTTTTCTATTCCTCTTTTTATATTTTCCTCCTTGTGCATATTTGTCCTGTGGTTTTTTGTTTCTTCTGCGTATTTTTACCCATCTTGCACAGTCCAAGCATGTGCTTTATTTCTCCCAGAAGCAAGGACAGTACCTCGTTAGGAGGTGGCTGTTCTGCCCGGTTTCTGACTATATTTTTAGGCAGTAACCTCTTTCACTGCCTGACAGTGCAGCTACACTCCCAGCCGCAGCCCTCCTCTCCTCATACCTCTGTGTCTGCTACAAAATGGGAATGCTCATTTCATTGCTCTGCACCCTTTAAGGCACCTTGAATTCAGGCACCTCCAGTGGATAACTGGATCTTACTGCATCCGCTGCCATATTTTTTCTTGTGAAATGTAAACATACTTCACCTGACTTGGAAAACCAAACTTACAACTGCCCGTGAAAATATAAACCATCCTGAAGCTCTTGGCATTTTTCTACTTTCTACGCAATTTTAATTTCATCTTCTGGGTTGGCATTGAGAAATTGCATCAGTTAAAGTAAAATCTTCATTCTTTAACAACTACATTTGACCAGCAAGTTAAGTCAGGGGCTACTCAAGGCATAGGCAAAGAGTGACACGTGGGAGTGAAAAGAGGTATTTTTTTCCCTTTAAAAACATCTTAGCATTGGTTTGAGATCCTGGACTCTCCTGTGTAAAGAACAACAACAGATGCTGCATTTTCCCAGACTGTCAGGTTTTACGAGGTGCTTTGCTCTATGCTTTATGTGTGTAATCTTAGTCTTTCAAATGACCCTGTTTATTTACTACTTCCTGTACGGCAACAGCTTTTGTCCTCACAATCCTCCTTGAAAGAAAGTTGGACAACTTCCTATTACTCCTCTTTCACCTTTCAGGGCTGTTACTGATTTGGCTGGCTGTTGTGGAAGGGGGTCTGTGTGGCGTTCTTGTTTGTAACACTGTGGTACCCATTCCAGGAAGAAGCCAGGCTGAAGACTCTGGCGAGTACAAGCACTTTATGTACAGGCTCCAGCCTCAGCCTCTCCTCTGGCCCAACGTCCGGCTACAACAGCAGCAACACTGCCACCTACACTGCCAGCAACCCCGGCAGCCAGGAGGGACAGGGAACAACCTCGGGGACTGCGTCTCCTGATGCTTCACCAGTAACAGATAACGTAAGTACAGAGAGATGGTTTTGAGATGGTTCATATTCTGTCACAGCTGTTGAGCAGGACAAGTTTGTGTCACTAGTGCACAGCCAGGTGACCATGGGGTGGAGGGAGTGTGACCATGTAATTGCAAAGGACAATGACACTTATTTTTTTGAGTGGTGTTTTTTTTTTTAAACTCATAAAACCCCAATAGCGTTACTATTGCCCGTAATGCCACTATCTGTCAAATGTTTTAGAAACAATAAGCCTTTTCTTGTGATAAACTAGAACCTGATATTCTCAGTGATGTATACATTAACTTAAGAGTTTGTGTGTGTGAACATGAACTTTCCTGGTTACTTTTTGGTGTATGCATCAAAACTCCCACTTGGTTTGCTGCATTTCCCAAGTCAAGGTATAATTTCATAACCAGGGGGAAAGGCAAAGGAGTTAACTTATCATAAAGAAAAGCTTCTAGTCTTGCAAGGAGTTGCTACAAATAACCCACTTGCTATGTAACATAATTTATTTTTCCCAGTTCACACCAAAACCTTCCACTTCTGCTCTTTCTTAAACCAGGTGTCTTCTGGAAATCCTTTGTTTTCAAGAGATACAAGAGGTCGTTCAGCTGTTAGAAATAGTCAGCTTTATGTGTTAGAGCAACTGCAAAAGGATTCAACATTTGGTAAGTAAAACATATGTTGGCTTATGTTGGAGTTTGTATTCCGAAACCTAATGACATGCGTCATTTATGCCAATCAAAATTTTATTTGAGTCTAGGTATTTTGAAGATGTCCCTACCATTACAGGACTTCAGAAAAATACTGCCAGCCTGTAACCAGGGCTTGCTTAGAATTTCTTGAAAAAATAAAGAGTGACTTGGTCCCTCTGAAGTTGGTCTTTTGATGCGGTAACGTCAAAGGACAGTGTTCTGAGAGATGTGAGGATAATGCTTTGAGTGAACCAAGGCAGCGTGTGGGGGACTAACGCTGCAACAAGTACGGGATTTTATGTGCAAGTTCTTATTTTTATCCTCAAGACCGGTGTCACCTTTTAAATCTTTAAGTTATTTTATTAGCTTATATTTATATTAGTAAATTTATTTATAATTTTAAAAAATTTATTAATAATTTTTAAAAATATATTTATTATGTTAGTAAAATATATTTATATTAGCTTTATATTAGTAAATAACTGTTAAACTTGAGTAATGCAAGATGTAACTGCAGTGCAATTACCAATACATGGATTGTCTAGACAAGGGATGGTATCTCCTTCTTTTCTTCATCAGGAAGGTGGATCGGGTGCTCCAATGGAAGGTGTAAGTCCCTACAACTGCAGAATAGTGGTGGGTTTCCTTTTTATTTATTTCCCTACAGCTTTTTGTTTTGTTTCCTGCAGAAGCCAGCAGAATTCAGCCACCCCTTCCTTCCAGTAGCATCAGCTGCAGGTTCACCCATGGATTAACTATTTCTGTCAGCTCCTCTTCAACAAAAGGATACCAAGACCTATCCAAGCATATCCTGGCTAATGCTACCACTGAGGTCAGTAAATAAGCAGCATTTTCACTTATTCCTGTGCCTCCTACTGGAACTTGTAGCAAAAACGGGTGGGACAAGCCTTGTTGTTCTATACTACCAATAGTTACCCGTTTGTCAGTTAGAGAGACACACTGAGGCATCTTAAATGGCAGGGGAAAGCGAGCCAGGGTGCAGCGGTGAGGCTCAGAAGAGACTGAAATGTTTGAGTGAAGTTGGTGAAACTCTCTAGCATCCAAGAATTCCTCCAGTGCAAGTTTTAGGTGACAAGACGTGTGTAGTTAGAATGAAAGCGTACCAACTTCATCATTCAGAGCAGGTAGAATCACTTCAACATCGTTTGGAAATACATACTCTTCCCATATCCCTTTTTCTCACAACAGTTTAGGTTAGTATACAGGCTTTGGCTTTTATATATGTGTGTGTGAGTGTGTATTTATATACCTCCTCCTTCAGCAGGGACTATGACAGGTGGGTTGGTGTGGCTGTTAATACTCCCTAAGGATTAGCAGCACTGTGAACTTGTGGGAAAGCCAGCTTCGTAGTTTGAGTAGAAGATAGTGTAGCAGCGCGTAAAAGCTGAACACAGCTTTACAGTTGATGCAGCTTTGTCTTACCTGTATCTTTGTCACTGTTTTCCAAGGTGATGGCAGCATGCTCCCATAACCTGAGGAACCTCTACACCTGCCAAGCAGCAGCTGGTTGGAAGTAAGTTTATGGCAGGTCTTTATAATGGGAGGCCTTTTTATGTACTTGGCCCTCTTGTGAGCAAACGCTTTTCATTTCTCTTTGATAGATACCAGTGTACAGAAAAAGAGGTGCTGGTTTACTACAAAGTCTTCCCTTCAGCTACAAGGCACGGGTTTCTGGGCGCAGGAGTGATAGAACGACCTCTTCCCTACGTGTGGGGACTGGTGAGAGATCCTGGCAAAAGGCACCTCTACGACAGAACTATCAACACAGCGCGAATACACAAGAAGGTGACCAGCCATATTCAGCTGGGTGAGTATCAACACTATCTACTGGCCACCATTATCAGTAGGTACCTTCTTAGCTCCGGTCGTCAGCCAGGAAAAAAGTTAGAGGCATCTTACTTCATTTCTTTAGGTTTAAATAAACAATTCCATTTTTTAATATTTGTAATATTTTTCCAAATTAAAAAATATACGCCTCGCTGCAGCTGGAGACTCTGTTTTGAAAGTCAAAATGATTCTTAAGTGGCCTGAGAAAGCATCTTAGTAACGCATTACAGCATATTAACTACAGCTTTTAGGCAACAAGACGTCAAAATAATATACTGCATATGTATTTAAGGGGTGGGGAAAAGTAGTGACAAGTTAAAGCTGTCAAAAGTCTAATTCCTCTTTTTTTGTTGTTCTTGGGTGGTTTTTTTTTTCATAGTGTATTTAGTGACTGATACCTCCCTGTGTTACCTAAAGCAACCCCGGGATTTCTGCTGCATTACTGTAGAAGCCAAAGAGGTAAAGTGACCGTTCTCTCTGAAGCCTGGAGAAGTAATAGAGGAGTAATTGTTCTGAACTCATGGTGCAAGGACAGGGGCGAGAAAGAAGCCTTTGTCACCTCTCCGGCAGCGCCAGTGTAAAAGGAAGAGAAGCCATGCTGATGTGACAAGTGAATTACGTATAAAAACCTCTTGTGCATGACAGTTGTCAACCAAAGCCCATTAGGCAGTAATACAAGTGTTACTGAGGATATTCTGGTTACAAACATGCAAGATTGTGACAAAAATTATTTCATAAATAACATGAGAAATATTATTTCTTATTAACATGAGAAATATGGCTCATGGCAAACAGAAAACCTTACTATATGAATATAAAATGTTTCAAATTGTCATTTTGACACTTTGTCCTGTGCAGGAGAACTTGTCTGTCTTGGCCGTTCAGTCTGTCTATGACGCATCCATGCCTCACCCTGGGAAAGAAGTGGTGAGAGGGGAGATCTTGCCAAGTGCTTGGATACTGGAACCTGATGTGGTGAACGGAAGAGATATCACCAGAGTTATTTACATGGCACAGGTAAGACTTTGCTCTACATCCAACTGTGAATGCAAATATTGGAGAGCTGGTGAGTAACAAAAAATATAATCCTTATGTTACAGCTCCACGAAGTTTATGAAGTGACCATAAAAGCCACCTCTGCACTGTGTCTCTAACGCAGAGAGCCTGTTGTTAGCATTGTGCTTTAGCACACGGTCAAAGTTTTTACAGCATTTGAAGCTGCTCCCTTGGATACCAAGACTCTTCTGTAATGGTTTATTAGCAATTTTAGCACATGGTGTGTTCTCACATGGTGAGCCAGTAATGGAGAGTCTTGTTTGCATTTTCATCTTGCTGAAGACCACCTTGGGTTACACTATTTTCAAAACACATGGAAATACTTACTGTTAACTTTTTCTAACTGAAGCCATTAATTCTTCACACTTAATAGAGAAGTTACCCTTAAAAGAGAAGCCAAGATTAGGATTCCAGTTAAGCAGAAAAAAATCCTGCCGTGTATTTCTTACAGACTCATCCAAAAAGCAGGCTCTTTGAGACAGTGGTACCAAGTACTTAAAAATGTCCAGAAGAGAATATTGTAACGTGTGTAATCTATTTTAAAGTGCTTATCTAAGAGCTAAATGCATTAGTCCTTTAAACTTATCTGTATAAAATGTGTTTTTAAGATACAATTTAAAAAATATTATCTTTAAATGATAGCATTTATAGCATATGCATTTTTGCAATGCATATGTGTAATGTATATGCATTTTTAAATGTTACATGCATTTTATATTTACATTTTAAATTTTGTATTGCATTTCAGTATATGCATATACATTTTCAGTAACACTGTATCTGTCAAACTCGTAATATTTAACCCGAGCTCAAACTCAAAAGCAGTGTGGGTCGCACCTGCTGAGAGTAACATCAAATAGCAAAGCTTTGAAAGTCTGTGGAGTTCTGGGGAGGAAGATACAAACCGCACAGTAACGACGGCATTTGGCTGTAAACTACTTTTGTGCTTAACGCAGACTCGCAACAGCAGAACTATCCCAAAGCTAAAGAGTTGTTTTGTTCAAAACCAGGTACCAACCGCAACACGTGGCCTTTCTTCTCATTCCTGCAGGTGGATCTTGGTGCCCCAGCCATCCCCGCGAGGCTCCTGAGCTCCATGGCCAAGCGACAGCCCCTGGTGATCGCCCGACTGGCACACTTTCTGGCCAGTTAGGGTTTGGTACAAAACTGGACGCTCCACAGCAGCTGACAGCTCATGCAGAGACACAAGCACCTGTAAGGGTAATGTAAAGCGCTGGCTGAGAAGACAGTCACAGTCAAGCCTCCAACTGCTAACGTTGGACTATACAAAAGTCAAGTTAGACAAAAAGGATCATTTATTTTGGCCAGTGCTGCTCAGAAGAAACCCAGCAAGTTTTACGGGGAGCCTGTCCTCCTGGAGACAGCTGTGGAAAGCTGCATGGCTCAGCAGGAAGGTGTGCTGGCTCTAGGAAGAGACTTCTCTTTACAACAGCCAGTATCTTACAGGCAGAAGTCTATTATTTAATTTCTGTTTCCAGGGAGCTTCAAAGATCAACCTTCTTTAGGAAAGTTTAGGCAGCAGTGGGGAAAACGGCAATAGCAGCAATGAAATGCAGTTACAGACTGGAACCAGGACATGTGTGGCCTGAAACCTTGTACCAGCTCTTGCGTAGAGCTGCAAAGCCACTTTCTAATGTTGAGCTAAGTATGGAATGCAGAATTCCTGACGGTGCAGATAAATCACTCACCTTAGCTAGGCTGGCTGCACTCCCCTGCAGAAGGGAAGGTAAACCAGCACAATATCCACCAGTCACCCCACACCCTGGACAGATTTTTCTCCTGTCACTGGCTGACCAGGCGCAGCCGGCGTACGGTGCACTGGGCAGCATCGGTGGGAACCACCACGCCTCAGGACACAGTTCTACTGCACTGCAGAATCAGGTGCTTTCAAACAAGGAAACCAAACTGACAGTTGTAAACAGTGACGCTTTGTCGTTAATAAGGAGTAGTAGTGATTAATTAGCTTGTTTCTAGAATTTAGATCCTGCAAGTAAGAGCAGCTTTTTCCATCAGTCCTTCTACACTTGTACCCAAACGCATTAAGAGTTGAAAGTGGAGCCTGGTGGGAGTTGTAGCGCACTCCCTTTGTTGGTGACAGCTGTCCCACTGCAGCCAGCACCAGCTCTTACTGTTTAATTACCTCGTGGCATTTCTGTTGAGCTCAGTCCAACAATCCCGCTGCCAGGCTTCACACCTTTGTTCAACGCGCTCCCTGGTTTGGTCACACGTTCCTAAAATTAAACAAAACCACAACCAGCTCGAGTATCTAAATAAACTTCATTTAGGTTTTCAGCACAACAGTAAAGAATCACTTTAGGTATCTCGTCTAAGCAATAAGAAGATGCTATGATATGCTTTCTTTAGCTCAAAAAGGCCCACGTTGTTCAAGAAGCTGTTGCACTTTAAATTTGTCAAGTAAGAAATAATGTATTCAAGCATCCACCTTACCCGAGTCCGCGCCTGCTGCTTTAACGCAGTTACTGTCAGTAAAAGGGGCATTTTCCCAGCATAGGGTGACCTTGGCTGCACCTCCCACCTTTGAGTGCAAGAGCCGAGATCTACTTCTACTATATCTTTGCACAGGTGTCATTTTGGCTCTCAGCTTCTATGTTACTTCCTGTTGTTAATGTACTAAGTTTTAAAAGAAAATAGAATAGCTATTTTAAATTGATATTTAAGAAAATAGCAGTTTTGAGACATACCAGCCCAAGGCTACCCCTGCCCTTAAACTATACCAGGAGGATAACAAAACCTTTCACTTAACAATTTGCTTTATCTTATCTAGATGGTCATGGTTACAAACAACTGTACACCAAGCTATTACTGCTCTTTTTTTTGGTGAGGCTCAGCCTTTTCTTAAAAACCTGCCTGCTAAACACGGTTAAAGTGTCACAGATTTTCCATAGCCCAAGGAAAAAGGGGCAACCCGTCAGAAAGTTTTCCGCAGCTGAGCGAAAAGACAGATTTCCAGATTTGCAACCAGTCACAGAGCCCTCCCTCTCCCTCCCTTTTGGTGGAAACCAGGAAAGGAAGAGAACAAAGTAGTACTTAAATGCCCTAGAAAACCTGAGCAGGAACAGCAGCCCAGTGAGTTGGCTGAGTCCCTGGAATTCCGGCGGAGGCAGGGTAGGTCTGCATGCTGCCCACCACGGATTTGCTCAGTGCTTTGCTTTTTTTCCCTTTTATTTTGGACACGGCACTAGTGATAAAGCAGTTTTTGTAGGAAAAACATCTAGGGGGACTCCTGTTGATCAACAATACCAGTGCCTATGAAGGATAATGTCTTATTGTACAGTGCATCAGATGTTTATTTTTATATATACATAAGATTTTTTTCTATGTTTACAAATTAAGTTATTTATATATGCTTGTTTTGAAGCGTTTTTATATGCTATCAAAGCTAAGTTTTATTTTTATTGGTATTGAATTAATGTAACTTTTTTTTTTAATACAATCTTCAATTGATACTAAAAAGCCTATTTATATAAATGTTTTCTTTTGCAAATATAACATTTTATGGTACCTGTTAAAGTACGGCATTGGTTTGTTTGAAGGGAAGAAATCAAAACCCAGCAAATATCTAATTTGTTAATCTACAAGGGGCAAAACCCAACTTCCTGTAAGTTACTGCTGAGCAGTAGATGAGCAAACCAATTGTGTTGTACCACCTACTGCTGCGTCTCTGCTCTTAATCAAGATTGCTATTTTCATATCCACAATAAATGGTATTTTCTACACAAGGAAACGTGCCCCACGTTATTTTGCTCCAGCCTAAGGTACCCACCTATGGAACTGTCCTGGATGGACGGAGAAATAACAGAAAGGCTCGTGACAAGAGGTGGTCTCTCCTACTTACCTGCTGAGGAATAGGGAGAGTCAAGAAGCCAGTCACTGCTTAAACTTGGTTTCTGTGATGCCTTGTCCAAGCAGCAGGGGTTTCTGTTTTGTAGCAAGGCACTGGCTGACGCTTCCTCCCGAGTCCAGTTACACGACTCCTCTCACCTGCACGCCCAGAAGGAAGTTAACATAATGCCATTTTTCCTCATTTCGCAGTAGGGAAGGCTAAGAGAAGGCAGGCTTGAAGCACTGGCAGCGTGAGGAGTCAGCCAGCCTGGTGGGGCGAGGGCCAGGCATCCCCCTGAGAGCGGTCCCACCGCTGAGCGCCCCTATGCAGGGCGTCCTAAGATGTAGCTACCAAGCCAGGGGTCTGTCTTCAAGGAGCGAGCGCGGGAAGCCCGGGGACTAGAGTAACAGCACTAAGATGTAAGAACATAGAAAAGAGGTGTTTCTTACCTGCTGGCTCCTGCTGAAGAACTGCCTGCCTTCTGCCCAGCAGGGCACGACTGGGCTCATGGGAAGGAGTAAACTGCTCCTGGGGCTTGCCTAGCTTTTAAATAAAAATTTCCAAGCCTGTTGTATTAGAGACAGATAATTGGGGAACTTTGATGTCACACAAAAAGCTGTGGCCACAGTATCCATGCAAACAGTATTAGAATAGAATGCCCAAATAAAGTCAGATCCAGGGCCAAGAGCACCTTTTTAACCATTATGGATTCCAGCCCCTTCCTCCTTCCACCACATCACACCTCCTGCGCCTTAATAACAAAATAGTTATGTTATTTCGATACAAGCAAAGCAGCAGGAGGCCAGACAGCAGAGATCACAACACTTTCTCTGCCCCGTGCTTTGTGGCAAGACACCATTTTTTTGTACTTTACCCTAGTACAAAGAGGCACTCTCTCCATATATATGTCTACACATATACAGATATCTCAACAGCTTGAACACAAAAGAGGACATTGAATCATGTTTATTATGGCAAACAACAACTTTTGATTGAGATCCGCAGCAAAAGGTCACGTAACACTCAGCCCCAGGGAGGGGGCACGGTCCGACGCGGTGGGATGTCAGTTTGTAATACCCTGTCCTGGCTGCAGACACAGCCACCCGCTGCCCGGCCCCTCTGCGCCCCTCACCTCAGAAACCCCCAGCAAAGAGGGATGGACCCCTCACCAAACCCCTCACCGCGTGGGGCTCAGGAACCAAAAGTCAACAACTAGCACTGGTGTTGGGCTACGGTTTCTCTCGCTGTAGGACATATTTTAACAGAAGCCACAGTTCTACCTTATTAGTTCTGTTTGTGGTTTCTCTTAAAACACCGACTCCAAGATGTCACCTTTTCTTGCCTTACAGAGGAAGAGGTAAGTTAATGAGCAAGCTAAAAAGGCCTGGCCTTCATTTTGTCCAGACGTTGTTCTTATGTATCACAGTATGTGCTTTCTGGAAAAAAAAAAACAAACAAAAAACCTCCCCAAACCCACACTGAGACACTCCTAGAAAAAGGATATAACATCCTCACTGCTATGGGGAAAAAAAAATTTAAAAACTCCCTCAAGACAGCTAATGAGCCCCTACTGCTATTCTGCTGCCCGCCAGCTGTTCCCACCCCAAAGCCCAGTTTGGGGAAACACTTGAGGAAGGGGGTGTGTGTGTGAAAGGGAAGTCACACCTGTGGTGGTGAGCTACGCAGAAGGGCAAAGAACACCGACTGTCCTCCACGAAAAGCATTCCTTTCAAAACCTGCTCTGCAGAGGCTGTCACAGCGCGTGGTCACTACTGGCTTTGTCTGTTCTTCCAGGCTGGAGTTTTCCTGCTGCAGCACTTCCTGTCTGATAAAACCCAAACTCAAGGCAAGAAGGATTATAAAAAACAGTGAATATCAGCCAAATGCTATTTATGTTCACATCCTATAAAAGTGTCTTAAAAAATACTGTCATCTGTCTTCAGTAAAAAATATAAACAGATATTTTCTCCCTTATTTCTATTAAAAAACCCTGGAAATTACAAGTCTCCTTTCCCAGAGGAGATGGAAAAACACTTAAGCATCTCCATCCTTTAAGAATAATGCCATCAGTGTTCTGGTGTATATATTTAATATGGTTTAACTTCTAAAATGAGTCTTAAAAAAATTAAAATCAAACCTTTGAAATTGAGCTTGCAATGAAAAATAAATATAGGCTCATCTCCACATCATACAAGTTCACATTCTCCCACCCTGACAGACCTCCTGGTCTTTGTTACGCCAGCGTGAGAGACCCCATCAGGTTAAGAGGAGGGAGAGCCACCAGGAAACCATCTCTCTGATCACACAGTGAATCAGTCCACGTGAATCAATTCCTGGGTTTGGCCAGAACCTGTTGCTGCACAAATACAAAAGGTGTCTATGGGTCTAAAAAAACAGCTGCTTTGAGCCACGATCAAGGTGCTTAAAGGACTTTTTACTGGGAGATCTGTTTGCTGAGGTAAACCTTTCAGCATAGTCACCACGGCAAAATGTCCACGAACAGAAAGACCAGTGCAGGTTTTGCACAAAGTGATGTCTTATCTGCAGTGTCCTCCCGGCGAGGAGCTCACAACGCATTCAGAAACACAAAAATTCCATTTGCATCTTCAGTAGTAAATTTTGTCCAGAGGGAGTCCATCTCCACTAACTTTGTGCTGTCACGGTACCTAGAGACCGTCTGGTCACCTCACAAGGGCTAGTCCTGGTCTCTTCTATATGATGTTCCGATACAAATACTCTGGACAGCATTTCCAGTTCTTTTAAGAAATCCTGTAATAAACAGATACAAACCAGAGAACCCTTATTAACAATTGTCAACAAAGAGGCTTAACTTAATTTTTCTAGTAAAGAACTTTACAAGGTTAAACATGTTGATGGTTTTCCAGTGCAGAACCCGAGACAGGCTACAAAACTGACCGCAAAGATGAACGCCTGGAGGTCTACGTGGTCAGTCTCCCTTTTAATCCCCAAACCCTTCTCAGAGAAGATCACTGCCACAGTCTAAACATCTCCAATATGCAAGTGCTCACACTCAGCAGGCTTGAAATACTGCCCATTTTTAGCAGGGGAGCTGGGCAGTTTCCTACATTTTAATTCTGGGTAGAACAGTCCAACTCCTCTCCCGTTCTGGCGGTGGGAGGCAGAGAGGTCTACGCGCAAGTCAGTTAAGACCCTTCCCCACGTGTCGTGCTCGGCTGGAGCACAGCAAACACATTCAGGCTGGAGCTGAGAGCCGGTAACTGAGCCAACTTGGAAATGTTTCCGCTGCACAGGAAATGCTGGGATTCACACAGGGACCGATTTTCAACCACAGAGTAGTAACAGGAGCACTTGATGGAAGCCAGTCCTTCTGCTGGATTAAGCAGGAACTATGGACAGGGAAGGTTATGGGCTCCATCTACACGAAACTTTATGTTTATGTGGCTTTACTTCTTATTTCACTTATTGTTCACACGCATCTCATTACTTACTGAGGGCCAAGGGAGCTCCTGGAGGCTCTTCAGGCAACTCTCTATTTCACCAGTTCTCATTAGTCCATGTTCTACGAGACCATGAAGCATGAAAAGGAACAAATCCCACTGCAGAAGAGAAAAAAATAACCCAGTATTGTGTGAACAATGGTTCATACGTGGTATCCTACCATAAAGTCTCAACATTCTCAGTTTCCAAACACACCAAGTATTTAATTCTTGTGTGTTAAAGAACAGCTTGAAAAATTCTTTTCTTTACCTTCTGAAATAAGCTGGTTTTAGCCTGCAACTACAACAGGGCAATTTTCAGCTCCATAGCTGGGGATCTTATAATAATGAAACACGTGCAAAAATAAAAGCTGATAAAAGACACATGGATGCAGCCAACTACAAAATCACACGTGTTCAGGCCTCAATCCCGCAGGCCAAACGGGCCATTTTGCCCTTTGTTCCTAAATTAAACCGTGCCTTCCCGACAGCCCCCAGACAGGTATCGGGCCCTGACAAGTAGGATGCAGTCCCCTTTCTCTCTGCCCCTGCAGGAAGGAGGCCAGCTCACAGCAGAGCAAACCCTGCTGCCCTCGCTCCCACGAGCCACCCCTCACCCCGCGGGCAGGCACAGCCTCCTGCAGGGACATACCCAAGCAGAGCAGACAACCAGCAGCTCCACAGGTGGGGATGAGCTTTACCTCTCGCTGCTTAACGTCCGCGAGATAACTCATGTTCTTCCTGCTGAAGATCAGCCGCACAGGAACAGGCGTCCCAAAGTCCTCCTTCCAGACAGAAAGCATCAGTTTCAGAAGGCCGTAGGTGGGATTATTCTTTATACGCAGCCTCTCGGAGCTCTTCTCTGGGGACTTGAGCCTGAGATTCAGAGGAACACGATCTGAAACTGTAGGAAAAGGAACAAAGGTGAACCTCTGCGGCTGTAGTATTTTCCTTTTACTTCATCATCGTGGTCCAACAGCACATTCTGCATAGCTGGTATCTGAACAATCACTGAAGTAAGAACACTGTAAAGCAGTGAGTGTAAAGCAGTGAACCTTAGAGGCCTGGAGTTTAGAAATATGCAAAATGATGAACTTTGAAATCACAAGAACAAGTATCACATCAGAAGATGTGATCACATCTATACTAGTCAGATAAAGAATACCTTTTGGTCAGCATATAGCCCCACGTCTTGAAAGATGACTGAGTAAATAAAAGTCAGTCTAATGTTCAATAAAAGAAGACCTAGGTGTTACTCCAAAAGAAAGGAAAGTAACGCAGCAAACCAACATTTAAATCTACAAACAGATTAAATAGTTGTTCATAGTCTTGCCTATATGCAGAGCTGCATAACTTCATGCAAGTGAAAGTAAAGTCAAACAGTGTTTAACTGCATCTAAACACACACAGAGGGAAGTTACCAGCTCTTCCTTGGTACAGACTAATGGAATGGGGCAGATTTACATTGCTGCCCCCCAGAATGACATTTCACAATATTCAGATGCAAACTGCTTTCTGAGAGAATGAACCATGTATAAAACTTCTCAAAAAGGTTTAAATCCAGGAAATTAGAAGGTTGCCCAGGCAGAAGACACCTGCATCCAGATCACTAACTCCTGCTGAGAAAAACATTGTATTTAACACATTAAAGCAAGAGAAAATAACTATCCTGAAAATGCTCACAGAAGTCACAATACACAGAAAACAAGCTTTTTCCATTCTCTCCACAAAGAGCCACAAAATATAATTTAAGGGAACAGGCCTGCTTTTAGGGGGAAAAAAACCCAAAGAAACACATAAGCTGCAACTTCTCAGAGGCAGAAATACTGGAAAACATATCACATATTTAAATTAAGGTATCAATAAATAAAAAACAATGGAGATGTGAATAGAACACCAGATGTGAAGGACAGGTAGTCACAGTATAATGCTGTCTGGCAGAAGGTGGAAGGGAACAATAGCAACCACCCAAATTGACAGAAAAAAAATTTGCAGACTCAATGACACCAAAAAGACTTAAACATCCATGAGCTCTAAATAGTGAAGTCTCTGACCCCAAGGATTTAAGAGAACTGTCATAAACTGTTTAAGACTGAAGTCTGTTATCATGACTGACTTACCCAGCAAAGAAGCCAACTCAACCGTGCACTTTGCCAGCTGCTGTTCTGATGTGGGACACATGAACTGGAAAAACACACACAAAAAAGTTGTATCTTTGTCCCCATAAGTGCAGATTGGACTCAAGAGGGCTTCACAAGGGACAAAAATATCAGAAAAGAACATGTAATTTACAGAAAGAAGCACAGAGCTGTAATCAGAGGACCATTAAAGACTGAAAGACAAGAAAAGATGCTGTATGAAAAGAGGATCCACAAAGTATGGGATCCTCCAGCATCCAAAGTATCTGTAAGTACGAAGCAGATCTATACAGTATGAAAACCACAGTGCAACTTTGTCACATCTGAGCTCAGACAAAAAACGCTGAGCTGAACTCAACTCTGTGGCAAGGCAAGGCAAGGCAAGCTAACAAGTTTACAGGTAAGACAGCTCAAAGCGGTCCAAGAAAGAGCAGTTTTGATGTTTCTTTACTTCTAACCTTTCTGCATCGAAGCGTCTGGCTCAGTCTTCCCAGCAGGCACTCCAGCCAGACGTAGTCAATCACTTCACCCTCATCCCGCGGGCCCACAGCCACACACAGCACATCCTTGATGAAAAAGACAGCAGTAATTCATTCACCTATTAGTGTCCTGCACTTCCAGTTCACAGACAGTCCTCAGGTCCTCATTAAAAAAAAAAGAAAAAAAAAAAAGGAAGTAGAATCAGCTAGTCCCCTCCTCACTTCATAAGGCTGCATTTTTTAGCACCTTGCCTAGGTCTGATTTTCTACCATAGTTCTCACTAATGTTATGAAGTTAATGAGGGCAACCAGTTCATCTTGCTTAAAAGAAACTAGCTCTAAAGCTCTGGATAGATCTGACAGTGCAGCAAAGCAAGCCGAGGGTAAAAGTGCTACAGAAATCCAGAGTTTTCTCACATGGTCAAGGCAGCTTCAGTGTCAATAAAAGCTGAGTATGAAGAGCACTAATATGGTTATGGCATGAAAACCAGTTTAGCGAAGTTTACATGTGGTAATCATGTAATCATGGTAATCCATCACCAGCAATTTACCACCCAACCTCAGACACCAAGGATGGAAATCAAAACAATTAAAAATATATTTTAAAAGCCCCATCTGAAGAGGCCACACAAAAATATCTTCAAAAAGCAACAGTTTACAGAAAAATCCTCTGGTTTCATCACACTCCTTACCCTTCCTCAAGTAAGAAAGCATTAAAGGATGTGTACTCGTTCTTACACAATTGCTGGGAACACAATGACAGTGAGATCCAATATTATTGCTCAAAAGAAAGAAGCAGCAACAAAAATAGGCAGAATGCATAATGGTAAAAAGTGAGGTTTTTAGAATTATTTTCCTCCTGAGTTACTCACACAGGTTATATAATTGCATGAACTTTTCAAGAACAGTGACCTTTTAAAAGCCTGGGAGAAGAGACCAAAATGTAATTCGAACCAGCTTAAATAGAAAACTTCTTGGATCTAGGGTTGAAACCAAGTCCATAGCATCACTTTCTTTTCAAGGTATTCTGTTTCTCCCTAATGAAGCTGAGTGAAGGTGCAGATGCAGACTGGCAAAAAATCTTTCAGATTCATACAGACTCATCTGACACTGAATCCAATGTAGAATTCCTAGTGTATAAGATGGTGTCTATAATTCCTGGTGTCTACCAAGTTCTTCAGAACTGAAAGGACCAACAGGAAATACTCTCAATGGAGACCAGGACACTCTCCATAAAAAGAGCAGGTCTACAAAAATGTAGCTGACCTGCTGTGCTGACCCTGCAGCATACAGCTGCACCCAACGCTCACCACCCCATGGTTTCTATGCTACACCCATCAAAAAGGTGACTGCTGGGCTGCCATAAATCCTGTATGTGAGACAGTACTCCTCACTGGGAATCTCTGACCTACACACAGACAGCGAACAGAGGGATATAAAAAAAAAGCATGAGACCTTTCCACTCTGCTTCCTAAACACTCCCCACAGCCAGTTCCTTCAAACTAGAACATCCCCTTTAAAAAAAAACACAAACAAACAAACAAAAAAAAAACACAAATAAACCCCACCATGAAAACTAGAAAGGGAGTTAGAGAAAGGCAGCAAGTTAACAGTCTGTACCTTAATTTCGTTGATGATATGGGAGGGAAACGGCACACAGTGCTGACAGCCTGGAGGGCAGTCCCGTCTCAGCTCCAGAGCATCCTCGCCGGGCAAGGGAAGTCCTGGGACTTTCAGCATCCTGTTGAAGGTTGCCTTCACTTCTCTCTTGATGAGCGCTACAAAGAACAGGGAACAAATCCTGACTGCTTCCTGCTTTTCTCTCCAGTGAGGCAGGCAACTGTTTGTAAACACTACCTTTACTTATCCTCCCATTCCAAGGGCTGTAGGGAAAGGACGGTTTATACTTTCAAGCTCTTCTCACTCTAAGCTCCCATTATATTTAACTGGCAGAGGCACAGGTGCAGCCACCCGTTACCACCAGGTACCCACTGGCAGTTCATCTCATTTTCCATCAAAATATTTCAGCGGGTTTAATGCACACAGCAGCTAAGCCAGGAAGCAGTGCCAAAGTAGAAAGCTGAATCAGCATGAGCGTACCAGTTCAACTACTGTGCCCACGAAAGCCATATGCTTTCTACCAAAATAAGTTTTGACCAGCATCCAAGACACTAAACTCCTGCTGCTGCAAGTGGTGCTGGATATGATTCCCCAGATTCTTGGCACAACCTCCTGCAACAGTGGACTTCCAGAGATTCTGCAGAGTTGCCAGGGCACTATTACAGAGCGAAGGACTAGAGTTGCTTTCAGCCTGCTGAGAACACACCCAGCCCAAGAGGTGTTTGTTTCACAGAAGATTTCAGAAGCGCTCTGTACACGTGGGCCATAAGGTGACTTGAGAGAGCAGCTGTCTATCCTATGCTTTTAAGTGCTACGACAGCTTCAGCCTAGATGACATTTTCAGAAGCAGCTTTCCACAGCATTCATTCTCACCATCCTACGAGCCTCCGTAACTAAAAATCACTTACATGGGCCAAGCCTGAAAAGTCCCTGAAGAAGGTTCTTGGAGCTAGAAATCATTCCTCTTAATCCTAAACAAGGAGGGACAGAGCAACTGCATGCTTCCCACTAAAAGAAAAACGAGTAGGACCAAGTACTTTATAACACTGGAATAAATTCTACCCCTTGATCTCAAAAAAAAAAAAAAAAAAGTACAATACACAGGTTAGAAGCCCCTGTTCAGGGCAAGGAGACTCACCTGCAATGTTGGCAGAAAGCCAGCCACAGGCTTTCTCAGTAGCCAGCTCCACCGCGATGTCTTCTGCACTACTTAAAACCTTTACAGGGAGGACAACAAGTGATAGGAGAGTTACTACCAGCCACAGCACTATGGTCAGCGAGAAGTCAGAAGGAAGTCTAGAGGGAAAAGGCTTCATTTTGGCATGCACCGTTTAGGCAGAGCACCCCCACCTCTGTGGGAACTGATACTTGGAGCAACAGGACTGACTCATTTTGATTTCCCAAACCCCATTAACTCTTGAGGAAGCTGATGCTAAAACAAAATCATTATCTTTGCAAGACAAGTGCAATTTATACACTCATCTAGTCTCAACGGTTAGCTATTGGCTAGAGTATCACTTTAGCCAGAATACCCAGGGCAGCCTGGCAGAGGTGACTCTTCTTAGCTATTAGTCCTCACATGAGGGCATCAATAGATTCCATTGTCCTTAGCTATTAAGGGATAAATGAAGCAGTAATGGAAAAATGGTAACTGTCCAGACTCAAAAGTCAGGGCCTTTAGTAAATTTTAGTGAAAATACGTACTGCTGCAGATGTCTCTTCTGGAAGTAACACCCTTACTGCCTCAGGACCCTTCTTTTTGCAAAATCTGCAAGAAAAGAAAGAAAACGCACCACAGTATTAGTCAAAGTTCTTGGACAGCACTCAGAGGCTCATTACCGTAGGAACTTTCACACACTCTCTTACAGTCAAAACCAGTTGAAGACTGCAGGGAAGTCAGATCAAAAGAACCAGACAAGGAAGGAGCAATTACAAGCCACCAAGCTGCAATACTCCGTTTTCCAAAGAGGGGAAATACAATAGCTGCAGGGGATGTCTGTTTGCAGCTGGATGCAGAGGGACACACTCAGCATCTTTATTCCTTCCTACAAATACAGCATTAACTGGCTGGAGGCACAGCAGACAGTCACCCTAAGAGCAGAGGTCAGGATTTATAATTGCCAGAACCTGAGCACGACAGGCCAAGCTGAAGTAGGCTTATAGATTCCACAACAAGAAGAGACAGGAAGGCACAAGTTTAAGTAACTTTTCCTCCTTACTCTCTGCCTTTGATGAGTGCCTGGGCCCCTTCCTCATACAGATGAGCGCACACCTCTTCAAGCAGTTTGTCTTGACTAGCATCCTCCTCCTTCACTTTATCCTGCAACATGACTTCTGCCCTTTGAACCAACTCAGCTACCAGTGTTGCCCTGTCAAAAAACAAGAACAATCAGACAGACTGAAATCAATACAACGAACATTGCAAACTGTAACCAGCTGTTTCCCCCAGTTTAGGGGGATACCCATCTCAGACTTTAGATTTTAAGGGAAACTTATACGGTTACAGGTGCCTTTTCTGACAATACCCTTACGCTGATAGCAGTCAGAAACTCAAAGATGTCCACAGCAGCCTACTACCAGCATTCCTTGTGGGCTGAAACCATTTAAATGCCTTCAACAAGACAGACAACAGGACAGTGCAAACTCTCAGCAAGCTCACGAGTGACATGCTGGAGGACAGGGCTGCTGTTCTGAAGGGCAAACTGGAGAAATGGGGTGACAATGGGGTGGTGGCTGCGTACCTCTACAGGCTGGGGTCTACTGGCTTGGCGGAGGCTCTGCAGAAAAGGGTCTGGGGTTCCCAACAGACAAGCTAAATCATTTAGCAGTGTCCAAAGAAGACCAGTCTTACACTGGGTTGACATTAGCAATGGTGCAGCCAGCAAGCCAAGGGATGTTACCGCCTCCCCCGCCACTGTGAGGCTGCGTCTGGAGTACACTGCCCGGCTTTGGGACTCCAAGAAAGCCATTGACAATTTGAGTGACTACAGGAGAAAAAAAAAAAAAAACACAACAAAAAACCCTACCCAACACAACACTAAGACAGCTGGGATGCTGGAGCACACAACCTACAAGGAGATTAGGGGAGCCAGTCTCACTTAGCCTGGAGAAGAGAAGGTGAAGGGAGAAGGAAGGGCTACAGAGAAGACAGAACAACATCCAGGAAGTGCACAGCTAAAGGCTGACACACAACATACACACGCTGGAACAAGGAAAATTCTGATAGGGTATAAGGAAACATTTTTCACAAAGCCTGGGAAAATTAAGTGTTGGAACACAGTACTAAGAGGCTGCTGAATCCCCACACTTAGAGATTTTCATGACTCAACTGGAAAAAGCGCAAAGCAACCTGACCTAACTTGAACCCTGGTCCTGCTTTGAGCAGGAGTTTGGATCAGATGACCTCCAGAGGGACCGTTCTGACTTGAGATTTTCCTATCATCAGTGAGAATGTTCTGAAAGGTATATTAAGTCCCAAAATACTGTATTATTTTCACATTCCAGGTGTCCCACCCTCTTCTTTGCATGCCTTCAGAAATTCCCCTCCGTGATGCCGATCAATGTTGCTGGTCCCCACTGTCACAGCCTTAAACAGCCCTGGTGTTCTGCTACACAGCGTGCCCTGACGGAAGCTTCCTTTCCCCCACACGCAAAATTTTAAAGGATCAACTCTTTGCTCCATTAGTGTAAAGTTATTTCCTAAGTCACAAAACAGATCCCCAGCACTTACTTGATGTGCTTAACACAGTTGGATCCCACCCTCTCTGCCACAAATTCAACTGTTCTCCGGAGGGAGGGAGGCTGGTTGTGAAAGAAGGCCTGTTCCAACTCTACCTGTGCGAGAGAAAAGCGCCTTGATTAGAGCACTCCACCCCTCCTCAACACAGGAAGGTACAGAATTACAATCTGGAACTGTGCTAAAAGGCACACAACTTGCCTACACTAGAACTTTCTCTGCTACTGTAGCATTCAGCACCCCCATAAAATATTTTCTCCCGGTTTCCTTCTAACCATTTAACCAAAGCTCATTATCAAGGTTTACAGAGCTACAAAAGCAAATGCCCAGTAAAGGGAAGAACGGGAGAGTTCTGACAGCACCCACTAGTAGCGAGTCACCACACAGTTTGTTTTTGGAAAGAAAAGATCCTCTCTTTTAATTACAGGCTGGTAATCCTGTAGGCTCCTACGCTTCAGTGAAAAGCGTGGGTACATTCTGACCAAAACAGAGTATGAGAAACATACCAACATCTTATGTTAAAGAAGACACAGGCAGAGAAACAGGCTAGTTGTTCCAACTGCAAGAACATTTACTGAAGTTATCCAGATTTCAACACCCACATGGTATCCCAGCCACATGAGTATAACAGAAGAAGGAGGAGTAAGGATGCCCAACTGTTAAACACAACACTCCCTGCTGCCTCAGCCCATTCTTTTTTGTCCCCTAGCATTAGGATACCACCATGTACCCTACTCAACACAAGTAATTTCTCCTGTCCTGCTTCCCTTTGTGATTCCCTAATTTCATACCTGCAGTTTCCGCTGCGTAAGAGAAGCCTTGGGTGCCAAGGACTCTGCAGCTGTGGGAGTGATTTTCCTTATAAAGCCACCATTTTTTGCTCCACTACCAGCCACAAAAGAAGCAAGTAGTTTCCGCAGCTCACCTGTACGGAGAAACATGCAAAAGCGGTCATGGTCCCCGTGAGCAAGGGAACAAATCAAAACTCAAGAGACTTTCACATTGTCAGTTCTGTTTCCAGAGCAGATACTCTCACTCCTGTGAAAGCTGAAATTTCAGAAAAGCATCCCACCCATTTAACTGTCAGGGCAGGACAAGGCAGGCAAGACTCCAGAGATAAATGAAGAGGCTTCCAAAAAACTTCCTGGCACATAGGATTTGTTCAGAAAGATCAGGGAGCAGTCATTTTCACACATCCCTTTTTAGCATGGCAAGTCTACAAGGTCAACAAGGCAAGCAGAGACACACAGAATTCCAGAGTCAGGAGAAAACACCACGGTAAAAGCCTGAAAATATGTTCAACCCCTAGATGATGCAGATTTAACATACAGTTTTCCTAGCAGCTACATCCCAAAACCAACCCACCACCTGGGACACTACTGTCTACAGAGAGGGATTTCACCAATGGCAGTCAGATCACAGGAAAAAAGTATCTCAAAAAACAACCTGACAAAGCAACAGGGCACAAAAAGATTCTTCCCCTCTGCCTGGCAGCAGAAATATGCTCAAGGATCAGAGCATTCCTCGCAGTTCAAACACCTCTCCCTATGCATAGGACGGAAAAGTTGTACACTTACTCCTTATAATGCTTCCTTCCAGTCTGTGAAGGATGAGTTTCCCTGTCCCTCTGTATTCAAGTTGAGTAGATAAACTATCCTGACTGCGTAGCCTCCCTCCCCCACCTTCACCAGACACCATTCACAGCCGCACGAGCTTCTGCAATACAACCTATCAACAAGGCTGACTCATACACAACTGAGACCTAAAGTTGTGAGGAAGGGTAAGATAGATGATGCAAGGACTCACAGTACCAAAGGACAAATAAAAATAAAAGTATACTAATATTTATAGAGCAAATATGAATAAAATACTCACCAAGATAAGGACAGCAGGTATAAAGTAACTGCTGATCCACCAAGGGTACCGAGTCCTGGTGAGAAAAGGAAGGACATGCTGAAAGGACACAGCAGTAAAGAAAGTCTTCAGCAAGTCAGAAATCCCATACATGTGGTCACAGGAAGGTTGCAGAACTGCCTTTCCATGAAAAAAATAAAAATAACTGTACTCCAAATACACAGTAAAATTATGAGCTTTTCAGCCCAAGTGTTCAGCCCAGCCCTGTAACATCCAGTGTTGCTCAACTGCTTCGGATTACTGCCACAGCCCAGCTGAATGCTGATGGTCACAGAAGGGAACGAGGACTGTTGCCACAGCTGCTACTCATAAAAGAGAAGCCAGCCCAGGGAGGAGAATAAACGAGGCACATCTGTGGGGCGTTACATCTCCACAGGTGTCTTCACTCAGACTCGGTGGAACACTGCACTGTGGAGTAAGGTCACCCTGGTGTCACACAGCACAGCCAGAGGCATGGGAGGAAAAACAACTTCAGACCCCATTCACACAGACAGCATGTACTACACTCACTTGGAGCAAAAGAATCAGTTGATCTCTGCCACTGAAGACCTTTCTAATTAGAACAAGATACACAAGATATTGTAGCAAATACACTGCTCATTTTTCAAGGAATACTAAGCATTCTCTTGCACGTCTGGGAGTTGTCTGGAACATCACATATGCCATAAACTTACCTCCTTTTCCGTTTGCTCATACTATTTTCAGTTCAATTACCCTTTATCATGCAACTGGAAAACAGGTGACTGCAAAGACAGCAACCTTGCTCTTAAGAGTCCCATCTAACTATTTCTGTTGAGTTCACCATTACTATCACTTGTTTCTGGGAGGAGCTACTGTTCTCTCAGCTCACCTTGTACTGCAGTAACGAGCGAGAAGGAAAACAGCATCTGATCCTCCTGCCTGACAAAAGCCCCAGAGCTGTAACACACACAATTTATATGGTCCAGGATGCAACTTGGCACTGCAGCCAAGTTTCTGATAAAAATATCAAGCTCCTAAGGCCATGGTAGATCCACCCTCATCCACATTCAGAGGACATGCTGCTCCACTAACTCACCAAAGCCTGAGCAGATGTCACAGTATCCAACATCAATCCTTCCTGCCTGACATCGGTGGTAAAAAACAACTCTTCAGGGACTGATGGGACCTGAAACAGAAACCCCAGCTGTCACAACCCAAACAGCAGTGAGTAACTTACACCATTTCTGATAGAGAGGACAGTAAAATCTTACCAACCTCACACCCGCAAAAAACCTAACAGCAAGGATCCTCTCTGCTCTAAGGAGAGTCTTTCTATAAACTCAAAGATTTAGTTTGATCACACTAACGTAAGTCACCTTCCTTCCTCCCTATGCTGCATCTTTCACCTTCCCAATACATCCCTGCTAGCCAGTTACCTTGCTTCTAACTAAAGGCACAAAAGGCTTTTAAAAATTCATCATACATTGTCCCTTTATCAGACAAAAAATTCCCCAGTAATTCCAGGCTGCCAGCTAGCACTGCACTCCCTCTTTGTGAGAAGAGCTTCCAGTTCTCATAGGGATCAGCTGTCAATTTGCTTATAAGGATGCAGATTTATAAGTAGAGAATGTGTTTCAGCAGCAATTACAATTCCTATTGGAAAAAAAAAATGTTGCTTCACACAATTCCATTAAAGGAAAATAATTCTGCATTAGAATATAGGTGATTCTTTAAACACTACACTAGCATTAAAAAAAAAAAAAACAAACTACTGTTTTGCACTGTTTAAACTCATTTAAATATTCCTTTCTATAGAGTTTCTTCAGAGAATTGCTGTCTGCACACAGGAGACTCTACCTGAAAAAGCCAACCCAGAACGGCAAGGATCAGCAGCTTGTTCAGGAAACTTATCTCCTTATCTTCAGAAAGGACCATTAACCTGCCACACAGCAAAAGCAGCAAGAGAGTGTTAGATTTCAGTAGCTCAATTTTCATTAAGGAAAAAAATCCCAAATCCACTCACTTTCTAATTATACTATTTGTCACCATGTACACATTCCCTACTTGTCAGCCGAAAGACTGGAGAGCAAGCTCTATTTTGTTGTAGATATGCATCTGACTAACATGCCATTTTGTTTACACTAGAAAAGCCAGTGTTAAGTAACTCTCTAGAAGGTGCTTCACATTTTCGTCATGTATATAAGAAATAAAACCAGAGCATTATTTAGGCATGGGTGGCCTTGTAAGTTTAAGGTTCAAATTCAAGATTTAAAATTCACAGCTGCAGATGTAGAATGAGCAAGTGGGGATTTAAAGAATTCTGTTTACTTAGTGAAAAAACACATATTTAAATCAAATGTTAATCTCTGAGTTTAGGATGTGCTCTCTCTGCAGCCTTATGTAAAATAAGAATTGCTCATGACTTGTACAAAAGAAAACAACCCAGAATGTACTTATATAAGGATCTCAAACTAGGGCCAGCATGCATTCTCAAACACCAGGCACATTAATTAAGCAAGCAAACCTTCACAGAAAAGTTCTTGACAAATATCCTTTCCCAGGCTCTTACCTGTATACCTGCAGCAAGAGACAAAATACTTTCCTGTAGTAATCAAGGAAAGGAGCAATGTGATCCACAAGGGAAAGGTACTCCACAATCCAAGGAATAGTGAGGATAGAACGTTGATCTCGAATAGATTGTCTCAGAAGCTTCAATACATCCAGCACGGGCAGAGTCTTAGTGGACAACAGAAGGTAAAGCAGCAGCTTGAAGTTACCTTTTGATACTTAAAAAGACCCTTAATCTATATCTTGACCCTTCTGCCTAGAATTTCATCTTCTGTACAAATAAAAGGTGACTTTCTAGGTAATGAAAAAATTTATTTGCACATGAATAGCGGTAAAAACCACACTATGATGGCAACCAGAGGTCCCACTGGAACTTTCAAAAGTAAGGCCATAAACCTGACCGTACAAGTGGAGTCAAGGCCTAAGCCCTGCCTCCTTGCATTCAGGATGATATGCTGCAGGAGATGAGTGTGACACTAATGAAAACATTCTCAGTAGCTGGATTTTAGACTGTAAGTACAAGACTTCTTACCTAGGTCAGAGTTGTGGGATGACAGCCCCAGATTAGCAGAAATATCGGAAGATTGAGCACCTCACCACCACTGCATTGCTCCCTCTTTCCTAGCTTACACAAACTCTTCTCTCCTTTGTTCCCAGCCCCAGAACTCGCAGCAGGGGCACAGAACAGTATAACATCATCCCAGGAACCGCCGGCTTGCTTGGTTAGGGCATAACTATTCACGCTCCCTCCCTGAATTAGGATACCTGCCTGTCAAGTAAAAGGCCATGCTAGATTTCTCAGAAGAGTTTGGTTTCTTACTTGGTTTCTTAACGCTACTGCAGAGTCTTGCAAGTCTCTAGTTGGTTGCTCCACAGTGCGATATGGCAAGAAAACAAGAAACCCCAGGAACTTGGCGAGGAGTCGTAGGCTTAACAGGACCACAGTGAAACGCTTCTTTTCATCCTGAAATGAAGAAAAGCAAGCTGGGGCAATGCTACCCTGAACTCGCAAAGCAACTACCTACTCTGAATGCCAACTGCCTCCATCGCTGCTTTTAATAAAGGTAAGTTTCCAAAATACATATTTATCAAGCATTTTAAATTGTTTCTGCCTCTACTGCTTCATGTATGGTGAGAAGAAATTAATTCAAGAGCTTTCTAAAACAAGCAGCTGCTCAGTCGCATCTTCATATTAACAGCTTTGGAGTCAATGAGAGGGCAAAGAGCTGGTCTCACGCTGCCTCCTTTATACCACTACCACTCTGCAAGCTTTTGTGAACCTTCAGTTGCTTTGCTGATAGGCTATAAGCTGCGATACCTCTGATAGGTATAGATGAGTGAAGAAACATCTGAAAAGGCATAAGCAGACTACAAATTCATTCTAATTAAAATCTTTCTCCGTGAAAAAGTAGCAAGGAGATATTGCAACTAAGTGCAACAACTGGACTAAGTTGTTTCATGGATCTATCACAGGGTACTTAGCAACCTAAAAAGAGGCTCTCACTTTTCAAATTATTGTGCATCATCTCTTATGACCCAGCTTTATGAAGCACCCCAAAGCATGCAAGCAAAGGAGCAAGGGCCTCAGACATCCACAACCAAGTTCAGAGTTCATTACAAAACCAAATGAAGAAGCTCTTGAGCCTGCAAATACAGCAGTGGAACCTCCAAGCAACTCACAATCAATTGTGAATCAATAGGCCACTAATTCTTAGGGTACTAGAACAGCTCAGGAAAATCGCTGCCAGATGTGTTTGCAAAAAACCAAGCTTACCTGTTCATCCATATCTGCTTCCCCATCGCTGTGCTCGTGCTCCACTAGAGTAAGGCCATTCAGTTCAAGTATCTTCAGGCACAGACTATCCATCAGGTGCTGATTGAACTGGTAACTTCAGCAAAAGATGATGAAGAGTCAGACTGGGCTGAAAACAGCAGTAAAACCTCAACTAACACATTGCAAAATTTCAAGCTTGTCTCATGAGTTGTATCAAGCATCAGCAGACATCCAGTGTAACAGACTGACAGATGAGAAAGCCAGGGAGAAGACTGACTTGGTTAGACAAATTGACAGACAGACAGACTGCACTGGCTGACCCCTTTCTCCTTCACCCTGATTTTGTTCATTTTCAAACAGACACTATTTAACAAGTCCCAGCATAAGGATAATAACATGGATCTGTCAAAGCAGGAAGATGTCAAATAACTGAACTTAACATTCAAAAGTCCCATAGATCGTAAGTCTTCCCTACTGTGGATTGTCAAAAACTCAATGTACAAACCCATGACCTTAGCTTCACGCACTACTACACAAGAAACTCTTGGCCAGTCCAGTGCCCTTGCGAGGCAGCACTGCCTGCCTGGGCACTGGGAAACGCTGATGACCTGTGACAAGATATGGTTTTATAGAAGGAAAATTATTACCATATAGTCCAGCCTAATGTAGCACACAAACACACACAAGGACATTCTGTGCTCCAGAAGGAACTTTCTTAAAATGTTCACCATGCGTGCTGGCCAAGAAAACTAAGTGTGTATTATGCAGCTTAAAAACATTTCTGATCTGTTCTGCCCAGGTTATCCCATGCCCCAAGCTCTCCAGACAGCTCTCTGCTGTAAGAGCAATGTGCTGGTGTTCCCCACACACTTCACCAAGAAAACAGCAAAAACACGGGCAGCAAACCTTCCCGCACTGAGGATGAAGTCCCTGAAGAACTGCTGGCACCCCGGGAAGGAAGGGGGTGGACAAGGTCCTCTGATGCTCTGAGGAACAATAAATCTTTCCTGCAGCCTCTTCAGACGGCTCAGATTATCAGATCCCAGCATATTAAGGACATCCTGGTCTGGGGTGTCCCCCCAGCTTGCTCCACCACCAACAGGACCTTTACACATCTTCAAGAGACAGAAAAAGTAGTGAGGTAGAAAATTCATAATGAGGCATCGTTTCACTTCATCTCCCACCCTACATGTTCTCCCTTCCTCACAAGACTTTGTTTCAGGTATAATTCAAGCATGGCCTTTTCAGGTGGCTCATGTACAGAAGATCTCTTTTCCTCATGCTAAAACATGTTACCCATCTTGAGCATAAACAGCCTAGGGATTTTGGCAGATAGAATTCCAGGCACACCTAAGCAGGTTACATCCGGATGCGTGCAGAGAACACCTATCACTCACGTGGTCTTCATGAACCACTCAGCAGGATCTTTAGCCCAGTTTCCAAGTGCCACAATACTGCACTATGCATTCCCAGACCAGGTTTTCCTGGAGTTTCCAAATAAAGTTAAAAAACAAATGCCCCTCTGCTCCATCAAACACATAGATACTATTCAAGACTCAAAGAATCACAGAATTGCAGAACTGCTTTATGTTGGAAGGGAAGGGACCTCGTGGATTGTCTAATCCAACCCTCTTGCTCAGAGTCAACCACAGCAGGTTGTCCACAACCACATCCAATTGGGTTTTGAATGTCTCCACAGACTGGGGCTTCACAACCTCTCTGGGCAAGCTGTTTCAGTGTTTAACCACCCTCACAGTAAAAAAGTGTCTTCTTGTGTTCAGATGGAATTTCCTTTTTCTCAATTTGTGTCCGTTGCCTCATGTCCTGTCAGTGAACACTACTGAGATGAATCTGTCTCCCTCTTCTTTATTGCCTCCCATCAGGTATTTCTATAGAGTGCTAAAATAACATGGAGCCTTCTCTTCTCCAGAATGAACAGCCCCAGCTCTCTCCAAAAACTGCTCCAGTCCCTTAATCTGTTATGTGGCCCTGCGCTGAACTCGCTCTACTAAGTCAGTATCTTTCTTGTACTGGTGAGCCCAAAACTGGACACAGTACTCCAGATGTAACCTAACCAACCCTGAGTACAGGGAAAAGACGACTGCTTACTCCTACATTTAAGTCAGAATTGTTTTAATGAGAGAGATCATACTAAAAGGCAATATTTAACTACGTATGTCAAGCGAACAATTACGAGGTCCATTTATTCCAAACTGAATTCCCCTCCCAAAATAACATCTTATTACACTTCCCAACCTTTCATTTATCGGGCCTTGACCCAAATCCTCAGTCTAAGTTATTTTCTGTGTGTGTACCATAATACACGCAAGATTCTGCAAATCACTTTCTAGTCAGACACATTGAAGACTCTTAGTTGCCAGTTTAAATCTTTGGTTACCTTGTGAAACCATGCAGTCTTTATTAAGAACACACAGATATAAAGGAGAAATACAGTACCTACAACTAATTAAATGCTGTTGATGCAACAAAGTCCATCTCACCTCTCTCCTACGACCTCCCTGAACACACATCAGACAGAACATTGATGCAAATTCAGACTGCATTCCAACAGCTCATAACTTGCTGGCCTGTGTGTGTGCTAATGCTCCAGGTGGGGTTTTGTGTCTGTTTTGCTATCCAGAAGGAACCCACCAATAAGCCAGCCACTTACAGAGAACACACTGAATTGAATTCCCCTCCCAAAATAACATCTTGTTACACTTCCCAACCTTTCATTTACCAGGCCTTGACACAAATCCTCAGTCTAGGTTATATACTCCGAACAGAAGCACCTTTTCTTTCTTGATTCCTTCAGATACAGTGAAATCAGACAATGCCCAACACTGGGCAAAAAAACCTGTCAACTACAACAGCAATACTGTATCCAAAAGAGGATGTTGTAGTGCTACACAGAACCCCCAAAAACTCTTTGCAGGTAGTATACTCATGTTCTCAACGAACATAACCGGAAACCTCTTCATTTAATAGACATCAAAATACATCCTTAAAATTTCTAAAAATTGTAACTGTTCTAAAATTAGGTGGTCAAAGTAAATAACCATGAAGAATGAATTCTTATGTCTCATGATGCATTCAGTATGTCTTACTGCTGTTTTACAGAGAGCTCACCAGTAATTTATCACCGATTTATATGTCTGGAAAAGGAAGGAAATTCTCATCCTAAAAACTTGGCTCTCCCAAGAAATTTCAATAGAAAAATCTCAAAGAAACTTCTAAGACACTATTTGCTTTCTCAGTTTGAGGAAGGATCAAATCAGCCTCGATACATATCTTCATTAAAAAAACCCACATCATTTACCTGAATAAGCTGTTTCTGAAAGAGCCTGGCAAAATGGCTGTGGTTGCAGGTTGCAGATAGGTGAGCCATCATAGACCTGCAAAAGAAAACATGACAAAATGCTGAATGGATCTCTGTAGTACAAAAAAAAAAAAAAAGTGTTCTAATCTCAGGCTATATCAAAAGTATAAAATAAAATAATTGCTTTTAGGAAAGCGATCTCCAAAGGCCACCTTTATAACTAAGCACTGAGCCCCATCTGCTGACCATGGAAACAAAAATTCTCCCTGAGCAGCTGCAGAGCAGACACAGCTCTAGAGATAAAAGGACTCTTCCTTTCCTGTGATAATGCTGTTATTTAGGAAGCAAATTAACTCGTTCAGCTCCTGCTCTCCCCTACGCAGAACAGTGAGTTGAGAGTTCACACATACACAAGTAAGAAAGCAGCAATAGCAGTATTTCGGATCCCCAAAGAGAAGGAAAAATTCTCAGTTTAAATATCAGCTTTGTTTTGCTCCTGGGGTGAAAAGTCACCAGAAGTACATGTAACTTGAGCAGGCTGGTGGTTAAGACTAACACAGAAACCCACATGGCAACTGCTTTCAAAACTACAATAGCTTCTTTATAAATACTCTATTTTGATAAAACAATAAATGAATAAACAGTTTGCTTTCCATAGGAAAAGCCACAGTTGTCTTGTTTTCAGAGCCAATATAAGAAGCCCCTGAAATAATTAGAAGAGCTAAGAGCTTCTGAACATCTAACACACTTCTCCATCCTTAAGAGGGTGGGGACTGGGAACATGAAATGCACACACAAGTATAGGAATAAATTCTTTCCTGTGAGGGTGGTGAGACACTGGAACCAGGTTGCCCAGAGAAGCTGTGGATGCTCCTTCCCTGGAGGTGTTCAAGGCCAGGTAACCTAGTCTGGTGGGAGGTGTCCCTGTCCATGGTAGGGGGGTTGGAACTCCATGATCTTTAAGGTCCCTTCCAACTCTGACCATTCTATGATTGTATGATATATGATGACAACATCAGTATCACAATATACTGGTTGTGAGAATGGCTCTTTCTGTGATTATGAACAGAGAAAGACCTAGAGTAAGCCAAATTGGGCCCTTGCCTCTTATGGCTTATTTCTTTAAGATAACAGTTGATACTTTTACATAGAGAAGCAAGTTTACATGGCCAGTATCTTCCAAGAAGCACAACTCCCTACAGATTAGTGCAGAAGACCATTAGGGAGAACACGGAAGAGTCTAGTATGCTGCACCAGCAATTCAGCTACGTTAAAGAGCTATATGAAGTTGCATAAGACTCTTACCTGATCTTGTTGCCCAGAACTCTTTCAAAGTCCCAGCCAGTTTTTTCATGGTTATCCTCCCATTCACGCAGCAGTTCATAAAATATATCCCTGTGAATCAAGATATTTAAGGGTATGAATTCCCACTCTTCAACATTGGAAGTAACAACTGAATGCTCAATTGCTCCTAAGTTCCCCAGCAAGAATTTACCTCAGATTAAATAACTCAAGCCTCTAAGCATTCAGGTATCTTTGCAAAACTCATTAATGTTAGTGGTACTTCAATGAGCTTCCATTTTCCATGTCTTTGACAACAAGTGCTTAAGCTCGTTATGCCCAAGCTCTGACAGAATGACCAAAACACCCATTACTAGACATACTGAAGACTGAAAGGTGGGAAAGAATAAGCCACATGAAATAATACCTAGGAGGAGAGAAAAAAGGACCAAGACAACTCGCCATTCTCCCCTCACCCTGTTGCTGCAAGCATGGAGGGTGGTGGCAGGAAGAATAAAAGCATACCAGATTCATATGCAGAGGCAATCCAGTAGGGTGACACACTGTGCTGGCATTAATCACAAGTCTCAATAACTCCTGAAGAATTAGGGTGTTCTTCTCTAAAGACATTAAGCATTTAGCTCCTGCAGTCAATATGGACAAAGACTTTTTTTTTTTTTTTAGAGTGAAAATCTCAAGATCTTTCTACAGGATAGCATATACAAGACATTCTTAATATCCCTTGTTCGCAGTGATGGAAAGATTATACCCTGCGAGCCATAGAGTAACAGTAGAAGAAACACACCTTTGTTTCTTAAATATGTGAAATGCTCTGTCACTGGGAAAGTTGGAGCGATTGTCAGTTTCTGGCTGGAAAGAAACAGACTGTACAGAGCATGGCAGCAGCAGAGACACCTGTTAAAAATACGAAGGCAATCATTAGACTAATACACGTCTCTAATTTATCCAACAATCTGAGACCCAGAAAAAGCAAGGAAAAGACATGATGAGGAAACCAAGTACCACTGGTTAAGTTGTTTGAACACTAGCCATTTCCCAACTGCTAACTGCTAGTAAACACCAGCAGTTCCACAACCTACATTCCACTACAGAGGCAGAATCACTCAATGTTGAGTGGAAGCATCTTGTCTCTCTAAGAAATCTCTGCAGAACAGATTGCAACCAGAATTGATACAGTGTGGAAAGAATGTTCTGCAAACAGCCAAAGTGTACCTTCAATATAGGGCTTCAGAGAACACAGAATAGTGGCTGGCAATGCCTGTATTATTATTCTTTCTCCTATTCAAAAAACCTGCATCTTCAAGTAACAAGAGACCTTTATTTATTTACAGCTTTAACTAAAACGCTCAGCTATTGACATGTCCTAGCTCAGTCTGACTTTCTTTATGAAGAGTAACTTCCATTTTTAAAAGATGGATGAAAGAAGATACAAAATGCACTATGGAAGGATTCCCACCATCCAGCTTTCGTTCCCTAACCCAGATAATTAGATCAGGAAACCAGTTTTCACAAGCTGCATTGTCTCCTCTGACGCATCATTTGCCCAAAAGTAGTCTGTAGCTATGTAACAAATCCACTTCTTCCAAACTACATTCTGATACTGCATCTAACCCATTGTTCTTCTGGGATCCATGTTTACTAGGTGAGAATCTCAAAAGCAAAAGTTGACCCTGTCAAAGCTGCTGGTTGAAGTCAGGGCCTGGAGCAAGAGCGCAAGGCCAGCCAGCAGTGACTCCCAGCTAACAACCACTGGGCCCAGCAAGTCACTCACCAGCTGACAAGGTAAAAAAAAAAAAGAACTTTCAGACACTTGGCAAAGACAACATGACAAGATATTCAAAGTAGAAGGAATGAGACTGAACATCAAAGCCTTTGCAAATAAAAAAGCAACACCACAAAGGTTTGGAGCAACATCAGTTGAGGTCTGCCAATTTTTACCTTGGCCGTGCTGCTTTCATAAGCCTGCCTGAGCCTCTCGTGCAAGGTGGGAGAAAAAGATGCAATCCGTTCATTTTCAGCCAAAAGCTTCAGTGTCCCCTTTTCTAAACGGGAAATAATTCTGCCAAGACAACATTGATAAAACCCACACAGACATAAACAACACATGATCAGAGCTAAAGAAATACTTATGCTCATGTTTTATGAGGCTACCAAGTAAAGAGTTCTAAGCCCCAGGTACCCAGCGTGAAATCCTACTGGCATCTGTAGGGCCATTTTTTATTGCTCCCATCTCATGACTTTCCCATTCTTGCATAATTACACTGAAGTTCGCCGGTCTGAAGACAGACCAGCGCAAGGAAAACTCACAGACAGCCAAATCCATATCAAGTTGTAGGTTTTGAGGGAAAATTAACAACTCTGTGTTTGTAAGTGATAAAGCTCTAAAATCCAAGCACACATTTTCTTAATCTCACACACACCTCTAGACATGAGCAGAGGAAAAAAAATATTCAACTCACTCATACTGATAATCCAAGACTTGAACAGCAAAATATACACAATTGTGCACACTTCGGAAATGCTGTCTCCCTGATGCCTCTAAAGAAAAAAAGAAACATGAGAAAACAGCACCTATCACCACTTATAAACTAAAAGACCAACAATTAGCTCTCAAGGAAAGTAGGAGCTGCCATACCTAAAAACAGTCTTCCAGACCAGTATCCAGTTTCCAGAAGTTCCCACTCCCTGCCACCTGTATAGACAAATCCTCCCATACTTGTCCTTCCTACGCTAAAGGCAACTGACTTGTTTAATGCCATAGGGGAAGGAGAAGATTCCTTTTCAATGTTTTGGCCAACAGTAAGCAGATCCAGAACAAAAAGCAGACCAACTGCAAACAGTCATCAGTTCCTGCTCCCATAGCTGGAGACTTTGTGCTCCTAATCTCAGCCCTAAAAATCCGTGAGTGGCAAAACAAAGGTCAATCAAATTGGGGCACCTTGGGGAGGGGAGAAGGAGGTGTGTCGGTCTCCTCTTTAAGCCATTCTTGGTTTTTATACCCACATCAAACTACTAACTGCATCAAGCCTAAGTCTGAATTTCCCAAAAAAAGAAATGAAACAATTATGCATCTATATGGATGGTTCCTCTGCAATTATAACCCCACCTTAAATTTAAGAAACACATAGAAGATCAACAACACTTCTGAGTTGCAAGGACCAATGGAGGATACTTTAGCATATCCTTCCTTCTCTTTGAAAGCCAGTGATAGCAAGTAGCTCCAGCAGATCTCACACAATAGCAGAATCTAGCAACCCCACTCAATCATACTGTGTAAGCACTTCACATACATGCATGATTTTTTCAGCATTGCAGATGATGCAGCAATAATATGGTGCTTTTATGGAATTTAAGACTAACTCTTCAAGCTAACAGCCACTAATCTATATCACATTAGCACTTCACAGAAGCAATACTCTTTCCCCACAATACTATTTCCTACCTTTACTTCTTTCGTTGACTTCAAGGTCACTATCCCCATCTTCTGCAGTAGAAGTGCCTTTAGATGTCAACAGCTGCAGAACAAAAAAGAGCTCCAGAAAAATATTTGGCACCAGATTTTCTGGAAGAGAGGAAATGAGATACTAAAGGTGGATATTCACTATTGACCTCCCTTAACAAACAAAGGTAAAAATACAGACACCTCTTCTATGGCACAGTTAGCAAAGAACCTCCTCCCCAAACCCAGCCACAGTGTAAACCATGTGGGAAAATGGGAATGACAGGAAAGACGTGTTAGGGAAGGGTCTGGTTTCAGACAGGGCCATACAACTTCAGCCTATTGCAGCTCAGAGTACTGGATCAGGTCCATCTCCTTTCCTAAACTTTTACCTAGTATCCATTTATTTTAATAACTGTCTTGGCTTGGTTTATTTTTCCAGATGTTATTTGTTTGTACACTGTAACTATCCCACAACTTTTTCTTCTCATCTACCTCCCCTTTGAAACACACGTGCAAGTTCAAAGCCCCCAAGAAAGGTCAGCCTCGCATCTTCTGGGTCTTCACCTGCTATACATGACGAATAGAGCTCTGCCAGACACTCCAACTGTTTCTTGCAGGAAACCTTAGCAGGATTTGCACAGGTCACCAGGTGGCTTTCAGTAGGAAGGCTAGCGCTGCGAGTGTAGCTGGGCTTAGTTGGAGTGCCGGGATCCAGAGAGATTCCGGCAGGAGAAGACGCCTGGTGCAGCAATTTGCATCTGAAATTCAAGAGAAGCAACATACCATGTGACAGAAGGTGACACACAGCAGCCATGCGGCCAGAAGTTGTCTTTCTCTCGCAGTCTATCATAAAGGAATTCCTGCAGTAACTAACCATGTCATTTACACTGCCTAAAGCTGCTTTTAGCATCATAGTAATTTAACTCATCTTTCTCTTAACCACAAGGGATCTTGGGGATAACAGTCAAAAGACTCAAAAGATTCACATTCAAATTCCAACTCTGCTAAAACAGCATGGCATTTTGATCAAATTATCTAACTAACCTAATGTCTTCTCATCCAAACTGATATTTTTTATGGACACAGAATCCATTAGAGACCAGGTCCCCAAAAAAGTTTTGCACATACAGCTTCTGATAGCTATACACTTTACAAAATTTAAGAAAATAAGGTTCACTTCCATACCTTCAGACACATTTATAAGTTAACCATGCCCTGAGAAGATCTAATACCATTAAGTGGAAAGGCAATGCAACAACGGATGAAATCTCATACTGGCAAGCTAAATGACAGAAGGAACAAGCTACTTTAATTGCTGGATTGTAAATCAACAACAATCACTCAGTTAAACACACAGATATTGTAAAAAGAATATACGTGCAGAGGTCATTCAAAATGCAGCAGAGTGACATACATAAGACACATGAGAAGCAGGTAAAAAGCCAGTAACAGCAATATCAAACAATTGTTAAAGGTCCCAATGAAACATCCACACTTGACACATCACCTCTTACCACATTGTCTCAAAAGTAAAATCTTTAAAAGTCACTTTATAGGCTCTGGGGAAGACAGAAATGTCTATAACTGCGGCAAAGAACTTTTTCTATTGGCCTATTTCTAGTGTAACCACTGCAATGAAGAACAAATTAGTCCCAAAATGATAGTAGAAAGGTTATTAACAATGAACATAAGCACTCGACTGACTGAAGAAAATTATTTATTAATTTTGTAAATTTGTAAATCCAGTAAGGTTAAGACTCCAACAATGCAGAGACTCTGCTTCACTTCTGCCTCAGTGTTGCCATCTACCAAAGCATGAATTTCACCTTTCGCCTATGCTCAAAGGGATGCAGTTGGCTGGGGGCTGCGTTACTTCTGTACCTCACTTCATCACTACTGAGGACACAGCAGCAGCTCACAGCTCTGAGCGCCAAGCACTGCCTGTTTCAAGCATGATGGGTCAGATGAGACCCCCTCATGGGCAAGATCCAGCCCACATACTGCTATTTCACTGACTTTAGTTTATATGGATTAGTAGGACATTTCAGGTAGAATTTAGACTGGAATACATCCTTCACTGAAGTGCACAGAGGCAGGTTTGAATCCTGAGCAGTTCTGTTACAGGTCCAGTAGAAACTGTTACTGTACAGTAGAAACAGTAATTCATGAGACATTATTTGGTCTGTTTCAGCCAGTTCTCTGCAAAGCTTAGCAGGAAAAGAATTCCACCTGCATGTATTGTTGGGGAAGCTCCTCAGGACAATCTAGAAACAGTAGCAACAGTTCTGGCAGCAATTATAAACAATAATTTTTCTACTACTCTACTTTGCTTTTCTTCTGAAGCATCAATCCTCACAGGCAAACAGAGGATGAAAGTCACACAGTAACTGAACAGCAGAGGCACAATTAGAAGCTAGAATTCACCTCACCTCCCAGCACACAAAATTTTAGCAGATAACTGCAGTAGTAACTTTTAAAACACAGTCTCATGCTACCCATGTTTTGTTTTCTCTGACTGCAAGCTTGTGTTAGTCTGCCTACTTTGACAAATCATTAACATATTTCCCATATTTGCATCATTAACTCATTTTCTTTAAACCAGACTATGCCTTCCATCAAAGGCACAATCTTCAAACACAGCCTAATTACACCAGCTCAAACCCACTCACTTCACCTGTGCAACCTAAGGAAAGCTGTACAGGAGAGAGCCACCGCAGGTGTGTGGCCAACCGTGAAGAGGCAGTGAAAGCAGTGAGGACTGACTAAATTGCTGAAGATAAAGTTAGGGTTGTTGGTCAGAATCAGCACACCTCTGAAATGATACAAACTAGCTGGATTAACTTCCTAGTCCAATACCAGCCAGAGCTGAATTTAGGCAAATTACAGTTGAAGGTCACCAGTATCTGTTTTGGATATTATTCTGGTCATTTCCACTCTGATATTGGTACTGCCTTAAGAGAATTAAGAATTGACACAAGCCTATCACCACCCTGCTCAGACTGTACCGTTCTTTCTTCAGCATCTCCCTCTCCTCTTGAAGGCTGTTGCTTATCACAGATGTAAGGTTTCCTTCCTGGACACCGGTAAAGGCCTCAAGGTTTGACCCACAAGAAAAACGAGCAGCTGGAGGCTGGCTGACAGGCGTAGAAGTGAAGCACATCTTTGGTTTTGAGAGGGGCCGCTCAGCACTTACAGGAGTTGGGTTGATTCGCCTTGATGGTTTGCTTTTGCTGAAAAAGTGAGAAGTGATTCCACTGAAATCAAGCTAAACAGCAACACAAAAAAAAATAGGTCTCAAGACAGATATGCATGCAGCTCTTCCAGAAGAGCCTCATGCTAAAATAAAATAGATACAGAGTCAGGATACTGGATTTCTAAACTGTATGTATAGTTGTTGACTTTATTCTGGTCACTGAATGAAAAGTCACAGAGCTACAGACTGCTAAAAGCAGCCTGCTGACCCTTGTGGCAAAATTAATTTTCAGTTATCAAATCTAGAACAGATAACAGTGCCACACAACTCTTACAAACATTTCTAATTTGAGAGGACAGGAAATGCCTCATTTTAGTAAGAAACTAATTCACCAACACTTTCTAACACCACCATGAGAAAGAAAAAAAACCAACCAAAACTCACAAAAACAATCAAGCTGCCATTGTCTATCAGTGAGAGTCCAGGCTGAGTCCAGCCCTTTAAGTTTAGGGAAACCCATCCTTACTGCATAAACTATCTAGATTTGTCCTTTAGGAAGAGGCTCTGCAATGCAGTAAGAGACATACTGGAAATGAGATACAGGAACATTAAGCATTAGGACTTCTCAAGGAAGAGCTGGTTGGTACATATTAACTGCTATGGTGTTCTTAAAATCGCTATAGCGTTGGCTTCCAAACACTCCGTGACCTCCTTCCTCACTCTTTTTCCTAGTTGGGCAGAGTGCAATCGAGGGAGAGACACTTACTGTCTGTGCTGGAAACACACCTTATCTCCTTTGGCCACAGCATCATCTAGACCCACCATCTGGATTTGCTGCATGGGCCCACAGGCCTATCAATTTTCAGGTGGAATTTAGCACATCCAACTTGGAATTCCCACTTACAGAGACCAGTGCCTGATATATGGAGCACACAGGCTGACATGAAAGCCTGGCGCTTGGTAATAAGGATTTAAAAGAGTAAAATCTCAAAGAGAAAAGGACAGAGGCAACCCCCAACACAAACAGCTGCCCAGAAGCTAAGCCTAAGTCACCAGGGAGACCAGGGCTTGCTGCAGACCAAAGAGAAGGCAGCCATCAGCTGGCTATTTTGTCCATGATTACAGGGCACAAATGAAGCTGCACACTAACATCTGTTACCAGAAGCCCAGAATGTCAACCCAAAAGCTTTTTTGCTAGCATGAGTAGAGCTGAACAGCCTTCCAGGACTGCTCTTCACTAGCAATTCCTACTGTGGTAAATAAGAAATGCGAAGGGCCAAGATAATGCTGACTTGTTAGGACTTGCAAGGACAAAGATGTGCTCGGCTTTGTATCAGCTGGTCTGCGCACCGGGAAGCTGCAGGCAGCACCGCGAGTGAGAGGCTACAGAGGCGCCTTAGGTAAGTTCTCAGAGCAGAAACCTGACTGCCTGTTGAAGCTACGTTCCCCTACGTGGCCACCATAACAAAGCAGTGCTAACCAAGGAGCCCAGAAGCTAGCCCCCGGGTATTGTTTATTACGGCATCTTCTGTATCTGGACATGCACAACAGGACAAGCTACTCAAGGAACAGTAACCTGCAGCAAAATCCAAACGAGACAGCGAGGCGGACTTGCTCTTACTTTGTCCAGCCAGAGGCAGCACCCATGGGTGGAAACTCCTCCAAGTTGTTAAGATTTAGCTGGCTGGGTGGGGATCTAGAAGAAACAAGAGGCACTTCACTCCGCTTCTTTCTCCCTCCACTCCACGAGACACTGTCATTCTTTCCATCTTCCTCTTCAGCAAGGGAACGCCCCAGATCCCGAGCTACCTGCCGGCCAGAGGCACTGACGGAGCTGCTGCCTTTCCTTCGGCCTCGTCTCGCTGGCAGGGCCTCACTCGTGGCTGTAAGGAAGCTCCCCAGGCTGGCCTTCTGAGATGACCGCCTCTCACCATGGTTAAGCACAGGGCTGTACCCAAAGCTCGGGCTGCTACTGGAGACCACGCTGGGGAAGTCACTGCAAGGGCTAGAGAGGTTTGACCCAGAAAAGGAAGAGGAGCTGCTGGATGCTGCAGCAGGAGAAAAGCTAGTATCTGTGGTGCAGGTAGTCACTGAAGTCCTTTGGGAAAAGAGCTGCACTCGGCTGCTGGTTGTGTGGCCGGCTCTCCTTTCTGATCCAGTCCTTTGGCTCCCGTGGGCCTTGGAATTGGGCGTTTTAGCAGGAGTAGAGGGCCCATTAGTCAGGATCTGGCTGGTCTGCTCCCTTAAAAAGTTTAGCAGAAAAGGCACAAAGTCTTTCTGAAGCAAACTAAGCGATACCAGCTTGTCATGGATGTGGTTCTCCTGCAAGGAAAGAGAACAAAGCATTAATATAAAGACGCTACCTGATTCCTTCTTTCCATGTGCCCAGACTCAAATCTAAGTAGTAACTGTGGGACTGCAATACACAGGAAGAAACAATATGACTTCTCAAAGCAGGTCACTGAAATCCAAACCACCTTAGCACTGGTCATAGATCTCAAGCTCAGCTTCCACACAAGCCATTCTGGCAAAAGTTTTCAGATGGAGTCATTCGCTTTGGTCTCTGACTAGGAAACTGTAGAACTGTTCCATGGAAACATTAGTAACGCTTACTGAAGCTACAGCCAGGGAGAACTTGGAGCAACTGGCACCCCTAATTCCAACATTTCAAAGACATCGATACTGAAGCAGCTCATTCTAATAGAAAAAGATAAAATCTGCAAACTTTTCTGTCCCCTATTTGTCTATGAATGCCACCTCCTTCCACAGAGGGGTGCTCTAACAACAACTGTTCAAGCACTTGGAGTCACGTAGTGCCAAACACAAGACCAAAGCTGCTCTTCAATTTCAATTAAATAATTCTGCTCCCTTGAGACCTCACAGAGGTCTAAACAGAGACTGTGCAACTTTAAGGTACACAAAGCTTATACTTAAGAGACTTAAACAAAAATCCCACCACAGACCCAACACACAGTTGCCACAACAACTGAAAAAGCTCTCAAGAAGGACAGCAACTTATTTCTTACTAATATTAAAACCATTGCATGCATATTCCTGTTCATTCATATTCACACCTCCAGTAAATGAGAAGTCAAGAGAGCAAACGCTATTTCAGAAGGACATTTTTCTATGAAAGGAGGTGGCGAAAGCACAGCAAGGACTGGACTCGTACAATCTTCCACACAGATGCTGAAATTTATACTTGGAAGCAGCTCAGTTTCCTGGAGAAGCAGGAGACTCCAACACAGCCTGGATAACAAGCCAAGCAGCCAAGGCTCACTGCTTTGGCACTCTAACACCCGATGAAAAAAACGCAGACCAGAACACAAACCCTGTGAGGTATCAGAAGACCCGTCTCTTAACCAGTTGCCATGAAAGTCAGAACAAGATGTAGCCTGACATTTCCTCAAGTTGCCCCCCTGAGTTTAGCACAGAGGCAAAGAGACAAGATTACAGCCTGCACGATGATGAGGTCAAGCAGTTTCTCCAGCTTTTCAGAGCACAACCTGCTTTCACTCATCTGTCTCTGCACAAGTTGACAGAGGTTCGGTTCCTCCACGGCCAGACAAGGGCGACCTGTCAGCAGATCCAGCTGCCAGCCTCCTGCTCGCTTTCTCATGCCGGGCCAACGGGGCTGCCTCCAAAGGCGGTCAGCAACTCCCTCAAAAGGACAAACTTCTCGGTTGGCAAACAGGGCCCCGGCTCCTCCAGCTCCAGAACCCCCACAGCTCGGCTTCTGCCGGTCTGGCACAGCTGGCAGCACCGGACTCTATCCAAATGCCAGTCCCTACTGCCCGCACACGGCCAGGACGACAGCCTTATTTGACCAACTCACGTGGGTGACAGCAGCGAGTTTTGATTTTAATTAAGGCTGGGTACCGCGCTCTGAGGGGCTTGGGCAGAACAACGCTCTCAATACAAGTGGCTTCTCTCAGGTTATCAGTGAAATGCAAACGCCCACAGTCCACCTATGGCTACCGATACTTTTGTAGGACTAGATGATCTCCAGATCATCTTCCAACCCCGATTATCCTGTGATTACCCCGGGAGCCCAAGTTCTCCAGTCATATCCCGTTGGAAAACTCAGCCTGCCCAAAGCCCAGCCAGAACCCGCTCCCGGCCATGACGGCCCCTCCTCAGCGCACAGAGGGGACAAGCAGCTGCGGTGCCGGCTGCTCTGAGGTACCCAACAGGTTCCTCACCGGGCCGGGCCCACGGCGGGGGCACTAGATGGTGCCCGCACGGTGCCGGTGGCAGCTCCGTCCGTCTCTCCCCGCCGCTTATCGCCGCCAGAGCCGCGGGACGTGTCACAAGTGTCACCCCTCCTTCCACCGCCGTACCTCAGGGCGGCCGCTGCCCTCCCGCCGCTCCCCGCCGCCACACGGCAGCCACGGGACCCAGGCCTCACCTCCCGCGCTCAGCCCCGCAGGGCCCTCCGCCGCCCGGCCGCCGCCTCAGCCCCGCGCACCTCAGCGGTTTTCACGCCGCCACCAGCGCCGCCGCTCCCGGTGGCAGCTCCCCGCCGGCGGCCTCGCCTTCCCGCCGCTCCGCTCCAATCCCGCCCGCGGCGGGGGCGGCGCCGCCGGCCCGATCGCCGGAGCTCGACCCCGGCTGCCGGCCCCCCTGACGCGGGGCCCTGTGTTGACCCACCCGGGCTTCGCCCCTCACAGCACTGACGGGCGGACAAACTTTCCCGCGCGGCCCCGGGAGCCGGTGGGGGGTGGGCGCGGCGGCCGCCGGGGCCGGGTCGCGCTGCGGCAGGGAGGGAAAGGAGGGCGCGCGTTACCTCAGCCGGGCGGTGGCCGGGGCCGTGCCGAAGCCACCGTACCACGGCGCTGACCGTCACCTCCTCCTGCAGCAACAGCTCCAAAACGGCCGCCATTCCCGGCCGCTAGCGCCGCCGCCGAGCACGCGCACAACCGGCGGCGAGGGCGGGGCCCGCCGTGTGTCCCGTCCCCCCTCAACCGGGGGCGGGGCGGCGGCGGGGATTCCCGCCGGGGAGGCGGGCCGGGCAGGGCCCGGGGCCGGGCCCCCTCCCCATGTCAACACGCGGGGCACGGGGCGCCTGCGCCGGCCCTTGCGCGTCTTTTCCTCTCATGCGCGGTATTTGCTTCCCCAGCAGGGCTCAGGGCCCGGCCTAGCGGCGGCCGCCGGCCGGGCCGGGGGAAGGGGCAGCGGCGCCCCCCGCGGCTCCGCGCCCGCCGGCGCTGGGCGGGGGCCGCCCCGGTCCTCCCCCCCGACTCCGGCGCCTTTTCTCCCTCCGTCCCTCTGTCGGCGGAGGATGGCCGAGGACTCGCCCAAGCGGCGCAAGGCGAATTTCAACGAGGCGGAGACGGAGGTGCTGATCGAGCAGGTGCTGAAGCACGAACAGCTGCTGTTCGCGGCGGGGCCGGGCCGCGCCTCCCCGGGCCAGAAGCGGAAGGTGTGGGAGCTGATCCGGCACAAGGTGAACCCGGTGGCCGCCTGCCCCCGCGACGTGGAGGACCTGAAGAAGCGCTGGCGGGACCTGAAGCGCCGCGACCGCAGCAAGCTCTGCCGCCTCTCGCAGGGCTGCGGGCCGCCGGGCCCCGCCGCCGCCACCGCCCTCGGCCTCCTCCTGGCCCCTGAGGAGATGCCGCCCGCCGCCGCGCCGCCCGCCCGCCGCCACCTCCACCGCCACCACCACCACCACCACCACCGCGCCTACGGCTCCCTGCTGCCCGCCGAGGCCGTGCCCATCGTGGGCGGCATCGACACGCTGGAGCTGCCCGGCGCCGTCGTGGGGGAGATGGGTGAGTGCCGGTCCGACCCCCGCGGCGCTGACCCGCAGCCTCCTCCCGGCCCCGGCAGCCGCTTCCCCGGGGGAGGGATCCGCTGCCGCAGCAGGTTCCCCGTGGGCGCGGGAGGCTGCGGGTACCCGCCCGGCTTGGAAAAATGCCTGGCTTGGATGGCTGCTCTTCCCTCCTTGGGAACGTATAGATGCACAGACACACAGGGAACCGGGAGATTTGGGGCCGTAGATCGTAGGAATGCATCCAAACGGCACCTGAGAGTAAGCCCCGTCTCGTAGTAGCTGCCTCCCCCTGGGGCATCGGAGCCAGCCCGCTCTGTGCACTGGGGAGGGCTTACTCCGGCAAATGCGAAAAGCCGTCCCAGAGCGCGGTTGGCGGCAGCACAAAGTGCTGTGGGTACGTAACCTCGTACCTCCCCGAGAGACATCGCCTGAGCGCGCTGAAGCCATCACCTTCAGAAAACCCCAGGGTTTTCTTGCAGTCACACTGGTTTTGGCCACGCTGTTACTGGTTACGGTGCGCACAGTAGAGCGTGAAATGAGCTTGCAGGGAGCTTTGCCTCTTGGAACCCAAAGCTTGGCTTCTGTGGTGGGGCTGGTAGGGGATCTGTAGCATGCAACTGTATGGTTAACTGGTGAGCGGTTTTCTGCCCGCTTACTGAGGTAATATGTATTCTAAAAGCATCAAAGATAATGCAGTGTGAGTTATAGAGTCTTGGGTCATGGACTATGTTAGTGCTTAGTACATAAAAACACATTTCACTGACCACTGAGGTCATAAAGTTTCTCACTGACTACTCTTTGCTTTTCCTCTCCCCCCATTCTCCTCTAGGGTTTAATGACAATCCTGGCCCATCTCATCAATCCGGTCTCGAGAAGATGAACCTTAAAGAAGAAATAGTAGTGAAGGTGGTAGAGCCAGAAGAAAGTTCTGAGGACATGGCGGTGGTTCCACCTAGCCAAGAACAACTACCTTTTCTGGGGACATCGGGCGGTGGTTCCTCTGGGAAAGTAAAAGCCAAAACAAAAGGCAGGTCCCAGGCAGACCAAAATGAAATAACTGAAGAGGACCTAGTACAGATTCAGCAGACCCAGATGCAGGTGATCCAGTCTGGCTTTGACAGCGTCAACCACAATCTTCGGCTGCTGCAGCAAGGCATGCAAGATCTGAGTAACAGCCTCAGCGTCATGGCGCACACACTTGTTGCTATCAAAAACGTCTATGTGAAAAACAACACTGGCCCAACCACGTATGCCACCACCTCTACTCAGACCCCGGCTGGGTACCTGAGCCCAGGCTCCCCCCAGGTCTCCCCTGCTGAAGACAGAGGTAGAACGCAGGCGGCTGGAAGCAGCAGCAGAAGCAGCAGCTGCAGCTCCAGCTCCATGTCACAAGAACCAGGTCCTTCTGAGTTCCCTAGGCCCCCCCTGAGAACCATTAAGAAAGAACATCCAAATGGCTGCTACTACTTCTGCTTTGCAGATGTGTAAAAACTTGAATATATGTAAAGTGACTGTGGTGTTAGGTGCTGTTGTATGTTCTGCTCCAGCCTGTGACCTTGAAGGAGCAAAGTGGACTTGCCTCCCACGTTTTTCCCAGTGGGAAACATTTCGCTATAGGTGGCATTAAACACTAATTATCAGTCTCCTGTTTGTTAACTCTGTTGCAGTTGGCTAATAATTTTTTTCTGTTTTCTTCATCCTCTTGCTCTCTTTAAAAAACAAACAAAAAACAGATTTATTTTGACTAAGACTCTTGTCTGTATTGTCCTTTGTTTAATGTGACCTTTTGAAAAATAAAAGGCATGAGAGTGGGGTAAAAAAGGTAACATTATGGTTACTGACCGGCAGGAGCTGTCTTACACAAGTTGCTTAGTTTTTTGATTAAACAAACCTCAGAAGTAGTTGGTGGTTTAAGTACTTGATCTTTCTAATAGTGTTGGAGGTGCTTGCTTGGTGGTTGTTGTGATTTTTTTTTTTTTGAAGTCTGAGCTGTGTGCAAGGTGTCACAGGAAGCTTGACGTACCTGCTTACTCTAGGAATGGTTTAGGAGTGAGCTGTTGATCCATGAATGTACTTCTTGGAATTCATGCGGCATTGTTCGTTCCCAGCTTGTCAAATGCACCTTCTCAGAGGTGTTCTGTTTCAATGCACTAGCAGGGTAGGCTCTTTCTTGTCACATGATTAAATTAGAGAAATACATCAAAAAAAATAGTAATTGATGAGTGATGCCTGTTTTTGACATGGAATAATAGTTCCCCCGCGTGGTTTATAAGCAGGCTGTATCTTCATGAGATTTTGCCAGCCTTCTGAAACCAATACTGCAGCATTTGAAATACAGAGAGCAAAAAAAAGTTTCCATATTGTTTTACATGGAACAGAAGTTAGATTTGCTGTTAAACAAATTACAGGAGGCAGGGGCTGACTTCACTCCAGACAGAACAAATGCTCTTGGATAGTTTATGAAGCTTTCATCTTCACCTATTGGAGAAATGAGTAAAATCTTCCATTCTCTTAACTATATATCCAAGGAAGAAGAAAAACAAGAGTTGGAGCAAAAAGCAACATGTGTCAACTCTGAAACAAGAACAAAGGGATCACTATCCTGATGTGAAAAAGAAGAAACCTGGTTTCACATTGAGAGAGGAGGAAGCTATCGTCACTGACACTATTCTGAAGATGTGTTTGAGGCTGGTATGTTTAACGCTTACATACTGGAATTGCTCTACTTCACCTAATTTGAAATGAGCAGTGGTGCTGTGTTGATACACTCAGTGTCCCTACTGGAGAGGAAACGAGCCACCTCACCTGATGTTTTATCCAATGACCACAAAAAATCATGCAGGTCATCTTAAGCTTTTACCACCAATACTAAAGTTCTACAGATAAATTTGGCCTGTAGCAATGACAGAATCTAGCAAATACCAATGATGGTTCTCTTCTACCAGCATAAGAACACATAATTGTAGGGTAAGGTATGTCATTTTTTGCAGCTGGCTTTGGCAGAGCACTATGCTGTATGAAAATGTGCTTTTTAAGTATTTCCTTTAACTTCAGGCATTACACCATTATGTTGTGCCAATCACACACACATGCCTTAAAAAACAACAGTTGCTGCCTTATAAAATGTGAACACAGGGCAGTCACATTGCTAGCAAGTGTTTCCCTTCAGTGCCACAGATGGGAGTAAAACATCCAAATATCTCCGAAAACTAAAACATATACGTGTTCAGCACACTTAATTTGGATTAATTCCTTGAAGAAGAGGTGGTTGTTTCCAAGTTTACCTTAATGAGAGGAAATAGCGCAGGTGACAGGTATTGCTGCCTTATTCATAAATTGCTGGGTTTAAAAACAGGAAAGAAATAGAAATAAATCTGATTTTTTTTAGTCTATGTTGTTAAAAGCTTTCCAAATTAACTTGTTGGAAGTATTATTTCTAGTACAGACAGCCTCTCTCGAGCAGTGTTTTCTGTAACTGAAGAAGGCATCCTCCATTTGTATTTTGTTCTCGTGGACAAAGAAGCCAATTAATGCTACTGTGACATTCCAAGTAGATTAGCAAAATGCAATCTAAAGTTTACCTGGTCATTCTGGGCAGCGGTTTGAGCTTGTCCTGGTTGCAACAGCCAGTTCTTACCTGTCTGACTTTCTTTCAATGTTTCAATCCTTTCTCTGCTTGTTAATGCTCAAATTTCCCTTACGGCAGCATTTCTAGGGAGAGCTGGCTCCTGTCTGCTACACAGCTTTATCATGTCCGAGTACAAATTTAGATGAGAGGAAGCTACAGTGCGAGCGCAGAGAAATGCAGCGAGACCCCCAGAGCAGAGTGGGCAGTTTGGATCTCCTGTATGAAGACAAGAAGCCAGGAAATGCTAAAAGACACTACTGTGGTCAGACAACGACCAGACCTCAACACCCATCTGCCACAGCGTCTTTGCTCCAGCCGTGCTTCTCTCCTACCCACTGTCACTGGTACCACTAATGTGTACTGGAGCCAGATCAAAACCACTCTCCCATCTCTGGTCTGATCCGAATTTGCATAATATTTTAAACAAGGAAAGATACTGAGCTACCCGTCACCAGTGCAGAGTGCGCAAATTTCTTACTTTCATGTTCAAATTAATACAGGGTGCTATTAAAGGGTGCTATTTCTTTACGCACCCTTTCTGTGATCTACCAATGGTTGTGTTGGGATCGCCAAAACCATGCACCATCCACAAGCACACCATGAAATTTCTGGCTACTATTAATAGAAGATGAAATACAATTTTCTTGGAATGTTACTGAGTAAATGAATACCCAGTTTGTTTACTGTTGTCTGAAGCAATTTGTGCTATTTATATAAGTGACAAGAGCTAATGACCTGGTCCTGAAGCTTAATGAAGATATTGCCAATGATTTGAACAGGGGCAGAGCTGGCTTTTAATTTGCCTTACATACAAGGTATAACAGTGATAATGCCAAGAAAGAGATCCAGGGAACTTTTTCACCAATTATTCTGGATTTGCCTAAAAACCTTGTTAAGCTGCACAAAAAGCAGGCAGTATTTTCCACAGCTCTAAGCACATGCAGGCGCATAAACCAAAAACAGAAATTGTGATGATACTCTTACTTCTTTTAACTAGTTTCACTAGAAAGATAAATGAAGGGATGTTGGGGGAAACTGGAGCAACTGCTAGCTTAAAGCCGCGTTTCCACGTAGCACAAATTGCTCGGATTCAGTGACATCTTCTGTGCACTCAGTTCTCTGCTCTACAGCACACCACTGAAGCGCGTTGTCCAGAGGATGAGACTGATCTCCTCAAGAGGCTGTAAAAGCTCAGCTCTTCATCTCCAAAGAAATCAACTATGGTGGCTTCTGACTAAATAAGGAATTACAAATTTAAAGGAAAAAGTTTAAAAAACCCCACAAAAATTAAAAAGAAGTAGTTGACTCTTTAGAACAAGACTGGGCTCCACCACGCTGTTACTAAACTTCATTTGGTCTGGCTGTAGCAATCATTGTTTGGCTGAATGCAGAGAGGATGGATAAAAGAAAGAGCAAATAGAAAGGGAGGTTTCTGAGGAGGCCAGTTGAGTTTCTCTGTTCTTACTAATAAACCACACACGAAGCTACTAAATCTGTAAAACTTCCATCGATCCAATCACTCTGACTTGCAACATGAACATCTGACTCACGTTGAAGTAGCACTAACAGACACTTGCTTTTTGCTTTCTTGTAACAGGGAAAAAAATATAATTGTCAAAGCACTTTCCTCATTTAAAGTACAGGGTTACATTAGTAAAAAATACTGAAAAAAATTCAACTGAAGCTTTATAAATAATTACATCATTATACAAACACAATCAAGAATTGAAGTTTTGCATGCTGAATGAATATTTTATTTAGAACCAGTTTATAAAAATAAAATACAAAATAATTTGAAAACAAAACTTAAGACATTGTACAAAGCCTTGATATGGTACAAATGAGAAAATAAATAATTACAACTTTATGTACAAATGACCATTACAAGGGCATTAACTCTTTATGGTTTTGGGTGCCTGAGCAAACTTAAAAGGAAAAGAATGGCTTAGAAGATTTCCAAGGAGGGGAAGGGAACTGCAATTACTCAGCAAGAGAATTTGAAGGACTCAACATTTGTCTTCCTCAATGGTACCAAACAATCTTGGAACTACTTTCCACTTAATCTAATCATGCTGCAGATTTTACTACTTAATTTCTTATGGGATGACAACATTGTGTTTTTAATTAATAAACAGATTTCATTCTTTTTGGTATTGCCCCAGAGATTTTAGATTAGCAGCTGTTGGTTGGCAGCTTCAGAAAGTCAGTACTTGTCTGAAGGCATTGCTGGTGATTTCCTCAATTTACTAGTTTAGATATTCATAGGAAAGCATTTGAAAATTGATATCTGTTGGCCCAAGCACTGCAACTTGTCCCTGGGCTGACTCTATAGAAAGAAAGTTAGAAGTTGGGGAAGAATTTCAAATCTTACTTTCTAGCCAAGAAAAGTAAGAAGGATGCAGAGAGGGCTGCTAGGCAACCAATCCAGATCTCCAGCCAGTGGAAAAAGATGGGAAATAGCCAAAAAAAATTCCACCTCACTTTGTGTCAAACCTTTATGTCCTTGCCTGCCACGCAGCAGATACGGGTTTAAAAGGATTTGAAGCCAGGCAGACCAAATTAATCATACAGTTATCTTTTGGAGCGAGCTGCTCTGCTGTTATTATAGGTCCTTTATATAAAAGTTAGGTCAAAGATCTCAAAAGGAAACAAACATATGTAACTCCAATTAATTCCAGCTGAATTCCCACAGACGGTTGTGGATGATCAGCACTGCGTACGAGTAGCCACTTGTGTTACTGTTTTAGAAGAAACCACTTTGTGTTTTTGGCCAGAGCTGGCTCTCATCAGTAATTCTTACAGAAAAGGAGAGATCAAAAGGTATGTCATGTCATAATAGTAATAAAAAATCAGCACTTTGCAATTTAAAATACAGCAATTGCAAATATAATATTTATAGAGTGAGTTTATTCCTTTACTCCCTAAACAGGGGAAAAAATGGAATAAAACAAGACCCTATGGGGATTTTAACAAAAGTTACACCTGCACAAGAACAGCAAGAAATCCCAAGGATCTGAGCTCTTCATGTAGAGGAGAAACAAAAGCCAAATACGTAAATGACATATGCTAATATTTGGGTTTGTCACTGTTATTCTTAAGAAAGAATGTGCTACCAACAATGGAGAGTAAAATCAGCCTGCATGGTCAAAACTGAACGGCTACAGTAATTGCCAAGTAATATATTAGCAATATATTAAAGCAATACACACCTATGCATTTCTTCCTTTGAAAAACCCTCAGAGGTTAATATTAAAAAGCCTGGTTATTCCAACCACAGGAAAAGGAGTGATTAAATAAACTTTAAATAATTCCAGACAGTTATGACACAATCCAGGTTAACTTTTATATCGTTTCTCTTTCACAAATGTTATGTGTAGGGAAAAGGAAGACTGGCTTCAAGCAGACAGCTGAGGTATTCTCGTGTGAGGTGCGTGTTTATGCGATTCGCATGTATTGGCTAAGAAAGGCATGACCTAAACCTACAGATGGCATGGAGCCCAAACGCTGAACCTCACTTCCTTTCACCAGCATTACTGGGGACTGAAAACTGCAGTTAAGTGCAATCAATGACATCTGGGCCAGAAGCAAACCAGCAAACGGTCCACTTCAGTTCACTGCCTACTCAGTTAGCTAGAAGAATAAAAATACTGTTCCACAAGTTTCAGAAGTAGGAATGAGCATCCAAAGCTCCTACCATATAACTGTCATGGTTTTTATTTCTATAGCTGATGGTTCTTTTACCAGTCCTTATAGTGGAGATACACAGAACATGCCATAGGGAAGCATGATATTAACCTAAGACACCCAAACAGCCCAGCCCATTCCTCAATGGAATTGAGAAGGGCATGGCTCTCATCACTTCACAGGATCAGTCCTGCTTGAAAAAATCAATACGTTATATACCTACAATGAGAAACCAACGTGACTTTGAGATCTCTTTTATTCTCCTGTTCCTTCTCAGAATATTCCTCTTTCATTTAACATATATATAAAAACTTGAGACACGTATCTCTAGTTTGCCATTAGAACCTTTTAAGAAATCAGAATAATCACTTTCTTCTTACCAGAATTTATGCCTCTTAGTGTTCCACAAAAATATCCAATTCATGATGGAAAAATTCTGCTTACAAGAAAGAGTCCGTACTTTAAGTTCCACTTTGTCTGGATTCTCAAATAGAAAAAGAAAACAGTTTTTAGAAACATTAGAGTCAACCATTGTGTAAGTGATACTGCACTAAGAAGGACTTACAGGAATTTTGCCCAAGCAGGACTATAGGATCAGGCCTTCTAATATGGAAGAGACACAGAATCAGAATCAGGGCATAGCAAAATTACAGTAGATGAAGAGGAGATCAAAGCAAAACAGGCCTCGGCTCATTCTGCTAAATGAATTCCAGTAAACAGGATGCAATAGCTGAGATTATTCCTATCTATATGTATATACACACATATGTATGTATGTATATGTTTCTATATAATATACAGTATCTATATAAGTGTATATATAGATACACTTATGTACAAATGCATATTTATATATATATAAAATAAAAATTGCGTGTTTTCCCAGCTATAGTTAATATCGTAATACTACAAATTGTAAATGATAGAGCTCTTGCAAGTCTTTTTCAGATGAAAAAATTCTTCAAGCTATTTTTAAATATCAAGGACTGGATCCTTCCCTTTAATCAAGATTGTTTAGTGAGGTATGCGAGAAAGCTTGATCTCAAACATGCAGACTTCAAGGCCAGAATATGTCCAGATTTCCCAAGACAGGATGTGGCTGGTGGCCATAATGAATGCCCTGTGTCACTCCCTGGGGCTTTGCCTCCTGAATAATTGTATACAATTAGCAGTTAAGACCTGATATTGCTCCCGGTTTTGATCAGTGAAATTTGCTGTCCTTACCCATCCTGCTTAAGTAGTAGATAGGTGCCCAGCATCATACAGCTTGCCAGTGTTGCTCTACTGTATCACACCTTCTATTACTTTTAACAGAGTATTACTTAAGTAATAACTGGCATTTGTAATTAATAATGAGGTTCATTAATATTACTACATATTTTTGAGGTTGCAACTTAGATTCATTACAGCATGCAATATTGCAGCACAAAAGTCTGTGTGAAATGTTCAGTCTTTTCAAGTTCTATTTTTGCTGAAAGGCTTCATGCCTCGATTTCTCTAAAAAATGCTCCAAAGTGCTGGCCACGACACAGGAAACACCATAAAGAGGAAATGCGTGTGCAGCATCTGCATCTGCTACATGTCACGGCTCCATTGTACTGCCCTCCAAAGAAAGGGAGGCTTGAAGAGGACAAAGCAACAGCTCCTTCAGTGATATTGTTTCCCAAATAAAATCCCTATGTAAGCTAAGCCCCTGTGTGCGTGTTATGCAGAATAACTGTAACTGTTTTGTACAATGGAGAAAGACCTTCCCCGTCCCTGAAAATTTGTTGCAGATAACCCTCCATAAACCATTCAGTCACACTGGGCACGAGGGCCACACGCATGTACATTCGTGGTTTTATGCAGAGTTAGTTGCATATTCAAATATTTAAGCTTACAGAGTTCTTGATAATACAGGCCCTCTAGAAATATTAAGCTAGTATTAATGTATGAGTTAATCAGCCGACCGTTATCTAACTACATTAACCAATTGCTACATTAGACAATAGTAAGCAATTCTGTAAACTTCTGGGCGGAAGGTATCAACCAATAAAAAACTCCAGAGAAGCAAGTACTTCAAGATCACTTATTCATAATCACTCCTCCATTCACATCTTCATAATTTTCTCACTAGATCCTGTTGCATCCACAGCAAAAAGCAACTGGGGATATACAGTCCTTCTACCTTTTTCTGCAGTGAAAGAAGCCTGGGTCATCAATCACAACTGGTATATCTTTCTCTGTTTTGGCATAGTTTACTATTTTTCCGTTGGCAAGTAGTTCAAGTACAAGTGAATTTCTACAGCATTGATTTATTTTACATAGCAATATGTAACAATAGACAAGGCTGTACTTTGAAGACAACATAAAAGGAAAATCCTTAGGTATTATATTTTTTCTCACCTGTAAAGCATTTACCTGTTTCTGGATCCTGCTACACTGGAGAGAAAATATTAACACCTCAATTTCAGCATTTCAGACAAGGATGCATAAAGTTGGTACCTCTTAAAACTGACCATGTGAATGTAGGAATAAGCTTATGAGACCATAACAAATACTTTTGAGAAATAAGGGAAAGGAGAGGAAAAATAATCATAGGTTGCTACACCACCCTGACAAATAACTCCAGCAGTGCCCAGGGCACAAATATAGCAATGGGACCAAATTCTCTTTATGCTACGACATAAGGAAACATGAGGAGAAGAGGAAGGAAAATATGGAATTTGTTGTTGTCACATTCATCTCTTAGGTATTCATTGACTGTAACTGCTCCTGTATGACTAACATTCATAACAATTAAGAACTCACATTATGAAATAAAAATGACCACCCACAAGCCCTATTTGTAATAAAAAATAAAAATACCTTTGAGTATCTGTTCTTGTTCCATATGCAAACGCACAAACAAAATTATAAAGAAAAAAAGCAAGCTGCAAGATTAAACATTGGCTGGTTGAGAAATCAGCAGTTTTTTGATCTTGTACCAAGGTATAAAGGCTATTAGAATTTGTGCATTTCAGAAATGTTGGGGGGAAAATAGAAGATGTAATGCCAAAAGTATTCAGGAACTAACAGAATGGGAACTGCATTATTTGAGGTCCATAAATTACAAATGAAAAATGAGAAAGAATGAGTTTATATAAGCATATACATATATGTATATATATAAATATTTATATTATATAATTTACCATGATGACATGCAATTATTGGTATAGCACCTATTATACAATATAATACAAAGGAATAGGACTTTCCAATGGTACAATTTCTTCAGAAAAAGCAGGTATACCCTACCTATTGCATTCATCTGTAGTGCTTGAAACCTGAATGAAATTAAGGTTCCACACTGTGCTACATTATGTATGGGAAACGATATACATAGTCATAGTAACAAAAGAAAAAGAAAAATCAACATAGTCTGACAAAGCAAGTGAAATTCAGTGCAGCTCCAGGGCAGCTTTAATGCAGCATTAGAATGTGTTAGCTCAGAGACAAAATATTCCCTTTTTAATCCAAAGGTATTCATTTGGCAGAGGTTAAATAAAAAAGCACAGATGCTGGCTGGAGAGGCATATGACTACAGCAAGCAGATCAGTAACTGACAAGTCTCCTAGGCACCCAGCGTCCCCACAACAGGAATAATCAGGGAGACCTGGCTGCATCTTTTTCTCAGGCTTGCACTCTTGTGCATTACTATTCTGACCCACTATTCTCTTCTGAATATAGTAAAAGGTGCTGTACCATTACGTTCCCTACAGAGGTCCTGTAGAGCACAAGAAATTATTACACATCTACCAACGCTGGAAGAATTAGACACTGCGGACCTTACTGACAGACAATGAAACCTGGCTATCAAAAAACCGTTTGGGCGAAAGAATGACAAGAATCCAACATTAAAAAAAAAAAAAAATACATCTCAGATTGCTTACTGTATATTTTGCTTTGATGACTAAGATTCTTACCCAGATTTCCTAAGACTGTTAAGTGTATTTCTGTCATCTATAACCTTCCAAGCTCACAAAGTAGACTCATCTCTGGTCATTTGTTTTATAAAACCATGAAATGTGAAACAAAAAAGCAAATCTTGGTTGTTGATCATCTCTGCACAGTATGATCAGTGGTTTAAGTGATCCATAACTACTGAAAAAACAAAAGCTAGCAATAACAAGGGTTGTTTTTGCAGTTAAGAGAATAAAAGGTACTTTTGTTTTTTAACTTATTTTCTAACTTACATTGCAATTTGTTGTAAATCTGCAACATTCAGTGAAGTGAAGATATCTCCTGCTTTCTCTTGTTTCCCAGACAGGGATGCTTCTCCAGATTCTACTGAACACTTTTTGAAGAGCCCCACTATGATGCCCAGAGAAGTGCATGATGTAAAACTGAGAATTAGCTCCTTGGGTCCTAATTATTAATAAAAAAATTTATAAAGGATATAGCTCTAAAAACATCTTGGCAAATGTTAATATTATTTCTTTTAATATCAATGTCAAGAAGGGGTAAGGTATATGTGCCATGGTAGACAGGGGACAGGATGAGCATTGAATGACTCAGAGATGTGTGCAGCTCAAAATGGAAAAGAATTTCTACCTTATAAGGTAGAAATACCATCATCTTCTAAATTGTGTGCTTTTTTAAAACTGCAAAGACATGTTTGAGCAGTACTTATCTCCCAAGTGGTGATGCCATTTTGGGAATAACCGTTTCAGGCTTGCTTACATACTCAAGAGATACGTAAAGCCTTAAATAACTAGGCCACATCTTCTAGCTAGGTAAACTAAAAAGACAGAAATAAATACCCTTTTAAAAACCTCACCTCGAGAGATATTTTTTTACCCTAAATACATTGCACCTCTGACTACCTAGTCATTCTTATCCTGGCCTCTGCTTTCCCTCTCACAGATCTGCTTGCTGCCTGCTTTTAGGCAATGCCACTTATTTACACAGTATGCTTTCTCATGAATAGTTTATGACACTTACTTTCTTTAAAAAGCGCAAATTCAACACCGTTGTTTTTTTTTTAAATATAGTTTTTTAAATTATTTTTTTTTTAATACACAGTACACAGACACAACATGCATCAGATTTAGGAGGCGGCTTTATACCTGTCAAGGCCCAGTTCCTATCTGCTAAGCTTACTGGTTGATTTACTCTTTCCTGTGGGAGTCTTAGTGTTTGGGGAATGATGGAAGGAACTGCCAGATCCTTTCAGACCATTCTTGCTTGGTTTGTTGCAGCAGTGCTCTTGTTGGCAGGATCTCCTAGAAGATGAGGAGCCTGAATGGCTAGGAGGTGATTTACTCCTCCCGAGATGTGGGGATGAACTCCTCTGATCATGATGGGGCCTCCCGGTCCGGGACGGAGAAGAACTGGCAGTACGGGGTAAAGAAGAGCTCCTAGGGGAGGCACTAGGACTGCGGCGGGGGATGACAGGGCTTTTGGGTGGTGTTTTTGGACTATGTGGAGATCCTGGACTCTTACACTGGGTAGAACTCCTTGGTCTTTGAGATCCATTCTGTAGGATTTGAGCCAGACGAGAGATAAGATCTGAGTCCGAGCTGCTACTCCCTAGGACTCTGTATCTGCGTAACCTTAAGAAGAAATGAAGAAAAATTATTTCTTTTTCCATCTATTCACTAAAGCTCATATTGAAACACAGAATCACTGGAAACTAGGGATGATCTTACATTGTAGATCAGATATCTTCAGTTCTGAAGCTGAACTCTCCTATAAGGTGGTCTGTATCTAGGCTTTGGTGCCTGTGTTGTTCAGATCAAGATGGTATTCATATTTGCATAAACTAACTCACATAAACAGTCTAAATGTTTACAGAATAACTGAAATTTCCTGGTGGTGCTGGAAGAAGTGCACTGAGGAGCAGTGCTGATCACCTCTGTTTTGGAGGGGTACATCCATTCCTGCACACCATCAATACACACCTATACACAATTTAAGGGATGACAAAGCACACCACAACTTCCTTCAGAGGATTTCACACTACTGTACCAAAAATCTCTTTATCTGGTAATGTAGATACCGAGGCACCCAAGACACTAGGTCATGGTTGTCTGTATACAGAAATGGCAAAGGGGGGGCTTGTAGAATTCACTCTGCCCTCCTTCAATTAGTTGCTTTTACTTAGCCATGGTCTGAGCATAGCTAACTCACTCAATACTAATCTTGAAACCAAAAAATTAAAATTTCTACAATAAGAACAGTTTAAGTTTTAAATTGCTGGATATGACAGATCCTATTGATTTTTCTGGGTTTGTGAATAATCAACAGTTATAGAAAAGTGACCTCACTTCAAAAAAAAAAAAAGTGTAAAGATTTAGTTATAGATTTACAGGCTTCAAAATATTGAATACACATCTCTTGAGATATAAGATTCAACAGTGAAGCAGGCTCATTTTTGTGTAACAGCCTCTCTTCATTTATTCTCCAACAATGTAAGATTTCTCAGCGAATTAAAGCCCAGCGTTTTAAAAGAATTAGTTAAAGGATGGAACTTCTACAGGATTACATACTGCATAGTAACTGCAGTCTAGCTCAAATCCATTTTAAATCTGAAAACCTATTTCTCTTTTCTCTGCATTACCTAGCTTCTACCCCAGGTCTAGCAGGCGGTTTTCCTGGTGGTGGCCGAGGAAAGAACGGAGCTGGACTTGAACCGGTGACTTGATCAGTGGTTGCCCAGGACACTGGCCTTGGAATCTTGCTTTTTCTGGACTGAGGGCTGCTTGGAGATAAAGAGCTATCTTCCGTCTGCTTACTGAAATGAGAGTCCAGTGTCAACCTAGAAAAGGAGGATAAGACATCATCCTCAGAAAACTGCACTGGAGCAGGAGCCATTTTTTCCTCCAGTGACTTATCAGAGGCACTTGAGAGGTCACCAAGGAAAGATTTGAGCTGTCTCTTTTCCATAAGTAGTCTGACCAAGTCTGTCTGATGGGCCTTTTTTAGAAGAAGCTTTTCCTTTGCTGAAACAGGAGAAGAGGACTCTGAAGTTGAGTCTATCTCTTGTGCTAAAACTGGAATTCGGCTCTGCCTGAATACAAAAGGAGATTTAACTAAGTCCTTCTTAGAGCGATGAGAATTCTCATTTTCAGAAATGCAGTGGAGTAACTCTCCATTTCTGGGAGCATTTTTCTCTTTTTTGTCCTCCTGGTGCAAAAAAGTAGTAAGGGCCACTTGGTGGCATTTCAAGTCTTGGATATGGACTTCTTCCTTATTAGAATGAAAGCCATTTTCCTGAATCGGTGCAATTTTGCTTGCCTGTCTATTAACATGTGGTTTGGTAAGTCTTGAGGGAGACAATTCTGATGGTTTAGGTGCTATCGACTTCAGAAGCTCATCTGGATTTGGCACCAAACAGATGGGCCTTGGCTTTAATTCTTCAGCAGCTTCAGTATTCATCAGAGGTTCTTCCTCTGCAGATTTTGAGTTTCCTGGCAAAGAAGAATTCTGTTCTTTGCTTAGCATTTCAATGACGTCCTCAGAAATCACTGGAAGCCTTTCTTCCTCAGCATTCTCTACAGGAATATTTTCACGTTCTTTCTCTTCCTGTATTCCACTATTTTGTTCAGATAGGTCCTTTTGGCCACAGTCCAGGACGTTGACACATTCTTTGACAAGTCCTTCCCTGTCAAGCACCCCTTGGCTGATATTTAGTACCAAATCTGGTCTGGTGGCACTATCTGGAAGTGTGTCTTCTGTCACAAGCAAACCTGGCAAACTTTCCTTTGGAGAGGAAAGTTCCACAGTGTGTTCCATAGACTGAGCATCTTGCTCTCTTTTCTCTAGCTGGTGGCCATAATGAAAGCTCTCCGAAACAGACTGTGTGGATGCCACTGAAGGCCTGGGTATTGTAATCTGCATTGGAAAATTAGAGAAGGAAAAGGTAAAAAAACTCAGGAATGTTATACAGACAAAACTCTTCAAATAGCATTTTTGAGTGCATGTCTTCAAGATACATTATATAACAATTCCTATGAATTACAATGCTCAAATAATGGCTATCTTCATAATTTAAACCTAGATAATTGGGAAAAAAACCAAACCACTATCATCCCAAGACAGAAGTGTGTAATCAGCTAAAACCAAAGATAATCTCAGTGGAAAATGTTGCAGTTACCAAGCAACCCTCCTGGAAATAAATAAAAAGCCTACATGTAAGGCTGGATCTTATTTTACATTAATTTGAATACTCTTAGAATAAGTTGTATATAAACATAAAATCTTGAACAAGTACACAACAATATTTTTAGACAAGTACAGAACACAAAGAACATATGAGATCCAGATTCAGGAATGGAGTGAAATTTCCAATTTAGGCAGAATTTAGATACGCTGTTAACAAAACAATTAGTAAAAAACTTTATTTACCTAATTAAATATATCCATACCCACAATACTGACATTTTTGTCCAGAAAACCTTTTCTGAATACCCACATTTTAGCTATTACCTTCCCAATAGAAGCTTATGCCTCATTTTAACTAAGCAACCTGGTTAGGACATCTAAGTTTGTCAAGAGATTCACAAACTAAACATTCACACATCTAAATCCCCTAACGAGTCTAATCCAATAGATATACTTTAAGCATTGCTAAAACCTCTATATAGTATTGAGTCAGAGTCCCTTTGAAAAACAGTCAGTTATGATAGTGCTGCCCCTAGTACATAGCTTAACTGTTAGAATGTACGTCCACGAAATGGGAAACCTGCACTCATGTCTCTCCCCGCTTGAGGGACATAAGCCCACTTCCCCCAGTTCCCATCAAGTATGGATAAAACCAGAATGGAGCTGCTTCTCACTTTCCCCGTTGAAGTCAGCCCATTGCACAGAAAGAAAACCAGGAGTTATGAGGTCAGAGGGTGGGAAAACGCACACAAAAGTGAGGAGTTTTACCTTCATGGCCAAGGGAGGAACACACTCTCATGTGGAGTCCTAGGTTCTGGTTTATCTATCTTGGTTTGAGTCATTTGATAAAAACAGTAAAAAAACCCAAGGAGTGCCCCTTATATCTTTCTCTACATGTAGAGAGAGTTTAGCTCCTTTTTCCCTTGTATTCGTTAGCCTCATGAATCTGACGCATTCTGAGTTTGCAATACTGAATAGAAAGTGGAAGGCTGGAGTCTGAGTGTGAACATACAGACTTTCTTGATGCACTGATGATCGAAGAGAACAACTGGTGGTAGCCTGTTTCCAATGTTGCCAGGATTCTGCTACATTACAAGACAGATTTCACTTGACCTTGTTGCAGAAATTATACATTCTCTGAGCTTAATGGGCGGTTGCAAGGGCTAGTATGTTGGTACTACTGAGCGGTAGAAACAAAGCTCATCTATGCGGACTTGTAACAATTTACACTGTAAATTTAAACTTTAAAAATACAGAACCACTCTATAAAATAACAAGTGGGAACTGCCAGTGAATGAGATATACTCAGATTTCTTATGAGAGCATAACAGCTTCATTGAAATCCTTGTGGATTTCTTTAATATTTTTTTTTGCGTTTTCTTCATAGGAGTATAAGAAAATTTCCATCATTTTGGGTGCACATTTACCTACATGAAACACAAACATTCAAATGATATTACAGACAATTCACTAGAACAAAACATGAAACACAAATCACAGGCATAAAGCTGAATTAAGAGCAGGCGATTACTTATGTTCAAGAAATTATTTCTATACTATAAAATGTATTGTAAGCCTTTCTAATTTACCTAATACAGTTTCTGGACCTTAACCTAAAAACGTGGAATCATATTCTTGAGAAATTTGGAGGAAAATATATTTGGAGAAAAAGATATGTTACGCTACAGTGGTATTTTTCACCAGGGGGTGGGAGGCTGTGGTGGAAAGAGCAGAAATGTACGATAATTGAACTCTTACTTTTCTAAATAGACTAAATATGTCTGTAGCATCTTCCCCAAGTTGAGATTTATTGAAGTAAGGATAAAAAAAAACACCGAGACCTGCAGCAAGAGGCTACTTTTTGTCTCCCTCATAATTTGTTTTCAAGTTTGGGCCAATACAGTCCCTTCGTGTTTGATGAATTAAAATGTCGGATTGAGAAACAAACTGAAGTTACTTAGTCCTCCTCATCTCCTATTGTCAGTCTGGGTTCTTTCTTCTGAAATAAACTACTTCCCTCCGGAGTTAGAAAATCCAAGCATATCAGTTCAGCTACAGAAAGAACAGAGGAAGTAGAATTTTTTTTTAAAGCACCTTTCCATGATTAGGTCAATTAGTGTCTAAATCTTCAGTGTTAAACAAAAATGGTTTCCATACTTCTCTAGTAGGTTGCTCTCAGGCAATACATCTCCAGGTATCATACACTAAAGGACTTGCTTTCATTCTCAACTACAAGCTGGGTAAAAGTGGGTTCACAAAATGTTAATGTAATATTGTTGAACAGCAGGTTCAGATTTTAGAGAGATCATTTGGGCGTTTGCTATCTGTCTCCAGCTTGTTTCAATACCTTGTTCTCCAACTTGTTTCAATACATTGTTCTCCAGGGCTGCAGATGGCATCTCCAAAGTAAGGAAATCTGGCAAAATATTTCCTTTTCCAAACTTTTCAGCTAGTCTGGTTGCCAATTCAAATAACCCGGGAATCAAAAAAGACAGAGTTGTCTTCCACATATCTGAATAAGGATGACTTTCCTTAGAATAAAATAATTCTGGCGCCTTCTCAATTTTCGGAGGTGAGACAGCCTTAGTTATTTGCTTTTAGGAGGATATTTATCTTCCTGGTACATTTCCAGAAGGGCTGCAACTGCATTTAAATACTCCTTTGCTCAAATATATTTACTCTCTTTTCATTGTGCCCTCTCTTTCATATGTCAATTCTTTATTAGCCAAAATCAGCTCTGATCTGAAACCTGTATACATTTTTAAACAGATTTCATATTCTTTGCCGCATCTGGAGAGAGAATTGTTAAGTCTTTCAGGCCTATCTTGGCCAACACAGATTTAACCCTTACACCCAAGAAATAGAAGAGTAAACTTGTTGAACAACCTACAATAGAACCAGCAGAAGCTATAGATAAAAGAAAATAATTGAACAAGTGGAGGAAAGAAAAGGCTATTGGGTGACTAAGTATCATCAAAGACTCAGTGTTACTGACAGCTTTTTGAATACATACATCACTTTCTTGATTTGTGTTCACTAACAAAAGTTTGTTTTCTCAGATGGTCAGTAAAGTCTTATTAGTACTGGTATTAGTATTCTCAAAGCATAAGAATTAAATTATATCCCTGTTGGGCTTCACATTTCACCTATATGTGCAAAAAATTTAAATGAGTAATCACAGAGAAGTGCCATTAATGTAAGGGTTGTTACAACTTCAGGTGCAGCTTTACAAGAGAAACAAACAAGCAAGGCAATTTTTTTAAAAACCTGATAATGGGTATGAGAAAACAGAACTTGAATAGAATGGTCTGGGTTGGAGGGGACTTTAAAGATCATTTACTTCCAATGCCCCTGCCATGGGCAGGGATACAAACATTTTAATTTGGAAGAACTTGTATGTAATAGTCAATTCTTCCAAGAAATGGAAGAAGCTTGTTGACAATCCTCCTAAGGCTCCTTATATGATTTCTTCGGGTAAACCATCAGCTTCTTTACAAGCCTGGCCACTGCAGATAACTTAATGATTCACACTATGGAGAATTCCAAGTAAAAAGACAGGAAGAAATTTTGAGTCCCTTAAAACAATTTACAAAAAACACTTAGCCTTAATTATCCCAGAAATAGTCTTCTCGTTCTCTTGTTTGTGAAACCTTGCAAGACAGAAGTCATAATCACGGAGTCTGAAAAGGGCTGATCCTAAAAACATGCAAAACATACCTATTAAAATTATCATTTAGTCTATTTAGGGACTCAGAAATCTCAAGGTTGTTCAATACGTATCTAGTTAAAAAACAAATAATACATGGTCCTATATGTAAAATTAAAGAAACCCATCTTAACCATGAACAATCCTCATACCTTCTTTTCTTCTACCACTAATTAAAATCTTATCCTATAAGATTTCTATGGCTAATCACGTCAATTTTGTAAAACACTGAACCTGAGGAACAAACATTACAATGTGATGTGGGCAATTCATCTAAGAAGAAAAATGCATGGAACAGAATTTAAAATGTTGCCTTTCAGCTCACTGTGATAATCAGTTATAACACTACCTGATTATTGCAATTTCCATACTTCAACAGAAGTTAAGTGATACGCAGATTACTGAGACAAAATATGGAACAATGAATTTGAGGTTTTCCTTTCACTGCAAAATACGAATGAAATTATTACCATCATGGTCTTGAATCCTTTGGGCTTCCCTAAATAATGCCTTAATTCCTTTCTGATTTCTCAAATTAGCACTTGACTGAGATGAGAAATTAGCCTGCATTATCTTCAAGAAACTACAAGATGGTGAGTGGGATGTTAAGAAGGAAAAAGAACAAAACCACAACAACAACAACATAAATATCGGTTGGACATCCTTTATGACATCTGACAAACACTCCTCCTTTAAACCTTTGACAGGCTGCAATAGCAAGTGATAACGCTTGGATGAAATCCTCTGTGAACATATACAACAAATTGCAAAGGAGTAAAATACTGAGTTTTGATCTGCAGAGTTACTAAATCAGAAAGATCTAAAGATGTGATTATGGATTATCGTCCAATACCAGCAGGTAAAACATCTGACGTCTCACCAATAGCTTCTTCTGTCCACTCATGCTGTCTGCTACTTCTGCAAGCATGTCAACTGCTGTCAGACTTCAGGCCTCTTAGAAACTTGGTGTACTGATGTGGTGTTCAGCTAATCCTGTGGTTATTTGTAACTTCTCACATGAATAAGCCATCAGCATATTACTTGGCATTCTGAAGACACTTTCCCTAAGCACTTTACTCGTCAGAACTTCTTTCCTACATTAGTAAAGTTTGTGTATCCATGAGAACAAACCTCATGTATCTTTTCTCTTTTTCCTGCTTACATCTGTTGTTAGCTCTATCACCCACCAAGAAAATGACCAATATTAGTATAAGTCTGCAACTTCTGCAGTACCAGACAACCTCCCTGAAACTTTCCAGTTCACCAGCTTCCTCTAACTACATGAGTTTTTCTTTACTTATGTCACTTAATTTCTATTTCCTCACACAACTCTATGCCTCTGCAAAGAAATGTGAACTGCCGTTCATATGAAAGTGAAAAGGGTACGTTAGTGCTCTGTCCTGTAATTCACTGCTAGTGACGTTCTCACGTGAATACACCACTGCTCTGCTTACATCTCTATAGACAACTCACCCAGCCTACTGTCCAGAGCAGCCTTCCTACTTTTCAAAGTCCTCCCTACCTACTACTATCATTCCTACTGACTCTTTAGACCCTAATCTGTTGTACCCCTTACATTCCCTTCCCAGATTAAATTTACATCAGGGAATAAATTAGTCTAATTAATTACAGATTTAGTAAACTAAATTGGCTATTTATACAGATGGACTAATATGGGGACATATGGGAGAAATGTATAGCTCTAATTCACGATATTATGGAATGTAAGACCAGAGATGACTATAAGTTTTGATACTGAATCCATTTCAACAGTGCCATACATAGGATACTTTAAGCACTGCTGGCATTTGTAGGAACTGGTGGTCCCAAGAATGCTATCTTCAGTTGTTAGAAATTCACACGATAGGCCCAAATCCTGAACTAAAGAGAAGTTAACACATGAAGGTTTACTTACATCTACCTGAAAAGAGTTGCATGTTGCTCTCCACAGCTCTTCAGATGTATTATTGCTGCTATTCTATGCCAATGTTTGCATCAATTTATAGAGAGGCTGCAGGAAATGGGAAGAGGATGCAATACAGATGCAGAGCTGCAAATGTACAAGACAACTGTGTTTTCTTATTCTCTAATGTGATAGGTAACTTTTGAGGATAAAGAACATATAGATCTGCATGTACAGTCTTTCTTGTAGGTATATTAATCGTGACTTAATTAGTATTCTTTAAATATCTTCCCTTTTCAGTTATTTCTATGCCACTTACAAGGTAAAGGAAGATTGTTTTGTTCTAATAAAAACCCATAACCTCAAACATCCAACAGGGCAAATATTGATTGTTCTAAAAGCAGTATCTTTAATTGCTTTTAGAGAATGACTGACATTGTAATAAGTGGCTAATTAGTTTTGTAGCATGACTAAAACAAGTACCAATTTAATTTGAAACTTATTATATGCATAAATCAAATGAAGAATATTCTTGAAATTTACATATATTGTTGGAGAACTGGGAAGCAGCAGCACTTACAGACTATTATTTCATAACACTCACACAATACTCCTCTCATATACTCCTATTAAAAATGGGCCAGTATTGTAATATTTTTCTTGAGTTCCACAGAGACAGTCTTCCTCTAACTAAGAAAGCAAGATTTTGCTTTAACGCACAGTACAGAGATGTGAAAAGACAGCAACTGAAGCCTATTTCCTTCCCCTTGTTATTATTTCATTCTTTACAGAAACTGAATTCCTACCATACCATGGTTATTTTCTGAAGTCACAAAAGAGCTAAAGATAAAGAACTTTTTTTTAGAAGCTTGGCCACTTGGAGACTTTTTCCTCTGAAAAACTGGACACAACTGATTCCATGAGGATTGTGGTTTTAGTAACAAAGCCAGTGAGTTCATATCACACTTAAGTAGCACAATACATTCAGCATTTCTAAATCTAGATTTTATAAAACATCTAACAGTCTTCAATGGGATATTAATTAGTTCTCCATGAGAGGTCATGTTCAAGCATACTTAGGAACCCTGCTGCCCAAGTATACTTAGGTACCCCGTTAAGAAGCAAAATAAAATGATAGGTTCCTCCTCTAATAGAGGATACATTAAATAAGAAGTGACATTTCTTTTTTAATTAATGGTGCAACCACTTTTGGCATATAAAATACAGTTAAAATATTTTCCCATCTATGATTATCATAGCTAATAATGATGTAAGCAACTTTAAGCAAACCTCACTTGGTATCAGCAGCTAGCTATGAGAAATACATTAATATGTATTTTTCTTATAGTAGAAACAATTTTTTTCTACTTTTGAATGATCTTTTTGAAGCTAGGCTCTATATTAATACCTGTCCCTACAGAGAGAATATACAGGCTAATACTTCCTCAGGAAAACCCCAAACTCTCATTTTCAAAACCACATCATACCTTTTTATTAAGGACTAGTATTTATTTTTTTTAAACACAGCACCTTCTTTGAAGAATTCACCTGAAATGCTCTGTAGTAAATCCAAGTTCAATCCAAGCAAATGGGCTTTCTTTGTCATGAATACATACATACATACACAGAGATTCTCTATCACACAGAACCTGCTTTTATGTATAATAGCAGTGGGGTCTGGCTACTGCTGTTTAGAATAATTCTGAATTTTCCTCTCCAATATATCAATTCTAATAAAAGGTCATAATGAAGAATCACGTAATTCATAGATAAAATTTGCCTTAATACCTATGTACAGGTTTCAAATATGTCAACTTTTTTCCGTTTATATCTGATTCCTATGAGCCACTGTCTAATTCTGGGTTACTGCTGTGCTATCGTTATGCTTCAGGTTTGCTATTTACACTATTATTTTTGATTTTTTGTAAAGGTGAAAGTATCTCTTGTTTTCAAACAGCAACACCGTAAAATAAATCTCCAACAACACATTAAAAAAAAACCTAAGCAAATTAAGATTCTTCCTGACTTCCGATTCTCCAGTCATCCTCCAGTGAATCCACTCATTTGTATGTTGTAATAAATTAAATACAGTTCTATCTATCCAGTTTATCATAGATTGGCACCATATCAGCACATTACCCATGGCTGTGTTATGCTTCCAAGGGAGAGAATCTGTGAACACTAAAATTTCCATGGATGAATCACATATACTGGAAGAACTGATGAAACCATGCAACCATAATTTTAATATAAATTGTAATTTCAGCAGGATTAAGATTACTGTACCCATAAAATTTCATTTTCAATCTTGAAATCCAGATTAAAATTTTCTTAAAATCTCTCCTCAGAATTGTCAGGATCTGTTTTAAAGCATTATAGATTTTCTCATGCCCACAGCGTGCTACCACCAATAGTAGCTGTAATTCACATAGACAACTAGCTGCTTTCAGTTTCCTGAAAAGCATGCTTAATAGATATCCTGTAGAGAACACAGACCTCAAGACAGAAGTCTAATCTATACTAAGGATCTTTCTCTTTTCTTACAATGAATTTGAGATATTTTCTCCTCTGCACACAAGGTCTCATAGTCGCAAAGTTTGCAAATGCAAAGATGCGATTAGAATCCAGCTGATCTTTTCAAAACAAAATACCTAAAACTTTGGGCAGCCTGTTACATTACAGAGTTTTGCCTCTGTGAAAGGGAGTGATGATAAATGTAAAACCCAGCTCCATGAAGCAGTTACAACACAGCTGATTCCATCCAAGCACTCAAGTGATCTGCAGTATAACACGTTGCCACTTAGGTATTCAAGCTCCTTAAAATTACTTATAAGGGCACTATCAATTAATTCTGATTCTGTTTTGGTTGCTAGCCTGGTACTATTAAGAACAGATATACCAATAAGGTTGTGTCACTTTAGACAATGTGTGAGCTCTCTATGTATATCATGGTCTGTGTTTAAAAGCTGCCTAAAAGCAGTCAGGGCAGCTACACATTTGTAGCCAGGTAATAAATAAACACATCTGCCTGAGGTTTGTGCCAAATACTAGAAATTTAAATAATAATAAACAGTAAATAAATATTCAAATAATTTGAAACTGAACCAGTTTTCAAAAATTACATATTGAAGACCTCCACTTCAAGCTTGCCCTATTTTTAGTGGTTTCCCTATTTTCTCTATTTTAAAAAGTTTTCTCTTCCTTCCATATGACAGCTGTATCTAACCAGGAGAAAATGCTGATCAGAAATTGATGCTGATAAATTCACAAACTCCAAATAAAAAAGTTGGCTTTTTTCCCTGCAATTCTAGTTGGACTACTATCGTATGTGATTGAATGATAGCAGACAAAAGATATTAGGACAGAAATATATCTTGATTAAAGATTATCTTACAGATTATCTTACAGATAACATCTGCTATTATATATATACACACACAATATTTATTCTATTAATTACATCCCTTATACCTTAATTACATCAGAAATATTCATTAGTCATTGGACATTATGCTCTGAATTGTAACTCCCTATTTATTCCAAGAATGTTGCTGTATGAATTGTCATCATGGAAAGAATTGTTGACACCAGTTATTCAGGTCTCCATGGGAAAGCCCACAAACCGTTTAGCTTTCCTGAAACACCTTTGCTTATTCTATGCCAGTGAAATTATGATGCTAGGAGAACGTACTAAATCACATATGCTTGGGCTAAGATCATTGTTTTCAAAAAAATTAAAAATAAAACAAAAAATTACCACTTCAAGGACAAACGAGAATAGATGAACCATGCGGTTATGAATTTAAAAAGTACTGTGGATTCCAGAAAACATGAACATTTAAAACAGTTAATAATTTTTTATAGAGTTCTTCTTCCTACACAATCAGTGTATGCAGATGCTATTACCAAGGTTAATTTACTGTACTGACCTTCACTATGACTTTTCTGCTGCTTCTGATAGAGAAACTTGCAGAAGGAGAATGGCCAACAGGGTTCTGTGGCTAAAAACGGATGTGTTCTCTACAGACAACACATTGAAAAAAATTAGGGTGCTCATACTGGTTGCTTGTTCTCAACTATTATTTCCTTAATTTACAGCTTGGAAAGTTTCCACTGAAAGACCAGCTAACCTAACGTACTGTAATTTTTAATTCTTCTTTACACAAAGGTAGATGTGATAAAAGCACACCTGACGAATTCCTCTCCTTTGGACAAAAAGCCCTACTAAGCCTTGGAGACAGCCTTTGGATTTCTACGTATCAAGCAATTGCCTCTCCCACTTGGAAAAAAGCAACAAATAAAACTTCACTTGTTTGTATTAGAGAGTGTGTAGATGAAAATTGTTAAAGAAACTTCAGCACCAATATAAAATCCAGTTGCTTAAAAGAATGGGAGTAACCTGTGAGCTTATGTGTGTCTTCCAGATACTCTTTTTTCTTCTAAAATAATGCTTCCTGATAATCCTCATCCTATGTGGATGAAAAATCGGCATACTCCAGAGAAATTTGCTAATGAAGAAACTAAAGACACTGTACCAGTAATCATACATCAATTGCCTTTCAAGAATCTAACCGTAACAACTGAAAATAGTAAGAATTCTGAATGTGAGCTTGCCTTTTAATCTGGTCATAAGCATTACCAAACATTACTTTCACTGATGATGAGTGATGGCTGTGACATGACAGCAACTTAATTTTCAGGCTAATTTATTGAAAAATTAACAGTTACCCTGTCATGAATGAGATGGTATAATTTCTGCACATTTTCCTTACTTAAAACCAAATTTACTGTATGTGAAACAGTTCCAGTACCTATGAGCTGGACTAACTCCTTAAGATTTCTACCATTTACAACAAAGGGTTTAATCAAGGTATTAGCAGTTTTCTTGGGAAAAACCTATCCTAAACCTCATGATGACGCAATATAGTTTCCATCAGGATAGGGAACAGGGGGGCGTAACAATTCTGTAAACCCTGAAATCAGAACCATTTTTGCTATAGCCAACTTCAACCGTGGCAGCAGTAACAAAACCAGACTTGCTGAACAGAGAAAAGCTTCTCCCTCTTTTCCTTCCAGGGTGCACCTATCTGACTGTATCGTGTCTTGAAACTGAAAATCTGAAGACGATTTTGGACAAATATATCTATTCCTGACACATTTAATGGATAGGTACAATGCTAAATCAGAGTTTTAACTAGCTGAGTTTTAAGGCAATCCTAATGCACATGACAACTTCAAGTTAATGCTACTGACAAATTAAAAATAATTTTAAAAGAACACTGTAACAAGACAGGAGCATGTTTGTTGGTTTTTTTTGTTTATTTGTGGTTCTAAGAGGGATTGTTAATTGTGAAAACCAATGTAAACGTTCATCTCTTGCTATTGCAGACTAGCAAAACCTGCCAAAATTAGTTCAGAAAAAAAGGCAAAATGTACAACATTTATGTGCACTCCTGGCTCATAAACCTCAAACATCCAAAAGAAAATTATAATTACAAGGGATACACATTCTTTCTCTAAATACCCCTTGAACATGTCAAGAAGTCTTACCTTATTCTTCCATAGGTCCCTGAATTCCAGTGAGATGCTTAAAAATTAAGGTAAATTTTTCAACTCAGATCAGTATATTATTTCTCATTTTGGATATGAATATGAATACGATGGTTTGCATTTCCATAGCATCTTTTGTAGGAAGATTTCAGCGCATTTTGTAACTTATAATATAACTATATCATTATAAAATAATCTTTAAAACGTTCTAGTAAGGTAGACATTTGAGAAAATTAAAGCATAAGAGAAAATATTTGTATATGACAACTAATTCCGATTGCTTAACCTGACAGACACAGATTATCGTTGCCTAACACAATGAATAACTACAACATCATTAAATTAAAATTAGCCTGCTTGTATGTGCCTCATGAAGTACATCGAAAAATGAAAATATGCCAGAATGACACACAAAAGCAAAATCCACCTTTGTTAAAGGCTGAATCTTATTGCATAGCAGCCAGTCTAGAAGTACTCTAGATGGCTGCTGCGGCTAGAAGAGTTGTTCACTATCTTATTGAAGAACTAGAGCTGAGAAACCATAGAGAGCAAAATCTGAGGCCACTGATTTTGATTGTTTCTCAAGACAAAATTACACATTTAGCACAATGTCTACCTAAACAATCTCTTCATACAGAGCCCTGGGCAGTAGTTGCCATATTCACGTGACCTCCTCCATTGACCTCACACAACACTCTATGCAGTCCTCTAATGAGCAGAGTTCAGAGAACTTATATGGCTGAAAAATTCACAGAAAAAAAGAAAGAAAAAGGTTACATTCCAAGATGATTTGCTGTATAATTTGTCCATGCTATAGAGGAAAAGGATGCTAATAGCACTCTAGCCCCACTCTTCAGATTCAAGTACAGTCAAAGAATTAATTCTGGTTTTTGTCAGCTCTAATGCTGTCAGACAGTTTATGCTGCAAGTTGAATAATGTGGGTTGAACCAAAATATTCTACAAATAAACGTAGACCTACGTCCTATACCCGCTCTGCACTAGTGAGCAGACAATATACAGAAATTTCATGACCTCCTCTATCTGATGTCAAACTAGAGGAAGGTGAGTTACAGTTCCTGAACCCTCATTCATCAACAATCAGGAAAGAAAATATCTTTGCTTGATTTCAGGAACAAAAGTATATTTTTAAAATTTTTTTAATACATGAAACTAAATTCAACAGCACAGAACTCTAACCTTGGCAATTCATTAGTTATGAATGCTGAACCAAATTGCAAACTGCAGGAAATGGAGGAAAACATATTTATACAGAATTATATAGAATGACATTAAAACTTTTTAATATTTAGCTGGAGAAAACCTTTAGGTTATTAACATGCATATTAATTTTTCATGCTGCTGGAACTTCTGGCTTGCTGAATACCTAAGAATACTGCACTGCAGAAAAGAGGACTTGCAAAAGTATTTCAGTTCTTCAGTGAGCCATAAAGTACACGAGGCCTTCATTGTTGGAATGAAATAAGAATCGCATGTTTGTAGTTTCCATAGCAAATGAAATACTCAAAGTTAAATTCTCAACACTCAGGACTTTCAAAATCAGAGCTTAAAAAGGAACACAGCAGTCATGGACTTACCAGGTTAAAAGAAAGAAGAGGCCGAGAATGCTACACTCCACTCTCCACTCAGAAGCAGCACCTGGCACAATACCAACTCTTTTTCATGTGACAGGAAAGTATATCACTTTGCAACCCCTATTAACACTGCAGTCATATTCACTTACTGGGTACTAATGAAGACAGAGGAGGCTCTCTGTGCCATCCTACTTTCTTTGAGTATTGTGAGCAGTTTTCTAATTATACCTGCAATACATTCTGATTGGAAATTTTAAATCACAGATACACAGGCAAAAAAAATTAGGTCATTTTGCATCCTGGGATACAAACTAATCCTCAAAAATTCTGAAGATGAACTTTTAATGAGTTAATTTCTCCTTTTCTTTTTCCCTAATCAATCATCAGTCATCATGAAGAATGTGGTATTTTGGTATCCCATCAAGTTCACAATAATGAACATCAGGAATCTACTGTTTCTTCGTTTTCATACATTGAGGACAGAACTTTTTGTTTATATCCATCTAAAAACCAGCCAGGAATTACAGGAAGAAAGCCACTGCTTTTTGAGTTAACAGACAAAATGCTGACAGAAGTACACTGGCTGTTTTGTTTCCCTTGTTATCACTCACCACTGATCCTATGGAAGTTTGAAAGAAGTTAATGTTGATGGATTACTTTTAATATTAATACTCCTCTGCATGCTTCACTGGAAAAAAAAAGTCTTTCACATAGAAGTATTTATACGGAAAAATATATTGGAAATAAAAGACAACACAAAATATAATCCAAATGAAATATTAATGGTAAAATGATGATGATATGTTACGGTCTTACGCATTAATGCTATGTCATACTGCTTTACCAGTCAATGCAAACTCACGCTGCTTAGCACATCTCAGTATTTTTTAATACTAAAACACAAATTATGGTTAACTTCAATTATGAATCTAAGCCTTCATCTAAGCCTTCATCTTTTTCATATTGAAATGAAACTGGGAACATAAAACTATGAAAAATATCCTTTCTCTCGTGACATTTTCCATTAGCTATGACCCCTGATAATTCCCATCTTTGCTTTGTATACTAAAAAGAGTGGAACGATTAATTGTTTGTTCATTCCCAAGCAAGTTGACTCTCTCTACATCTCTTTATCTCACATTAAAATAATTTAAGATAGTCCAAGTTTTAATACGTGTTCCCAATTCAAAAATCCACCTGGTACTGGTTATAGGAACGCATAAAAAAAATGAGAGATTTTAATCTTAGTTTTGAAAGAAGCAAAAACCTGCTTTCTTGATTTTATAATCCTACCTTCTTCAAGAGAAAATCCCTGTGAGAAAGTGAATCTATCTTACAGAACGTCCAGAGATACTTGGTGCTCCAGGTTGTAACCTGAATAACAGCTTTTTAAATATTTCTCTCTTTAATTTTACCTCTTTTAAGTGGGACAATATGCCTTCCTCAATAGAGTATTACTGACTATTCCTGAACAAGATCCATTCTTATTCCCTAACTTGGTCTTTCAAAATATGTTTTAGGATGCTGTGTAGAGCAGTATGACTAGCATATGCCTACCACCGGACTGTGCAGAGCAACGGAAAATGTTAAACTTTGCAGACGACTGCTACAACACAGTCACTTTTATGAAGACAAGGCTTATTCACCTGCTGAAGTTGTGCTTTTGAGATGCGAATGACAGGGGGGAACTTGTTGCCACAGGGAATGACAGGAAGCTGCCTGCGGCCAGTTGAGCGGGAGGAAGAGGAGTGGCTCTCAGCTGATTGACTCCTTGGTAAACCAGCCTCTCTCAGAGGGTCCGAGTGGATGGATAGATAGGCTATAGGGCTCATGGTGCGGAGGATGGGACTTGAAATTCTTGGAGTGGAGAAATGCAGCATATGAGATGAGTTGAGCTGTGAGAACAACATGGTGGGGAAGAAAATAAGGTTTAAAAAAAAAAATCAATATTTTAATCATTCTTGTTTATGTCTTGCCAATACGCATTTTCTTAGAAGATGATATTCACAACTCCCTCACAGGCTAAAAGCTGATAATTTAAGAAGTATCTTAAGTCTCATCTTCACATTCTCCATCAATTTTAAAAAATCCAGTATCAAAACTAGAAGCAAGCATCCTCTCTCTAGTTGGCTCCTACCTTCAGTCAATCGTTCAGTAAATATCTAGGGTAAATTTAATAAACTAACAGTCTGTTCCAAGGACACAGCATTCACAAACTAGCTGACTGTTGACTGCAAACACTTAGCACATCAATGCAACAACACTGTTTTCTGAAAGGACTATATTTTTAGCATATACACCCATTTCAGGCCTTACAAGTGTGACTGTGCAACTACGGCTATCGCATTGTATATTAAGAACCGTAACTGACAGGACAAATCAGTAACATCAGTACTTAGCAATTTTGATGAAATTTCCCAAACATGGGATTGAACTAGAAGGATACACTGGCCTGGAGAATACACAAACAATTGCTTCATCTTGAAATACATCACACAAGCATTTAGAAAAGGGGGGGGCGGGGGGGAGAGAAGAAAAGGACAGGAACTATAAAGTCAAAGTGTTCCAAATTAATAATTTTGGAGAAAGTGCATTTTCAAATTGGTTATTGATGATTCTAATAAACCTCTAACTTTGACATAAAACTCTGAAATCAACTCATTCTTTGCAAGACCTTTTCCAGCACTGAATATGTATCTGATGGTGACACATATAAATACCCGTAAATAGGATTGATATTTACAGTTTGAGATTCTTCGTTCCAAGTATATTTAGACAAAACCATGAAGAGTAGAGATATGAAAACTTATTCAAGCTTCGTGAAGGTAATTTTCTGTTTCCTACCATGGTATTTGCAATTCTAACCTGTATTCCTTGCGAACAGAGAGTACTTATCAAGCATTTCAGTTTCCAAGGAAAAGGCATTTTCAATTATGTCAATGCTAAAGCTTCAGTTCCCATAATGCATAGCTGTCTCTCAACTGGAAAAAAAAAAAGTTTTCCCAGTGTCTCATAAAAGCGGCAACTGAGGACAGAAGGCACATGAAAATAAAATGACTTAGAACTCTCAAATAAATCGAAATTTAAGAGCAGGCTTTTGATAAAACATAATAGTACTTCAATGTACAAAATGCTAACTTCAGCAATATTTCTAAATAATAAAGGTAGATAGATTCACACAGTCAAATCTATTCTATAACCATCCATATACATATATGTATGTTACAAGGTTGTCAATCAAGTGTGACTAGAGCCAACTGCTGTTTAATTTAAACTGAAGATGAAAATCAAGTTAGCTCTTACCTATTCAATTACTCCAACTCCATTATTATTTCTTTGCTGAAATATCTGCCTGAAAAATATATGTTGCAAAGCAAATATATGTTGCAAATATATTTTGTGTGCACTATATGGAGTTCACAACACAATTTGAGTTCATCGCAATTCAATATAAACACAGTAAATTAATGGAGATGTGATTCAACAACACAGCAAGTCCAACTTTAGGCTGCTAGTACCACATCAAGGCAAAAAACCTAGGGCTGTATGATGCACAGTGCTGCTCCAGCATAAATTCACCATTACTCTAGATCAGTCCATGTTCTTTTGACAGATTAACTTCATACCAGCTGATATTACAGCAAATCAGGTACTGTCTGTCCTCTTGCAGCAAAAGTCAACATAAAGCTGTTGTGAAAGGAGAAGGTCAGCATATATTCCCTAGTATGCTCTCAATGGTTCAACAGAAATGTGACCATGTGCCCATCACCGAGAGAGATCATACTGGTATTTGCTGGTAGCACACAGAATCCATATTGCAACTGGAAAACCATGACTGGTAACATGATAATTAGTTCTCTTACCTGCAAGTTGTTTGGTTTTTTTCAAAATAGATAGCAAATTTGCTGTAATTTTTTATGCCTCAAACTTGCTCATCCCCAAGCCAGTAACTTACACGTTTTTCTCTCTTACTTGTAGCAGTTCAGGAAGGAAACCTGAACTCAAAAACCTTACATTCTTATTAGAATGCTGATGTTGTGTGAAACAGGTAAGAAATTATATTATCATCAACTACATGAAGTCCATGTACACACACAATTTCAGGAAGAACATTGGTCTAATAGTCCTTACTAATAGAAGGACTGCAGTCCAGCAATTTATTTCATTCAGGAGAAAATAAAATTATCAGTGAGAACATGATCCTTTAGCTTCTCACACAGAAACATCCTTCCTACTAGTTACTACTTAAATAGTTAGCAATAAATCCCTGAAAGAAAAATCAGAGTAAAAATGAAAAATTAAAGAATACATAAAAAAGGAAAACTATTTTATTCATTCACCTTTAAAGTAACCGCCTGCCTATTTAACAAACCTATAAGCTCCAAGAACGTAATTCATCATGCTTGCTCCTAAGTGATAGAGAAGCAGGTCACTAGAAACCCATATGGGAGGTATATTCATACGATGACCATGAATGCTGATGTATCGTGGTGTTTCAAGCCATTTGAAATTAATAAACTTTTTCAGAAATTATGTTAAACTATTATTCTACTATAATTTCAACATCTATTTTTAACCCCTTTTAGTAATACTTAAGTCATTTGATTTATGGTCCTGAAGTTACATTCCTGGATCCAAGCCTACTCTTAGTAACTGGTGCAATATAATTAATCACCAGAAAAGTAAAATATGAGCCTTTGCCATTATTTGGATTGTCAGGAAGGTGCTACCTAGATAAAATTACTAGAGAAGAAGAACATCTGATCCACAAACAAGGATCCCATTCAAAGAACAGTTTCAGGTAGGTAAATGCCTGGAAGAAGAAGGAAAAGAACTATCACACAGCTCCCTAAGGTCACCAGGACTCTGGAATAGAGAGAACTACTGTATGAAGAGGCATATATATATATTTATATATATACACACACACATGTATGTATATGCTGTCTCCCTGTGAAGTGACTAGGATGCTCACCTATAAGAACAGCTAAGTTCCAGTATCCACCTCAAGGAATATTTAAGTATCTTTTAGAAAGTGGAATACCAGCACAGAAGGAGGACAGAAAGAACAACTCACCCTCAAAATCGTCCTGGGCTTTGTTTGGCTTTCAAGGGCTAATAAAGCAGATGGAAGACAACCACAAATTGCCATCACAGTTGGAATAGACACACTGCATAGACACACTCTGTTCCCAGTTTCTAAATCAGCCAAATAATTTTGATTTTCTTTATTCCCAGTTTGATTTGCATTTAAAATTCCACACAATTCAACTTCAAAACCGTAAGTTCCTTCCTGCCGTTTGTCTTACCCTCACAGGATAATATAAACCATACTGATTTCCCCCATTTTTGAGGTCATGCCAAATATCCTTTACCTGCTTGAAAAGCCAAACTAAAACATAATCTCACCCCAGTCTACTTCAACCAGTATTTCTTCCAATACATCTTAGAGTCAATTGACCTTGTTTACAACTATTTCTACTCCCATGCTCAGAAGCTTCTTCCTTTTCCAGAAAAAAAAATAAATATTTTCCATTATTTGCACTTTAGTACATGATATCATCTCTATTTCCAGTTTTAAGTAAAATAGCTATTGCTCCAAAAGAGCTAAGTTTGTGTACAGTAGGATAGTGCACCTGCCTACAAAATTGCAAGTTGTTTTTTAATGGCTTTTGAAATAAAAACTCCTGATAATTAGTATTTTGTACAGGACTAAGAATTAGTATTTTGTACAGGACTAAGTGTTACTCTTTCTTGTCTATTTTCCTAACATGAAAATACAAAAATTGAACAACTGAAAACAACTGAGCAAGTTAAATTAATTTTTTCACCTTTACAAGTTCCTAACCCATCAAAAACTCTTTCAGGCAACTAATATTTCAACTTAAATCTCAAAAAAATCTTTGTTTAACACAGTTCTGTAATTTGAATCTTCCAAAATTAATCTTCTATAAATTACATAAATCACAAAGTATGATAGCTATATATAACCTTCTATGAAAGGTATAGTTTTTCATTTTCCATAAGAACCTAGGTTCATTCAACCTAGGTTGAAATTTTACTGTATAGCTATATTTAATTACATTGAGTAGTTAATCTTCACCATAAAGAATATTCCACACCTTATAAATGTGTGGTTAGCGACAAGTTTCTTTTTCTAATAAGCTGGCTGTAACTTTCACAAAAAGCGCTAATAAGTGAGGAAGAAGTACAGCCGGGTTTCTTGGCTCAAAGGAGCTTGAAAGAATTGACCTTTATATCATAGATGACAAAATATCTACTGAGAAAAGGGTAGAAATCAAACCAGGTGATTCCCATTCACTTAACCATTAATCTTACTTCTTTCTTCAGTAAAGCCAAAGAAGTCTTTATTAAGAATCAGTGGCAGAGGAGAAAAAAAAACCCCACCATGTTAAAAAACAGTGCAAATGAGAATTCTTTAGAAAAGATGGAGAAATACAAAAAGATGAGGATGCAATTGAGGCAAAGCAATCTGTCTTAGTGACGATAAAATGCTCAGAGCAAAGCAGTAGTTGCAAAATTATCTTAGAACTGAGGAGTAGCAACAATTTATAAAAGCCAACAAGTTGTTTGTATGAGAACCTTTAGAAACTTCAGAAGAAACAGGAAGAAACATAGGGAATTCCAAAACAAAACATTACATCAATAATGGTGAGAGCAAGTAACTCTCTTTCTTTAATTCCAGCTATTTAGGCTTTTCCTGAAATACGTGAAACATTGTAACACAGTATTTTACATATTAATTGCAATTTTATGCTTACGTACTAATCCCACTGATTAGGAACCACTGCATAAAGAGCTTCTTTTTATAGATCTGTATATATATATATATATATATACATAAAACAATACACATCAAATTATTCTTTTTATTGAGGCCAGTTCCATGGATCATAACTGAAGAACTAATAGCCACTTCCATGGCAGAATGTAAACACTGATATAACAGAACATGGAAGACGATTCCTCAAAAATCAAGTCCCATATCTGATGAATATAGGAATTTCTGCTACACTATTGTGTATCACTGCCTTTTCTCTTACTATTTCCTCATATAATTCTGAATAAAGAGAGGTTCTCTATATATAAAGAGTGGTAGAACCACTACCATTTCTCTTACCGGAGTGAGCGCTCCTTCTGCTTGAGCTTCCATAGGACTTGTAGGGGTGGCTACAAGAAGCTGTCCAGCAGCTCCAGACATAAGTTCCAATTTATCTGTAAGCTGTTCGGAAGCAGCAGGATGACACTCCATGTTTAGAACAAAGTCCACCCCTGAGGTTTGGTTCTTGGCATGGGCACCATTTCCTGCCCAACCACTTTCTCTGGGCTGCTCTTCTGGAGGAGACTCCTCTAGAACTTGTAGTACCTCTGGCTCTTCATCTGAGGGACTTCCAGTAGTTTTGTGCCCTAAAGCCTCATTTGTCCTGAAGTCCTGCAAGTCCCGTTCCTTATCTATTATCACCCATTCCTTAGAATCAACCTCCTGCCTGCAGGAGTTTAAGTTGACAGCTACAAATCCATTGCTAATAACGCCATCACCATGTTCTGGAGAACTAGCTGACACAGGCTTTGAAGCATCTGGAAGATATTCTTCATCATAGTGCCAAACATGGTCCGTGCGAGCAGTCACAGGAGCAGGAACGGATGTTTTCTGAGAAAGAGGAGGAACAGCAGCACCAGGTGTCTCTGCCGCAGCATTCAAGTTTTTCTGCATCTTCTCCAAACTTAAGAAAAGACATTGATATCTGAATTAGTTAAGAATTAAATAATTTAAGCTACATTTCAGCTTTTTCAGTAGAGATATATATATATATATTTGCTGTCGTATTTTAGAACAATCGACAATGGTTGAAAGATCTGCAATTTGAGACAAATAACTCTGACATCAAGTGAAAACGGGGGAATGGTCTTAGAAATTTGCGCATATTGTAAGTGTAATCATAATGTAGCATACTGTATTGTAAATGTCATTACCAAAAGGGAGAACAGTGTAGTGGATACCAACTCAGTGGTGACGCTACCACCAGATGTCTACTGTACATAATTTATGCTACAAAGCAGAAACTTAAAGCAGAACAGAAGAAACAGATGTCTCCAGCAGCAATTAGTAGATGCTTTCAAGAAGCACATTATTGATTGTTTTGATTGATTCCTTATTTATGCAGGATTTTGCCACTATCAGCATCTCATCTGTCTTCTACTGTCCACACTCAGCCTCTGCCTTTCAGTCACATTTTACTTTGTCCTTCTGCTCTTATTCTTTCTACACATAGGCAAATTGATTGAATCTGTTCTCATATATCTGCCTCTTCTCTGCCTTGAAATGCCATTTTAAGATCTCTGTCTTTTATCAATATTTTTTGATGTTGGTGCAACACCCTTGGGCTTAACTAATCCTGCTGCATGCAGGTAGATTTCTAAATTTACTTCATAACTCCTCTTCTTGTAGACTGTACTTCTCATGTCATATAATAATCTAATCCAATGCTACCTCTACTGAGCACCTGATGTCATCATTCTTACTTATGATGAGTTGTACTGACTATCAAGAGTATCCCACTGGAGAAAAAGGTAATAAGCATCAGGCTTACACCACTAGGTCTTGAAATAAAAACTCAACTGTCCAACTTTTAACTGTATACTAGTACTAATCTTTTTTTAAAGAAGCTGCCAAATAGTGAAATCCATTAATTGAGCAGTATTACAAACATAAAGTTAATACTTTGCTGTAGCTTGCATAACCATAACTCAGCAGCTCCATTCCGGGTTTTCCCATGGTAGAGGAAAGATGATAATATCTTAACTACATATCCTGAAAAGATCTAAGCTATAGATCTTGTTCTATAAGAATAAAATAATTTCTTTACCAGGTCTCAAGAAATTTATCAGTGTCTGGCTTTGACTCCAACGTCAGGCGCTTCTCCAGTTCAAAGCTGTGAATTGAACGTAACTTGCGCACCAGTGGGACATCTCTGTCGAGCTGGGTGGTCTCTGAGCGAACACGAATTGGAGAACCCAGACTTGGTGCATTAAGCACTCCATTCACTGGCCCATGGCTGTTTTCTTCCTCTGTGGCAGCCTGTGCAAAAAGTAAAGTAAAAACAAAACTCACTAGAAGTAGTAAAAGAGAGGAAAACAAGGTAGTACATGGTGAATACCATCCAGGTTTTTAGGCTGTGATAAGGCAATTTGTATCTGGAATAGTCATTAAGTACCTGCCACTGTTAAGGTAGTTTAGACACACTCTTCAGCGCACACCTACAAAAGACAATACTAGTAATATACTATTTCTGGGTAGGTCTGAGAACAGGAGTCTCAAAACCCCAGTAATATATTTAAATTTACTCTGATATTTCATGCCAAACTCTGAAGTATTTTTTTAATCACAGTCTGAAACCCAGCACTTGGTAGCATCTTCAGTCTGCTTTACAGTCAAGTGCTCTTATTAAAGAGAAGTTAGCTTCCAAGCTGTCTTTATAATCCTCTGGAGCATATAACACTGTTATAGACAATCTACTAGATACTTCTGTGACTTAAAACTATGTTTTAGTCCAACTGCATTCCATCTTGTGTACTAACTGGGCATGATTTGGAGCTGGGAAATCCTTAGTTTCAACTAATAGCTATTTCAACTATAACTAATAGAAATTGCCTTTGTTTAAACCAGAACTATCTCCTTTCTCCCTCCTTCGTAAAAAACAAACAAGTACATTTGAAAATAGGCACCATGCCTTATTCTTACCTACAATACATTTTTTTTTCTAGTAAACAAGAAGGAACAGCCTCAAAACTAGACAGCTCTCCTAGCTAAAGAACATTTCAGTACCAGATGCCTCTTCATGTTCAAAACATTTTTATATCAAGAAACAGGTCTGAGCATGAAATGTTGTGATTTTGGTCAAGGGAGACAGGAACCACTTTTCAGAGTCCACTTTTCAGAGTCCGCTTTTCAAAATTAAGCAACATTCTCTCATAAAGACCAGCCATGAACCTCTATGCATCAGTACAAAGGCATCACATCTTATGGAGACAAAAACACCAACTGAATTAAATGGACACTGCCAATTACATTGCCAAGCTGTCAATTGAACAATAACATTAGACTGGGTTTTATGTATTTGGTATCTAACTTCTACACATGCAAAATGCAAGAAATGTGCTTTGGTTTCGTTCAGTGAGCAAGAATCAAAATCCTGTCTGAAGAACATGAATATGAATAAACTACAAAGAATCTCAAAGTATCAGCAATCAACTATTCATCAAGAAGACCTGATAAAGTGACACAAGGCCCCAAAACTTTATCTGCTTCTTTTAGTATATAAATCACTCTAATAAAATAAGTTAACTGTACCATAAATCTTGTTTTCTTAGACCATACTGGCCAATTAATATTAGTAAGACTGCATTATTAATTACATGTTATGTGCACTATGGGAACAGGAAAATGTTCGAAGACGGTCTTCACAATGCGGATTTTTAAGTACCTTACAGATCCCTAGTTTTATTTTGTTTCTGTTTGCATCCATTTCTTCCCAAACATCTTTTTCTTGAGGACGCTGATGCCCAGGGGATCCAGGTAGTTTCTCTGGTGAGACACCAACTGGAATACCATTCTCTCCATCACTGAGCTGTTCATCAGGAAATACTTCATCTGTGTTTTCTCGCAGCAAATCTCCTGGGATAGGAGTGGCATTGGCAATTCTAGAAAAGTAGAAGGTAAAAATTTTGATACTTTAAGTTATTTTCTATTCTGTTGAAAGAAAAAACGCAAAAAATTACAAGCAAAAGCATACTTCTATAGAAAACTAAATCTTGTAAATTATTTAATGTAAAAAAATCCCTACTTCTTGGCTTTTACAATTTATGTTTCTTTAATTCAGGTACATAACAAAAAACAATCACTTAAATACTGGTTTTTGAAGCAACTTCTGAGAAAATTGTTAGAGATCATGTCCAGGCTCAACTTCACACCTGACTCTTCTGCATGTATTCTTCTATTCAAAAATATTAACGGTGACTTTCATAATATAGTTTCCTTTTCCCCCAAATTTGGTAGAATAACAAAATATACTGGGTGGGGAAGGGAGATCACTCAGCAAACGGAATGTAGTTTTAATCACTATTCTTATCAAAGTGCTATTTTGATCCAATTGTTGACAATCAAAAACCAAGCATAACACTAACAAGACATTAGATTTTAATTAAAGTTCTGTAATCCTATTGATTTTGGCCTAAACAGGGCTAAGGCTTAGCTCAGTATGTGAAACTGAAGCAATGCCATTCCTATAAAGTGAAGAGTCAGAAGGTGAATTAAAAGTCATTCCTGTACAGTCACCAACATTGTTAACTGCAGCCAAGACTATCAATAACTCTAGTATAACGCGTAGTGTGATAATTGGACTAAATCACATGCAAAACCCCTGTCAACTTCAGTGTGTTCAATATTGCACACTGTACACTGTGTAATATTAACACTAGTTAACTGTTGTTATTGTAACAATTATATATTTTTTTAAAATTACATTGAAATACTGGAAATGCAATACATTCTACATGAAATTCTGGTGGTTTTCAGCCTCACTACACTGTCAAAACTCCCATGTCACAACCTTTGCAACTCTTAGATAAAAAGTTGATCTACTTGAGGCTTGGAACAGGCAGAAAGTCTTCCCTCCCACCCATAAATCTCTCTTATATTCTCCAATCCCCTGAGATGAGTATGGGTATTATTAAACATCACACCTTCTCCAACTTACTTAATTACAGACGGTCCCAAAGACCACATTATATATTATTTTAAACACGACCAAAATCTATGTCCAAATTTCCTATAAAGATACCGAATGGATCTTTTTCAAAGTTATAAGGAAATTGCTGCTAGTAGCTTATTCCAAGCTTACTGAAAACAATGCATTTATTTCCAGGCAGTTAAACTCAGGATGCATAATTTAGTTTCAGGAAATATGATTTAGCAAGAGATGGACTAGCAAATTTACATGCAATTTCCTGAGCTACTGTTTTTTATTGCTATAAATTTAGGACTGCAGTGCTATCTTTCAGAATAGTATAAACAGGAGCCCTAAAAAGGGAAATACTTCAAATACTCCCAAACCCCTATTCCTCTATTTATTCAACATCCTGCAGAAAAAAACCCTAAATTACAGAGATAATTTCTCACTGGTACTCTGTGGCTGCTTTTTAAGTGACCACAATATGCCACATACCCGATTGCAGCTGGAGTAAGACGAGTGTGTAACTGAGGTGTGGTTGAAGTTGTTGTGGTTGTCAGAGAGCCATCAGTTCCACTCTTCTCCCAGTCAAAAGGGTCACTTTCAATAACCCCAAACGTCTTCATGCTGTTGTCAAACACAGACATGAGAAGCTAAAAATGAAGAAGAAAAGTGAATAAGCTTCATTTTTGTCTAAGAAACCAAGCAATTGAAAAATATTCTCCTGCAATACTTTAACATCTCTCCCTCTTCAAGATTTTGACTGACAACAGTTTTAAAAAAAAAAGGACCTAGTTGTTTATATTAACCATTTATAATTTTCTGAGGTTTCAGAGTCAAGATATGCAAAATTCTGTTTTATTTAAAACAAAACAAAAACAACAGTAATCACATCTGTGTGTTTATGAATAAAGAGAGGCAAAGATATGCCATAGGCTTCCATAAAAAGACAGAAAGACATATAGACACACAGGGAGGTGTGACTACATTGCTGCAGAATAGCATCTAATGGCTCTCCAGTGGAAGAAGATAAAACAATCTATTCAGTAACACCATTAGAAACTGAGGAAATGAATGAGGAGTAGGTAGGGAATGACACCACTTTGCTAATTCATACGTTTCTGTCATTTGGAACCATGTATCATTTACTTTATCTAATGCTAACATTCATCCCACAGAAATGTCACTCCAGGAACTCTTCACCCTCATTTTAAGCTATAAAAAAGCATCTAGAACAATTTGAGTCCATGACAGGGAAAGAAATTGCATCTACGTTCCTCCCTCTGTGAAAAACTTTGTGTCATTCTAGTCACTGGTGGGAAGACTGTGTCCCTATCACATCATCTCTTGCTCCCTTGCATTTCGAAAATTAATCTTTTTTTTTTTTTTTTCCTAAAAGCCAAACCACCAGTTTTCATTTTCTCTTCCAATCTAGCGTGCCGATTATTTTTCTCTGGCCTCCCTTTAAAAACACATGCTCTTTGGCAACTTAAAATGGATGGGAAGTTTGGATCATTTTTCTTGTATAAAGTGGTCATATCCATTTTAATCCTACTCTCACGAACCTTCGGAGTGCCATCTATCCTACTCAGTTCTGAAACCCTACTGAACTGCACAAAGCCATAGCTCACTCTGTCCTGTACATACTCCCCTTTATTTTCCTCTTCCTGTAAGCATTAAGTTGTCTCTCTGAAGTCATTTTTAAGGTCATTCTCCTTAAAACTTTTTCTATAATTTCTGCTATAATGCAAATACAAACTCAAATGCTTAATGTTGTCAGGAGGCTGAGGCAACGTGTGCAATAAATACCTGAATAAAATAAATATATGACATTGGCAAATCAAAAGTAGATTGTGGGGCTATGTCATGAACTTTTTAAACTGTTAAACTCTTCAAAGCAGGGATCTTGACCATGTATATTCTTGTTCAGTGCCTAACCATAAATACAAAGAATGATACATATCAAAACTAGAATAGCAAATACTAGTTAAGAGAGAGCAGAACTTAAATGACCATGGAAAGTAAAGCACTTTCTCACCACTCTAAATAAAATCACCCTGCTCTGCTCTAAAGCACAGGAGCAAGACCGTGTCAGAAGGCTTGGGCTGTAGCTACTCAACTGCAAATGTTCCATGACCAACCACAGGACAGTAAATTACTGGGCTGTCTCTATCATGGAGAAACTCTGTCCCACTGTCACCGTAATCCCTGAGTGCACAGGCTCTATTAGTTATAAGTAGACCACAGAAAAAGGTTTTGCAAAAATACCCCTGTGTAAGTTTTATTATTCAGTAATGATACATAATGTTAATCAAATGTATTTACCAGTCTAAAATCAAGGTTTCTCTACGCAACATAAAAATTTCTCCAATCAGTAGTTTCTACCATGGAAGTAAAAAATAAATCTGGTTCATCTTTATAACTAGGCTCATAAGACACTCAAAACTTTCTTAATAATTTTTCTCACTTAATTGTAAACAATAGGATAAATTCCATAGAAATTTGTAACAGAAAAGGAAAAAATATTCAAGATATTTCTTTTGTAGGAACAAATTTACTGCATTTTTAATAAGATTTTTTTTTACATTGAAATTTCTCTTACTCTTCCCAAATAGAAAAAAATGACATCTCTGAACTGCAAAGTTTCCATGGCACTAGATAGCCACTAAAATAACTTTGTGGTGAAACAACACATAATCACTACCAAGCCTACACAACGAAATAAAAAAAAACCTGAAGATGAAACAGCATAACATTCTGCTATTTAAAAATCAGAAAGACAAAATAATAAAACTGTTACCTGGTAATCAGGCTTGGTAAAGTAATCTAAATTAGAAATGTGATCCAGAAAGACGTTGAATTCTTGAGGAAGATGTTTCAACATCAGTCTGTGCTCGTACCTTTCTTTAATGGAGCCCACTTGCTCCTAGGAGTAAATAACACAACATTAACACGCCTTCAGCCTCTGCTACAACATATTCTCCTTGTATCTTACAGCCACTCCATGCACTACTGGCCAGAAAACATATTACACTTACTGGAGTAGTGTGGAAGGCCATCCTACATCAGACAGCAAGAGAAGAGATTCTGTCATAGCTCTCAGTACACTCGCAAAATAATGTACAAACTTCAAACTCAATATGAAAATATTGAATTATGACCACTCAGTGGATAAGGAGCTGGCTGGATGGCCACACTCAAAGGGTTGTGGTCAATGGCTCAATGTCCAATTGGTGGCCAGTGACAAGTGGTGTTCCTCAGGGGTCTGTACTGGGACCAGTGTTGTTCAACAACTTTGTTGGAAACTTGGACATTGAGGTAGAGTGCACCCTCAGCAAGAGAGCCAACTGCATCCTGGGCTGCATCAAGAGAAGTGTGGCCAGAAGGTCACGGAAGGTAATTCTGCCCCTCTACTCTGCACTTGTGAGACCCCACCAGGAGTTCTGTGTCCAACTTTGGAGTCCTCAACACAGGAAGGACATGGATCTGTTGGAACGGGTCCAGCAGAGGGCCACAAAAATGATCAGAGGGATGGAGCACCTCCCCTATGAGGACAGGCTGAGAGAGTTGGGGTTGTTCAGCCTGGAGAAGAGAAGGCTTCGGGGAGACCTTATAACGGCCTTTCAATATCTGAAGGGAACCTATAGGAGAGCTGGAGAGGGACTCTCTGTCAGGAAGTGTAGTGAAAGGACAAGGGACAATGGTTTTAAATTGGAAGAGGAGAGATTTAGATTAGATACTAGGAAGAAATTCTTTAGTGTGAGGATGGTGAGGCACTGGAACAGGTTGCCCAGGGAAGTCATGGAAGTGTTCAAGGCCAGGATGGATGCGGCTTTGAGCAATCTGCCCTAGTGGACATGCCCCGCCCATGGCAGGGGGGTTGGAACTAGATGATCTTTAAGGTCCCTTCCAACCCAAACCATTCTATGATTCTATATTGAATATATGAACATATGAAATATGAAAAGCCATTTAATTTTCTGCCTGGTATCAAGTACTGTCATTAGACACTCCAACCCTTCTAAGAAGCGTGTTATAAAGATTTAAATGTTGTTATAAAGATTTAAAGATGTTATAAAATTGCATCATCAGAGTTCAGTCACTTTTTGGCGTATGCTTTGTCATCACAGTATATTGTGTAAAATTAGTAAATCCTGTTTAGTTTAAGATCAGTAAATCAAAACCAAAAAAGAGACGCTACATATATACCACATTGTCATCTAAAATAAAACGCATTAGAGAGTAACCTCATTTCAATCTAATTTCAACAGAAGTTGAAAGAAGTAATAATAGGCTAATTAGATACTGGTTCTTCATATACCTTGCCTACGATATACGACTAAAGACACTACTGCATATTAACTGATTCACTTCTGTTCATCAGCAAATAAGAAATGCCCATTTCACAACTAATCAAAACAAGTTAGAAATTCTAAATGTGTGACAGATGAAATCAAAAAGTACTCAAGTGAAAGCAGGAAAATAATAAGTGGCATATATATACTTACTTTTGCATTTTAAAACATTTGCAAATTGGAAGTACAATCTACTTCCTGCCTAGAACAGTTTGTAAAACTTGATGGCTTTTCAGACCGCGAGACTAGCAATTAGAACTAACACGAGAAAAGACTAGAAAATGTAATGTTATAATTAATGAACCAGTGATTCTTAGTGGAATCTTTGTCACAGCATTCACTTGCAATCCAGAAGTAAATCTCCCCCATGCTCTTTAGTTTCACTCCTAGGTTTACCTTATCTTTTATTTTTCTCCAAGGCAGTTGCCCAACCACAAATTCCACCAACATGTAGAATAGGGACCAGAGGTCATCATGCCGACCCATTTCCTGTGAAAAAGAAATACTATTCTAATGCATCTTACAAATACCTATAAGACAAAAGCAAAGATAGACTCTTTACTGTTCTAGAGACTTAAATTAGCACATATAAAAATTAATATAGTCAACGCTGCAAAACAAGTTCATATAATTAAATCCAGCAGCTATTTTAAGTAGAAACATAGAAAAAAATCTCCATAGAAGTCACAGAAAAACAAAACAGGAGTTGAAGTGTGTTAAAAATAACATTGCAAATCTCTATACTGGAAGAGCTGTTTATGCAGATTTCTTTAGTGTATAATGATAAGACAACATACTGGACATTATATATTTTAGAAAACTCAGTAACCTTTTAATTTATTAACTTGCAATACAGTTGAACACCAAAGGTAGCCGTTAAAACCACTATTATTTCTACAAGTTTTTTACCCTCAACTCCTTTAAAGTATACTTTCTCAAAATTTCTAAGTATTAATATCTATAAATACACACATAAGAATACAAAAAAGGAAATCAATAGCAACTGTATTACTGACTGCATTCAGCTACATGAGATGGATATGATATGGATTGAGATACTCACTCTGTTTCTATGAGCATTGATTGACGCGTATCGCACTGTTCCTCGAAAACCAGCAACAGCTCGTGGCTGTCAAAGAATAGAAAAAGATTGTCATTGTCAGAAATACACCTGCTGACTACTTACTTTGGCATCTACAAAGTGAGTATGGAGCCACAACAATTATCATTTGAGACTTTTTAATTTTAATTTACCATGTTTCTACAAGTTCTCAGTGGAAATCCAAGTAGGCACCAGTGACATATGTCAGAGCTTTGTAAATCATCTATTTATGTCAGGTTTTGTTCTCCACAGGCATCAAGTCCTGTTTACCTCATCCCTCAAAACAGCTATGTGGCAGAACTATTTCTCTTTTTTTCTCCAATGATGAAATTACTTCTTGGTTTTAACTAAAGTTTGATTTTTCAATTCTTACAGGATCTAAACCATAATAATTACTTCCACTTTGCTAAAATACATCAATATTATGTGGTATGAGCAGGCAACCAGCCATTTATTGAAAGGTACTAGCAATATTTTCAAAAATTATTTTCTAAACTAGCAACCCAATCAATTTTTTGAGAAATTCCAAAAGCAGGGAAAGCCACAGGTAAGTATCAAATATGTTGCTGAGCAATAAATATCAAGGGCTGCACTACAGGCACTAATTAAAACTGTTTCTTTCTTTTCTAGTTTCTGAATACCAGCATTTCCCCCCTGACACTCTATACACTGTATGATCATAAGTCAATTGGTGTTTTATAATCCCAGAATATATTTTCCCATCATTCTTTCCTTCAAATAAAATGTTAAAAAAATTTACAATTGATAAATCACAATTTCTACATATTTACAACGTTAAAAAATAATAATGTATCAAACCATGGTGTTATTACTTTGCCTAAGAAAAATGTCCAGCCTATGCTACCCCCTTAATTAATCATTCTGTATAGAGAGAACTGCCAGAACTGCTAAATTTTCTTTCTTTTACAGTCTTGTCTTCCCAATGAATAATACTTTTTGTTTCCTCTAACAGTGAATGTGAGAAACTTGAATTATCTTCCTCACCGACTTGTACTTAAAGGGGTATTGGTGATCTGTCTTGTCTGTCTCTCCCAGACTCGTGACAATTCTTATGATTTTAAAAAATTTTGCACAATGTATTGAAGAGTTTGGTTTGATATACGCATGAAGATAACCACAATACAAAAGTATTACACTTTTAAGATAAAACACTTCAGTCGCTCCCTATCTATCTATATATAGGTATAATTTCTTCTTTCTTCTTTCTTCCACCAAGAGACGCTACACAGAGCTATCGTTTAAGTACATCAGGATCTGCCATTACTGTCAGCAACCCTATCAATTAAATCCTGCAGGATTATGCAATAATATCTTTAAAAAGGATTCAACAGCCAATATAATCAATGTTTGCTAGAGAGGTCCGATGAGAACAGAATCACTGTTAGGTACAGCGGAGAATATTTTCTAGGATGTTCTTAACATGAACAGGTTCTCAGACGATATTTCATAAATCTTAGCTTTTGTACAATATCATAAAGTTTAAATGGTGCTTGGAACACATTTTGTGTTCAGGCAGGACAGACAATTGAGTTACTATCTCAAATCTTTTAAGTATATCACATTCCACACTGAAAATTACCCTGAAATGAAGCATAACACTGTAGTTGCAGAAATTTCACAGTACCAGGGGATTATAAAAAGAATAGCTCAAAATGCTTTGGAACTGCTAGATTTCAGAAGAAACTAAATTTTTTAAAAAAGGACTTTACTCTCTTTCTTAGTAGTTCTGAAGATTGGCAAACCATACAAGTAAGAATAATATAGCATCGCCGCCAAGGCAATCAAAATACAGGTACATTTCCAGAAAGATGCAGTTTGATGAAGAGCACTTTAGAAGGGCATTGAGAGCTTAACTTTAAAACACCCAAAAATACATAGTCAGTAAATCCCAAGAGCATAAAATTTCAGAAGATGAAACCAAATGCTTACTGTTTTAGCCTCTGATCTGAATGTTAGAAAGGGAAGATTACATTCGATTTTACTAAGTTAAATATTTCCATTCTTCTGAGAATAATAAAAAATATGAAAACTAGGATGAAATGAGGCTTTTCTTCCTAGGGTAACAACTTCAATTTCTACTTGATAACTCACACAAAAACGCTCCAGTTGGTGTACAAGGAAATAAAAAAAAATGAGTAAGAAATGGCACAGGGAGTCTAAATTATCCCATCTAGTTTACAAACATTAATAATCTGACCTATTCCAGTTCTGTCCTGGGGGAGAAAAGTCCATATGAGGAATTTCATTGTGTACCAACTCAATTGCTTTTGAATATTAAAGTCGCTTTAACCATCATTAACCATTCCTGGGAAATTATTTGCCCTAAGATGATTTCAATTATCTGAGACTCACCTGGCTGTGGCGGGGGTGGGGAATAAAAAACACCAAAAAAAGCATGATTACTATTTATATATGTTAGTTTACCATGAATTGAATTCTGAATTCTTTACAAGGATATCTAAATCCTTTTACAATCTCTAGCCTTAAAGTATGGTTTGTATAAATCTGATTTAAGAGCATATGTAACTGTTACATTGTCAGTCACAATGAAACACCGTTTAGTAACACAGCTGGTCATTATTTAATAGTGCAACACAGCAACAATAAATTATTTCCATCATGTCACTAACAACATCAAACAACACTTCAAGCTTGTCTAATTCAGAATAGAATTTATAGACATCTGAGCAGTTGAAAAACTCCTGAAACCATTTCAGAGCTCTTCATGTGTCTCACAACAGCTCATATAGCCAAAGAGAAATATTACAGGCAGTAATAGCAATTTCCTGAATGATTCACCACATTTTTTCAAATAAAATCTCCCACTGCTATTACTGACCATGTTAATTTGTTTTTAGACACCTCCAGATTTTTCTTATCTGAGCTCATCTGCTACCAACTGGAAGGGGGGGCGGGGGAATAGCCTTGAAGAAACATTGCTTAGAGTAGTGTTTTCCAGATGCCTTATTTAAGAAAGCTGCTACCACAGCAATTGAGCTTCCTTAGGACAAAGTAGATTTTCTTGTTGAGGAAAAAGCTTAATAGGTCTGGTTTTTTTCATTGTTACAGGTGATCTATTAAGACAACCAACAGAATCTATGGCATTTTTGGAGCATATAGCTGTAAAGGGCATTTGTACTAAAGAGACGGTTAATCCCACAGTTGAATACAACTATGAATTCCAGCTTCCAAGCTACTCAATTTCCAGTCTGGAGTATTTATTTAGCCAATGTGATGCACTAGCTGTAAATGGCAATCGTTTCAAAGCTGATTCATGAGCAGACAAAAAACCTGGTGGGCTGGAGGTGGTAATAACCTGCTAAGTGTCTGTCACAAACCTAAATTTACTGCAGTGAAAAATCACAGGATAGATCTGCCATGTGTATGTTTGCTTTGCCATGTGCAATCTTTCTTCTTCATTTTATACAAGGAGCAGAAGCAGATATTACTGTAAGAGGAAGACTCTCCACATAAGCCAGCTAATGCTTTGGCAGATAATTTCTCCAGACAGCAGAATATTGTTTTACTTATCTCTGAAAGTAAAAATTTTATGGTTGTTCTGCATTATGGGAAGTACTGTGCTCTCAACAGATGGGAGAACCGAGACCTTCACATTTAATTGTTTTGTACATATCATATTTAGTATTTATAATGATAATACCATACATTAAAGAGTTGCATCAATCCAGTAGTAAACTTATTTCAGTAGCAAACTAAGCAACTAAGGATGAGAAGCAAAAGGTCTCAAGCAAGCTAATGTATGTAAAATAATGCACTTTCCTTCTTTTTTTTTAAACTATTCAAAATCATTTCACATAACTCAGCAGATAATTTAGTCCATAGCTCAGAAAGAATTAGAAACTAAAGTGTCTGTTTTGATTTTGGTTTACTTCTATTTTCACCAGGAACAAACTCTACTGGACCAAACCATCTGTCTGTCCACTGTAATAGCTTTTAATTTCAAACAAACAGGACACCTCTCAAAGACTTTCAGTTCCTGAAAGTTTAATGAAAATTGGTGATTAAAGACAGAACCCAAATTAGTACCTCAACGCACGAGGCAGACAGTTAAAATTAAATTAAAATGGTTTACATCCATCTTAACAGACACTGATCAGTGGGTCAATCTACTTGCCATCTGAAATGCATGCTAACACGTCTAGTCCCAAAACTGCGACTATGCACTGGTCAGAAAAGTAAGGTGTAGTATGAAAGTAAAAATACTAAGAAATTTGGAGGGCATAAGTGAAAAAACATAGGAAAGCAGTAGTTTCACCATTCATAGAATAATTTGATTTTTTTCAAAGAAAGTATCAAAGCTCAGGGGAAAACTTATTTATATTTTTTTTTCCAAAGGACTGTTACTATTCCCCTGAGTGTCTATCAGTTCTACAGAAAATAAAGGAACTACTGTATCAGAATATAGAACAGCTATAGAGCACACCAGAAATTCTAAATTAAACTGTTCAATGATTGTTTGGGTATGATATTAGTGTTCTGCACACCACAAGAAAGGAGAAAAAACTCAATATACCCCACCAAGTACAAAGTATTGTATTAAGAGAATGAAATTTTTTTCTTATCTCAACTATTTATCAACTCTTCCTTCAGGCAAGATATTAATAGATTGTGTATTCTTTTTATTTTTCACCCAAACACCAGGTCACAAAGAATCTTCCTCTCAAGGAAATAACCATACATTATTTTCTTAAGTTTTTCATTTCATTTAATTATTGCAAAAATATTCCATTGAGATGTTACAAAATAATAGCACACCACATGAAATTCATATATCCATTCTACTTGTATGACCTTCTAAGTCAATTCATAATGCTCTTTTTTCATCTTTTATATTACTCACTACCTGCCTTTTTCACCTTGTACTGTCACACACAAGACAGTTCTCTGTCTCTACAGCACTGCTTTCCTTCATTCCTTGTCAGTAATACAATCAAACTTGCAAGGATCATGTTCAGTGGATTCTGAAAATGCTACATATATACATTAAAACATTATGCCTTAAATAATCTCCCTCTATGTCCTTGAAGGAGGTGATGGCAGACAAACATCATAAATAGTGTTACACTGGTAGATATAACACAGCTGTATCATTATAGCTGCAAAGGTATGTCACTGATAGGTATATGCTGTGATCAGCTATGCATTACCTCAAAAACTTTTGAAACCTAGCAATTTAATGGTTATTTTGATCTCTTTATTCAAAAATAACGTCTGCACAAATCTCTCCAAACTAACTCCCTTGTCTTCCTTATAAAGTTATCACTAATTCAGCCTCAAATGACTAATTCTTTCAGCTCACACAGATTCCTGCTTATAAAACAAATAAAACAAAGGGCTCTTCACTTAATCTTTCCAGCAAATGATCATTTACATGTAGGACATTCTGACATAAAAATCTAAACTTTCTTCAGTTTCTCCTGGGATTTAAGGAAAAAAAGAATTAGGCTCCAGTCTTTGTTGTCTTACATGACATGAAGGAAAGAACTAAGGAGTATATATAGGTTATTTAAAAATGAGGCTATATGTCTACGTCTTTCATTGAATGGCTCTGATATAATTTCTTTCCTACAACACTGAAAATTAGAAAACATAAAGCTGTATAATTCATCTTAGACTCTTCAGCAGAACTCCATGTACTCAGACAAAGCTTTTTTTTTTTCCTCTCTAAAGTACTTAATTTTTAAAAAGCTATAAACTATCAAATGCTTTGCTCAGAATTTAGAAGGAAATCTTGCAAACCTCATGTATTTCCAAATACACGTCATATAGTCTGACTGATGCAGATTTAGTGAAGAAAAGCTGAAAACATAGCTTTAAAATATTTGTTCTTTAGACCTTTTCTTTGTTCTGCTGTAGCAAAATGTACAAATTATAATTTTATAGACACAGAAAGGAGAAGTGGACTACTAACAGGAAGGGTTAGTCAGGTATCTAAAGAATTACCTCAGTCCTCTCTTCCAACACTACTTTTGAATCATTATTTATTAATAAAAATATTCGTTTTAGAAATAACTTCCAGTAAATAGTCTCCAATTCAATTTTCATGAGCTTACTACCTTCCGTTTGGCAGCTGAATTATACCACATATTGCTCCTTCTTTTATTTTTATTTGTGCCATAATAGCTAAACTGATATTGCTAGTTGTGTAAAACACAGAAGCAGTACAACATTACTCAAATAAATTAAGACTTACACACTAAAGATTTAAAATATTCCTTTGTTTGTATTTTCTCATTCATTTTACACCTTTCTGCTGGTTTATAAAGAGTTCAGTATAAAACTATTACTTATTTTTAATGTTCTACAGTCCCAGCTCTCTAATCTTCCCCCAAAGTGCTGAAGAGTAGTGAAGAGAGGTGGCTGTTAGGAGGCTGATCTCAAAATACATGTTTCAGATACCTGGCCTATGGTTCAAGCTAGAACTGCTACTTGTCAACTTACTCCATCATGTCAAACTCCTCAGTAAGCTGGTAACAATGCAAAATTGGACATTGTGGCATCACACTCTGCTTCCCGGCCACGTCTTCCTTCTCTCTTCATAGACTAGAATAAATATTTCTAGAAACTACATTTCAAGAAGCAGCTGACTCAGTGTGATGGTCTACAGAGACAGACGCTACTTTTGATCCTGGCAGAGCATCGTGGCATTCCCAGGCTAGATAGCCCCTACAAAGCTTCACAGTAATACAGCTGAACTACTTCCAGAGTTCAGCAAGGCATTTGCATGACACCTTTGAGGTTATCACCAAATGTTTCTTATTCTTTGTTTCAGCATCTGCTATCTATGCGTCTGCAGTAGAGAGGGAATGGGGCAGGTAACTACTGTTCATTCTCAGTCATCCTTGTCCCTCTCCTCCTCCTCCTGTTTTTCCTTCACACTTCCTGGCACCTTATACACTCCATTCCTCTCCCTTATTTAATGAAATCTAATCACAGACTTGGGAAAGAATAAGGGAAAGTCTGAAGAGTTAAGTGGAACCCACCGTGATCTGGTAAAGATCAGTTGAAAGAATTCAAGTGGGAGGAACTACTGAAAATTACAAAGCCATTTAATGTCTGACAGTAGTTCAGTGTGTTCAGTGCCTTCTTCACATTAATTTCTGTCTTCGTTAGAGAAACAATTTAGACAATAATGAAAGAATTCTGGTTTTAACACTGTCCAATTATAGACATTTCACCCTGGGAACTTCTTATGCCAAATTTTACCACACGCAGATATTTGCTTTGTAACCATTAGTGTTTAGCTGTCCAGTACATCATGTATAGCTTTCATGCAAATGCTGAGGAGGAAAAGCAACTTTTTGTCACTTCCCTGCTCCAAAAAAAGTATGTTGTAACATAACAATGTGTTCACTCAAAGAGACAACTTATGAAAAGTCTATTCTAAAGTATATCAATGGATAAAAGCATCAGAGGACTACTATCCAGATAAAATGTAAGTAAGTTCCTGTTTCCTCCATCATCCTTCCCATAATTCAAACCTTTCTATGACAGTAAGGAGGAGACAGTAATGGTGTCACCAGTTCAGTACAGCAGTAATGAAGAGAACCCTTTGCTGAGCCTGAGCAGATTAGCCCCATGAGAGCACTGGAAGGCTCTTGAGTGCTTCTTGTGCCATGCCTGAACAGTTACCTATTTCTTGCTCCAAGCCACAGGGTGATCCCATGCTAAACTTAAGAATGCATGCTGGACTATTCAAGTTCATCTTTTTCAGAAACAGGTTAGGAAAATGATAAAACAGCATTATTTTAAGGTTCAAATTCCTCCATGTAACATATCACATATAGTACTATCCCATCTACAACTGCAGAAATGCTTCTTTGTCGCATTCATCATTTGTGGCCCAGACAACAGCAGCCTAACTACACACACTGCAATTAGTTGTGACACATGACTCCAGTAAACTCTACTCACACAAAAGTGACAGTGGAAAGAGGAGGATAAAAAGTTGTGGCGATAATTGATAAGACAATAAGTTAAGGAATTATGAAAATTTTATCAAAAAGAGGAGTGTGGATAAATTTATAGAGAAGTTTGCTTAAGTTTCATTGAGAAAACAATATGATTTCATGAAAACCTGAAGGTAAAAATGAAATGAAGAAGAGGAGCTCAAAAATTGCATGGCAAGTTTAAGTGACAATACATGTTAAATATGAGACACAGTATAGCTGAGGGGTGCAGCTGAAACGTCTGAGGGAAGGGATGCCATACAGAGGGAGCTGGACAGGTTTTAGAAGTGGCCCTGTAGGAACCTCATGAAGTTCAACAAGGCCAAGCGCAACCCACTGCATGTGGGTTGGGGCAACCCCCAGTATCAATACAAGCTGGAGGATGAAGGGATTAAGAGCAGCCGTGAGAAGAAGGACTTGGAGATACTGGTGGATGAAATGCTAGACATGAGCCAACAATGTGTGCTGGCAGCTCAGAAAGCCAACCACATCCTGGGCTGCATCAAAAGAAGTGTGGCCAGCAGGTCAAAGGAGGTGATTCTGTCCCTCTACTCTGCTCTCATGAGACCCTACCGGGAGTACTGTGTTCAGCGTTGGAGTCACCAACACAAGAAGGACATGGACATGTTGGAGTGAGTCCAGAGGGCGGCTACAAAGACGATCAGAGGGCAGGAGCACCTCTCCTATGAGGACAGGCTGACAGGGATGGTGTTGTTCAGCCTGGAGAAGAGAAGGTTGCGGGGAGACCCTATTGCGGCCTTTCAGTACTTAAAGGGGACTTATAAGAAAGATGGGGACAAACTTTTTAGCAGAGCCTGTAGCAATAAGCGAAGGGGTAAGTGTTTAGACTAAAAGAGGGAAGACTCAGACTTTAGGAAGAAATTTTTTACAATGAAGATGGTGAAACACTGGAACAGGTTGCTCAGGGAGGTGGTAGATGCCCTATCTCCAGAAACATTCACGGTCAGATTGGACAGGGTTCTGACAACCTGATCTAGTTGAAGATGTCCCTGTTCATTGCAGGAGATAGTGGACTTTGAAGATGACCTTTAAAGATGCCTTCCAACCCAAACTATTCTATGATTCTGTGATTCCAAGATGAGAAGATTTCAAGAGGAAATATAAATATGACTTTACTTGTTTCAATGTAAACATGCAATCCTTGATTAGTCACATCCCTGTGTAATGTACTGTTTGGGATAGAAAGAGAACATTACTGAGAAAAAAAAAGCATAAGATAAATGGCAGCAACAAAATGCTTCTTGACAGGATTAAACAACCACTGAACAGTATATTTAATGAAGTGACATAGACCATTACCCTTCAGTATCTGGCTTTTAACAGTTAAGTCAGGTTTGGAAGAGAGGTCTTTTTAGACCAATTAACATATTTTAGCCAATTATTTATTATATGCTTAATACAGAGCACTATCAATTGAAACAGTTCCCTAGAACTTTTTTGTACTATTTAATTTTTTTTTCATGTAATTCACTGCCATTTAATACTGTACTCGTAAACAATGTTCTAGTTGTCCTTGGATTTTCCTTTCATCTGTGTCACTCAAAGCAGACAATGTATCAAGGAACTGCTGAAGATGCAATGTATCCTCCTGTTCCTTAAATAAAACCAAAACCTGATAAATTTCACAATTTTCTGGAGTAGACCAAAGTGCTGCCAATCATTTAAATTTAAGTTTAATTTCGAATCCAAATTTTAATCTGAACAAAACGCTCAGTAGCTATTATTGAACAACTACCAGTATACAGATTTTTATTTATAATAAATGCATGCAGTCAAGGTATTGGGAGTAGTCACTGACACAAACTCTAATTCATCAGTGGCACTGGGGCAGATAAAGAAAACTGCACTAGTTTTACTCAGTACTATCTGTGGATCACTTCTGAGAGTTCTTTCTAAAAGTAATATCAATGTTTGCAGACCAGGCTATATATATATGTGGGTTCAAACTGCCTTCAGAGAGGAAAAAAGATTGGCAGTCATCTCTTTTCTCACTACAGTGTAGCTTCACAATTGCTCCTTTAGTTCTTAAGATTATCCCACTTTTTTGCCCATCATAAAAAGCATTTAATGGATACAGCTTCCACTCTTTCAGTACCATAAAAACTATGTCCTCTTCCAACCACAGAAATAAACAGGCTGCAATTCTTCAGCCAAGATGACAGGAGGTAAGGTAGAAAAAGGTAGAAGTATTCTCCAGTCCTGCACAGCAATCAAGACACTCCAGAATATTAACAGAAAGAAACGCCACTCAATTCAAATGCATAACCATTCCCAAATTTTCATGATGTAAAAAAAAAGGATGAATATACAGGGCATGTATGCCTTCTATCCCTGTATTCAAATGAAGTACAATAGACTTCAAAGGCTTTCAAAATTTATTTAATACTCTGCTTTGATATTTACCAACATATTTTTAAGGTTTTATCTAAACCCCACCTTCTTATGGATAGCTTTTCAATTGTGTTTTCCCTAGCTTTGTCAGCTCAGCTTGTGTACGTCACACTATTTTCTTTGTAAAACAAATACAATTCAGTTATTTGTAACTTCAAATCCACATAAATAAAAGAACACAAAATTCAGCCCTGTCATAAAACATGATGGTTGAATTTATGGATTTTTAAAGAATTATGACCTCAAACTCATTTTTAAAGGCTAATCCATTTAAAAGCAAAGACTAGCAGCTTCTTTTTTCTTTCCCTTTGCTTTCTTTATGCTAAATTTAATTGTACCTCAAAGCAAAGCCGTGGTTAAAATTAACTTTGAAACAGGAGTAACAACAACTACCCGTATTAAGAATGCAAATGTCCTTCAGATTTCGACACTCAAAGTTTTCTACTTCTGTACCACAGCTGATACCTTCGCTTTCTATCATCGCCATTTAAACACAGACACGTAAACTGAAGGATGTATGAAGTTAGGTTTATATTCAAAAAGAATAATTTTTTTTTGTCTCAAGAAAAAAACAGATGCTAGTACTACTTACTTGAGCTACCACTAGGACAACGGGAACAAAATGGTAGGTAAAATAACCCTTTGACAACACTCTCAAAACCCAATAAACAGTAGACTATGAATTTCATTATTATACTAAATTTGCATCCTGCTAAATTTATTTGGCTGATAATTAGAATGTCCCCACAATTAAATTCTAATTACCCTGCTTTGCGGTAATCAATTCTGATCTACACCATTAATTCAATTATTGGGTTCCTCTCTCCAACAATTTATTCCTCTGCCTCTGCTTCCTCTTTCCTTCTTTTAACAGCCTACATCACCCCCAGCAGCTTTTCCTCTCCTTCCCACACACATTTCTCTCTCTTCCGACCTCTTCCATCACCAGACAAGGCTCCTCCTACCAATTAGTGTTTCCTTATCAACTTCCATTCTAGAATTCAATTCTATGTCTACCCCAAATACCTGCACCGTAGTACAGCCCCCAACACGTAAAATTTAGTTTCAGAAGTCTATACGCACACACACACACTACTGCCTGTGTTTCCATTCTTTCATCCTATTCCCAGCTACACACAAAATGTTGTTGAAGGTTTCCCAAAAGAATTTGTGGTCAGAATACATTCCAAGCAAACAAAAATAAAATGGATAAAGAGACAGGGTTCAATAAAACTAATAATGCCTGAACACAAACATTTCCACTACATTAAATTGTCTTTCAAAATACTTCTTCCCATCATTTTCTGAAATGAACTCTTAGTCCACTTTATAAAGAAGGATGATATTTTCCCATAAGGAAAACTATAAATTTAAAGTTACAGTCCAGATAATGATTATGGAATACCAGAAAATATTTGTTCTTCTCTGACACTTGCTGTATTACATTTATAATCAATGCTATCCCTTTTTACCAACTTTACAACAGACTACTACATACACAAACAATATGTAAAAATACAACTGAGAAACTCTGCATTCACTTTGTAGGGAAGGGAATAAAGATAGTTACAACTACAATATTTGAGAAATACACTGGAGATGTATTATTTCACTGTTTTCTGAAAAAGAGTCCTGATACTGTTGGAGGAAGAAACTATATAGTTCTGCAGAGAGAATTAGAAGAAAAAGGCTATTTCAGCTGCAATGTGGGAAAAGAAGCTTATGTAAAAAAGCAGAAAAAGGAGATGACAGAAGTACAAGGGAAACCAAGAAGAGTAAGGAAGGAATTTGATACTGGTTTTCCCGAACAAAAATCATATGCTTCTACATTTATAGCAATTAATTTATTCCCAATTTTAAAAACTAGTGGAACTCCCCTGCTCTTTAACACCATACCACCCTTTGTATTGAAAGCTTGGGTCAGAAGGGATGGATGATCCGAACAACACATCATTGGCTATGTTCCTGAGTTAATAAATGAGGAACGCCTAACTGATAATTAAGAAAAGAAACAGACACCTCATGTGAATCATTTGTGTCCTTCAGATACATAAAAATCAGTGTATCTTGTAGCAGTTCATGCTAAAAAATGCTGTTTACTGACTTCAAAGGCTTAAGCTTTGTGACTGTTCTGCACTTTTCTTGCAAAAGGGGGTTTGAGGGATACAAAAATATAGGAATTAAGAAGACATTAATACCTACAGAAGCAATTTCTTAGATTCCTTTATATTCTTGGTGGATAAACTACAATATACCTCCTTCAAGTCTTGTTTTTTTACTTTCATACTGTCATCTGGCTGCTGCATACCAAATGAAGGTCATTTTAGATAATCTAATCCAAGGGTGAAAAATCATGCCATTGCAAATCCCACTGGGGAAAGAACAGTGAAATGGGCTGAAAACTGCTAGCTTCTCAATTCTGTACACAGAAATGTGAAAATCCAAAATACAGTAAGCACTACAAGTGCTGAACAACTGAATTGCTCACTTGGGATTTCTCTTTCTGTTCTTTAAATATTACTTTCTGAGAAGTGCTTTATATTAAACCTGCATTTTTCAAAATAGTATTTAAATAGGAGCAGCTACAGCTGAATGGGCTCCTCAGTAGCATGGTTTGAATGGTGCTAAATCACCACGGAGTCTGACAGTAAGATGGGTAGCATGAAGATGAATGAGATCTCCAAAAATGACACTGAGATGTCTTAGGATCTGACAAGCACAACAGCAAAACTCTGGGGGATTCTTCAATACTTGAATGACTTGAACCCTTCATGGAATTAGTTGGCCTGATTTTCAAAAAAGGCTTTCTCATTCTAAGCCTCAGCCTTGACCATTCTTCCAGGTTAGAAGTCAAAGGAGACACCTTAACTTCTCAAGAAGAAAATAACAAAAAGGCCTCAAAAAAATCGTCCCTTCAAACCTGTCTATAAGAAACAACTAATAACAGTGAAAGTGAAAATGCAATGTTGAAACTAATTTTTTCAGAAATTCAAAATAATAAGCCAGCAACACGTACACAGAAATAACAAGCCACCAACATGTACACAGCACACACACAAATGTGCAGGAGGATCAGGAGGAGGACGAGACTTCCCCCAAAGCCTGAGTTGCCCTTGCAGAACAGCTTCGCTGCTCTGCAGGCTGAAGAGCAAAGAACAGTCACATCAGGAGAGATGCTGGAGCTGAGTAAGGCAGACCAATCTGCTCCCCTTATAACAACCAGTGCAACTAAGAAAAGGCGACAGATGATAGTAGCAGGTGACTCTTCTGAAAGGTACAGAGACATACATTTGCTGACCTGACACACTCTAAAAATAGTGAGGTGATTGGTGACAACCAACATGGTTTCACCAAGGGCAAATCATGCCTGACAAATTTGGTGGCCTTCTACAACAGCATTACAATGCTGGTGGATAAGGGAAGAGCAACTGACATCATCTACCTGGAATTGTGCAAAGCATTTGACACTGTCCTGAATGATACTCTTGTCTCTAAAAAGGAGAAATATGGATTTGATGGATGGACCACTCAGTGGACAAGGAATTGGCTGGATCACTGCACTCAAAGAGTTGCAGTCAACAGCTTGATGTCCAAGTGGAGACCTATGACAAGTAGCGTTCCTCAGGGGTCAATACTGGGACCAGTGCTGTCTAAAAACTTTGTCAGTGACATGGACAGTGGGACTGAGTGCACCCTCGGCAAGCTTGCCGACAACACTAAGCTGTGTGGTGTGGTCAACATGCTGGATGGAAGGGATGCCATCCAGAGGGACCTGGACAGGCTTGAGAGGTGGGCCTGTGCAAACCTCATGAAGTTCAACAAGGCCAAGTACAACCCACTGCACATGGGTTAGGGCAATCCCAAGCACAAATACAGGCTGGGCAGAGAATGGATTGAGAGCAGCCCTGAGGAGAATGGCCTGGAAGTGCTGGTTGATGAAAAGCTCAACATGAGCTGGCAATGTGCGCTGGCAGCTCAGAAAGCCAACCACATCCTGGGCTGCATCAAAAGAAGTGTGGCCAGCAGGTCAAAGGAGGTGATTCTGTCCCTCTACTCTGCTCTCATGAGACCCTACCGGGAGTACTGTGTTCAGCGTTGGAGTCACCAACACAAGAAGGACATGGACATGTTGGAGTGAGTCCAGAGGGCGGCTACAAAGACGATCAGAGGGCAGGAGCACCTCTCCTATGAGGACAGGCTGACAGGGATGGTGTTGTTCAGCCTGGAGAAGAGAAGGCTGCGGGGAGACCCTATTGCGGCCTTTCAGTACTTAAAGGGGGTCTACAGAAGAGAGGGATAGGGACTCTTTAACAGGGAGCGTAGTGATAGGACAAGGGGTAACAGTTTCAAAGTGAAAAAGGGGAGATTTCGATTAGATACTAGGAAGAAATTCTCTACCGTGAGGGTGGTGAGGCACTGGAACAGTTTGCCCAGGGAAGCTGGGAATGCCCCATCCCCAGAGGTGTTCAAGGCCAGGCAGGATGGGGCTTTGAGCAACGCGGTCTAGTGGGAGGTGTCCCCAATGGCAGAGGGGTCACAACTAGATGATCTGTAAGGTCCCTTCCAACCCAAACTACTTTATGACTCTATGATAAATAAGACTTTCTATCATTCATACATGAATGGTTTCTTGTATTAATAGATAATCTTTTCCATATACAGTGTTATCTCCATCTTTGTGTAGTTCTATATAGATTTGCACTAAATTTTGCTTTTTGCTGTTAAGCATGCCTTCTATTTAAACCTTAAATAATAATTAGAGTCCTAACAGACGGTATGTGAAGGTTTTAGGGTCAAATAGAGATTATTTTCAACTCCTACAGAAAATAATGACACTTTTAAAGTTTCATTTAAAACCAGTAAGGTTTTGGATGGTTAGAGGAATCTCCCTTCCAAAATAAGGAACACTCTGAAAAAAAGAATGAAGTTTCTTTCTTTAAAAATCCAGAAGTAGGTAATGGAAGCAGGTCACTATCTTTACTCTTGCTTATCTTTACTTTGAATGAAAGACAATAGGCTGTGCAGGCAGAGATCCTTAAGAGCCTTAAAAATGAAAATAAGTAGCTTGTTTGAAGTACTTTGGAATGGTAACGTAATCAAAACAAATTATATAAATTTTGTCTGTAGTAGCACCCTGAATTTTAGTGTTTGTCAAGGCAAAAATCCTTTGTCAAGGCATCAACCCAGAAAAAGGATACTGTAACAGTAAGGTGGGGATGGTGAGCCTACACAAGAATATCAGGATTGTCAATGAAAAAAAACCAAAAAACAACAAAACACCCAAAAAGAATACATACCTAAACGAATGAATGTATGTGCATGTCATACATAAAGCACTGTCAGGATATATATACAGACTGGATGTAGAGACATACCAAAACTGCCAGGAAGCCCTGGTGACAGGAAGATGGCATCACATGCAGTGATTAGGAACAGAAGCAGTGATGGGTGGTTGGCACAAGAGAAAGGAGACCAAGTTTGATTTCATCATAAGATATTCACAGAGATACTAGAGACAGATGACACAGTTTTAGTTTGAACGAAAGGAAACAGTATTGGAACAGGGACATCATGAATGAGAATCATGTGCCTAAAGTTAAAAAAATGTTTATGAATGAAGCTATCTGAAGATAGAAGGGAAAAGGAGGGAACATAAAACTAGAGAGGGATACACTGAAGAAAGACAACTAGAAATTAAATCATGAAAGAAGCTGGAGCTAGAGTAAAGTCAGATAAAGGAACACTGTCACCAAAGATAAAGAGGCAGAAACTATGTGGATGCAGAATTAAGACTCATGTTAACAGTAAATGGAGAAAAATTAGAAAAGGAGAGAAAGCTGACAGGAGTCAGCTAGTAATGTTGAGAAGAAAAACCAGCACAGGAGAAGACGTCAATAGATGGTATATTGTTAGCACATTAGCATGGGAGAAGCTAGAAATTAGTTCTGATGGCATAATTACATAAATTTTAAAGTTCTGGATGCTAAGATCTCTAAATAAAGACAAGGTAAACATTTTCTTTCAATTGCAGACCAATCTACCTATGCAATTTTCTTTGCAAGCTTGATTACATTATGAACCCTAGATAACTTAACTAATACTTCAAATTCTTCAAATGTTCTATCTGTCATGAGGCATAATTCAATCCAGAGCTGCAATAGCTCAGATTTCTTGTCTCTTACTCTTTCAGAATGCTTTCATGTTCCACTGTGGTGCAAAGAAAATTAACCGAGAGCAAAGAAAATTTCAATTAGTTGCTTTGTACTGTTCCAGTTGGCACCAAAATTGCAAGGAGAAGAGAAATTAGTCTAACTAGAAGCAAAGAAGTATGAGAAGGTGGATGCAGAAAGGAAAGCAGAGAGGAGAGACAAAAGAAAAGATTCAGACTAGAATAAGCACAGGCTTAACAGAAATGCAGAAGGGTCTGAATGGACAGCTGAACATATCAGTAGCCACCAGCACATACTTCAGTCAAATACTGGAACAAAACCATGGAGTCCCAAGTTTTATAATTCCTCTTTTTATAACAGATCTGAAACAACACCACCTTATCACACTGAAGTTGTACGAAACTCTGCTGCATTACTCTGTCTTGGTACAACATCCTGGAATTAACTAGGAGTCTAACATTGGGTAGCTTAATAGTTTGATAGATTTCTCATTTCCTCTTTGCTTCTTGACCTGATGGCACAAAATAAGCAGCCTTCCTCACCTAAGGGCCTCTTTTCAACTTCTTGTTTCAACTTCAGTCAAGTGAATATACGTATATTAAGATTTGTAACATAAAAGTGATCATAATTTATTCTTGTAATTTCCTTTAAGTTTCAACACTCTTGCCAGTCCTGCACTAAACGTTTCTTCTCTACCATTCTTGAAGGTAACTCAAATTTTTTTTCTCCACCTGTTGGAATGCATATGCCAGCCAGTGGTGCTGGCCAATGATTTCTGGAGCAAAATACAGTCCTGTCATAAACTTTCACTGAATTTCACTGAATTATTAGAGTTGGAAGGGACCGTAGAGATCATCTAGTCCAACTCCCCTGCTGAAGC
>JAOQGH010000040.1:26164112-26277214 GCA_025769975.1 Gallinago jamesoni
CCTACACTTTTCCCTGTTGAACCTCATGAGGTTCTTCCTTGCCCAGCTCTCCAGCCTGTCCAGGTCTCACTGGATGGCTCCACATCCCTCCGGGGTGTCAGCCACCACTCCCAGTTTGGTATCATCAGCAACTTTCCTCCTTTCAACAGCATCCATATAAGCCTCTTCTATCTTTTTGAGTTGAACAAACAGATTTAAGGCCCCCAGGAATTCCTTAATGTTGGGGCAAATACAAACCTGCCAAAGGACTACAACCTGATACTTTAATTTCCAAAACTTATGATTCTTTTAGAATACATCATGGAAATTCAAGGACTCGGGGACAGTATGTAAAATCTCAGTGGGACTGGATTCTGAGGAAGTCAGGTATATAGAAAATTAGGCTTATCATAAAAATCTAATAACCAACCTTAACTAAGGAACAGGTTCTTACCAATAGAGTACTATGTTTTTTGGAGAACATGGTTTTACATTGTTCCAGGTTATTTGCAGTATCTGCTGAAGAAATCTAATGGAGTTTAGAAGAAGGAAAGCCTTAAGGAGAAGCACATAGCACATTTAATGAAAATATTAATAAATGTTATTAGTAAGCAAGGCCAACAGTATGGTTTGCTATCTATACAAGAGCCACTTCCAACTATTAAGTAAAAATAAAAGTACTGTCTTTTTTTTTTCCCCTCATTGCCACTCTACTAATATGGATTACACTGTCAGAAAATTCTAAACAGATTAAATTGAAGAATTACCTCAGTTACATTGTAGGGCACTGCAATGAAAAACAAAAGGCAAGAGCTGAATTGTTACAAAAGAAAGAAGAGCAGAAATATTAAATTTTCTGTTGTTATCACCTCTTTTTTTCTGAAAATACTATCATTAGTGTGTATACATATAGAAATTACAGAATCCTGAGAATTGTTTTTTAAATTACAGGTCAGATGGAAAAACATTATAAGCAGCCAAATATACAGAACACGACAAGAACATTTAGAAATAAAAAAAATTCAAAACTACTTAAAATGTTTAGCTCACCTATCCAACAGCAGCAGCCACTCTGTTGGTCTCCCCTGTCTTTGCTTTCATTGCAGTGTCCAGCATTACGGCTGAAGGAATAGAGTACAGCAGAACCCCGCTAATTTACCTTACTCACTCATATACCTCATAATTTGCACATAAAATTTTGCCACTTTTCCAAATTCCTAGACAAAATAAAATTGAAAATCCTGTAGATGTGGCTTCTACCACTGAAATTGCATCACATTAATAAATACACTACACAATATTGACTAGGACACTATACAGTATCACCATCAAAACGTAAACTAGTTCAATAAAGGTAATAAAAAAGATAACTAATTTAATAAAGAAAATATGTTTCTTTAAAACATCACCATGTACCACGGCACTGACCTGCCCATTTTCAAACTTTGAAATTAACAAAACTGACTGCCCAGCAGTGAATTAGGGAGGCTCTACTGTACTTAAAACTGTATTGTCCTCATTGATAGACTTTTATCTACAAATTTCTTCAGACTGCATCACATGGGAATACCTCAACTACACTCAACTACGTCTCATTAAATATTATATTTAGTATAATATCACTGTTTTAATTAATCAGACTTTCAGAAGATTATATATTCAGTTTAGCGTTTGACATTTTTCTCCTACGTATTTTTTTTAATGCAATATAATACCAAGTGAAATTCAGCTCCAGTGTATTACCTGATATTTAATGAAAACCTATTTGTCACTTGATTTTCCAAACCAAAAGATATCTTACCCCAAAAAATTCATAGACTAGACCTCTGCCTCAAGCCAAAAATCTGAAAACTGATTCATTCTTGACTGCCAATCTTTTAATATAATCAATAAATCACATGATATTTCTGATCTGGAATGATGTTTGTCAAGTTTATATTGGTTACCAGTTCAATGCAACTCCCATACTTCTCCAGAAGAAAAAAAGACAGCATATTGCCACATTGAGTGAATCAAATTGACAACCGTGAAAAAATATCTTACTGGTCTGACATCCCCACATGAGTTGGTAAATTGCCGTGCCAAGCCAAAATCCAGCATATAACACTTTCTACAGGTGCTAGGAAAACGTCCCATTGCGAAGTTAGACTAGGAAGAAAAACAAATACAGATGGATATATAGATATATACATCCACACACATTTCAATATGTGCACATATTAATGAAGTAACGCATTCATAGAAAATTCATGTTCTACTTCTTTATCCTTCCTCTTTTCAATTTTACTAAACTCCCATTAAATTTGAAGAAAATGTTATGAAAATCAGACTCCATCTTAGCATATCAGAATAGCAGCCCACAGGGTACAAAGAAATTGTCATCTTACTTCATCCTTCAGAATAAATTTTTAGCAAGAATTTTCCAATCCTGACACTCACTCACATGTTCCGATTTGGACATTTCAAAAAACTACCAACCTAGGGGCTAAGAAGTTAATCTAAACAAATGCACTAATATCATGTATGTAGAATGCAGAATAAAGAGTGTCTTTTCTGGGAAGAACCAGATTTTAAAAAACAAAAACAAAAATAAATTATCCCAAAACAACCAAACAGTAAAAGCTGGGAAGCCACTGAGGACATAATTCATTTTGGAAAACTTCAGTAAATTTTCTTATTTGCCTCTATAGATTAACATTACATGTTAGCCCTTTAAAAAAAAATAAAATTCTTCAACATCGCTAGTTTATGATGCTTGAACATGTTGACTAAATCAGTTGAAGTTTCTCCCCACCAAATCCCCTTAAAATGGATTATGTGATATAAAAAAAAAAAGAAAAGAGATAAAGCTAGAAACAATTTCTGTGAAACAGAATTGAAACTACACAACTGAGCAAGCTGGAAGCTTAACACAACTAACTCTAGCAAAATTACTTTTCTTTTTCCATTAAGTGAAACAGCAGTGCTGTTCTAAATACATCAGAAATTCACTGCTGCTTCAATGTCAAAATCTGAGAGTAAAAACCAATTGAAAACACGAATTGAAAGGAGTGTGGTCAACATTATTTTCAAATGGAACAGAGTTTCAGCATTGCCTAATTCATCACGAGGCAAGTAACAACCTAAGGACTTCAAGATTTCAGCTCAGATTATACTAAAAGCAAGCTTTATGCTATCTGGAAGACACATAATAAAAGATTAAATGGACTTGTATATTCAAGCCAGGAAAACTGCATGCTGAAAAGCAACCGTGCCTTCTTTTGCAAATCTAAGTTGCAACATAACTCCTTACGGGGAAGAAAAAAAAAAAAAATCTTTCTTTTATTAGTCTAATGTATTGCTTCGCACTGCTGTTCATCCTGGCTCACCATTTAATTTTCTGGGGTTTTTCCATCCCCTAACAGCATTCTCCATTTCCATCCTATTTGAGTCCATAGACTCCAAGACACAGCTAAATAACAAGATGTCCCGAATCCATCCTGCCAGCAAGAAAGGAACACATTTCCCATTCAAAACTGGTATTATTTTCAATCATTAAAATTTTGCGCTCCAGTGAACTCCTTCCCACCTATTTCACTTGACGTTCACTGCATCTGTGTCCTTTCCCTATCAAATGAAGTCTTCGGGACAGATCAGAGAGAACACAACTTTTTATAAAAAGTTGCAAGAAAGAAGTGATGAAAATTAAAATTCCCTAATGGACAGAAACTCATCAGCGGCTTTATGTAAACTTCATTCAGCCGACAGGAAATTTACCTATATGTGTCAGATAGAACCAGCTCTATTTGCATCTATTAGAAAACACAAGATTTGCTTATTTTTTTCTCATTTACAAATTTTGAAAGTTCAGAATTCCAATGACATTTTTAACATAGAGCAATATTAAAAATAATAATAAAATTTATTTAAGGAATAAAATCAAAGAAAAACAGAAAAAAATAGAAGCAAAAGCATGATGCTATCAGGAAGGCACTGCCATCATGACATTTTGACAACACTGATTTTATTAGAATTGCAGTATGAAAAAACTGAATAGTATTCTCTTACAGTCTGTTCTTTCTTTCCTTGTTTGTTACATTAAATACAAAAAAATGCTATTGAAGAGCTTACAAATACATCCTACAGTTTGTATCTATCCACTTAGATTTATTACGTGAAGATATTAATTGCCATTAGCCAAACTCATTATATTATTATATATTATATCACATGGCAAATACTCTTGATTGCATGATGCTACAGATAAAAGTTAGAAGTTTTAACTACAGCAAATTGCAAGGAGGCCTAAGTAACCAAAGACGATGACAAAGACTAAAGTTATTATTGTTAATTAACAGAAAAAATCTGCCCTATCTGATGAATAAACACTCATAGTTTTTTTCCCCTCTTGTTTTTTTCATTTTAATATCTAGTATAGAACCTATTCTTATATTGCAGGCATCCAATGACCACATCTTACTTGCCTATTTTGATTTAATGGGCAGACTTACCGGTTTTATGTCCCTGTGCAGGAATCCCACAGAATGAATACTTTCAATAGATTCCAAAATCTGCTTCCCAAGCCGCAAAGTGGTACTAATGGTGAACGTTCCTCGAGACTGGCTCCGACGCAGGTCTGCCAAGTTTCGACCCTGATCAAATTAAAAGGATATTTTCATTAAAAAATACTGATACCAAGATTCACAAATAGCATAAAGTCTCCCTACTTCTTCTTTAGCTGTTCATGGTTAACCATACAACACTCTCATTACCTGTTTTCATATTCCAGGATAATAAATCTCACCTAAATGTAATGAGTCCCTGAGCATCTCCAACATTAAATTTAGACTCCATTTTTGAAAATATGAACCTCAGTATCTTTCCACTCCTAAATAAGATGGACCAAACTAATCTCTATTAGAACACTAATACATACGTTATTAGTTAACGTTATAACGCTACTGAGAAAATGTTCACAACAGACTGCTTTACACTCACCTCTTTAAGGAAAAGTGCATAATTTATTTAATTATACAGTATAACTTAGATGACTTAACCAAACACATGAAAAATATACTATGTAAGAAATGCACCCCCATGACATCACAGAACTGTTGGTCTGTCAAAATAACATACGAGCAACAGTAGGAACTACAGTGCACTTCTTTTTCCAGTATTCATATTCAGCAAGATGATAAAAGACAGTAAGCCCATAACTTTAATTTGCTAATCACCCATTTTATCCGTTTTCACAAGAACAAGTCTTTCAGTAAAGTGACGTGTTTTACTTGCAAAGGGTATTTTTTCACTTTTATCAAAAAAGCCAACAAAAATGCAGAGACTAATATATTATATTTTAAACTATCTTCAAGCGAAGACTTCAAAGGAATGTGAATTATCTCAGAAGACGTCACAGTTCACTCTTTCAACAGTCAGATCTTTCTGAGGATGCAAATTATCTCCTTCTGAGAGAAAGGATATTGAAAGATAAGGATATAAAAACATGCTCAGTTTAGGTTTACTTACTACTACATGTTCATGATCTTTTTTAATTTGTCATCGTTTAAAATTTTACTGGTATTTTCATAGATGCTTGGCTAATAAACCAAAACACACAAGCTAACTTTGAGCTCCTTTTGATACACTGACCTGCAACTGCATGACCACATAGTTAAATCTGTCATTCCTTCCACATCCAATGAATCTACAGACATGATCTTTTCCTGGGGAAAAAGAAGCAAATTAGTCAATAATAATGAAATTCTGTGGTTTATTCCTTTAAATGGATAGCAAATTACTGGCAGAGATAGTTACATTTCTTTAGAGATCTTTAACAAACTTAGTTCCCCAACCCCACAGTTCAACAGCAGCAAAACCAATGTCAGTTCTGCTCCCAAAAGTATGCAGCCCCACCTCAGCTATCAGTCTTCCCTAAGAAAACGTGCATGGCAACATGCTTAAATGTCTACAAATTTGAGGTATTTTGGACTGGGAAAAGGTTATTTTCTTGCTGATGGCCTGTTATAGACAATGTTCCTAGTTACCATTCCGCTTTTTCTATAGGCTGCAACTGCTGCGATGAAAGAAAACTGTAGTAGTTACCTGCAGGTCATGTTTTGCATTAAAAAAATGTAGAAAATGCAATTCAACTAATCCAATTTATGAATATCTTTTTCTAGAATATGATCTTTGCTGTTTAGCTACAAAAGACAAATTCAGCTCAGGTACACTGAAGCAGAGATAAAAAAAACTGTAGTAGTTACAAAAAAAATAATCACAGTTTGGTTTAAGCCAATTTTCTTCAAAGCCTGTGGAGGACAAGAGGGCTGGTCAAAAATAATCTCTTTGTTATCCTGCAGTTGTTAAGTCAAAGCATAAGATTCTTCAGGTATAGAAAAAGGCAAGCTAAAGACTGCAATAGGTAAACAGAAGGGAAATGCAACCTCATCATCACTTTGTCATCTGTGTTCAACTTGAAGACATCCTGGGCCCCCTTATGAACCCACTCTAAGACACAACATGGTGCTGTAGGGTTTAAGTTCCTCAGGCCATTTACCTTCCTTTCTGAAACCATGGAAGCTACAGCCAAGAGAAAGTTGATGGTCGCAAGCAGCCTCTAAAGCTGTGTGAAATTTTTGTCACCTAAGGTTTCTTTCATTAATTTCTTTACCCTTAGGATTACCTGAATGTCACAAATTGTGGGAAAAAAAAATTATAGGAGAAAAGCAATTAAAAATTTCAAAAAAACATTACGGCCTTCAAAACACCATTCCTGACAGCTACGGATTTGGGAGGACTTTTTGTTACTACTGCACTCACAGTTCAGCTCCATCAGACCCCTAGAACTTTGCCCTACAGCTTCTGAATATTGTCACTGCACTTGACAGAAGAGCAGTTGCTTGTTTATTGCTTCCTCGGGAAGCACCCTGACACATAGAATTAAAACAGATAGGCCCATTTAAACAAAGAAAATGGTACAGCATTCATCAAAATAATTTAATTTAAAAGAATTATTTTAAAAGAAATCTCTACAACTTCTGCAAATACATAAGCACTAAGCTGTAAATATCACTGCGTTTCCTCCCATTTTTCTTTCCACCCATTTGTTTAAGTAAGACAGGCAATATTACAGACAGTATAATTTTATTAAGAAAAAGGATTTGCAGCAAATTTGTCAAGATGAAATTTTGAATATTCATTGCCGCAGTTTCCAGTTAATGAGGTCTCATCTCAAATATTTATGATTCATTTTACTGCCACAGTGGGTACGTTGAGGGAACATCTTCAGAGAAACATATTAGTCAGATTTCATCTGACAAATTCGGGAGATGTCCAAAACTCGGTTTGGTCCGAGAAACTCCATTTTAACTGAAACAGCAACTCCAGTTGGGTGGGAAATTCTCCAGAAACTAATTTTTATGAAAATCTAAGGAAATGGGAAAGGACAGAAGCAGGACCTGTACACCTTATTCAAATAGTATGCCACTCCAGTGTGGCTATTCACACCTACTACACCTTTGCAGACACCTTCAGTTCCTTTTCCCTCAGCACGAAAACGGTATTTTCTCACACATGGGAGCGACATGGCTGGGGAGCAGGGGGAGAAGATGACAATAACAGGCTTCAACAAACAACTACGCCCCTGAAAAGCTTCCTAGGGAGGGTATGAAGCGTACATGCCATTCCCCAGGCTGCAGTGTATCACTACAGCTGGTTTTCAGCCTACACCAGACACAACCCAACGCTGAATTACAGTAGAGAGCTGTAAATGAGTGAGGGAGAAGTCTGCAAGGTTGTGTGAGACAGAAACCAACTGAGTAAGTCTCACTCTCACCGAGTGAGATGCGATAAATCTGTCTTCCCCCATCTGACTGCGGGAACAGATGGCATAACAACATGATTAAACAAAACAACCATCTGTTGCAGCAGATTTCTTAAAAAAACCAAACCAGAGTTTAAAGAGTTAAACAGCATTCTGACAACAAGAATTAGGAGATAGCATTGTTGGCAGGTAATAAAAATTAAAAATTTTTTTATATTAAAAATAATAAAAGATGCAAAGCTGTCATAAATGGTCATACCAGTGAACATGCTCCTCCTTCATAATTAAGAGAGAAGTCATACAACTAATCACATATTTAAGCATGTTTTGTGAGATTTTAAAAGAGCTTCTTTGAAGTTTTTCATTATTCACTGCAGTGCATACCTACAAAGTTGTTCGTTTCACCCCCACAATGAATGACCGCATTCTTTAAATTTTTAAAAATCCTTAAGTCAAAAATAATTAAAAAACAGTATATCCCTACACTCCTGCCAACAGCTATTCTCATTTCAGTTTCACAGTTTCTGTGAAATAAGATTCTAATTCAGAAACACTCGAAAGCATATTTATAACCTTGAGAATGCGCCTAGCTCTAGTAAAGACTGGAAGAGCTTTTTTGCTGGATTGAGACATATTACACCTGTTTATTTAATTATTTTGTAAAATAATTTCTTTGTAATTTTCCCAGAAATTGTGTATGATAATAAACTTAAAAAAAAAAAACAAAACCAACAAACAGATCCACACATGAAGAGAATTCTGAATGACACTGTCAACTCACTCTCATTACACACTATTCCTAGGTCAAACTTTCCAAGTATTTGCAAGAAAAAGGATATTCATGACAATTAAATTCGTTCCTCTGATTTATGTCCAAGGTAACTAGAACACCTTGAAAGTAAAAGAACATAAGCCCTCTGAGAAAAGGACAGTAATTATATACATACATATATATATATATACACACACACATGCCAAAAAGGGATAGAACAAGACAAAAGTTGGTCTCAGAGGATGTATGCTATTAGAAGGTTGTTACAAAAATATCCTCAAAGTACTGTTTACAATTTTACCTGCTCTGCATCTTTATGAAAAAAACTTGTCAAAAATAAGAAAAGTTTCTACATGGTAAATGAAGCATTTAATATAAAATATTTTTCAAGAAGCAATGATAAAATTGTTTTCTACTCCCCATTTTTGTCCATTTTTCTTGATTTTTTCTCTGCATCAAATTTTTAGTTCTTGCATACTGAAAACTTGGGAAGGTAGAAAAATTTAAAGAAATGGCTTATAGGAGCAAAGATTTTATGTAAACCATAAAATGGTCTCTACCATAGTCTTATTTAATGAAAGTCCTTTAAGTATGGATAAAAATATATGCATGTAAAAATAAAGTTACATATCTGTGCAAACTATAAATCTCAATATATGTAAAAGGTTCATTCTTGACCAATGTCTTGCTGCAGTCACTTTCCTGATCATCTACAACATCCCTTATCTAAAACCAGAGCAGTTACTAACATGGAATTGGACAGCAATGACAAAAGGTCACCTCTAGTGTTACTATCATGAAATCACCAACTTATTTTTCTTTCTATTTTTTAGAGATAAAAAGAGATAAAAGATGAGAGATAAGAGATAAAAAATAAGGAATAGTATTTAGATTGTTTTCTCATAAGGCAGATTGTCAAAAGACCTCCTTCTAAAGATCTCATACAAAATCAGGGTTCCAGTTAGATAAAAACTTCTATTTACTGTTTCCTTAGAGAAATAATAGTGAGAAAATAAATAACTGAAAGATCTTTATTTGGATTATATATTACTTGGATTGTTTGCCTTAGTGGATCTGTTGTTCAGGTGTTGCATTATTCTGTTCTTTTCATCTAGACAGGATTTCCCATGATTCAATAGAACCAGAGACTTTTCTGCAGGAAGACTTGGGTTGTTAAAGGAATTATTTTCCCCAAAGGAAGACTGATAAGAAAATTATAACTCCTGTAAGGCCCTCCCTATGGCAATTAGTAAAAAAATCAAGTTTTTATTATTTCAGCAAACATTTTTGCTTTTCAAAAATATTTCAAAAAGTAAAAAAGTTTTTATTAAGAAAAAAGAATTTTTGTAACATCTTAACTCAAACTTCACTATACTCACAGTAGAAAGGTATAAGGCACTCCAGTTATACAGTCATATATAAGGCTGTTTTTATAAATGCATTGGCATTGTAGTGCTACAAAATTCCAATGTTTTATTTCAGTTTTTACGGCTTTTCTTATTACTTTAGCTGCTTCACCTAAACCATTTTAAAGACTCTCAGTTTTGTTAAAAATAGAATCAAGCTCATGTGTGCAGAAAAAAAAAAACTTGTGAAAAATTAATTCTGTGCATTTACAAAGCAAGGAGTTACACAGTATTTGTATCTTCAAAGCTCACTATCTTTAAGATAATTTATTTCAAGAACCCTCACAAATGATTTCTAAATATACAATTGGCATACTGAAATTCACTATTCATCACTGGACTAGAAACTCTAAATTTCAAAGAAAGCTAATATGCAGTCTCTGAATCTCCTTGCTCGACTATATAAATACTAGAGTTTGTTGTGAAATTCTTTAAAAATATATAAACATGGGAACAGTTTGTTAACATTATACCATGTGACATGCTTGCCCTCTTAAATCTACAGAGGCTGTCAATTTCTGCTTCAATGTGACCTTTACAGCAGATTAGGCAGCACCGTATGTCATGCAGATTTTGTTATATTCAAACTAAGAGTTTGGAAAAATGGGGCTGCTGGCAGAGACAGATGTATTAGCCAAAATCTTCCAGATTCAAAACAATTTTTCTAAAGAAAAAAGTCACCCTTTAAACTTTCTTTTTATAATCTTATGTTGTGAAAAGCAATGAAGGGAGGCCATTGCATATTTCTGTGTATTGATAGCTTCAGACATTAAAGTATTTAGAGGTACATCAGAAATAACTACTCAAAACTGTAATTCTAAACGGTCAAGGACCTGAAGTCTAAAAGTGTTTCAGGACTCTACATGGCAATATATTTTTTCCACAAATTACAGTATTTTAAAGTTGGCTTTTTGTTTGTTTGTGCGGGTTTTTTTTTAAATGTTTCCCATTTCAACATTAGAATTATTCCTGGCAATACTTGCAAGGCAAATAAATACAAATATTCTTATTTTGCATGCTATGTGAAGGACCCGCAAATATTCAATGCTAGATAGTACAGAAAAAAAGAGACCATCTTGAAGAGGAAATAAGACATTAACAACAACAACAACAAAGGCCAGAGCAAAAAATGTAAGGACAAGATATGGATGCAGAATAAACAACAGTTGAGCATAGGTTTTGCAGCAATTTAATTTTTTTGTTGTTCTTTTTATTTTCATGTCAACCTGTTTCAAAGAAAAGGTTTGTCGTAGCAAAACTTTCAGAAGCTGAAAGAGTTTCTATTCCACTTTTAATAACCATTTAGCAATAACCTGCAGAATATGGGAATACTTACTCAAACTATGACTAAATAAAGATTATAATGATTTTTTAAGAAGATACACTGACATTCTACTTCTGCCATATCCAGGGTACAGCCCTACCTTGCAATTTCTTCAACACAGCTACTTCCATTTTCAGCACTTGCTTTGGTTGCTGAGCTGATTCGACCTTCAGTGCAACATTTTCCCGAGTAAGCAAATCCAGTGCATCGTAAATTTCTCCAAATCCTCCACCACCTATTTTCCTCAACTATATTGAGAAAAAAAGGAAGAACAAAAACACATTTAAAAGAGGGGAGAAGAAAAGAAAGGAAACAAATCATCAATACTACTTTGTACTATCGGCCATACTGCAAATGCTGTTGCATTACTAATAGATTTTAAAATAACATAATCATATCCTTCAGTACATAAAAGAGCTACTGAATAACCTACAAAGGTACAGTTACAGTTTGATAGAGTATCCTAGGAATAAAAATTAATACACCTGAATCTCCATCTGCACTACCTCTCCTGTATTTAACACAATAGAAGAATGCACTAGCATTCCTAGCCTGAATCTGACCCAAGTCAGCGTGCTGAATAGAGTCTTTCCTCAGTCACATACCATACTACACGCATCTTCAAATACAAATGCACAGTCACATTTTTAAAATATGCCATCTTTTTCTTTTTTCAGAAACATGCACACTGAATACTACAGGTATGTAAGTTCTTGGACTTACCGAAAAGAGGCAGCATTTTCTATTACATGTCTATTACTTAGACACAACAGCTGAATCATAAATGATAAGAAATGGCTAAGATTATCTGTGAATATATATTTTAAATGTTACACACATGCACCTATGGTTCACCAATACCACTCTTATTAACAGACATACTAAAGAAACTCGCACCACTGGAAGTTTCATCTGTGTTAGGAAGAGGTAAAAAGAATGCTCCTGGCATATTAATTAGTTAGAACTACATTCAGAGCAAACATTAATAGTTGTGTTTTCACTGTGCTTTAAATGTTCACAGGGAATAGGGACTTGTCTTTCAGTACCAAAAACATCAATGTTATTTCATTTAACGCTTTCATACAGTTATCTCCCCTGTAGCTACCATCCTAAAGCTGATAAAAAGAGACAAAAAGAATGTACCCTAAGAAACACACAATATTGTATTTTTACTATATTTTACCTTGAAAGAACTGACACAGTTTTCTATATGTCATTTGAAAATATACAGTTGCTAAGGTTATGTGACTAGACTGTATTAAAAGTCATCTAAATGTTCTGGGGATCTAGAGATCAGCAATATGCTGACCCATCTTCAGATTTTGAAAATAAATCTAATGTCTCCTAATACAGACAATCACCCATCTGACCAAGAAGAAAACAGTATCTGAAATAGCCTAAGAATAAGGACGAAGGTAATAGATAAAATACTCATATTGTTTACTTGCATTTTTCAAGTCATATCGCATGACATTTTTATTCTGTACGATTACAACAATACTGAGTATTCCACCATGCACTGTCTGCCCTGAAGATCTTTTACCATCACAAGCAACTGCTATTTCAATAGTCTTAAAATAAGAAAAACACGGTCTAAGATACACAGCATTATCTCATTACTCACTTCTGGCCAATTCATTGCCATTTTAAAAAAGGTATATAGGATAGACAGCACGCCATGCTTTCAGACCTACAAAGCAACCCACCTAAATATCTGCTTCTAGTGGTCCTTTCTTTCTAAAAAGCACAGTAGCTGTTGGCAAACGCAATCTCCTCTTCTCCACATACTGTCTCTGAAGCAGCATGACATGCCCACTACCAATACAGGCCTAACCTCTTACTCTTAACCTGCACATTTCAAGAACTTAATGAGTTCCAGTGCAGGGTATCACAAATCCTAAAGAAGAAGTTTTTGCCTTCAGACATCACCTGTTTTAGGTACTATTCAGGTAAGAATCTAGAAATAACTTTGAAATAATGACAAATCTTAAGAAATAGAAACCTTCCAAGCTTGATGAAATACTCCTTATATCTTAGCTACATTCAGATGAATTTAATATATGCAGAATGTTAGTACTTACAGAAAGGAAAGAGATCTGGCATCTAAATATTTGGAAAAATAGCAAGTTCTAACAGGATTTTATAGATGTGGTTTTGGGTTTTTTTTTGTTGTTGTTTTTTTTTTTTAAAAGAGTATGTGTGTATCTATGTATAGCTCTCAAAAATGTAGTTTCGTGACTAATTTGGCCATTTTAAGCCTGCACTTTTCTGTTCCATCTCTTGGTCTGGTAACGCCATTATCTTGCCTGAGCTCTGAGCTATTAACAGGGCTCCAACTGTTAAACATAGACATTGATCTGACTGTAGTTTTCAGCACAAGCACATAAATTTTCAGCATAGCACAAGCACAACAGAGACAGTGAGAATGAATGGTGAAAAGGGTGAGGGGGAAAAGGAAAGAGGTGACACAGCCATCCTCACACCTATAAAAAACTTACGACAGTTTATCATGTAACTTCATTTACCAGCTTTGAGAACCAGCCAGACTGAGAAAGACTGCCTCTGGTTGGGGTTTTTTTCTGCTTGTGTGCTTAAAAAAATTTAGAACAAAAAAAAAACCCAAAACAAAACCAAACACACCACCACACTAATAAACAGATCAATTTATATCCTCAGAAAAAGTACACCAGAATCATTAACATACATCCAATAGTGACATCAGTCAATAATTCCAGGCACAAAGTAACCTCTCTTTGATTGTAGAAAAAATACTTTCCATGCCCTCCATCACTGGGTCATGCACCGCATTCAGCAAGGAGCCCACATTTTCCTTGGTCATCTTCTTGCTGCCAGGGTCCCCGTAGAAGCCTTTCTCATTGCTTTTCACATCCCTCACCAGTTGCAACAGCCAGCTGAGCTCTGCCTTTCCTCTATATTCATCCCAACACACAAATGCAATGTCTCCATATTAATCTTGGGCAGCCCATCCCTGTTTCCACCTTCTGTTTGCTTGCATTTTGCCTTTGAGTTCAGACAGAAGCTGACTGTTCTATCATGCTGGCCTCCTCCCAGAGCTGTTCAACATCTCTTACCTTGACAGGGACCTCGTTTGCCCTCGTTTACACACTGCACCATGTTCTCCCATCTTGTACATTAGTTACAAGCTTCTCTTCTTTGCAGTCAGCATCTCACACCCGAAACTCGTTCTCTGCATTCTCTCTTCAACCCCTGTCTCTTTGTATGCTTCAAGTCTAAAGCATACAATTTCCAAAATGTTTTATCTCGATACTTTTTGCTGCATATTGAATGACATTCATAAACCTACCTAAAAACAATTCTCATTACAATCAAGGCTCTTCAAGTCAGGATTGTAATAAATGTTTCAAAGGCAAAAAAGAAGGACAAGAAAAGGCATTGACAGAGGGTAACAGCAAATACTAATAGACTGAGAGACCAGTAGAGAGGGAGGGCATCACTGTGGAAAATTTTTTTATAATGTCTTTTCTATGCTTACTTTTCAAAATGGAATTACCCTAAAGAAATCTAGGCTAAAATTAAATCTAACTGAGCATAGTTTTTTAAAATGTTTGTGTCCACAAATTCCAGGTATATTTTCATGATTACAAAGACCAAGGTCATGAACAGCAAAAATTCTGAAAACTGCAACTCAGCTGCAAATCTTCACATGACTTCCAGAATGTGTACTTTTTTTTCTTAAACTGGTTATGAAAAAATAAGCTCATGGAATCCTACCATAGAGGCACTCTTCAATGGGGAAAAAAACCCCAGAATATTGGGAGAGTTCCACAAGGAACAATCAGAAGTGCTACTGATAATTTAGGGACAGTACTCATTGTCACCAAAACTTAAAAGGTTTATGCCACCTCATCTTTCTACACAAGGAATTTTTAAATACTCCACTGCTTCAAGAACACTAGCAAAAAACTCCAATACTTCATAACCTCACAGAAAAGTACTATATTAATATATATGTCTCAAGAACTAAGAATTTCTAAAAATGCATGCTGTTTTCTTCCACTGGCCAACTGTCTTATGAAATCCTGAATTCAGAAAGAAGTGTATCACCTTAGATGCCATCAAGAAATCCATAATGTTTGCTACAGAAATTAAGAAATTGAAGAGTTACCCACAGACAATATTTGGCACTCATCTGTAATACTTGATTTGGAAAATTTGAAAAAGTTAAAATGTATAATCACACAAGATGAACAGCAGCCTACTCTCAAAATTTTCCGAAAGAAACAGATCTGATCATCACTCTTCATTACACAGGAAAGAAAATAAACCTGAATAAAATAGGACTACTGTTACACATATCAGCCAACTGAGTATTTTGTGGATAGCAATACATTAATATATTATTAACTATTTATAATGCTATTTTATTCTATTTGATCTGATTCAAGACTATGCTTTCAGTTTTTACTTCACTGCAATATTCAGATGCAATATAAGAAACTATTTTAAAAATACACTCTCAAGAAAGCTGTTTAGGTTCTATTTACACAAAATTAAATATAAAGGTTCCCTCACAAAGCTAGCATCAACTTCCTGCATTTTTTAATGAAGGATAGGATATAAGATAGTTGAAATTGTTTTCTTTATATAAAATTGAAATGAATTATGAATCTGTATCTTCTATGTTCTGTCTCACAGTTTTAAATAACATACTGAAATATGGGAGCAATACAAAGCAAGGACGCTGCAAAAAATAGGATCCATTCACAGCTTACTGAACACACAGAGATACCCAAAATGTTCTATTACAAAGTGGCTTTTTTTTTTTCCTTTTTGCTTCCTTTGTTTTTTTCTTAATCTCAAAAAAATCCACAAGCAAAAAAAAAAAAAAATCTAATGTGATCAGGGAATGAAGAAGGAACTACGAGAACACAGCCTGGTTTTCCAAGCAAAAATAGTTTCAAATGGATACTCTTTCCCTCTAGGCGTAAATCAAGGATAGGAACACCAAAAGGGAACAGAGCTATTTATGGTAAAGCCAATACTGGCACACAATCAAATGGATGCAAATCAGCCAGGAATAAAGCTACAAAATATAACAAACAAAAATAATTTCTAATTGGAAGAGCAGCAAGGTCCTGAAAGACCTTCCTACAAGAAGTAACAAATCTCACAATCTGACGAGTTTCAAAAGGGTGCCTGACTGATTTCCAAAACAGACTGACATAATCACTGGCTGATCGGATTCGATATACTAACAGGACTCTTCCTGTTGTACTATGAACAGTCACTAAATCAGGACTTAAAAGCTTTCCTAGGTCCTTACCAGGTAAAAAACCCACCTTAAATCCATATCACTTCTTAAAGTAGAGTAAGATAAACAAGTGGTTTTAAAGTCCTTTCACCTTTTAACATAAGTATTAAGCACAATACATGTCACATGACTTTTGAAAACATTTCAAAGTGCAAACTATTTCTTTTCAAAAACATGTTTTAAAGAAAAAAAAAAGAATTGCAAGAAAGCATACTCACCACCTTCCATCTTTCTTTGACCAAGATTCCCACACTGAGGATGTCAGGCTGCTCCCCTCCTCCACTCATTGCAACCTCCGGATGTTATGGAGCTGCTATGCAAAGTCTAGGTCAGTAGAAACCATCCAGACCCCAGGAGTGGCTTCCATTTAACCAGTGACTGGAGAAACAGAGCAGAACATGGGATCTTAATGATCAACAGAATAGTATGAAATACAGAAAAAGTTGTGTTTCTCACCTAGCACCTTAACTAGTGTTTGTATCCCACAGTGACTGATGTTGAAATTCTAGCCAAATTACTTCCTGTACAGAACGATATTCAAGTATACTCTCCTTTTTTTCCACCTGCTCTCTCTCGAAACTCCAAGCCCAATCTCCAAGTAGTACTAATGAATACAAGTATTTTCAGAGTTATATTCTGCAGTCAGTTTCAGATTGCGTTAAATCATAATTATTTTTAAATTTATTTTTAGGAACAACAACTTTAAAAATGTAATTAATAATTTACTAAATAATTGGCTAAATAATTAGTACCAATACATAAGAAGACTAAAGTAATATTAACCAAAAAAATTTTAAAATTAAAAATAGGTAGTTAAACCAGAATTGTAATTTAATTTATTGCACTGCGTACGGACTATTCCACATTCTACATGATTCACATAGCTAGGATTACTTATAATTAAATAAATCTAAAGTATAGTTTTGTTGGCTTATGTCAGGGTACAAATAGCTAAGGGAAAAAAAAAACTTGTCTTGGGTAATTCTATCAGTTTAATTTTTTAATTTTCTGGCTTTAGGCAACCATCTCTAAATCGAATTTTATATAGCAATATAAAAATTTGTCTTTTAGATATTAATCCATGCATAATGGCTCCCATCAGCAACTACTACAACACCAATTAAAAGCTTATTTCATTTCTTTGAAGCTTTTCTAGAATTGTGCTTATTTGTTACACTAGTATAATTACACAAGTGTAACTCTTTGTGCAAACTGTCTAATCCAATAATAAGAATCTTCTAAAGTGTTTTTGCTTTGGGTTTATTACTATCACTTCCAAAATAGCATAAACTAAAAGTTTAAAAAAAATCTTTTCTCCCTGAATCAACACACAAATGGTATGCAAAATCAGTACAACCATTATGATTTAAATTAACAGTATGCCCTTCCATGTGGATAAATGCCAAGTTTACTACTGGGACTAAAGTATGCTTTTAAAAAACAACCTGCTGCTTAAACAACCTGGCTTTTGAGACAGCATTTTCTTTGACATGACAGTAACTGTGGGGTTTTTTCATATTCTTTCATATTTATTTTTTGCATTTCATTTATGCCTTTCTTGCTTCAATTGTAAATTCTGACATTTAAACCAACTCCAAACAAAGCAGATCTCTCCGGAGAAAAATTTATCTGGATTAGTTGAAGATCTAAATTTATACCAAATTAGAGTAGATTACATCCCTGTAAAGGGTGTTCATTCAGAGTATGTAGCCTGAATTGGTTTAATTCAAACAAATGAAAGGAAACCAAATTAAGATTGCATATTCTGAGCAACAGCATCCAGCCTCCAATTTAATCAAGTTGAATTAAACCATTTTAAATTCTACCGGTGCTGGTAAATGCTCCCCCGCAGATAAGGTCAAAATTCTAAAGAGAACTATAGTCATTTATGTGAACACCCTTAACATTACCAACTACTGACCATAATAACTGGCCTTTCTAACCAAACTATCATAACACAGTCAGGTAATAAACACCTCCTAAAGCTTAATGAACAACTGCAAGCACTACGTAAAATCTAAGGCCAGAAATGTTTTAAGTGTGTTTATTTGAATATCCAAACTAGAAAGTTATCCTACACTTACAATCTGAATGTTTTCTAAACACATTCACTGGAAGCTAGAGTCCTAAAAATCATCATTCAGCACGTCAGCAGGCAAACTAAATTTAAGACCTTGACCTAAATTTCCAACTGTACTCATAGAGAAGAAAATCTTTTTAAAAATTCAACACATAACCAATGCCATTTTAGGTTTTCCTATCTCAAGCTTGTGGGTGCCAAAATACTTATTACCACTTACAGATTCCAGGTGTGAAAAGCTCCCAACTGTCTTATGTGCTATTGCCAAAGAGTCTAGATTTCCTTCTGGCAACTTCTGCACTTACAGCTATGTTGCTATTACAAAAGTGGCAATATTTTCTTAGTTTGAAGACAGAGGTAAAAATGTAACATTTAGTTTCAAGCTAAGAGTCTTATTTTAAAAATACGTATTTCAAGCTACCATACTATTTCCAGTTTGCACCAAAATATTACAAAAACCCAAGGCAAAGTTTATGGAAGGAATATATTATCTTTTACTAAACCAACAGGTAAAGGTGGCAAAAACATACAAGTTTTAGGCACACAAACTGTTTTTCAAGTCCAAAGTAGAATGAGCAACTTTGAAATTCAACTGAACTTGAAAGCAATTGCACCGAAATAAACTTCATTATGTTATGTATGAACTGAGATAAAAGATACTCGATATCTTGCCATAAAGAAAGAGAAGCACCTGGGAACACACATGACTGGGAAAGACTACAGGGCTGTGGCTCCTATGAGAGAATGAGAAACACAGGATGTAACTTATTACCTGCAGAAAATCAGAAATTTTTGTTCAGGGAGAATTAGAATGAGCCATAAAATAAAAACTCTGTTTAATCCATGATATTTTTGCCATGGTAGTTTCCAGCTGAGTGAGTTAATTTCCTAATCTTATCTGTCACATGATTGCACAAAAACTTCTGTGAGAACAAGAGAAAGAATGGATGTCAGCTGCGGGGGACAGGGAAAGGCTGGACTGCTGTGGTGCTTTCAACTCAAACCAGTTGCTGAACTACAACCTCAGGTGCAGAGCCTTCAAGGTTATGTGGAAATCTAACCCTTTCGAGAGGTTAATTTCATTCCAAATAACACTGTATTCTCATTTTTTTTCCTCAACTCAGAGTGAGCTCCAAATAAAAAAGTGGCTTGTGAAACCCTATTAATTACTCCCAAGTTAATTTTAAAATCCTAAAAGTGTCATTTGTGTTTTTTTTTTTTAAAAAAAAAAAGCTGTACATCTGTGGTTTAGATTTGCTATAACTGTTGTGATTTTTACAACAAACCTAAATTAAACTAGAAGGGGTGGTGGTTTTTTTTCTATTACAAGAATTTGTTTTACCTGTCACAAAAGCCTTCCTCAAAGAAACTAGTTATCTGATCACTTATATGAAGTGAAAAATATTTTCAAACCTGTAAATGGAAAGTCAGTTTTGCAAATAACCTAAATTATACAGTATTACAATAATTATTTGGCAGCAGATACATGGTGATTTATAGAGGAGAAAGAGGCATATACACAACTAACTGCTACTCATTTCTGACTGCTTAGTCCAATTAAGCAAAGTTCAGGGTAAACTCTAAATATAAATGAGAGTAGCACTTAACTTTGTTGAAAATACAAAATAAAAAATCAGCAGAGGAACTTCAGTGAGATGACCAGGTAGATTACATGTGAATAGCAGAATGCTGTCTGCACCAGTGTCCTAATGAACAATGAGGCCACCAGTGAGAGACCAGCAGCCCAGCTGACAGAGCACAGGACTGTGCCCAGGCCATAGCACCACACAGGAAACAATCGGGACCTCACCAACAAAAGCTGAGAATTCCCTTGATATGTCAATTGAGAAAGCACAACACAAAACCACGGTGAATAAGGCCTGACAGTTTGCTAAGCAGAACAAGAGAAAAGCAGGGAATAACCTTTTTTTAATCTGCAATGTCTAATCTCTTAGCATCTTTATCTTAAGGGCATGTAACTCTAAATCTGCAGCAGCACTGTGATCAAGAGAGAGCACTGGCCATGCACATAGGCATGCCATCTCCTTAAATACCTGAAGACTGCTACACCAAGCAAGGTGACTCCTAAAGAGCCTATCTGACAGGAAGATGGAACCTGAGTGAGCGCACGCAGTGCAGGAGATCTACCAAACTCTGACAGGTTTGGGCCTCCTCGGTGAGGGGAATGCACAGCCATCCCACCACACAACGCAGCAATCCCTGAAAGCGTTGAGGAGGAAAGATGCACCATCACGTTATGGTTTATGCAGGAGACACCTCAGTATATCCAGGGAGAACTGTACTTTCCAGAAGTAGGTCAACAGCACTAGAGAAGTCAGGCACAAAGAAAAGACCAAAAAACACTGAGACCCTCATCCCAAAACCAACTCAGCACTGATGTCAATGTCCCTAGGACCAGCGGGTAGGAGACAGTCGCGTTAAGTGAGCCCTTACAAGCTGCCAAATGAGAGGTGGGAAATGGCTTGGTGCTTGTTTATACTGAAGGAAACATAACAAGCTATTGCCAGCAGAACAGCACAAGTTATTACTTTAGCCTGAGTTTGAGCAATATCAAATTGAGCACAATCCACAAAACCAAAGGAGATACAGAGCTCATCTAGGACTGCCTGACCAGTTTGCGCCTCAAACACATTCTTGCTGGGAACTTCCATGGTACCAAGGTTAGAGCCAACAGCAGGACTTGGTGAGAGCATGCACTTTCTTTGTAGCTGTAGTTGAGGGCAGCTACAAACAATAGTGATGGAAACTTGAGCTTCTCATCGGAGGTCCTTCAAGGTTTGAAATGGGAGACAGGTACTAAAAACTGAAACGGAACTTTGGCAAAGGCATTTAAAGTTGGAACAAATCCAAAAATATCAACTTCATCTGCAGCAGAAAGAAATCAGGTTAGACAGTAGAAAAGTAGATAGCATGGATAGCTAATCACAGGAGCAGACAGACTGCATTATATCAAAGATCCACCTAGCCCAATCTCCTGTCTCTGACTACTGCCAGCAGCAGACGTCTAGGGAAGAATACAAGGACACAGAAAGCATATAATCACACTTTCCCAGAATATTATCTGAGGATATAGCAAGTTGGGACATAAAACACTTTGAGCCAAAGATAGTATTTAAGATTTTTCATTTCCGAGTTCATCAGATCTTTTCTAAACCCAGGAAAGCTTTTAGTATCCATAACACTCTATTGCAAGCAAATTCTAATTTAATTCCATGCTATGGGAAGAAGCATATCTTTGTTTCCAATTTATCTTTGGCTAGTTATATTTGAGGTTCACTAATCCTCATACTGGAAGGCAGACTTTACAGTTGCCCCCTGATCACCTCTTAGTCCTACACAGGGAATACACTGCTACCATATACCCCCTCATTTATCTCTTCACCTATTTAGTTTTTCACTATTTTGATCACCATCTGTGTGGGATTTTTTCCACTTCTACATCTCCTCTGAGATTTAGAGACCAGCATTGTTATTAGGCACTGACCTGCTATTTTAGAAAGAACCTGCAAGACCTCATTCCATGGAAGTAGGCTCATCACTAGGTAAAATTTAAAATTATTTTCCCCTAAATGAATTGCTTTATGATAATTTTAATTTGTCACTACCTCAGACAAAGTTGCAAGGTCTTTCTCCAGCTCTTCTCTGTCTTGATCTTTACTAATTCTAATACCCTTATATCACCAGACTTTGTAGCTGCAATATTTGCATCTCTTCTAGATCATCTGTGAATACACACTGCAGCACAGAGAGCTATAGTTTCTTGGCTGATAAGCTATCAAGCTTAAGATTTAAATTTTTTATTCAGGTTCTATTAAAAAAAAGTTTTCCAAAATCATTCATATACAGAAAACCTGACTCGTGATCTTTCACCTGGCTCATTAATGGCTCTGCCTTCAAACATGGAATGGATTCTTTAGATATCTAAACACAATCCTTTTTCAAAAGATCATTATTCAGCATGTGACATAATTAATGGTCACGTTTTTTAGAGATGCTGCCTGACCATAGCTCTGCTTTATTTTGGTCTTGCAAACCAAGCAGCGTCTCTAACACAGACCAAGTAGGAAGCAAAGCACAAAATATCAGTTAAGAAAGACTTGGGAAAAGGTCAAAAGAAAGCCAATATGAATAAACAGCCAGTTAAGAGAATTTCTAAGTGGAAAAAAGCAAGTAATAAAAGAAATGGTAAATTACAGCAAGTGCAAAAGCACAACAGGGACAAAGCAAAATAGACTGAGGAAGAAAAATAAAATACATTAAAACTAATAATAAATCTTTCTTCAGATAATGCGAATAGAAAGCTTGCCGGAGAAGAACTAAGACCAATAAATGGTCAGGTGTATTCAAATAATATAGGACTGCAAGAGAGGAACTCAGTGATTTTTTGCATCTATGCTGATATGAAAATCAACTCAAGTAAACTCTCTTTTTCTGGCACTTCTGTGAGGACGTTATTTTTTAAAAAATAAAATATATATATTATAAACCCTTGCATGCCAAAATGCTCAAGATCTGCAAGCAGAATTCATTCCATTATTTCAACTTCTATTTGTCATGTGTTGTGCCTTCCATTTTATGCTGGGTTTAGTCTCTAGTCTCAGTGTCTCCATATGTATTACTCCTCCCCCATCTATTGATATATTTCCTATTCCCTCCAGCTCCAGGCCACTCACTCAAATACAGATTTTCCTACAGACATCAAAAACTAATACTGATGACTAGTATTATAAGCTTGACATCTACCTCTAACAGGTACATCAAGCCACTCTGCAAACAGCAATGAAATTATCTTGATTTAATAACTTGCAGCTATAGCACAGGCTTGTTTTCAATGATCTTCTATATTCACTCATCTTTTTTCACTTATGACTGAAGCAGAATATTCCTTTTTTAATTGAGTTTCATTGCACAGAGTAAGCTTGTAATCCTGTCAACCAATAAAATTAGAAACACTCCTCAGCTGACGGATCAAAATCTTATTACAGTATGTATTTTAAAACATACAGAATAACCCTTTTAAAAATTAGTTTCCATGTATATTTTACAAAATGTTAACTTACATAAAGATGAAAGGAAACATGGCTTGGAGCAGTCCCAGTGTAATGTGGGACTTCAAGCAATTTTAACTACAGCAGAGATCAAACCATTCATAGGCTATTAAATACAATAAGTTTTGGTGACATTAATTCATTAGTGTTCATTATATTTTAAGGGTTCTGACCACATTTTTATTCTTATGTAAATATTGAATATGAATAGTTTCTTATAATACTGCTTTTGCTAAAATCCTGTGTGGTAATAATGTAAAGTTTTAAATTATACCTACTGCTATAGAAAAAAAACTTAGGCTGTTCATAGAATATGCTATTACAGTAAAAGACTTTCAAACATTAAAACATATGATGTTATCAAAACCACTTAGCATCATATAATCATAGTCGATATCACAACTAAGTACTGCTATTTGAATTACAACAGCTCTTTCACTTAAAAAAAAGCAAAATCAGTTTAGAAAGTACTGCTTAAATTTTTTCTTATTCATGCTGCGCTTGCAATTTACACCATGTGACAGAGAGATTCTGATTCAAATTCTAGCAGCAGACTTGTAGTTTTTTTTAAACTTTTCCAAAATTGGAGATTCACTTCACAAACAGACTGATATTACTAAGAGTCCACAGAAGCACATCACCTTTTTGCTAATTCTATTCTACCAATAGAATTGTAGAGTAATATCCTCAGCTCTTGTAAACTGTAGAGTAGCCTGCCACAGGATCTCACACATTCATTCTGAATAAGCTGAAGTCTGCTCTTCTCAAGTCCAATATTCCTATGCTTCTCATTTTCGTCTCTTCCCTTTGGTCTTCATGCACTGTCTCAGAATCACTGCAGCCAAGGCTGTTATCAGCCTTCACATGTGTGACCAGTTCTTGTTTATTGCTGGTAACAGGTCCAGCAGTGCACTTCCCTTAGTCAATTCATCCAGCACATCAAAAACTCATCCTTAACAGTCCAGACTACACAATGACCTGGACTAAGGAACGTATCTCAAATAATACTAAACCTTTCAGAAAATGTTAGTTTTAAGCTAGCTCCATTCCCCGATCTAAATCACTAAGTGGCAATACAAATCTTTCTACTAGGAGAGAGGGTGAATGGGTAAAATTGCTTTCAAGGTGGCCGTGCTAAAGTACCTACCTGTATATGTGAAATAAAGCAAAGCACAGCTGGCATTAGCTTAGCTGGACATTACTACTGACAATTTGGTTTTCTCCCCTCCAGCCTAGTTAAAACCTTGATTTATGCAATGCACTCTAATAATTTTTTTATTCTGGAGACAGAAGTTATGCCAAAATATTGTTAATTCAATTGTTTAGAATTATCTTAACAAAAAGAAAAACTTGAGGAATCAGCAAAAGAATTTTAACTCAAAACCACACTAAAAACATACAGGTTTAGTTCTCTGTTAAATCATAAACACATCACAATCAAGCTTTTTTTTAATGTCTCACCTACTTCTCATCCAGCCAATGATGCAATGATTTTTCTCAATATGACTAAACATTCCTCACTCAACAGGGAGTTTTATGCATGCACAGAACTGAGCTAGCAGAATTTGGTTTGATAGTGGTAGTAATGGGCAGACAAACCTCCACAGCTGTAATGATTATGGGTGACTTCCACACACTGGTCAGGTGGAAACAGCAAATTTTACCCATAAATTCATACATTACTTATAATTTTTCCATTACTTTATCCTACAGATGCCAAAGTTGTCACATCAAATGCATCCTTGCCGACCCTGAAAAGATAAATCCATTATCTCTGCTGTTATCATGTTAACATGTGACTTTGTTACACAAGTTCAGTATGACAAAAAACAAATTATAGCTGATTGATCAAAGATATTGATTAAACGGGATGGTTTTTCCTACTTGTATCCGCCTTCAGAAAAGACTTGGAAATGCCTCTGTTACACTCAAATAATTCTATAGCTCGGATGCAGAGAACCAACACATCCTAATCTCAAGGTTATCTTTCTCTTAATAAAGCTGGTGGAAGCATTCAGGGTCAGATTTTTAACAATGTACATTCACAGAATGCCTTTGAACTCACTGACAGTCAGGTACAGCAATTCTGAAGTTTGAATACAAATAAAACTTTATTTTAAAAATTAGTGGTTACCTCTGGCAGCAGCTACATATTTGACAGGGATTTTTATATAGGAGACAGGACAAAAACTTTACGCTGCTAAAGATATGAACACCAAGCGAAGCAAGGGCATAAAGAGGCACAACAACTATGATTTTCATATCTAATTTAGGTTACTTCAGAGAACATTAGATACTGTGTTTATTTTAGCCAAAAAAAAAAAAAAAAAATCTCTAATGAACAGCTGCAAACAATTGCTGTAAAACAACTGGGAAGACATATGACTATCCTTCCACAAATAAGTTACAATGTAAAACTGATGAAAAAAGAGACAAGAATTCCCATCGTTCTGTTACCACTTGACAGGATAGTCACGCCTCTTAATGTTCTTTTTACTTTTCTAAATGGTTTTGATTGGATATTCCTCAACAGAAGTTCACAGGGAATCTCTGAATTTTAGCTAAATTCTGATCTTTGATACCTTTCCCAGAGGAAACATATTAGAGAGGCAAGTCCTGATTACATGCAATACCATGCAGGCTTTTCTGTTCAATTATTACCACTGGATTAAGACTTGTTGTTTTCCTAATTGCATTCAGCACATAAACACCTTTTTTCTGGTCTGGAACTACCTGCATGCAAGAAAGAATAATACAGAGATTTCTACATTGTCTGCTAGGAAAGTGATCACACACTTTTGCTGACATAGAACTTCCTCCCCCAAGAGGACTAGGCTTTTACCACATCATTAAATATTTAAAAAACTATAAGGAAAGGAAAAATAAAAAATAAAAATTAAAAAACACAACAGGGTAGAAGTCTGCTTTTTAATCCATTTGTTGGTCATTATCAGTTGTCAAGTCTGACAACTTGTCCCTGGAAAATCCTAAGCTGAGGTAGCTGGTGATGGGAACAAGAAGAGAAGAGATTTGACTATCAGGTGCATTTTCAGAAATTTTACTTAAGTGTTGAGAGCTACAGTACTGAAGTGTAAAAAGTCTTTTTAATTTGCTTCAGTCCAGCAGCTAGTAACAAGAGCTCAATAACTACTAACAATTATTGAGTAACAATTCTAAAGCTGAGAAATCAAAAAAGGATGTGAGAGACTTACATCTTACTTTTAAGAGGAAAAAAAAGCACAAAGATAGAGCAATAGTCATATTCTCAAAAAAGGAAAGTAGTTCAATCTACTAACTAGAGATTACTTTTTTGTGTGTGAAATGGCGTGCATATGGTGATACATATGAAATGAAGCAAATTTATCAAAACATGCCATGGATTTAAAACAAAACAATTATTTTCCATTGCCATGTTTAAGGACTATACAATCCAATTCACAGACACAAAGCATTATTTTTTAAATAAAAATAAACTTATCCTCTGGTTTTTTTGCCTTTTTTTTTTCTAATACATCTACAGCTGCCTTCCTCATGTTCCCTTACTTATTAGTTCTGATTCTTTGCCCTAGCCTTGTGCAGCATTGCTTCACACTGCACAGAATAGCAGACATCTCAAGAAATTCAGGCTCTTGCCTGAGAGCCATGGAGTCCTCATAGCAGAAAGGCATCCAAACCTCTCATCAGGAAAGGCCTGAGGAAAAGGAATTAGATGGGAAAAGGGGAGAAAGATTCTAGCACAGTGGCACTCCTTTGTCTTGTTTCTCTCCCTGTTCTTGTTACTACTTCCTCATAATTGCTAATGAGCTTCATAGCTTCTGCTTTGCATCTCTGAGGTATATCTGCATCAAAGCAAAAATTAATGCAGGGAATCAGAAATGTAGTATTCTTTACAATGCTACTATACTAACATAATTTGTAAAAGAATATTACATAACTTACTTTTTAATATACATATATACACACACCACACGTGATTTTGCATTATATATACACATATATGATTACATTATTTACATATATATTATGTGTACATTACATATATGGCATTATATATTTTATAGGAATACAGAACTTTGTAGTTGTACCAATGAGGATTCATATATTTAACCATAATTAATTACATAAAATGGCAGCAAATTTAGCAAGGTAGCTACGCATAGATGCAAATGAATATACCCTATTGTTTACTAAATGGGTAAGGTATTTGTAAAATTGAATTACTAAAGTAAGAGGATTTACATTTAATAATAAGTAAAAATGGGGTATTACTAATCATCTTTAAACAACATAAGATAGAAAAGAGTGGTCTGGGGAAGAAGACAACACAGGAGCTAGTGGGACATGGAGGAAAAGATTAAAAAACACTAATCTCTCTAATAAGCTGAAAGCTGTTTATAAATCTTACTGTTATTTCCCAAGATCATCTTTGAAGGCTGTTTTACAGAATTCTCTTGAGGCCAGAGCTGAAATCACAAAACAGGTGTTTTGTGAAAATTATTAATCTACAGGCAGATTAATGCTTTTGCCGTTTATACGCTGTCTGAAAGTTCACTGTGATGCACACTGATTGTTTAAGTTTCACTTTATAGTGAAACTTTATAGAAGTGCAAGGGAAAGGTTTATATCTCTTGCTCGAGGAAGGCATAGATACATTTGGTGTGATTTGATTGACAAGGACTCTGCTTCTGATGATGAACTCAGCATGACTGGGGCTGTTAAAAAGCCAGGAGCGCTGGTTATGGGAAAACTTCTTTCACATTAGAGTCTTCTTCCAGTACAGGCAACAATTGCACAAAGATTTTCTGGGCAACCGCCAGGATATAACGATACATGAAAACGAGATGCTACAGCCAGCGGTAGCCGCCTTTTTGTAATGAAGTAATTAACTCCTTGCCTGGCGAGCGCCGGCGGGCAGCGGGCGGGTCAGCACCCTGGCCAGCTCAGCGCCCCGCACCGCGCCGCACCGCTCCGCTCCCCCGCTCAGGGACAGCCCGGCGGGAGACAAGGGAGGATGGGTCACTCCAAAAGGGCAGGGACACCTCGCACGATGATGATGATGCATCTCCTAGTCCCACGATAACTATTACATAGATGCTTCTAAGTTAGACGGGTTGAGAAGAACACATCTGGATAAATTTAATTTTAACAGGAATTTTCAAAGAGATTTCTGAGTTACCAATGCAGATTCCAACAGATCCCCGAAACAGAGAAAACTCCAGAAGACAGTTAATGCTAATATTTGGAAAGGTTAAATAAAATTCCTTTGGTAACTATGGTCCATCAGCTTGATATCAATTCCAGGCAAAACAGAATACTTGAGTATTAAAGAATTAAAGGAAGACAATATAATTACTGCCATTCAACTAAAGTTCCTCTTCTTGTCAAACTTTTTATGATGATGCTACAAGTTTGGCCTAGAAAGATAATAATATTATGGCACTTATACCTCTGCCAAATATCTACATTTGTACCACACAGCACAGTCTGTCTTTAAGAAACTAAAATGTAGAAAATCGACAGATCACACATTAAATAATGGGTCCCAAAATATAACTGTAAGTTAACTGAACTAATATGTCTCTAATTGGTCCCATAAGAATCAGTTCCTGCTTTATACCAAAACGTTTTTTACTAGGGGAAAAAAAAAAAAAATAAAGTCTGTAGTTGATACTAAGATCAGGAAGTGGTATAGAACAAACCGCATCAATTGTTTAATGGACTGCAATCAAACTACACGTTCCAACTGGGATAAAAGAGGACATTATACATTAAGGAGCAATGAATAAATGGAACCATCCCCTAACATGATACAGACAACCAGCCACTTCTGACAAATGCAGCCGCTGCAGTGTTAAGGCTATGACAACTATGGATGAGCAGGCAAATAAATACTAAGGAAGACTGTAATAGCTCTCTATCTGCTCATTTCAGGATTGCTGCTGGAATATTATATCCAGTTCTGGCGTTCACATTTCAAGCAAAGATTTTTTAATACACACCAAAAAAAAAAAAAAACCACAAATAAAAATCTCCAAGGTCTCTAATTTTAGTCAATAAAGATATTCTACTGTTAGAATACTTCAGGAATTATTTCAGTGGATTCCTCATTACTGACAATTCTTAAAAGACAACAGAATGATTTTCTAAATTATATGCTCTTATTCAACTACTGTTAGCACTGTTAGTAATTACTGTTAGTAATTCAGAGAAGTCCTAGGGAAGCTGGTACTACGCATGACGTTAACCTCAATAATCACAACAGCTCCCTTGGTCTTAAAGCAGTCAGGCTGAGATAAGAGTTTTTATCTTCAAAAATTAACTATAAAAGTATAATTCATTATGAAAATATCATTATCCCAAGTAAAATTAGTATGCTGAGACTGTCCTAAGCCCACAAAAGTACTTTTCAACTGGCCATGGAGCAGCTGAAAAAATAAAGCATAGCAGAATGATGAGGCATAAGAATCAGCAAGTTTTATGTATTACCAACATGGGGATCAAGAGACTCTCACAAGCTATTTGAATTTCTTACACATCAGAAGAGACAAGAGCACAAGCCCAGTTTTTAACTAGCTGCCAACCAAGAGCAAAACTATTCCTAAGAACACAACAGCAAAGTTTCCCCCCCCCCAAAAAAATATGGCCTTTCACTTAATTCTTACTTAAGTAATATAAAGTATTACATGTTTTAAGAAATACTGGCTGTGCATAAAGACATCCGATACCAAATCTCTCAGAATTAAAGCTGGGGCTTTAAAAATAACCCTGGTTTAATTGTTAACCTGTAACTTGCCACATCTGTATATTTTGACATTTAAACACTTGATCTATACAAATAAAATGTCTAAAATTAGAAGATTTTTTACTTCAGATTGACTGAGTGCAGATCCAATTTTGTAGATATGAAAACATTAATACATGACAACATAATGGCAAAAGCATAATGACCCTAAAACAGTATTCTATAGGTTCTTTAATTTACTTATAAGAAATACAATTCTATCAATGCAAATTTTAAGGGTCTTGGTTTTTTTCCTTGTTTGTTTTTTTTTACTACAGCACAGTCATTAATTTTGCTTTAAGGATATTCAGTTCTAAACTGTGGTGAGATACTGCTTCATTTCCAAATTATTATTTAAATAAAACTGAACTTCTACTCTGTAAGAGAACATGGTGGATATTGTACCATATGGCAAGCAGGGTTATGAGATTTCTGCTGAGAAACAGGAAAGATACAATGATATGAGTGAAATCTGTATGTATTTTATTTATTAATACTAGGAACTAGATAGTAATAATACAGGGAATAAATAAGAATATAGTTATTACTACTCTTAAGACCAAGATTGCAGGTTTTACCTCTTTCAGAGAAAGAACCATAGGAATACATTATAATATGTCAATACCAAATATGACCAGTTTCTACTGCAGGGTTACTTGCATGGCAGGCCCTAGTCCTGATTCAGACCTAAATCAATTCTGTCCAAAGCTTTACTCCAGGAAAAAAAAAATTCCAGGGAGTCGTTATATGTCGATGCACATCCTCGCAATAGAATTGATGTATTGCCTACCAACTCCAACAAGCCTGCCAAAGTACAGCTGCTCTCTGATTGCAGAAGGACATCAAGGGAAAATTGACTCATCAAGGAAAGGTTAGTCCAGTCTTTGGAGATATGTACAGAAGCACGGCCACATGACTGAGGAATCCTAGGCTCAAAATTTATGAAATACATAGGAATACATAAGAACAATTCCTCTTTCTCTTGCCTCCTCACCAAGTTGACAATGAGCAGAAACATCTATCAGCTGAGCACCCAGGCTACAGTAATAGGAAGGATTTGGTTATGACTACTATCTCAGGTAGACTTTCAGGGTGAAGTTGCACATAACAGCATGATCTAACAAGAGTTATAAACCTATCCCAGCAAATAACCAACTCCCTTGTAAGAAACAATCATTCTCTGTCAAGTTAGCAAGTTGAATCAGCGCAGCTCGGAGATCAATGGACACTAGAAAAGGCACAGACAGAGGCCTTCATCTTCCACTTATAAACAGCAGCCAGCCGTTACACTGGTTCAACAATAATGTGCAATTTCATCCACAGGAACTAACACATGAAAAATATCATTATATGCATGCATATCTATAAATAAATGACAACCAGCACCAGACAGTCAATAACGGAGTTTCTTTCCTGCATGCATTTGCTTTACTGGGGGAGGTTCACTACTTGCTCTTCAGCTTCAGCATCAATTTCTTAGTTCTTGCCGAGTCAAGACAAGAACTGTCTGGGTTAGCTAGCACACTTCTCCTACAAGACCAATAAATATTTTCTTCACACTGATCTGTTTTGTGATTCTTTCATGATTTTTCTCCATTCAGACAAACTGTTAAACAGGTTTCCCCACTGGAAACACCATCTTGCTCAAAACTGTAAAACTATAACGTTACCCAAATCATCATGCTTACCGCAATAATCTCTAAAACTTGACAAAAGAGCAAATAAACTTTATGTAGTAAAAGAATCATGACCCAATATCAATTCCCCTCCTTCAGCTCTCAGAGTATGACATGCCAACTTGTTCTAGGCTGACTTTACTTAGGGAATTATTCTTAGATTTTGCAGACTACTGGAAACGGAAAACTCAAAGCATCACATGAAGGCAGGGCATTCAATGAAACTCAAGGAGTAGCACAGTCATTCCTCATCTAATACAATTCCAATCATTTGATATTGCCCGTTCTGGATGTATTTAACACAGGATGTTGACAAATGGAAAGACGGGAAAATAATGAATTATTGCAAGACAGAATATAAGTCAACCTAACATTATATACATAACAACATAACAATACAAATACATTCTAAAAAGTCACCAGTTTGATGGTGAAAAGAATAATGCCTGATTTATAGGTCACACACATACCCCTGTTTGGTTTTCTGTTTTTATTTTTTTAAATACTTCAACACTGTGAAGCTAAACAGACATAGTTAATTTGTTCAGAAGCTGTACTGCTCGCCAAGAGTGGCATTTGAAGCATTACTATAGCAGTAAACTTAGCAGCTGCAACAAGGCACATCCTGCTGATACACCACACAACAAGGCAATCTCATCCTTAGGACACTGCCAAAGAACACTGTATCAAGTTAAATGTGGCTAAAACCCTCACAAAACCTTAATACCCAGAGAGACTGCAAGACAGACCCAACAAACATGATCTGAGAATTATCTGGGAAGTGATAGAGAGCAGAACAAAGTCCCTTTCGCAGAATCAGTAAGCAGTTACTGACTGAAGACAAGTGCCAAGCACTAAAAGGGAAAAGGGAAAAGATTAGAAAGGCCAAAACCAAACTAGAACTCAACCTGGCCTTGGATGTTAAAAACAACAAAAAGAAATTCTATAAATATATTAGTAGCAAGAGGACTCGGGACAGCCTCCATCCACTATTGTATATGGGAGGTAACACAACGGCAAAGGATGAGGAGAAGGCTGAGGTACTGAATGCCTTCTTTGTCTGAGTCTTTAGTAATGGAGTAGGGTGCCCCCAAGTACCCAGACCCCTGAGCCAGCAGATAGGGCAGGGAGCAGAATGAAGCCCCAGTAATCCAAAGGGAGGCGGTGAGGGACCTGCTCCAACACTTAGACACGAACAAGTCTATGGGACCAGATGAGATCCACCTGAGGGTACTGAGGGAGCTGGGGGAAGTGCTTGAGGAGCCACTCTCCCTGTTCTAAAACAGGGAAGTGGTTGAGGCACCATCCCTGGAGGTGTTCAAAAGACGGGTTGACGTAGTCCTTAGGAATATGGTTTAGTGATTTTTGTCAGGGTTAGGTTGATTGTTGGACTAGATGATCTTTAAGGTGCCTTCCAACCTAGACAATTCTATGATTCTATGAAAAGACACAAACTCTAAAAGGCAAGAGCTTTCCTAACTGTGGATGACTCCAGCGGAGGAAGGCCATGAACACAGGATACGATTTGTGTGTAACTTCAGTTGTGAGAGAAGTGCACCAAAAATGTAATAAAAATATTTCAATTTAAACAGACCAGGAAGACACCAACCTTGATCATTTCAGTTTTCCCCCTCGTTAGCTCCAGATTGTTCTGCAACAAGTAATAAATCCTTTTGCAAAGTCCAGATATAAAAAATGGCCTCATATTAAAAATACTTCACATCTTTAACAAGCTCTCAACACAAGTTCAGCATATTTTACCCTTTCTTTATATATCTGATAGCTTTCTATTGGAAAAAATTACTTTTCTCATCAACAGAGAGGTGGTAAACTTCATTCATGAAAAACCAGCCAGCCTCCAACTCCTCCAGCTACTCAGAAGCTTCTCCTTCACTCAAACGCAAGGCTAGGCAACATACACACATTTCTCTGAAAGGAAGAATTACCGGATGAAGTTTCTCATCAGTGCAAATAACCTAATTCTCAGTAATTGATTAATCTCTTCAGAGACAAAGCAAAGGCATGAAATAGCCTTTGAGCAATGCTTTTCACCACAGAACTGTTCTCAGACATACAGTAGAAGAGCCTGAAAAACATGCCTGAATATAACAACGAACATATTTTTGAATTCTTAACAAGATAGTTTTATTAAAAACGCTAAAGACTTAAGATACAGTTTTATTAAAAATGCTAAAGACTTCTTCAGTTTCCCAGTTTGCCCCCCCCTTTTTCTCCCTCTTCTCAAATTCAATCTTTCCCTTCTCCCCAAAAAGTCCTCATGGTTTTCAAAGATTTGTCTCCATTAATTGAAATAGAAATTTGAAGGATAAGTTATGACTTGCACAACGTCGCAAAGATGGGAAAAAGATACTCAACCAGATCAAAAGATGAAGCGTCAAAAGGTCAGGTTTTATTGTTTGAATTTTCCACTACCTAGGTTTCAAAATTGATGACCTATCAGCTAATACAGAAGAAAAAAAATAGACTATAAATTTAAACTGCCAAGAATGGCAGCTCGATTTCATAAGCATCCTAAAAAAAACAAAATCTGAGTTATCAGATTCCCTCAAAAGCACACTACTTGACATCTAGCACTGAAGGTGAAATTAAAAAAAGAATCCAACTCTAAAATTTTAATAAATATAATGAAGTTGTAAAAGATGGGATGATATTTTCAAGGAAGTAATTTTGAAAGACCACACAAGATACCGTTACTAAAAGCCATGTTATATAGTATCCAATGTTTCCAGCAGAGAGGAAAGTTACCTTTTATTTTACCATTATGTGACACAGAATACAGTACAACCATTAAAGCGCACTTATTAGTGCATGGAAAGCAGAAAAATGAAACTGCTCCATTTAGCTCTAGTCTCTCATCCCACTGAAATAATTTTAATTTCCTCTGTGTAATTCCTATTTATATAGTGTAAACTGTTAAACAAACAAAAAAAACAAATAAAAGATTAACCATTTAAACAAGTGTCTTTCATTCTAATCATGGATAAGAAATTGATTTGATACTAAGTAACTTTTTAAAACAACACAATCTGTATCTCTCAGATTCCCCAATGCACACCTTGCATTTAGGCATTTTTGCATGTTTTAATAATATACTTTAACAATTGGCCTATCAGGCTGATCTGCTAGATCCCTGGTGCAACACACTGCCCTGTGAGGCCAAATCAAAGGAAGCTCGGGGTTTCTCTGCCCTGAGGAGAGAGTGCTTCAACAGTCAGAATGAGGGAGGAAGGACACAACTCATCCCTGTGAGACCACTAGGAATCCTGGTGTCTTGTACTGAGAAGGCAGCTGTTTCTCCTCCCCTCCAGCCGAACACAAAGGCTTTGTGTAGTGCTTCCCCAGAGCAGGAGAGAGACAACACAACACACAGGAATACACAGAAACTGTCAGTCTCCTGTTGTAGAGTATCAATTCATTCCCACTAGATAAACAAGTCTTCTAGCACAGAAAACACAGCAGTATATTACTATACCACATAGTGCAACTTCACATGCTAAGGAAATGTTTAACCTTCTGTGCACAGGTATCTAGAACTGATGATAGACACTGATCATTTAGAAATCAGTTTCAAGCAAGGAAAACTCCACTCATCTCTCTCTTTTGTCATAGTCAAAAATCTTTTATGATTTAATCAGTCACACTGGAAAAACCTCCCTGGAATTTGTGAATCCAGAGATAACAGCCTGCAGCACACAGCAGCACAGTGTCTATCTCACACCTAACCAACACCACAATATTCCAGTCGCTCAATTTGCTCTTCTCGTTCTAACCCCATCATTTCCAAAACAGGAAGTTTAAAAAGATGCTGATCTTCAAGAGCATAATGATACATCAGAAATGTATCAGAGAAGAACAAAATATTTATCAGAGATAATTGATTCCATTTTCACATTTTTTAAACTATGATATCTTGATGCACTATTTTCAAAATAACTTTTGACCAATGAATATTACTGCAGTCAAGCTTTCCTACGTATGATTTTTTGACAAGCCAAACAAATGTTAATACTCATACTTCTATTTTAACAAGTAACAAAGCTCTGATACTTTGCTAACAGTAATTTGCACTGTAAAACAAAGGAATTGACATCAATGAAGTATTCTGTGCAATTTAACACAGAACAGAAATGTTGGTTATCTTTTTACCATGAGTTCACATACTTAAGACCCTCAAAAATTTTTTCCAAGAGCAGCAAAACAAGCTCTAATCTTTTGTTTTCACAGACGAAACACTAAAATGAACTAACATACCTACAAGCTCAGCACATGTTCAGCAGACACATGGCATTAACTAAGCAGAATACATAAAAATTTTACTTGTTTTTACCAAAATCACAACATGGAAACTAATCTCTCACTTTAAGTCTAACATGATTTTAAAATAAATAGAGTATGTTCTATTTTAGGGCTCTCAACCTTCCTGTCAATATAGCTTACTAATTCTGAATGTCAAAGCTGAAATTCAACTGGTTCTGCACGTACAGTCTAACTAAGAAAGCCATTACAACCTATTTTATAACTCATTTTCTATCTTTCCAGCTTAATTAGAAATACAGCAGAAGGTTCTCAAAAGGTTCTCAAAAGGCTGTGCTATAGTCAGGGGTCTGTCCTTTGTGTCCATCTCCTGCCCCACCCCCAGAATATTACATTAGTATTATTAATATCTGCAAATCCATCCCCCTTCACACTACCAGTTCTTCCCAACTGCTCTGGCTCACACTGGAGGTTAGAAACCTCACACTGATCTTTGTCCTCTCGTTGCTTTGGCTGTAGAGTGACAACAGAAGTACAAGGATGCAGTTGCAGCTCCAGAGACCATTTGTAGATTTAGGAACAAGGTATTTTCCCCTCTCCTTTTTTTTTTTTTTTTTTTTAAAAAAAAAAAAGCTAAAAGTATGTGTAATAGTGTTTTAATTAATTTCTTCCACATGGCAGTTCACACGTTTACTATCATCAGCACGGCGAGTGCGGCCTAGCCAGGCATATCTGTATTCATATATTGATGCAATTGCTGTTAATGGCTCCGGCACTTAAAGCGCCAGGCGACAGACAGCCCGGCTCCCCATCCTGCCTTGCCCACATATGCAGCCGCTACACGCACGCCACGGTTAAATCACTGGAAATATAAGATGCAGCTATTTTAAAACAGGGACGTTTCGCCGTCAGAAGACGTAAATATCTGTACCGTTTGCCTCCTTGCAGCAAGTGGGAGGGACAAAAAAAAAAAAAAACAAAAATTAAAAATCCGGTGCCTATAAATTTGAATTCTCCGTAGAGGCCGGGCCGGCGGTGACTGCTGCTGGAGCCCGCCGGATCTGCCGACCCTAACTCCTCAGGCAGGATGGCCCCGTCCCGCCTGCGCGCCCCCCGACGCAATAAGCCCCCGCCTCACGGCGGGCCGCGCCCCCCCCTTTCCCCCCCCCCGGAGCTCCTGCGCCCGGCAAACTCCCTCTCCCCCGGGGACAAGAACCGCGACGCAGCTCCCACGCAGCAACGGCGGGGGACCGGGCCGGGCCGGCGGATCGCCCGCCCCGGAGCCCGAGGGCCGCGCCCCGCTGAGGCGGCCGGAGCGGGCCCCTCAGGGACACCTCCTCCCCGCCGGGCGCGTAGGGGTAACGGCGAGGGCCGCCGCGCAGCGCCGCGTCTCCTCACCTGGAACGGGGCCGAGGCGGCGGCGGCGAGTCCCTGCGAAGCCCAGCAGCCCCCCGGCCGCCGCGGGGGATGGCCTGCGCGGCGCTTGGGGGGGGGGGGGGCGGCTAGAGCGGCGCCCCCCGGGCCAGCCTCCGGCCCAGCCTCCGCCCCATGGCGTGCGGCGCGGTCTCTATGGCGACTGCAGTGCCGGGACGGCGCCGGCCCGCCTGCGGGGAGGGATAACGGCTGCGCGCAGCACGAAGGGGCGCTCAGAGGGTTACGGAGGGACCCGCGGCCCTCCCCAACCGGCTTAACCCCCTCACGGCCGCCGCCGCCATCCCTGCGGCAGTCCCGGCCGGCGCCCGGCCGCGCTGACCCCGCGCCGCCTCCCCCGCTCTCGCCCTTCCTCAGCCGCCGCTCCACCGAGCCCGCTGTTCTCCGGGGCACCGCCCGCCTCCCAAGCGCAGCGGTGATTGGGCAGCCGCGGAGATTCCTCGCGGGCGATTGGTCGCCAGCCCGGTCAATTGGGACGCCGGAGGCGGGCGCAGCTGGAAGCGGCGCTGTGTGCGGGGTTGGCTGAGAGTTGACGAGCCCTGCTACCGGCCACGGCTACCCCCGCGCAGCCTTGGGGCCGAGCTGCCCGCTGGGCGCTGTAGTCCCCCTCCGCCGCAGGCCCTTTCCCGCCGGGGCTCTGAGGGAGCGGTTGGCAGTGCCCGTGGCAGGAATGGAGGCTGGCCCCCGGCGCTCGCCGCCGCAGGGCCGCTCACCGCTGCAGCGCCCGCTCTGGGCCTTGGGGAGAGCTGCCCCCTCGCTGCGGTACCGGCCTCCGCCTCAGCAGCCCGGGCTCGGCCGGCCGCGGGCCTCATCGGCGAAGCTGCCTGCACCCCCGAGGGGTGCCCGGGGCCTGCCTGGGCCCGGGGGCGCGCGGGCTGAAGAGAGTGAGGCGGGGGAGGGGAGCGGCCCCTCACCTCACCTGAGGGACCGCTGTCCCCTGCGGCGGGAAGCGCTGCCCTAAAGGACACGGCAGGGCTGTCACCCGTGGGCTCCACGCTGTGGCGGTAGGAAAGAGTTGATGTGTCCCGCACACAGGCCGGTGAGGCACACAGGCCTTCGAAGACAAGGATTCAGCGCTCGCTGGTGACTCCTTACTGCAGGCGAGACTCTCCAGCCCGGTGAGGCGATGGAGCCGGAGCTCTCGGGCGGGGGCCAGCACGCCATCGCGCAGCAGCCCACCGGAGGCGTTTGTGGGACAAGGTGTCAGCCCAGAGGCCGGATCCACACGGTGTCAACCCAGCGACTGGAACCGTCTGGCAGCTAGGAGAGACCCGTTCGGTGGGAAGGGGGAAGGAGAGATTTGCTGTGCTCGCAGCAGCTTGTGTGCAGTAAGTAAACACGTTGCAGCCTTCCCCTCATGTGAAGTTTCTTAAAAAAAAAAAAAAAGACAACTTATATTTCCCTACTGACAGTGTGAATAACTTAAACTGTTTCTTCATTTGTCAGAAGGAGATCACAGTCAAAGAGTAAGGTCAGAAAACAGTATGTCCTGCTGCTGCTCTGCGACTAGAGAGAGCTGAGTGCTAGCAGGTTACAAATGAGATACCCAGCGGTGGGAGCTGTGAACATAACCCAATAGTGAACCCAAACGGTTGTGACTTGCACGTTGTCAGCTTCAGTCAGATGCTTCTTCATTCTCAAAGTGAACTACCTCAAGCAGTGGTCCACCAGTGGTAGTGGTGTGGATACAGCACTGCAGATGAGATAGGCATATATTCCTCTATATATACAGAATGTGCGTGTGTGCAATGTGTCCTAACAATTGAAGCAATTATAAGAAAGATCATATGATAAAGAAATGTTTGTTTTGTGAACAAGGAGGGTTGCTTGAACAAGGGGAGGGTTGCTTTTTTCTCTATTTTTTTTCTAGTAGTATGTCTTTTCCCTAAATGAAAAATGGAGTTACAAGTTTTGCTCACCTTTGATAGACATTTACTGTTTCTCTGATGGAAAACATTCTACTGAAGGTACATATTCTTCCAAATCTGTCTTAAAGGCATTGCAAAGGTGGCAATTATTCTAGGATAGGCCTACTCCTTATACCTACTCTTCTGATGCGCTCCCTCTAAACTAGGCGGTACTTTTTTTCCCCAGATTACAACTGAGGGTAAGACAAATGCCCTAACCACCTCTTATTTTAAGTAATGCCAACAAAACTTGTTGTGTACTAGTTGTAATGGAGAGCTCATGAATATGAATCCATCTGTAAAGAATACTTTATTGTTCCCCAAATAATTGACATATTGCTTGAGGCGTACAATTCTTCAGGAAAATATTCTGATTCAATTAAAGAGAACGGAAAGGCCTTAACAAACTTGTTTATCTGGTTTGTCTGTTTACTTGTTTAACATTGCTAGTTCAAGGGACATGGTTTCTCTCATAACTTTGTAACTTCACAAGTTAATTCATTATCTAATATAACCACATTGTCATGCACTTTATCATGAAAATAGCATCATGAATACATCTTAGCATACTGTAAGTCAGCATGCACGCTACAAGCTTTAAAAGACAAAATACTCTTTCTCTTCATCATCAGTTAGTTTTAAGGTTCTAGTGACCTGTTAGAGTTCAAATTACCATGGACTTGTCATAAGTAGACAAAACCTAAATGGTTCAAATAGAAGTCAAGCAGGAAAAAAATATACTAAAACTGAGTCTTCTCAAAAAGAAAATCTGTTTCCACTTAAATGCAGGACGTCTTTACAGAAAAGATCTCATCTTTTTTAGTTCACTGCTCCAGAAATATACCAAGAGGTTCTTCAAGGCTTTCTGTTCTACTATTTTTGGTTCAAAGATGATGGTAAATGTAACAGATGCCAACGTTTCCTCTATCAGTGCAAACTTGCAGAATATTTTCACCAGAAAAAAAAAAAAAGCCCAAGACATTAAAATCTCTATTTTTGTGTAACTATGGAATCAAGCCGCTCTAGGTTTTTTACAGTAGTACAGGTAGTTAAGCTTAAATGCATAGTGTTGATTGGGCCTGGAAAAAGTTCCCTAGGCCAACCTTTATTCAGGTTTTACATTGCTAGTTCTAATTGGCTAGCCTAATGTAAGAATGTGCGGTTTTTTGCAATGTAACCATACCTTGTTATCTTTTAACCATTTGTATTTTGTTGCTGTATCTGGCTCTGTGTGGTAATTATCTGGTGTTCCATAACATGCCATCAAGTACAGCTTTGGATGCAGGGGGAGTAAAAGGGGGATTAAGTGTAAAAAGTGCCCCTAAATAGTATCTACTCTTGCTACTGTTAGAGACAGACCAGAGAGCCAGGTGGATAGCTGATCAGACCCTGAAGGGTATTTCATGTCCTGATGTAACTTCTTTTTCTTTTCTTTTTTTTTTTTCTTTTTTTTTTTTTTTATAGGAGCTTGTCATGCAGCCTTTGAATCGCTGTATCAAACATGTGTGAGTGAAGAGACACTTCTGAATCTGCATGGAATGGTAAGAGCATCCTATAAAACTACAAAGCTCTTGCAAGCATATTGAAGTGCAGTAGCCCAGCACAGATACACATTTAACTCCGATGTAGCTGTGAATTAATCTAGTCTACTAGATTTACTAGTTTACTAGATCTACTAGTTTACTAGTACTTATGTAGAAAGAAAAGGGGAGAGAAGATGAGCTTCTAACTCCAACCTGTTGCAGATCTCTGAGTCTATTCCTGCTATGAATATTCTCCAGAAGGTGAATTCTCATATGTGCATTTTATCTGTCTGTACATATAAACAGAAAACCTAAATATTTCTTCTTTAAAGTATTACATCACTTTCATTATTCCTGAGAAATGCTTACACTGAAATTAGGTTAACATTTTTATCATAAAATGTAGTGAAAACATTACTTTTATAAATAAATTATTAAAATCACAGGAAGAGGAGAATCATTATTCTCATCTATTCGCATTCAGATCTTGCTAAAAGGTGAGCTTCACCCTGAGGTGGAGAAGAGCAAGTACTGGAAACAATTGTCTGCTGGTTTAACTCTTCTGCAGTCAGAAATCTTAGGATGTTACTTCCAAAACAGAGGGAAAATTAAGTTACTTGACAAAGTTAGGCAATAGCTGTAAATCACTGCATATGGACACCTCTGTGTTTGTTCTGAAGATTTTTAAATATCTCGGTTGATGAACTTTCAGGATTGTCTACAGGTGGAACATAACTTCCTAGTGTTTCAACTTCGGCTTTCTTAAGCTTCATGGGAAAATAAATTTGCTTTCCTGGATATCTTCTTCCTTGTGGAATAAGGGAGATATGAAAATTTTCATCAGTGTTTTTTGTCTGAAAGGAATGATCTAATGTTTCTTCAAGGAATCTTTCAAAATTAAAAACCACACCTATACACAAACATGTGCTTATATCTGCTAATGGAGAAGGGTGACATGATTAACAAAGTATAAGACCTTCTGAACTCTGCTGTTATTTTCTTGAAATAAATGTGGATGGGAGCAGATGATTCATCCTGCAAAGTATGGACTGCTTGGTTTCAAAAACTTTTATTGGAAACTTCTTTGCCTAGACATCAGTGTGTTGGGGTTATTTATTTATTTCTGTATGAGTCAGAAGTTCTGAATACTGTTTCTGCTTAGTTGACGACAAAAGTAAGAGACAAAGCTCCAGGAAAATTTTTGGAGTGTCAAAAATCAAATTATTCTCAGAAAAGAGAAGAGAGAAAAAGAAAGAAAAAAATAAGAGGGAGAGATAGATAGTAAGATGCACAGACTTCATAATTACTTATTTCCAAGAGATGGAAACTTCCAAGGTTTGCTTAGTCAGTAAATTAACATCTACCAAATTGTGGAAATTGTTAAAAAGTGCAACTAAAAATGCATATATAAAGAGAGGTGGAAACAGTGCTCTCGCTGAAAAGTCGAAAGGAAAACATATTTTATAAGCTCACATTTCAGGCAAAAGTCAGTGAGCAAAAAAAGTATTGTCCAAAGATGGGATAGCACTTACAAAGTTTTGTAAATGTTTAAACAGATATTCAGTTCATAGCAAATGAAAAATTACAGACCTTGAGACATCTAGTTCAGCCCTTTTTCCAAGGAAGGACCAACAGTCCTATGACATTCCTGGCTAGTATTTGTAAACCTTTTCTAAAAGTACTCTGTTGATGGAAATCCAGCTTTTTATTGTCTGTTTCACTATTCTCACTAAAATAAAGATTTCACCCATTGTTTCTTGTCCTGTCACCAAGCAATTTATTCCCTTTCTCTGTGCAACTATCTTAAAATTACTTGAACACAATTTTTACCTCTCACCCTCAGTCTTTTCTATGCTAAGAAAACAGAGTTCCTTCAGTCTTTTTTCATTTTTCACAGATCACGATTTCTAGACACAGAGTGTCAATAAGCATAAAGTCCCCTCTGAAGGGGCAGAGGGATCTTGGATCTCTTTCAGAAGAGTGCTAAGAGCACTGAGACTGGGTGCTGGGTTTTGTCTATTTTACAGCTTCGGAAACTTCGGGAGTCTCTTTTTTTTTCATAACTGTCTCCTTTCTAAAAGAATCTCAGATTCTCTACAAGATGTTCCGAGTACTATTGTTCAGTTGAAATGGTGTCTAGAGAGTGAAAAACAGCATCAACATCAGATTCATAATAGGGTGAGAGCAGGGAGACTTCCTTATTAGTATAGGAGGCCTATAGGAGGTCTCTTCAAGGAGAACTGTGAGATTGTATGTCTGACTCCTCTGCTAGGGGAAGAGGGTTAATTGGCAATACAGCACACCAAAGTATTGATGCTATGAGATAGATATGGAATAGAAAAAGGAAATTTCACATTATTACATAAAGGGAATTTTGCTGGGAGCCCTCATCATATGTGTTTAATTCTCTTCTGCAAAAAGCTTCCTGATGACTGACTTGTGGTCATAGAATCATTTAGGTTGGAAAAGACCTTTAAGATCATCAAGCCCAACCATAACCTAGCTCTGCAATATCCACCACTAAACTGGGTCCCTAAGCACCACGTCTGCCTGTCTTTTAAATAATTCTAGGAAAGGCCATTCCACCACTTCCCTGGGCAGCCTGTTCCAAAGCTTGACAGCCCTTTGGTGAAGAAATTTTTCCTAATCTCCAATCTAAACCTCCCCTGGGGCAACTTGAAGCCATTTCCTATTGTCCTATCACTTGTTACTAGGGAGAAGAGATTGACAACCACCTCACTACAGTCCATAGTAAGTAAGGTATGAATGTGAAAAGCAAGATTGCTGCAGGGTCTAATTATGAATAAGATTGTAAAAATGGATTCTGGTCCATTTAGTTCCAGAAGAAAAGTTACAGCCAAAATGGAAGCTTTAGATTACTAACCAATTTAAAATACAGGTTCCCTTTCCAGCTTTACCATAGACTGCTGGTCTGATTTTAAGGTGGATACACTATTTCTGTGCTTTAGTTTTCCATGTGTAATGACTCACCATGAGTCAGGAGTGGATGAGTCAGAGGTTATGGGCAGTAGAGCTCCTATGGATTGAAATCAGAGCCAGCTTGGTAGATACCTGCACAGTGTTTCTCAGAATATACAGGAGTCTGAAGACTAGCAGTACATGTGCAGAGCAGTTCATGCAAGTCTTCTATCATCTCCTTTCTGTCTCAGACTGGCTCCATCATCCATATTGTTATAACCTTTAAACATATGAAAAATGAGAATTATAATACATATTTTTCTGATTTGTTTAATCTGTTATTTTTTCAGGCAATGCAATGAGCTACAGTTACAGTATTTGTATTTTGCATGCAACATAGTACAGTGGGTCTTCTGGCACAACTGTAGTATAGTGTGTAGCTCTAGTTGTAAAAACGTATAATTGACTTCGTTTGCAATAAGCTTTGTGGCATTCTAATGTACAAACTGGGTTCTTCTAAATTACTGTCTATTCCCGGTATCTCTTTCCTTTGAGTTTCAACATGCCCTCTGCCATCCCTGCAATTCCATAAGAATTTCAGGTGGTGTGATTTAACATAGGTATCTTCATCTAACTAAAACAAACCGGTATTCTTCCTTCCTAAAAATTCAAATTGAGAGGTGAATATTCTGTAAAGACCCAGTTACTTCTATTTGCCTAATAACTTATGCCTCTCAGTATCTGCTATGTGGTTCACGACTTTACCAAGGCCATATAAAGTAGATGGTGTGAATTCCTTTTTTCATGCCTTTTCCCCATTAACACATACCAGAGAGAATCTCTTTCAGAATATGGACTGTCCCTCTGAAGCACTCACATGTTGAAGAACAATTGTGCCTCCAGGTTTAGTCCATTACACCAAAATATCTTTAGTTATCATTTACATTAAATACAAGATGAAGTGGAAAACCATCCAAATATATATACTAAAAAAACCCATTAATTTTTGGAAACTTTTCCAAAAATTTTTGGAAAGTTTTCCAGCAAGCATCATCCCAACTAGCTATTTAATAGCTAACTAGCTATTTAACTAGGCTAATTCCTAACGCATCTGTCCTTGCTTGTGAACTTACATACAAATGGTTATAAACAGATAAGTAATTGGCGAAACAATTATTAAATTTACCTGTCTCAGATCCAAAGCCACGGCACAACAATCTCCACTGTTAGCAGGAAAGTCTGTGTTTCCTTTCTACACCACTGGGTGATAGATGGCAGACCCCCACGTAGAGCCACTCCTGCTGGGTTACAAAATGCAGCTCTGTCACTACGGTCTTGGTGTCCAGGCTTCCCAGCAGGTCTGTAAGGAAGCACAGCATGGTTATTTATAGGTGGCTGTAAAACAAAAGTAATTTTCAACTTTTAGTATTAACTTTGCAGCTGAAACCATTTTCCAATATAAAACAGAACAAAAAAATACAGGTAGCATTGACTTCTATTCCCATTAAGAGCGGTTTTAAGTTATTTCTTACAATGATGCATTCCTGAGCTGCCATTAGCTGTGTGAGGGGCCTCTAATCTCTTGAACACAAATAAAAGACAGCTTCTTACTTTGCATTGTAGAAAAAAAAAAATCCTACATACAGCAGCACTGCCATCTTCTGCTTGTTTTTTTTCCTGCATGGAAGTACTAGGTTTATACTATAAAGCAACAACAGGAAAGGTGCTTTTTTCTACTACTACGTATCTGAGGCAATAAAATTTTCTAATACTCAGGGATAACATATGTCTGGAGCTCCACAGATGGGAGTGGAGGGGTGGGTTTCACATGTGAACTTCTGGGCATAGAAAAGGACTTCAGATGTTCGTCTCGGATTTCTAATATATCACATCCCAGCCAGAACAATATCTCAAAAATGCAGAGGGCAAACATGTACATTTGTGTACTTGTGCTGTCCACGAGGAATATATTATACTCATTGAATGTGCTCCTTAGATGTGATCTGTACAAAAATGCACACATTTGAACAGATCTAACATATTCCTTGTGGTCTGCACAAGTACACCAAGACCAAAGCATGAATGACCCTTGTGCACAGGACTAATTCAGTGCAGTTGGGGTATATTTGATCATATGCAAGCATTTGTGTGGTCCATATGTGGTAGATCCAACAGGTCCCAGATGTATCACATGTGCTCTTTATCTGAAGTTTCCTGGATGTGCTGTACATCTGTACATAGGCAAGAGAGAAAGCTGGAAGCCCTACTTCAGGTGTTTTCTTTAAAAAGGTGAAGGTATGGTAAATTATATTTTTCCAAACTGAAGTTGCCAGCAAAAGGCACATTGAGCCCATGTGGCTCCAGGGACCCCCCACACGTCAAGGAAGTTGATCTGTATAAGTTTGCCATATGGTCCCAGATTATGCATTGCTGGATGGAAAATTCAGTATAAACATTAGTTGTGAGTTTGATTGTGTCAGAAAAAGTGGAAAGGGAAAGAATTTCACTGTATGTATGGCTTTATCCTGTTGGGACCTGTCCTTGGGATTTTTCACCCTGTGAAGGCACAGAGTAACGTTGGCAATTTTGAGCTTCCCTTTTCCACCCAGTAATGTATGAAATGATTTCTGGTAAGTGAACAAGTCTTAATTATGTTTTCTTCCTAGAATATTGTAGTTAGGTATTCCAGTCTCCGCTTTACTCCAGACCTCAATAGACTGATTTGGACAGTATCTTTCACCTTTCCCTGGTAATGTGTGATAATACTGATGCATGCAGAAGGGTGTCTGTCTGTCTTCACCGAGGTGTGAGACCATAAATGGGATGAACAGGCGTATTCCGAGAATACAGAGCTAGAATCACAGTAGTGTCATGGGAGCGGTTTACTGCACATCACCAGCTGGGAGCAGACAGTTTATGCTTCTAAGAACATTCATATGCATTACAGTCCCTGGTGCAGGTGGCCTTGCAGTCAGACGTGTGCTTACTGAACTGCTAATACATTATAGACCCTATAGACCAAACCGGGTCCTGGTTAGCGATTCAGTTCTGGTACTAACATCACCACTAACTCGATGGAGCATTGCTTAGGCTCAGCTTGTTGCCACTAAAGTTGCCGGTTCTGCCCAGCCACCTCCATCCCACAAATTGCTACATGCTGGGCTCAGAAATGCCAGAGGACAAATGCTTTTGCTTCTGGCTCAGGATAAAGCTTTTAAGAGTCTAGGGCAGAGGTTTCTACTAGATTGTTCTTGAACCTGGAAAGCTTCCCAAACCAGAATCTGCTCTGAGTCATACAGGATGATCCAATTGCTCTGGTTTACTTGAATTCCTTGGACACAGCCACAGCTAATATACAGAGGATGGACAACTCCATCCAAAGAGATAAGGCACATAATAGTGAATGTAAATGATGCTTGCCTCTGATAGACTTTCCCTTCCCACAGACCCACAAAGTTTGGTTATTCTCATTCTTCTCTTATATTCTCTAATAACCCATAATTATTGCTAAGAACAAATTAAAAACTAATGAAGACATTAGCAGGTACTAAAGAACAGCCTCTGTTGCTTATTAGCCCAAACCTCTGGGGGATAAAAAGGCAAAAGAAGTTAGCAGAAACCCATTTTGTCAGTGAGATCTTGGTTCACGCTCAGTTAATTGGCCTGTTTTGCAGGATTTAACCTGGTGGCATAAGAACCTTGAAATAAATCTCTTAGCTATGATTAGAGATGAAAGAGAGATTAGCACGGGCAGGAGAGTTGAAATCTTTTTCTCCATCTCTGTAGGTGAATCAGTGTAAAGACAGAAGAACCACACAGACATCAGGAAATCAGTTCTTCATTCTTCCTCAGGATGCCTGTACTTGGCAAGTTATCGGTTTCAAGATCTTCTTCAGTCCTCTGAAGCAGGTTAGTGGTTTCTTTTATATTAAATCACAGATAGGAACATGTGCTTAGCTAAAATGGCAGGTTTTCATGAAATTGTTTAAAATAAGATATGGTTTATTTATGAAAAAATTGCAAGGCAAATTTCTTTAGAATCATAGAATGGTGAGAGTTAGAAGGGACCTTAAAGATCATCAAGTTCCACCCCCAACCTTTAGACAATTTGCATCTGATAAGTTAACATTATAAATTAATAAATAGCTGTACTATGTCTTGTTCTTTGTAGTTAGAGAAGTTTGATAGAAAATGAACAGGTAGGTGGCATCTTGGAAGCAAAAAGCTACAGTATGCTGGTGGAAGTTGTGTTTGAAGCAAGTTAGACAAGGAAAGCTTGAGAACAGTATCGATAGTATGGGAGAGATTCCCACATTTATTTGGCTGCTTCTGTTGAAATAAATATTTCTCCCTTTACAGAGTAAAATCCAGCTTGCTGTCCCATAGCTGGGGAAAAATGTCTGTGTGTTTATGCTTCATAAATCTAGAGTGGCTCGTGTGCAATGGTGAGGAGTGTTTCTAAGAACTTTGATAGAAATACTAGTTCCACTGAACTACTAAGAGTGTTTGTGGTTTTACAGTAGCTCACTGCCAAATTAACTTGGAGAAGAACAGATACGTATTGCAGAGCAAGACAATGACACTTTCAGCGCATAACTGCACTTCAGTTCCTTCAGCTGAAAGAACTTTCTTCACAGTGCTGAAAAAATGCTTCTACGTGGTAGCATTTGTGTTGCAATACAGCTTACCTAATAAACATATTCAATACTTCTGTGAACAGCTGGGGAAAGAATGATGTTATGGTTTATTTACAAAATTCATTGTGATGGGAGAGAGTTTTCTCATTATCTAAATTCGATAAACTGTTAGCATAGGAAAAAATAATCTCAAGAGAAGTATCCTTGTAGAAGCTGGGAACATGGGAACAGAGTACTTAAGTTGTTCTTCTTGACGTAGTCAAAGTTTCACCAGAAGCACAGTTATCCCAAAGATCCTTTGTGCGATCACGGGTATCTAAGTGATGGACAGGGTCAATCAACAAGTGGTCACTGCACTACAACAACCAGTCACTCCCCTGCTTTCCTCTGGCAGAATGGCTCATATGGAATAGCAGATCTTATACTGCTGGAGGACTGTGGTGTGGGTACCTCTGTTAGATGAATGTGAATATTCCATGAAATCTGGTCTTACAAAAATGACTCCACGGAAGCGGGAAATACCTTATGAGAATTACGGAGGCAAGGACTTAGTAGGAGAGCTGCTCTTGCACATACATTTTTCAGTTTTTTAACTTTAGGCATCTGAAAATGGGGGAAGGAGCTGTATCGGAATAGCTACATGAGATAAACTGCTTATGGAATTCAGCTTCCAGTTGCTTTATGCCTAGAAAATGACAGAAGATCTCAAATTTACCTCTTCCTACATCAACAGTGCCTCTTGAGTAGATTAATTTTAACTAAAAGTAGAACAGTTTACAAATTTTGTTCAAATATTAAAGCAAAAGATGTTTGGTGAATGGCGGGTTCCCAGTGACACCGTTCTTATATCTGTGCCTAACAATTTAGAGGCATTTTGCAAATATATAACACGTATGAGTGGCACATGTGCGATGTCATACATGAACAGTGAGTGGTGCCAGCCATTGAATACAAACTGCGTATCAGCAGCCAGGAAATTCCACAACAGATTCTCTCTCCTGTGAGCTCTGAGACCTGAGTATCAGGGGCAAACAGGCCTATTTGCAGCAGCCATCGGCAGCTATTTCAGTGCAAGTCATGAACTGCTTAACTGGTGAAGCAATCAAAGGTACTGTCTCCAGGCTTAGCAGACAGGCTGTCAGCTGAATTCATACGGAGGATTAATTCTGTGCCAGCGGAGCATGATCCTTTTAAATAAGGTCTGAAGGATACCATAGAAGAATGGTGTGAAGAAAGAATTGTTATTTTATAAATGAATGTTCTCTGGACTTGTTTGTAAAGAGGTGTCTATCAATAATCAGTATTCTGTCATGATAATTGATAAAATTATCACAATATGATCACAGTCAATGCTCAATCATAACTGATGATCAGCCTTAACAATCGTTAAAATTAGGTCCTTGTTTTTAAAGTCAAAGAGCTGCTGGCCTCAGCACCTTTGGAAATAAGACCAGTAAGAAAAGAATACTGTGGATTTTGCACAGTACTATGTGTATTTTCCAAAAGATATACAGAGATGAATGGTTTTGAGGGGAAATAGTTTCCTCTGTAAATGCAGGAGAAAAAAAAAAAAAAGCAACATGAATGAGTTAGATCTGACAGGCATTAAATTTTTTTTAATATTCAAATGCATGAAGATACCTAACTATGGCCATTCCTAATATGAATGGAATCTTTCCAACACATACAGGTGAAGGCTCTGGCATACCATTACCTTTTTAAACTGTACTCTTCAACAATCTGCTTACCCAGTGTTAAGCTTCATTGCCGCTGCGGATCCTTTAGTGGGTTGGTGTAGCCCTGCTCCTGTACAGCTTGTCTTGGTTTTCATGCTAGTTTAGCTGCTACCAGTTTTACTCAAATTAAGTAGTAGAGTCCACTAGCTTAAAAAACACTAAGTGAGAATAATGCTGCTTATGCTTCTCTATTTCACCAAGTTTGCAGGGTTATAAATGCCATTTTATTAGTGGAAGTAGATGACTGTATAATCACATAAACACATAGTTGTACAGTATAAAATCACCCTATTGAAAATTACTGAATTAGTACAAGACTATGCTAAGAACAGGCTTTCTCGTGAGGAAAAAAAGATCTCTCTATATCTTGCATGTGTTGAGGAAAGGCAATCCCAAAGCATCGGAAGAACTAAGGAAGGGTAAAAGTTCATGGTTTGATCCCAAGGTACCATAACATAGTTCTACATCCACATCACATACACCAAAACCACATTGTCTCCAGCTCTAACAATTTTAGATCTTGGATGTTATTAGCTGCTCTCTGCCTGCAGTTGTGGTATAACTGGGGAAGTGCAGAGCAGAAGTTAGTAGTAGAGTTGCAGAGAAGCAAGATCAAAAGAACTGGGAAATACGTTGTTTTCTTAGATCCACTAATTGCTGGGGAAAAGAAGACAGACCTTGAAACACAGAAGTGTTTTGGAGAGAAAACCAAGAGAGTCTGTAGATCACATGGAAAAGTTATTAAAGGACTATTAATAATATAAGAGTAGGTGTATTGAAAAAAAAAAAAAAACATACAAGATATAAACTACAAAAAAAAAAAGGAGTAGATTCCTGTAATATTTCAAATGGCTCCCCTTCATAAAATATTGTGGTGTCCGTTGGGCTGCAGAGTCTTCTTCAAATGGGAGAACCGAAGCAGTTCCAATGGACAGTGAAGAAGTCAAGGTTATTGGAGAAAGTGCAACCAGGAATGAAGTTTAAGATTCTGACTAGAATATGGGGAACTGGGAAAGAAAACTAGTCTACAGGTGGTAGGAGGGCTGGAATAAGGTGTGATTACCATGGTTCTCAGGACAAAAGGAAAGAATAAGGAACTTCAACTGCAGGAACAGAGGTTAACACAGAATCAGTGTTTCCCTAAGGATTAAATAGGCCTCGTTTAATACATCACACTGTTCCAAAACCTGTTTTTTAATAAGAACTTTCAGAAAGAAAGGAAGGGCAATCAGGTAGAGAAAGAAACAGAGCATCTTAAACTGCTGGTTTCTTTAAGATGTTCTGCTTTTTTTTTTTGTAAGGTGATACGTTACTTTATATAAGTAATAGTAGTTTGGTAATGCTTTTATGCCAGATCAAGGGGAAAAATGTGGTGGAGGATGGTTTGTTCACCAGTCAGGTAACAGCACTTACAAGTTAAGAAAATTTTGATAATATTTTCTAGAAAAAAAACCACAGTCATTGGTAGTTTAACTACTTATTGAACATTTTGTGTCTGTGGATAATCACAGTCACTTGCTCCTGCAGTTGTTGCCAAACCGATCATATCTCAGTAGTGTGAGTGTAGGAATAAACTGCGCTTTGCCAGCAAAACCATGGGTTACTGCACATAATTGACAAAATGACTAAAATTACCTGTAGGGTACTGTGTTTCTGGTACTATTTTGACATTTTTTCCATATGGAAGAAAGGCTTATGTGATTATGCTGTATATATCTGCTTGTTCATCCTACTTGTGCAACTTTTGAAGGCAAATCTGACCATGACACAGTAAGAATTAAAAATTCCTAGAATCATCAAGAAAAATACAGACAACAAATAGAAGGGAAAAGCACCGTGAATTTTCTGGAGGAAAAGACAGCAGATCCAGCTCATTCCCAGACATCAGAAAATCTGCACAGAAAATTGCTCTTGACAAAAATCCACAGGAATCCAGAGTTCACTGGTTCTACTGATCACTTGTTTTTGTTTGCTCTAGTCGGTCCTTAGAATTTGGGGGTTTTTTTAAGTGATTCACATTGTATGAAATTTAAGCAATAAATTTCACTGGGGCACTCCCTTGGCAGGACTGGAAGCACATGAGGCTGTACAGGAAGTTTTCTGTGGTCTCTATAAATACCCAGTCAGACAGACAGTAATCTTTCTTTCTCTCTTCTTCAGATTTCTGCTGCATGCCTTGGATACATGCTCCTAATCAGCTTACGAGCTTTCCTTGACCTACGCTTCTTTTCCTGATGCTGATCTGACTATGGCTGTCCTCAAAGTAAAATTCACCAAATCTAGAAGGGACAAATTGGCTCAGATCTTATGGATCCTTAACTGGGTTTCTGTTGTGAGCGGGATAATTCTCTTCAGCCTTGGCCTCTTTCTGAAAATAGAGATCAAGAAGCGCAATGAAGTGATGGCAAAAGGGGACATTAACTCTGTCCCCAACATGTTGATCTCTGTAGGGGTCATAGCATGTATCATCAACTTTCTGGGTGGCAAAATCTGCTACGACTGCTCAGATGCCAACAAGTTCTCTCGGTGGAAACTAGTTATGCTCCCATACATCGTATGCACTTTCTGTTTTACCTTCTGCATCCTGGTGGGTGCTCTCATGTGCTATACCATGAGGAACGAGCTGGAAGAGTCTCTCTATCTGGGATTGAGGGATGCTATTAAGTTCTATAAGGACACAGACATACCTGGACGATGTTTCTTAAAGAAAACAGTGGATCTGTTACAAATTGGATTCCAATGCTGTGGAAACAATGGCTTTAGAGACTGGTTTGAAATTCAGTGGGTGTCTCCTCGTTATCTGAATATGGCTTCCAAGGAAGTTCTGGAGTAAGTATTAACTAGTTGTAAGAACAAAATTCTAGGAAAAAGCCTAATTCAAGAAGAATTTGTACTGAACAGGAAGTCACAGTCCTGTCAAGAGATCTCAAGATGCATTGATGTTAAAGAGAATATGGCAAAACTGCTTGTTCTCTGCCATCAGCCAAAAAATTCTGGCAGTGTTTTTCTTCCTTATTAAAACAGCATCTTTTGGCTAGAAGGCTTCTCTCAAAGGTCATTCTATATAATTTTGGTAATGGGCCCAACTCAAGAAAGGATAACTTTTCTTTGGTCATAGGCATGTTCAGAAATACTTGCATAATTTAACTAACATAGTAACATAATAGTTATTCCCATGTAATACCGGGAATAACACTCTGTCTAAACCATATGCTCCCTCTAAAAACAGAAGGCACTGAAGTACTCAAGGCAAAAAGCATCCTGCTGTTTAGTCATTCTGGGCTTCTAGCATACACCTCACAAGACCAAGTCGATACTAATTTCTGCTGAACCTTTGTCTCAATCAAAAAAATGAAGGATGACCATCACAAAATAGGCTAACTACATGCACAATCAAAATCACCTTTTGCTAACTTTGTTTCAGGATGCTACACAAAGACATATCTTTCCTTTTTTTAATGTGTGAATTAGGTACCTCAAAATTCCCATTATATTGAACTCATGATGGAAAGAAAAAAGGATGGTGCTATCGATACATCGCACAGTCAGTCCTAAACACTGTAAGATCTTTCTCCTTCAAGATATTAGACTTCACAAATCCCGGTTCAAAAGGGGAGAAACTGGCAACACCATGCATACTGCGTAAAAAAGGAGAAAAAACCTTGAATATTTTTGTTGGTGCTTCACATGATGTACCAATTGTGAAGTTATATGTTCAACAAGACAAATCTAGTAATTCTTTTCTTCAGACAATAGAAAAGGTAACTAAAAAAAATTAAAAAGTAGACAATCCAATATGTAATAATTATTCTAAAGCTTAAAAAAATATAGTCTTCACTGGTGAGAGCAAAGTAGCTATATGTACCTGAGAAAGACAAACACAAAAAGCTGGCATTTGTCAAGTCTTCTGTTCTGTTGAACTCAAAAATCAGTGACAATAAAGCCAGATGAAGGGAGGCCAAAGATCTTATTTTTATAGAATTTGCAACTTGAAACTGCCATTACAGCAAAGCATAAATACTGAGCTGCTGCAAATATAACAGAGGCCAGGACTTTGGAGAAATACGGACAAGAAGGTGCCACCATGCATAAGGGCAGTCGGCTGTGGAAGTAAAGCAAGCTTTAGAGCAAGTGTTCTCGAGAGGGAAGCTGGAAAGCAACAGTGACACAAAGTAGACTGACCCAAGAGGTCTTTTAAATCCTGGTTCTACACTGATAAGTGACATGACAAGAAAGATGGACCACAGCAACTTAAGAGTAATATCTTATTGTGAGGACAAAAGTAAAATATACTGCTTTTTATTTCTATGAGACATGCAGAAACAGTAACATTTTACCTAGGGTCTTGGCTAAAATCCATTTTCTTCTGCAGGGTCACCTGTGTTTTGCCATTATTTTTAAAATAGACCGTCAGTTAATTTTTGCCACATGTAGGCAGAAGATGCCAGTGAAATGCGCGAGGGAAGTAGTCACATTGCATCATTTCTTTTACTGTATATAAACTGGAGAATTCCACCATGATTATTAGAATCCAAGTCGGTGTTGTATGACCAAATTACACTACCATTTCCAAAAATCTGGTAGTGAAAATTTTGATCTGAAATTGTTGGAAGCAAAGTCCCGCTGGTAATGTTCAGAGAAGGAACCAAATACTCTTCTTGGTTTCATCTTGTACTGTATGTCAATTAGTAGTTGGTAGATTAAGAAGCAAAGCAGTTAAGAACTGTCATACTGTCAACTCACACGTAACCTTCGCAAAACTGAACTTTTCACCTTCCATGACCCCCTCTCTCTTCTGTATCTCCATTGCCAGCACCCCAATGTGAGAAGAAATGGAGAGAATCAATGGGATGGGTAGGAGGAAGAGGCAGGTTACAGCAGTACAATCCTATCGCTGCTTTGGTTGGGTAAAAATAAACTTTCTATAGTCTCAAAAGCAAGTTTTGCTTTACAATACCACAACAACTTCAAACTGCAGCAGGAAATGGCAGTGAATGTCTCACTCCCTCAGCTCTGTCACCGGGGCCTCCCTTCTAACAGTACCAAGATATATCATTCTTTAATTTGCCACTAGTGGAGGAAACACAGTGGCAGGGGGACATAACCAAAGTCTAGAAACTTCTATTGTTGGCAGCAGAAAGAAGATTCCTTCTTATAACATGGCTGGAAGAAAAAAATATAATTAAATTGATGCTTGGGATCAAAAGAAAAGCCTAGGACCTAGTTTAAGAAACTGAATTTTAACCATTTTACACACTGTACTATATCTGGGTCATGTCACTGAAATATACAGGGCATTTTGCTGGCCCGTAGCAATGTGCTGGCCTTACTCTCCTCCCTCTGTAATGTTTCTTTTCTCCTCCCACATTTGAGCCTTCCATTTTGTACCTCTCTGGCTCCCTTCCTTGTTTCCCTGGGTTTTGCCTGTGCCCGTTATACTGTTTGTACACTTGAGTCTGGTTTCAGTAGATTGTTTGGGTTCTTTTGCATTAGTTTCATTTGGTGGCCGTTACCTGGAATGCGATGGCCACAAAGTGAAGATCTGAACTTCAACATGGAGAGGAATTCATGCTTTACTCTCTCCTAGGTGGGAAATGGCAGATGAGCTTTCTGACTTATTTGGTAAGATCTTTGAAGAAGACAGTTTTGACTAAATGTTAACAAAACAAAAGACACCCCACTACCCCTCCCCCTCCTTCCCCCCCCCCAAAAAAAAAAGGAAAAAAAAAAAAGGAAGGGGGTTGTATTTAACAGACCCCCAGTAATAAAATGAAGGAAATTATTCTGCCATCCCAGCACAGCCACAAATACTGACCTTCCTAGCAGCTTCTTTCTTTTGAAGGATACGTTTAGTCCCAAAAAAGCCTTAAGAACTTTGTACCACAGAGTTTCTGCTGCTTTTCTTCACCTGCTGAGCTTCTTCTGATGACTTCCCTTTAATTTAGATCATCTGTAATGGAACAGGAAAACACGATTTGTAAACTTCAATAAATGAGGATAAGTTTTGGAAAATATTAAAAATTATACTATTAGCAAATGGTGAAAGCTGGGTATCTAAAAGAAAGTTTTCTTTATTCTAGCTGCCTGGCAAAGGCTGAAGGGCATGGACTTCATTAAAATAGCACATGGTTCGCACCTGTGGGGGTGTCTCAGGAAATAAGCCTTTTGCAATGAGCATGAAAATAGATACGTGCTGAGAGGCTACTTCCCCAAAGGGTGAGAGCATCTTTCAACATCTTAGTACTCTCCAGTCTCTGGAAAATCTGTTTCTCTGAAGAGCTGCTTAGAAACAGAACCCCTCACAAGGATGCTAAAGAGCAGGGAATAGGAGGAAAATGGATGTTGAGAATTCATTTAACTGTTCCAAACAACTCTCAATTAATCTGAGACTCTGTTCTCTTTCCATCCTATGATTTTTTTTTTCTCCCTCCTATTTCTTTGGCTTTCTTTTCCCACTTGTTTTCTTCTGATCTTATAGGGAAGGGAAAGGAATATTTTTTAGCAATAGGTTGGAAGGGACCTTTAAGATTGAGTCAAACCATTAACCTAACACTGCCAAAACCACCACTAAACCGTGTCCCTCAGCACCACTCTACCGTGTTTTAAATGCCTCCAGGAAAGGCAATGCCACAACTTCCCTGGGCAGACTTGATCCAATGTTTGATAACTCTTTTGGTGAAGAAATTTTTCCTAATATCCAATCTAAAGCTCCCCTGGTGCAACTTGAGGCCATTTCCTCTTGTCCTATCGCCTGTGACTTGGGAGAACAGACCAACCCCCACCTCACTACACCCTCCTTTCAGGTAGTTGTAGAGAGCGATAAGGTCTCACCTCGGCCTCCTTTTCTCCAGGCTGAACAATCCCAGCTCCCTCAGCCTCTCCTCATAAGGCTTGTGCTCTAGACCTTTCTAGAAGTAGAAGCTCCTTTGTGAAGTAGTCTCAAAACATGTGCCTAACCAGCCATTGCACATGGGGACAATGACAAAATGCCAGCGGACAATTTCTAGTGGTTCCTGTGGCATGCAAAGTTGTTCTTGTATTAGGTTCTGTCTTAATTAATGCTTGTGTTGAAAATCAATCTGGAAGTAGAGAAACACAGGATTTCTGGGGCCATAACTTCCATTGGAGTTCCACCAAGAACAAGCTCAGTAACTGTCTTTAGCATTTTTAGTGCAGGTGGCGAAAAAGGCAACATCTCTGTGAACGTTGAACCCACGTCTTGCACACACCATACCAAGAACCACCTGAGACACCATGTTGATACCACACTTAAGAAATACAGCAAATAAAAAATGTAGTTTTCCCGCAGTAAGCAACTTTTCCAGTTGGAACCATATTCCCATTTTCCTTTTGTTACTTTGGAGGGGCCTACATCACAGCAGGCTTACCTTACGTCCTTTGACAAAAAAATCACAGACACTACCTGCCGCTGCCATCAGATGTGTAACGCCCAGATTTCTGTCCTGTTGCAGCCGTCTAAAGAGCAACGTGGATGGCAAGTTCTTGGTGGATGGGGTCCCCTTCAGCTGCTGCAACCCGAGCTCCCCACGGCCCTGCATCCAGTACCAGCTGACCAACAACAGCGCCCACTACAACTATGATTTTCTGACGGAGGAGCTCAACATCTGGGTGAAGGGGTGCAGAGAGGCCCTGCTGGATTACTACACGGCTATTATGAGGTCCATCGGCGTTGCGGCATTGCTTATTTGGTGGTTTGAGGTGAGTCTCCTAAGAATGGTCTGTGTCAGATTAATCGGAGAGTTCCTGCTCCCTGGGATGGGAGACAACTACAGTGTAGCACACGAGAAGTGCCTCGGTATCTAATATAAAGTCCACGAGCACTTCAGGAATGTTGCAGGGCTTCCTTTAGGACAGACAACTTTATCAAAGTTGCCAGAGCAAAAGCAAATCTCATTGAAAATGAGAACTATTGAAATTCTGTGCATTTATAGAGCTTTTTCAATAGACTATGGCATATTCCCTTCCCTGAAGCATTTATGGGATCAGATAGAGGACGATACATGCGGTGGTAGAGCTGCAAGGAAATCAGGTGAGAAGGTCTGAGAATTGTTTCAGGCCAGTTTTAAGAAAAAAATATACAAAATGTGAGCGGGCCTTTGGCTGGATACACTTAATTTCATTTATAGTAAAATTTGAGCATAAGTATTAATATCTCAAAGCCTCCTTTTTCCGTTCCATAGCTTCACCCTATAGACAGCGCATGCAAACATAGCATACCTTTTTAAATGTAGATTAGTCTGCTTTTTATGCAAATCAAGATAAGCATATCCCAGGCAAGCACATACACCTGCAAAGATGCCATCTTTCTGCTGACACCTGTAAAGAAGGTTGTCCGGATGGCTAAAATATGTTTTCTTCCCTCTTTAAGTTTTATTTTTCTTATTATTGCTCTATTGCATAAATATTAGCATTATAACTAAAATAGTTCACAGCAGTTCTCAAGCAGTGCCAGATGGAATGGCGGTGCCAGGAACAGCAGGCTTTTGGCAGCTCATGAAAGAGCTGTGGGCTGGCTCTCTGTCCTCCCTTACACCCTGACAAGCCGGGCACGCTGATCTCCGTTCCAAAAGAGCAACGAGAGTGGGGCTTTCTCCTAAACTGACACTTGCACCTCTACTATAGGCTGTCCTTAATTTTTGTGCATTGGTGTATAGGACACGTATGGCTTACATATGCACGATTAAACTCCTTGGAGGAAATACCAATTTAATCAAGGTCAGTGGGGAAAAAAAAAAAAAATCTACATAAATTTAAGAGACTACAACGTAATATTTTTTTTTCCCCAGTGACTGCTGGTTCCATGACTTGATCATCCATTCTACATCAATTAGTTGTAGCCTCTGAGGCTGCAGCGCTCCCACGTAATAGTAGGTATTTATGTGCTAATAACAGGCAGGTGTGAATGCTACCTGAAGAATGGAGAGAGAATCAATCAATCCCTCCGTGGTATTTTTCTTTTGGAAAAAATGTAATTAATTGGGAGAGTGGTCAGATATATTGCTGGGATAAAGAATTTGTCTGCTTTACTCAGTATTAATTAGTAGGCCTGTAAATACACAAGTCAGAAAGCCGACTCAGGGGTAGGACTGAGGCTGTAATTTAAACTCTCTTGTTTAACCATTAACTTTCTTCCAGCTCTCTGTGCTTATTGGTGTCCGGTACCTACAAACAGCAATGAAGAACGTCCTTCTGTTGGGAGATCTGGAGGGCGAGTCAGACGGTTGGTTACTAGAAAACAGCTTCGTGGAAACTGCCAAATACAACATCAATATCATTAAGAACCTCAGCAAAGCCAATCAGATCTCCACTGTCTCAGGCATGAACGACCCCAACATTGATGTTCAAAGCACAAACTGTGGCAAAACTGACGTTACAACAAAATCGATCCCGGCAGCCAGCTAGGTAAGTCCTCGAAGAAGTGACAAGTGTAGCTTTGACATATTACAGTCACCAGATTTTTCACTGATGGGGGAAAAAACCAGGTGGTAAACCCAATAAGACAACTGAACAAACCATAGACTGGTGACAGCTTCAAAAATGCTGGTATTTCATTGACTGGGCGCATTGTTACTCATTCCTTTGAAATCACTGATTTTCACACCCCTGCGCAAAACTAATTTCTGGAATTTAATATTCCCCACTTTCTCTCCCTTGCTTACAGACTTCTGTCGTGGTCCGAATACATCAGAATAATCATTATGCATGAGCAAATGTTCCAGATAGGGTGAGTCTGCATCTGCTAACCTACAGATTGGTCTACTACGTACCAACAGAGTCTGTCATGGCATCTGTAGAAATCCCAGCAGCAGGGAAATCCCCCAAAGGAAATCCCCAATGGAAATCCCACCAGATAAAAAGATCCTTAAAAAAAAAAAATACAAAACCTGTGAAATGAAAACTCTGATAGTCCAAGTGAGGAAGTTAGGATAGAGGAAATTTTAGCCCAATTATACATATATTTCAGGCCTTCTAACAGAACTTACCAGCCAGATGAAATTGAGTTGGAGACAATTAAAGTAACATAACGTATTTAACTTTTTTTTTCCCAAAATAGTCTGAAGTATCTCCTAATTTTCCTCCCCTCCATAGTTCAGAGAAAGACAGCTCCCAAACCTCCCTGAAGGTCAATGGCTACTGCTGAAAGGCGTTCTGGGCTCAAGAAAACTAATTAATAGCTCATGCCAGGTTATTTGAAATTACATGTAGCATGTGAAAGCACAAGTTTTAATGCAAGCAGATCTTTGCCATAAAACTAATATTGATGATCCTAGGTGCTCTAGAGCTCCTAATTTCAAAAGTACTTACACAGATCCAGGACCTGGAAGACAGGAATTGTTTGGAACCGATGAAGGCAAAGAGCGATGGATCTCCCATCACATTGGAACGCTGTCAATGCTTGGAGTAAAAGCCTTCTGCACCCAAGACACTTGTAGTTACAGGGTGCCCTAAACAGCATTCATAGTGAGCAGGGAAAATGTACCGATACAGAACAGAGGATAAAAGACCAAATCAAGTATTTCACTTGTTACTGTTGTGAATACTACATTGTTTGACCGTAACTCTGGACAGCTTGGGCATTCTTTGTGCATGATCAAGTAAAAGAAGTTATATCACTGGGATATTCAGAACTATTCCTGCTTTTGAAATTGCATTAAAGTAACAGTAAGAATTCAAAATTCTTTTACCTGTCTAAACAATGTTGTTTTCTATAACACTAAAATAAGCAAACATTCTACTGTAAAAAGATATTGTAAATAAGGTGTGTGATGTAAAAACCTATACTGTAATTCAAGCAGGTTATATACATGATTATTATTTTAAATGCAATTGCTTCACTGCTTAAAATTTTAGGTGTATCCTTAAGTATGTTAAAAATAAAAAAGGACAGATGGGTTCTGTCTATAACAGCAGCTTGTAGCAGGTGTTTAGCAAAAGGCACATAAGAGGCCTTTAAACCCATTCATGTTTTTCATATCCAAAACACCACAAGGAACTTCAGATTTTAATTTCTCACAATTCAATTCTACGTTGCGTGAAAAACTGCTTCTCTTTGCTTGTCAACTCCCTGACATCAGGTATCCCCTAATTCTTGCTGTAAGATGGAGCTGACAATCATTCCTTATTTATTCCCTCCATACCATTCCTGATTTTACAATCCTCTATTATAATCTCTCTTAGTCCCGTCTTTCCAAGTCAAAGAAGTTGCTATTTAACCTTTTCTTCTGAGGAAGTTCTTTCACTCCTTTGATAATTTTCATCACTCTTCTCCATTTATTAATTGAAAACACTGTGTAGAGCTGAACACATCATGAACAAAATAGCTCTTCTTTTCTTTTCTTAAGAATTCCCATAATTGCTTGCCCTTTTGACTGTTTCTGGGCGCTGAGATAACATTTTCACAGAATTATCCATAAAAGTACTAAGAAAATCTTTGCTATGGGTGTAGCTGGGGGTGCTGGCTGACAGCAGGCTCAATGGGAGGCAGCAGCGAGCCCTGGCAGCCAAGGGGGGCAAACCCCGTCCTGGGGGGCATCAAACACAGTATGACCAGCTAGTCAAAAAAGGTGATTATCCCGCTGTATTTTGGGGTGGTGTGGCCTCACCTCGAACACTGTGTGCAGCTCTGGGCCCCACCACGATTCAATAAGGATGTGAAGGTCCTCAAAGGCATCCAGGAGGGCAACAAAGCAGATAGAAGGGCTGGAAGGAACGTCCTGTGAGGAGCGGCTAAGGACTCGCCTAGTTTGGAGAAAAGGAGGCTCTAGTTGAGGCTCCTGTACGATGGATTTATCAAGAATCTGCTCCAAAAAAAACAGATTTAGAAGGAAGAGTGAACTGAAATGATCATCCAGCCTGAGCATCTCTGTAAAGATAGCAATTTCATGCAGCGGTTGCTCTAACGCGTGAACATGACGAGCAGAGGAGTAGCTGCCCGGCTGCACGTTTTCCCTGGCCCCCGCACACCTCATTAACTTTCATCTGAAGAGAACACATTTCACCATAAAGGACTAGTTAATATTTAGCAAGCCAACCTTCATCTCTCAGCCAACCGCCAAACCCCGCAGCAGCGGCTGGCCACGGGACCACTTGTGGCATTCACTGCCTATCCACACATTGCCCAGGGAACAGTTGTCCTCTTGGCTGTTACCATTAATTATTGGTAATTAGATTATTAATTTCTATGCTGTCTGGGCATTCAGAGTCCCCATCGAAATAGATATATTACAAGAAGGTGACGGCTCATTTCACAGCAATCGGGGTAAGTTTTACTTTACTAAATAACTGCTAAATACTGTGGATGTGTGAGGGTCCTCAGAGAGCGGGAGCGCACCCTGCTCCTCAGGCTTGCGTGACGGTGCCCATCACAACAGCTTGGGTTTCCCAGAGTATTTCACGTTACAGCCACTGGATGAAGAAAACGAACCCAGGGAGCAGCACAGACTCCATCTCTAATTCTCTGTAATTTATAAAGACAAAGACGGCATTAGCAAGCCAAGCCTTTAAGCCGGAGCATCTGCTCAGATACAGAAATAAATACGATTTGGGGGACACTTCTTATCCTAGTTGTTATTAATGCTTAATCCAGTCAGAATTAATAACATTTGTACAACAGCAGCTTCCAGAGTGAGGAACACACCTATGCATAAAGCCACCTTCTTTATAAGCAGTTCTTTGTAAAAAAACCTGAAACATTTTAATATTCAGTTTCTGGTGAAGGCACTTCACCTCTTCCTGACAGTTCCTGTAGAAACTGCAATTAAGATGCTCTTCCCCTAAAACTTTCCGATTACCACTGAAAATACTGATGGTAAAGAAAAAATAACTAATAATATACAAACACAGCACCTTTAGAGTTTCATTTATATTTTAAAAATGAACACAGTACATTTCCTCAGAAACTAGAAACCCCCTTCCACAAGAATTTAATGGATTTGCATGCAATCATACAATTCTCTACAACGCAAGGCTCACAATGTGTGAAATCTTACAAATCCCTTGGTGCACACCTGCTTTGGGTCAGTTTCTCACTGCAGGGGCACTCTGGGCTCTGCCGTGCTCTGCAGCTTGGCAAAGAGCCAGGAGGCGTGGAGCTGACGGAACAGAGCTGGAGGCCTTATTTAGGAGGAGACCATCACTTAAAGAGATGATCTTGTCCTGTTCCTCTGCATCTATTAACTGAGGCAGGCGGCTCCACGTATGGACATCCAATTGCTCCATTAGGTTCTGGGTAAAAATGAGGAAAATAAATATTCCTACATCCTGTGCACTATCACACGATTGAGATACGCTTCATTTTGCCACTTTTAGTAAAGGCCAGCGTGATTCACAGGAAGAAGAATGGGATGAAAGAATCGTTAGCGGCTGGAGTGGATTATTCCTCAGGCTGCCATGGTCTGTTCAGGGTACCCTTCCAGCAGGAACTCTGGGACACTGGGATGACCCCTCTCCAAGCACGAGTCTGTACTCAGTACTTGTACCCAAGGAAGCTGGTGGTACCTGTGGGGCACTATTAAGAGGAAGGAGAGGTAAGGTTCTGCTGAGACAGACTGACCACAGATCGTCAGACACAGCGAGGACTTGAAATGATGATAAAATCCACTGTCCCCAGTACCCGCTCCACAACCTTTCCTTGAGGCTCATTCACTCCAGCATGGAACCAGAAAAACTCCTAAAATTAAGTCTGATGGATTCCAAGTTGTTTGACAACCTGTAATTAAACAGCACAAGCTATATTCCTCCTTTTGACACTGATCTCATGAACAATAGTCCCACAAGAAATAAAAAAGAAAACTTGGGTCCATCTTTAATGTTTTATGTTTAACTTTACACCTGGTCTCCTCTTACTCATCATTACATGAAATAACACATATAATTCCCTTGGAATTTTGGCTCACCCTCCTTCAACACGCATTTCCTTTACACACCTCTTTCACATACACTTTCAACCATATGGAATCTAAGTTTAGTAAAATGTAGCCAGGATTAGAAATATCTGGCTTTGAGAAACTTGTATGGGAGTGGATTTTCAATATCATCCATTTGTTTTCTATATCAACCCCCAAATTTAGCCTACCTGCAAAACACAGTAAAGACAAATCAAAGAAATTGTGCTACGGAAATTAAACACCTTTCATTTTTGAAGAAAGTATCTTTGAAGATCTTGTTAAGTAACAGGTTAAAAGAACTGAAGTAACAAACTTAAGATGTAGTGTCACGAATCTGACTAGTTTACGATGGAGATCTATTCAAGGATCTTTTCTAGAGGCTAAAGTGGATTTCAACCACAAAGCAAAGCCTGTGATGCCCAAAATCCTCTGTACGTTGCACGCTGCACCTTGAGATTCTTAGTAAGCAATCATTTTCATAACATTTTTGCCAGTAGACTTTATCTACCCTTACCTTTTAACTTTCCAGGAACTGGTTCTTAAAACCTCTGCTTTGCTAAGAACAAAGAGAGGGAGCAGCACCACTAACACCCACACCACCAGCAGAGCGCTGCCCAAAGCTCCAGCGGAGCAGCCAGGACATGCCGACAGCCAGTGGCTTGGAACAGAAGAAGTGGCAAGAAGTACTGGCCATTTCTATGTAAAAGATTTCTTGGCTGCTTGCTTAGCTCTGTGATTAAGCACTTTTTTTAAAGGAAAAAATTTGAAAAAAAAAATATTTGTATTACACAGCACATTTGACCACCACCACAAAACTGTTCCCTTTCTAGAGGTTAAGCATCTGACTTGGAGAACACCCCGTTACTTTGAGAGGCTACAAAACCAGAATCGCTCAACTGATCAGTTTAAGGACATCAAATACTAGATTTAAGACTACTGAAACTAAAGACTTCTTTTGCAAATTGAGGTAGACACTGCGGGAATCTGCACCTGTGAAATACTAGGCCAAGTTTCAAATGGAATAATTCTTTAAATAAGAAAGAGCGTGCCCCCGTTATTCACAGGTACGATGACGATACGGACTACAGGGAGAACTGGAATTGTTTGCCAACCATTTACTAACTCTTCCACTGTTCCGTACTGACAGATGCTCCCCTAACGCTCTCCTAAAATGAACTGTGAAGTGTCAAAGCACCTCCAAATAAAAATTGAATAATCTATGAGAAGTTACTTTATTTCCTTTTTTAAATATACATATACAAGATATTTTATTTCAAAAGCACAAGAACATTATACAAGTTTCAAATTTACATTTTTGCAATTAAAGATACCAATATGTGCATTATCAAAGGACTTCTTCTGGCAGCTTGGATGGAACAGAAACCAGTGGCGTTAGCGTCTTGCGGTCACTAAATACAGATTATACTCACAGTGAACAAAACTGCATAGTAATTTATGAAATGAAAGATGACCACGCGAGTCCGTGAATGGTACGGGAGCCCATTTGCTAAATTAGTAGGTGCAAACGTACAGAAAGATGCGACCTTCCTCTCCCACTTCTTCAGCTACAGAGATTTCTAGAGCTTTAAACACAAGCTCACCTGCTCCAACCAGCTCCTGTCCTGATGCGCTACAGTTCAGACAGAAATCAAAATAAAGTCCTCTCACTGCATATTTGGTAACGGAATTTTTGTGTCGGTGAAGTGCAAGGTAACGGAAAGGTTTTGATAACTGAATAGGTAAATATCAGAGGGAAACAGTAAGTGAATTCAGCCTTGGGATCAACGAGCCAGACATTTGCTAGTCTAAATCCAAGATTTCTGTCGGTAAGTAGTGTTTCGATGACCTTAGAAATGGCCAGTGCATGCAAGTTTTCATGACAGCTACTCTTCCAAATTCACTGTGCATTTCAAATACATTTTAGAGAATTAATGTTTGTCTTTAAAGAGTTTCACATTCAGGTTTAATATCGGAAAGAATCAAAATAAGGAAAATGATCTTAATTGCAAGAAACAGAATACCTGAAAAATATACCAAAGCAAACTACTTCTATCACCCGGGAGGGATTATAGCACAAGTTATAAAAAAGTATTTGAAATCAGACCAATATTGGGGTTCATTGGTATTCCATTTTCAGATGAGTTATGGTGCTGCTCAGTGCACTATACGTACTTTAAAAACTTTTTAAAATGAGAACAATGATATTTAATGCTAAATCATTACTTGTGATTCTACTACCTCTCATACAATCAGTAGCAAAAAAATAAAGAAGAAATCATACAAAATCACACTCTCAGACATTAATTTGAAAACCTCCCCTTGCTACCTTTATTAAAATGACACAAAAGAATCCAAATAGCAAAGGGGTGGGGAAATTTAACGTACTGACAACTTTAAACTTTCACACAGAAAGTTTTTTTACCCACCATGTTACAAATTTTCTCATGTATATTATGGCTGAAATTCAGAAAACAGAACAGCAGACATTGAAAACTGAAGCACAATCACATACCATTGAGAGAGAGTTCGATCACGACATGCTATTAACTACTGAAGGGCCAAGAGACAGACTCGGCCACCTTTTCTCTGTTCTGCTCTAACCGGCACCAAACCACTGAACATGCCTCCAAAACACACCATTTCATTTATGCAGACAGACAGGGCTCCAAACAATAGTGACAAAGGATGAAGAGTGGAAAATACCTCAGATATGGGCAAACGAAACTGATTTCTGATTCTAAAACTTGCTGCTTTTGGGCCTTGGTTTTAGTCCAGCGATAGCTTCGAAGGTCTTTGACTTTACTGAAGTCTCTGGCTCCTGCAGAACTTGCAGAGCTACACTACAACTACCTATCAGTATGGTCACATTTGGTTCTCGGGGAAAATCTCAGACGAAACACTGTAAAAGAAGTAAAACTAACCACAACCTAGGCAAACGGTGTAGCTCTAGACCTGTGAGGATATACAACATTAATAGAGGACAAATTCATTAGATAAAGTGCAGTTCTGGCAATGCAAAAAGCACAGACTTTATTTTTTGATACAACAAGCAGGATGGTAATTCCCCCCCATGCACTTTCAATCCCACACTTCTCCTTTAAGGAGCTCATTAATGAAAGCTCTTCCTTAAATCCCAGGAAAAAGCTGAATGCAGGCTTTTCTGTACAACTTAATGTTTGTTGTACCTGTTGCTACAGATTACTAAAGGCCTGGCTCCACTTCCACTCCAGTATTATGCCACAGGTCTTGACCTATTTAAAAGCTTCACTAAGCTTGGGAAAAGAACCCCGGACAAAAGTACAGGAGGCTTTTCCACAGCAACACCATTTCGGTATATTCTCAAGGCATGGAAGAGACAGCAACGTGGTACGTGCCCTGAAGCACAGGGTTTGGGAAGCTGTTCTTGTCAAAACACATGAAGCAATCGCAACTTCATGAAAAAGTAGAAACGCTTCTGGACTTGAATGTTCAGTAATAATTATATAATGTGGTTTTGTGGTTTTCCTCTCTTTTGGGGGAAGAACAAAAAAAAAAAAACCAAGAGCGCTAAACATATGATGTGAGATTGTTTCAATGTGTCAGTAATACATACGTCCAACCTAGAGAATCCATCGATCATGTCTGAACTACAGAATCCACTCAAGAGTAGATTATTTACTGCCACCCTCCTTTCCTTTCCCAAAGCACTGCCAAAGGTCAAAGTTTTCACTAAAAATCAAGAGACTCAGAGCAGTTGCCAGTTGAATCCAAAGATGATCTGATTCGTTTCCTGGCTCCTGGCAATCTCCTCTATGATGCAGTGCTGCTGCCACAGCAGATGCAGCTTCCGGTAACGCTCCCGACATAAGTGCAGGGGGTTGCCTCTTCTGCACAGAAGAAAAGAGGAGAATATCCAATGAGCACATCAGAACAGCAACTGAAAAGCTGTTTCATGGACAGTCTAGCATTGACACTCTTAATGACAGCCAGAAGATATTAAATCCTCATAGGAACACCAATTCCAACAGTCTGGAAATGGAAAAATAAAATTCGACACGTGACAAGCAATGACTATTGTTTCCAAGCTGACATTTCAGCAATGGCACATTTCCGATGAAAGGCAAAGTATTCTTGAGAAAAGTAAGAAAGTTTAACAGTACCAAAAAAGTGGATTTTTCCATTATGAATGGCCGATTCATGACTGGAAACTGCCACCACAAATTTGAAGTTAAACAAGTTTACCCAGCCAAGATCCATATTACGGTGCCGCACATGCAGCAGGAAAACACATTGTCCAAGCAGTATAAGAAAGAAAAAGGTACCAATATGGATATTTGGAAAGACAAAGTCAAACATTTACTTACTTCAGACCTGGATCTGTTTCTCCATATTCATCCAAGTAGGGAGCAGGATATAAGCAGCCCCTGGTTTTACCTTCAATGAGGACAACTTTGCATTCCCTGATTCTTAGAAAAAATAGCTACAGTTAAAACACAAGACAACTCCTAGCAGGTTCTTAACTTTTGGCTGAGCAATATTTTAGGTCAAAGCAATGTTTCTTCATCTCAGGCAAGAAGAATCAAGTGCCTCGACAATGTTGTGAATTTTGACCTTCAAATACTTCCCTTTACTTTTAATTAAAACACTTTAATTAAATTCTAGCAAGCTACTTACTTGAGAAACATACAGACTCCAGCTCCACATTGAAGAGCATGAGAAGTACAGGCTCCCAGCTCCTCCCCGTTCACCAGTTCCTGACAACAAGTATTCTGGGAACACAACATAGCCCCACAGAATAAACACAATACTGGATGCTTTTTTTCATCATCAGAAGACCGCGGGCATCTAGAAAAAGCATAACCAAATTGTTACTGCAGGAATTAAAACTTCAAAAGAAATGTTAACTACAAAACCCCCAACCCACAAAGACAGACCGAAGACACACTATGTACGTCATAATGGTATTTCACATATCTGTCTCCTTTGGCTATGTTTTTACATTGCTTGAAATATTTTATCTGTCAAGATACCTGCTTTGAGCAGGAGGTTGGAGTAGATGATCTGCTGATGCTACTTCTAACCAGAATTATCCTATGATTCACTCTTCCTGGCATAAACCAGTGCCAACCTTCTGGGCTGCTTCTGTCCAGTGCAAAAATATTTTTCAGACTTATGGCCAAACCAAGGGCACATTGCACTGGGGAAAAACAACCAGCAGATCAAGCTATAATAATTGTAAATTTATTTCTATCATACATACACAAGGGACTTCATTTAGTTAGCTGTTGTGTTTCAGATTTAAAACGAACACGTGCTAGTATTGGCCAGTGCCTTCACTTCTGCAAATTAATTTCTATACGTAGTTTTAACACCAGTTACAGTAACTGCAGGAATACAGAAGTGACTACAAGCAACAAACCAAACGGGAAGACAACTAAATATGCTGTATCTTACCGAAACTGAGAGGCTTGGTTCAGAAGGCAGCTATAGTCTTCAGGAAGCTCTATTAAACTATTTCTTTTCCTAGGATACCTGGGTAAGTGAAAAAGAGCTACTATGAGAATAATAAAGATTGCAGCAAAGAACAGAATGGATAGCTGTAAATTCCTGCTAAGCTTTCCAGCCTTTCTGCAAACTTCTGCAGTCCTACAGCAGTTCTTCAGTCCCAGAAGCCCAAGTGAGAGGCTCCACGTGGCAGCTTCAGCATTGTTATATTCCACAAAAGGGGACGAAATTAAATGTCATATATAAGCTATATGAATTAAGACATTTCAAATTTCAGTGAGCTTTTGTTTTCTCCTAGACTAAGCCAGATAACTTGCCTGACAATGTTGTACATTCTCAATGAAAAGTCAATACACGAGGAATAATACACAATTAAAGAGAAATGTGCTTTTGATAGTAGAGCAGGAGGAAGAAAACTGCGACTTGTGACTTCCCCACAAGAAGACTTAATTATTTCAACACTTTTAAGTCAAAAAGAGAAGAAAACCAGTAGTAACAACTTACTTTATTGCACTGCTTTTCCCCTTCAAACAGCTTAACACTAGTGGGTCAGCACACCACCTATTTCAAACAAGCAGATGACACTGTTTGATATTAATATTCTAAATTTAGGATCACTAAACTAAACTAGTAAGCAATAAGAAAACACAGAGCACAGATCAAGCATTGAGAGCTCTAGTTAAAACTTCATGAGGAGAAAAAGCTATTCTTTACAGTTTTGCTTCAGGAAAAGAATTTAAGTTTGCATAAAAGAAAAAAAACCTTTGTGAAAAACAATGATGCTTAAAATTATCAAGATGCACACAGAGCTAAAAACTGAACCAGTCTTCAGACATACTCAAGTTCTCAAAGTGGGCTGCAATACACAGCTCCTTTGGGAATAGATCTGCTGAAAGCCACAGCATGAGAAAATATCATACGTTCTACCAGGAAAATATTTATTGCTTATATTTAATAACTGCCACCCAATGGTTATTTTACAATGCTTTATTGCATGGGGCACCTTAGAGCTTGCTTAGAATGGTGAAACGTGTCTACTAAAGCAATGGTAGATATCAGCAAGTTACTAAAGAGAGGAATTGGTATGTCTAAGGTACCTTTTAAGTTATCTCTACAAAAAGGAGGAGAAGGGAGAGAGAACTGTGGCAGATGGTCAGTCTAGTAAGCATCATTTAACACATTTCTCAACAATTATCAAATCTAGTCTTTTGAAACAGGATTCTTTAAAAAAACATATGGGAAGCTGCATGGTGATTTGAAAATTGCTACTATTGCATGAAACATGTAGCCTCCTACTTGAGCCCTGTTTTTGACCAGAAGTGCTACGATGGGTTCGTTAGCCCTGCCTCCAGCCACCTGTCCTTGGTGTTCTCTTATAAACACCATTATGTGTTTGAGCAAACAGGTAGGAATGTATTAGACAAACTTCTTTAACAATTTACTTGTGAAAATGCCATTCATTTATAAGTAATTATATATACTACAGTTACATATTGCAACTAATTATAGTAAAATTGTACGTAGGGAATCTTTTAGATCAGCCATATGGACTCTAAGTTGGAGTCATCTCACAAAATGTCCCTAAACTGAAAGACTCTAGACACCGAAACAACAGAAGTAAAAAAACCCACAAGCTAAGAACCAGTAACAGTAATTAATGCAACCAAGTGCACAAATAGTCACATTAAATACATGGAGATGTTCTCCAACACAATATACCAGGATTATTCTCAGAGTTGTGGGGGGGAAGTGTCTGCTTATTTTAACTTGTGTTTTTGAATGGAGAACTTTACCAACTATTTCTTTACTGATAGATTGCCACGTACATAATATTCCAATTGTACCTTTTAACCACTAGGCGAACATCAACATTCATCAGTATTTTGGAAATCCAGAGACTAGTGCAAAACTACATCAATTTCCCATATTCTAATTTTATAGCTTGTGTAATCAGCACTTTTGCTGTAGACAGATTAAAAATAGGCCAATGAACAGTATGTGGCTTCGCATGCAAGCAAAGGTTTGTAAGTTTTTTTCTGCACTGAATGGTTGAATGATGCATGTCCCTTAAGCTATAATTATTTAATATCTGAATTACCATAAAGCATTCTCTATTTTACGTTTTTGAAGTGTTTTAAGAGATTCAGTATACTGGTGCACAGGAAACAAATGTTTAGGACTCTAGTAAGAATTTGAGCTCAATCATTTCAATTATTATTATTAATCATACTAATCTTGAATTCTCATAGACCCATGGCCTGTTCAGTTCCACTTAGTACCTTTGGAGCAGTGGATTTACCGTGTCCCAATATTCCTGGAAGAGCAAGAACAAATTGGTAGGCAGAGAGAGGTAACTACAAAGTGCCTTGAACTGCACTTCTTCAGAAACTGCTAAAGAAAAAGAAAACATGAGCGACTGTTAAAGCGTTTCGGCACTGCTGAATAATTCACCTAAAACTAGAAATCTTCTGATCCCTTCTTCATTGAATAAGATCTATCTTGCAGCTTCAGCACGGCTTCTAGCTAGTACAATTAGATGTGATTCTACTGACTTAGGCAGAGCTACAATAATTTGCATTAGCTGCAGATTTGCTTTAGGTTTAACAAATTAGACATGATTAAGTAATTTTTACGTCATGCATAAGTCACTGTAATAACAGAATCCCTTGCTTAAATTCCATTTCATTGCGTAGTATGTAACACGTGTTAGTGCATCAGATTTCTGTACTTGCCATGTTTCAGCTTTTGACTATGCTTTTGGACTGCAATGGTATTAAAGTTTGCTATGATCAAGTCAGTTCTAACACATTACATTAAGGTGGTCTAATTTAACAGTTTGTCGGGTGGTCATTTATTGCCTCTGCTACAGAAAACAGCACTGATGATTCACTAGGAAGACTCCTCCCTATCGAATCAAATGGCAAGGACAACAGCATATCCCAAAGTGCAAAGATTTTGACTTGAATATCCTAATCATAGTCAAACTTAGTTCATACTTTACATAAATCAATTTAAGATGCTATATTTTGTTTCACTTGGTCATAGCAACTTTGGTCCCCCTTTCCAAAGAGTGGATGATTCTGTGTTTCACTGCCTTTTGACAAAAGACAAAACCTTTATTTTGGGGTTTAGTATCTGTAATGCATTAGGATCCTTTAAGAAGGAGGTTTAAGTTTTTATAATGTGCTTTATTTCTACTTGGCTCTCTTTTGCTGAATCCCTGTGTTGTTAGCATTTACCAACGTTAGCTACTGCACAAAAAGGTTTGTTTGTTGGTTCTTTTTAAATGTACTCCAGGCAACTTCTTAAGGGATGTACTCTAAGCCCCTAGAATTATCCTTAAACCACAAAATCTTTGTATCCACAAATATCTACTATCAAAACATCACTGATAATTCACACATCTGCACGTACTCAGAAGTAACTCTTTTCCATGCAAAGAAGGCCAAGACAACTCAGCCTCTCATGCCTGGCATTTCCTATATAAATAAGTATTTCATTTTCTTTCTGCATCTCACTTAAATTAACTTTTGTTATGTTATCTTACAATTAACTATTGTTATGTTACTGTGAACATTGAAAATTCCATTCTTCCAAGAAAACAGTAAACAAAGACAACGTATAGCTACGTTTGCTTTCTCATATTTACCTTGTAGCAGCTCCTCAGGTGGAGAAACTCCCAACAAATAACGGAAAAATAAAGCAGCGCAACGAAGGTAAGGCATGATGCCTTTTCTAACGCAATCCCACACAAACCAGCCTGGAATATCCTGACTAAAGCAACTGTAACACACAAAGGAGAAACAGCTGCAGGAGATCACAGTGCAAATCTTTCTAGCACTTTCACATTTTGGCTAGCACTGGCAGAATGGCAGCTAGGTAAAACCAGCCCTGATGTACCCCAAGTTCTGTGAAACCCTGGCTTCTGATCTCCCCTGTGCCTCAGGAGTTTACGTAGAACACATATATTAAGCCTTCAAATTATCTCAACTTCTATTTTTCAAAATAATAAAAAATAAATAGCCAGTACATAACTTACCTAGAGGTAACTCAAGATAACCTGATTTAAACTGTGCAATACAGCATCATACATGGAGCAACTGACTCTTGCACTGGTGTTTTTTTTTCATTACCAAAAGCCAGTGATTTTTTGAAACGGTGAATGTTTTTCATTCAGTAGGTGCTTTTAATGCAATTCAAAAATGAGGAAAGAAACAAACAGCCAAACATAAATACTGTTCAGAAACAACAAAACCAACACTATTAAAAAATTAATACCTCATACTTCATTATGGGAGTCACAACAGTAACACTGAGATTGTCTAAAATAAAGCTATAATAATCCCATTTTTGACAAAAAGTACTGGAGCAATACTCTTCTCAGTAATTATTCTTGTGTGATATGAGCATTTTGTCTAAATTTCATAGTAAATTTAACTTAATTACAGTGTCCCTGTTTTCTAAAAATTTTAAACAGTTAAATTCACATTTATGTGCACTGGATGTTAACACAAATGTTGACCAGGACCTGCCGAGCTAACTGTAAAGCTGCATCATAACACTATAGACTACTGCAGAATTAGTATGCAAATTGTGCTGTTTAAGCACAGACAGGTCAGAGTTGGAAGATGACAACGCATGTGCAGAAATTAAACTACTAAAAATTTCATTGTTGGGTTGTCTAAACTTCACCATTTTATTCTGTAATGAGGCATCTGAATACAATGACCTGGTTTTTCAAAATCCTACAATTCTAAGCTCATGCCTCAGAAAAATTGCTCTTATTATTTAAATATAAAATTTAAAATATTTAGAAATATAGACTTAAAACTTTTAGACAAGCGGGTAGTGTTGTCAATCCTTGAGAATAATATCTTTGCAACTAGCCTTGGTGAAGATAAAAAGCAGAATTTGTAGAGGGTGCATCCATATTTTCTTGCTTATTTCACAAACAGATACCAAAGTACTCAAGAGTTTGGAACTATATTTATCAAAAGTCTGAAAAAAATTCCTTTTTTTCAGTGTTCAGGAGTACAGGAAGAAAGCACACCACATCGTGCCAACTCCCCATATAAAATTTTTTTCCTGTTTTCTGTGTTGTTCAGGTCAGCCCCTGGGGATTGCTGTCTTTCTAGGACAATGCAATGCTATAACTGAGCTGCTACTCACCCACTAGTGTACTGACAAACCTCCCTACAGAAAGACTGCGCAGACCGTGCCTCCTCGCTGTTGTCAGATGATCGAGCAGTAGGGGATTCTGCACACAAAAACATTAATCCCACTGTAAAAGCACTTCATTTGTCACACACTTTATTTTTTTAATATATATACTGAGCTTTTTTATTTTTAAATGCATTGCAGAAATATTTCTACTTGTTTTGCTTAATCCTTTTTCTATTTGCTGTTTTCAACCTAACAAAGGTTCTCCTAAAACTGCATGCTATAAAGAAGAATCAGGATTATTGCCTCATTTGCTCATCCTCACATAAAAACTGCTTCTTTCCCTTGAACTTTTGAAGTTCTCTCACATAGATTAAGCTACAGGAAATTTTGTTTGCTTTTTTAATTCCCATCATGCTGAAGAAAAAGGAAAGTAATAGCTAGGAAGCCTGTAGGTTACTGACAATTTTTAACTGTAGTATGAAATATAGAGAAAAATGAAATCTCTACTATCGGTTTATAGGATTCCATATTTTAGCTCTGGGTAATTACTAGGTTGAAGGGTAAAGAAAAGTTTATTTCCCAAATCCATGCTGTCCCTGCACAGCTCCGAGTGCCGCTGCCGGGCAGGGCTTTGCTCCTCCCACAAGGAGCGAAGAGGGGAAAAATACCGCTCTGAAATGACTGACATGACCAAGTACTGATGTATCAATAACTGTTCTGCTTTCTTAGGCTAAGCAGACAAAAGCAATATAATAAAATTCTCTGAAAACGATGTAATGCTATTATTACTTCTTAGCACTAATTGTCATTCATCATGAGGAATTTTATACCTGGAAGACACTAATGGTATCCAACCGTTATTTTTGAGAAATTGTGTAAAAATGCCAGAATATTTCAACCCAAACACACCTCCACCTGTTGCTGAAGAGACGACGATTTGTGTTATGTGTGCCAGTGTTGTCAGATGGAAGAGGTAGAGGTGATTATAGGCTGAGCTAATTGATGAAGGTTGCAAGTCTACAGCATCCTCCCAGTACAAAGATGGAAACGACAACACAACTCCCACCTGAAGTGAAAGGGAAGGAGAAAATATTAAAGTAACAGAAATTTGGCAATAGCTACATGGTTAATAGAAATTATATTCTCAATATACATTTATATTTAATTTCTCTAGTCAATCTAGTCAAAATACGGTCATTTATCTTGCTAGTTTTAATTAACAAAGGGTAGCAAAAGCTCATTGGAAAATATTAACCACTTGTGCCCCTCTGGCATGTAGGAAACTCAGATATTTTGTAATTGCCACTTTAGAGATACGCCAAGAAAGCTTCTCCAATTCCTAGAAAGCTTAATTTCTGGTTTTTGACATAAGACAAAGCACACTGAAAGTGAGGAGACCAAGCATTAGTTAGAAAAGCAACCAGGGCAAAACAGGGTTTATCTTGGTGGGTTTGGTTTTTGGGTTTTTTTGGCTTTTTTATTGTGTGGTTTTAAGGGGTTTGGGTTTTTTTTTTGGTGTTTTTTTTTTTTTCAACAGTAGAAGAAAGTATAATACAGATTCGTATTAAGGACAGAAAAAAAGACCCCCAAAAGAGTAAAGAAGGTGATGAGAGCGAACATAAAGGAATCAAGGTATGGAAGGCATATTGAGACAAAAGGAGAGTGAGGGAAACAAGATGAGTGGGTGCATTTCTCAGGGGTTTTTGGAGGTTTGAGAGCAATGGAGGTTGCCAGCATGAGACTGCAAGCATGAAATTTAGTGAGACAGCAAAGACTTTTAAGCCAGAAGAACAGAACTAACAGTAAACACCTGCATATAGCAGCCATATGTAATCATTTGCTTGTATGCAGTGCTCATGGATAATCATTTGACTCATGCAAGTGAACAGACAGCGCAGAATTATCTACAGGGTAATCTACCCAAAAACCCATGTTAAAAAAAACAACAAAACCAAAACCAACCTATTAATATGAAGAATAAAATGAACCTGCTTACCAAAACGTGGAACATATCTACTTCTAAGAGGGATGGAGTGTCTTCCACTTTAAAGATTGGTAGAAGAACTACAAAATAAAGATATCAATTATATATTTGTTATGTATATTTTTCTTTTGGATTGAACTGCAATATCAGAATCTGATTTTAGACTATCATTTCTGTGTTTTCATCAAAAAAATGTCCAAAAAAAGTGTCTCAACCAAGGAAGTATCTAATTAACTGTTTACCACTTATTTAATTGGGTGTGCATATGTTTACCTATTTCCGCATCGGCTCACAATTTTAATGACTGTATGTTCAAAATTCTACAATAAAAGGCTTTGATTTATTTCTCCAGCTCTAATAAAGCACACAGTGATAAGTGTGAAGTCCAGAAATGTCTTTATGCACTGCAGCACTAGATGCCTCACAACCTCACCCAGTACAAAAGCCACCCCAAAGAATCCTATCAAACAGGAGGCAAGTCAAAGAGCGGGATTCAAAGGCCACCACACTCACCTCATCAATAAGAAACATGAAGGATAGCTATGTGCCTTTTGAAAGTACTAAAAAGTTGAAGTCTCACATTTGAGAGAGAGGAATACCTGTTTTGTGGCTTTATCCACCTGTTTAGCACAGAATTCGAGTAATTTTGAACACTGCCAGAAATAGACTGCTAATCATCCGTAAATATTCCAGATCTAAGAATCTCCAGGCCTAGGTAATCTGGGATAGAGGAGTTTTTGGTGACTTCAAAGATACAGGGCTGGGTTAACAAAATTATTGATTAATTAAGTTCAATCGATACTCCATGACTTCAGGAAACACTAGAGAAACTGAAGTTAATTAACTGCATTAATGGGTGTGCCATTTTGCACCAGAAACTTCTGCAACAGGAAAGGAAGTGCAGAAAAGGAATACGATACCTCCTAGAAGTCGAACCAGATGCTTCTGAATCAGGACCTGTGGGGATGTTGTTCTCTGAGCTGCTGCAAACTGCACTAATGCTTTAAGGCCACTGTGCTAGAGCGCAAGAAAAAAAAAATGGTTGGACAGCAAAAAAGGAAGATATAATAGTAAATTAAAACTGTAAAAACATATCTACACTTCTACAAACAGAAAAATACATCAATAGGAGAATTTAATATGAACGTACATGTATAAGTAGAAATGTGATTCTTCCAAAATGTTTTTTGTTATCAATCTAAACTTCTCAAAATTTAAATTTTGAGAGCTATCCCTCCAGAGGCATAACATCAAGATGCTTGCAAGATTTTAACAGTTTCAATAGTATATTTTTTATATATGTATATTATATATGTATATAAACTTCTTTTTTGTTTAAAATGTACTTTATATCTTACTTGCCCATACCTGTCTATTTTGTAGAGATCCAAATAAAGGCTTGCCTTCCATTTCCAAGAGGTTTTCTTAAAAACAAACACAGAAGAAATTAAGTTGCTTTGTTCTACAGGAACTAACATAACATTGCTGTTTGAATACACTTTGTCCAAGATTAATTTTCTCTTAATATACGAACTTCTTTTTAAAGCTCAATTTTATTTTGATAAGAGAATTCTCGTGGAAAAAAAGAATCTAGCTTAAACGGTACTGAATGTTTCCCATGTAAATGGTTATAACAAGCTTTTTAAAAACATCTGGTTTTCATATCTTGCTAACTTGGGATATAAACGAACATGGTTTCACATGAATGATGGTAAAACATTCTATGGATTTAGTTTAATTTTCAGTTACCCTTATACAACACTCAAAACCAGTAAGGTGTGTTTACAAGGATGCTATACAGCCATCTTACCCTCTGATTTGCACTACTGCACTTGACTGTTTAACAAAAATATTTTATAAACAAAATTCCCAAGCTGGAATACAACACAGCTTTGCTCCCTGAGTGCATTGGTTCTAAAGGGATAATAAAGAGGAAAATAAGCCAATAAAAATAACAAACCAAATTAACTCAATTGAGTGAAAAGTGAGTAAAACAGTATCAATTAAAATGTTTGTGCTTTAATCACTATAGTCACTTTTCAGGGATTAATCAGTACACTTCAAGATCCTGGAAATTTTCTTTTGTTTGTTTTATTGGGGTTTTTTTGGTTGGGGGGTGGGGTTGGTTTGTTTTTCAGGTTTGGGTTTTCGTTTGGTTGTTTTGTGGGTTTTTTTTTAAACCACCACTAACAAAAAAATGAAAGCATTTCAACTTAGCTCTTCCATACATCAGTTTAACACACAACATGTGGAGCTGCTGAGGAAACATGAGAAAAATCAGATTTCTATTTCTAAGTGGCTTTAGGCTCAGGCAATAAAAGCAATTTACATCCCTTGGGTCATCAATGTTTTGATCCTCCTCTAGAGACTCCACTAATACAGGCATCTCAGGTTCATTGCCTAGGCAGCTTGGCTACACGCCTGTGATTGATCCTAATAATGCACTTTATGACTAGATTCAAAACCAGCATACTAGAAGCTATGTAGCAGTTTTGTTTTACAATTTCATGGAAGCCTGCTCTATTTGTAAGCAAAAAATAATAACCCAAGGAAATGGTGTGGCTTAGAATAGGCCAGACTGTCACAGTCTGGTTTTATAATCCTAGCCTGGTAAGGCGCCTGAATTTCTGCCTTCTGACATACGCCTTCAGTATCACATCTGTGATAACAGTTATTGCATTTATACACTTGCTGGCAACCTCATCTCTGACAGCCACCAAGGTCACCTTCAGATATTAAATGAAAACAATCTGCACAGCATTAAGTACATTCATGTTAATAGAGCTGGGGGGCTTCCAGTCCTCTCCTGACCCATTTGAAAACCCTGATAAAATCCAACACTAAAAAGATGCAGTAAGTTCTCATGACTATTCCTGCCTTATCAGAATATTCCCCATTCTCCTACAAACCTTTTGAACTCTTGATACTCCACTTGAGTTAAGTCCACTATAGGTTTAAGGTAGACTGCACTTGTAACTCAACAGTTTCATCAAGAAAAAATGGCATATTTAGCAAATCATATTTACGGAGATGTACAATTCTCAATTCCATCAGCACGCATTTCAGACTTACCTCTTGCCTCTCTCCCTGCCTGGAAAACACTACAGATTTTTCTACGGCTTCATGTTTACTACACAGACTCCTTTGTGCATATAGTACAGAAATGAAATGAGACTGACTGCTAAACAGCTGCTCTAGCCCCAAAAAATGCAAACATTTTAATGGTAATTATTTTGCCTTCAAAAAGAGATTCATGCTACACAATGCTTGGGTTTTCTTTTTTCCTACCAAAATTCTGCTTAGCAATTTCAGAACACAAAAGACCATACTACTTCTACCAATTCCATGAGAATAGAGACAAAAAGAAACAACGAGAGAGGGAGTATTATTTCATAACTGTTAGATATTCAGCTGTGTAGCAGATGCCTGCAGGTCAATGATCTCTGGCAGCCTAAAGATATTAATTGAATGTGCTTAATATTACAATTAGTGATGTGGAACATGACTGCTCCCTGCTCTTTCAGACTAAACTCAATGTTGGCATTCCATATCTTAATTTATGAACTACCATCTACCCAAACCATCCTATTATTTACATTAGTTTATAGATTATCATTCTATTATTATGTATGTAATTACATATAATATACATTGTTATACTATTACATATTGCTCTTATTTATGTAGAGCTATTATTATTGTTATTTACACAATCAGATTTTTAAAAATTATACAATCAAACAACTGTAAGATTAAAAAGGAATTTTCATTAAAAGGGATAAACCCAAATTATGTTTTACCTATACATTGGATGGTAAAAGCACACGTGCTCCAGGTCATCATAGGAATCCTGTAATCAGCTTCATTTGGAGCAACTTTTAGCCCAACTCTATAAATGGTGGTGGCAAAGAGAACAAGCATCTCCTTGATACTGCTTGAGTATTTGGCTCTGTAAAAGCAAACCAAGATAATTTCGGTGTGAATTATTAATAGTGCTTATTACTTACTGGTCAATCACTAATGAAGTCTAAGTTATTTATGAACAGATTCTTGAATATAAAGGCCCTTTGTCTTTACAGGAGGAAAACATTTCTAGCTTGCATTACTAAACAAGTACCTTGACGTAACAGGCAACATAAATCAAGAAGATTAATAGCTGCCAGGCTGGAAGGAGTCTGTTTCTGTATACTACATTATAATTCACATTCCAAAAAAGCAAATATTTAAATCAAAGTAAAATACAATGAAAAAGCAAAATGCAAGTAAGCAAGTGTAATTACAAGTGCTGAAGTGAAAATATATCCTATCTCATAAGGCACTAAAAATGCAAAGAATGCTTTTTTAGCATTTAAGCTCCTTCCAACTGCCACTGAGTTTGTTTATGTATATAGTTACATGCAGAAAAGTGCCTAGGCAAAAACTGGTACAGTTTTAATGGCTTGTGTTTTCTCAAAGTCATACAGAGAACTTCGTAACAGAAACATATAACAGACATATTAATTCTCCAAATCTTTACAGCCAAAACACATGTACCCCGAAGTCCGGGGATTAGCCAGGGTCATGCTTAAACACGACATCATTGAAGCACAAACTGTAAAATCTTTCCCATGGAGGTGAGTTATCAAGAAAGAATTTGATTCAACTATGATGTCAGGCAGAAGCAGAAGTAGTACAGTACGTATAGCATGATCTATAAAGAAGAGAGACAGCTAAGTACAAATAGACATTCTAAAAGTATCTCTCCAACCACTCTGTTTCAGTGGGAGAGTGCTTTTGTGCACTAGAATAGAAACAGACAACACTGGAATAGAAACAGACCTATTCCTTTGGGTAACCTCTATTACATTACTGCATCCATAACAAAGTGAAATCTATCCCTGAAACAGAAGTGTAGCAGGAAAATTAAGGCCAACAGACATAAAATAACTTGCCTAGAGGCACAGGAAGTGACCCAAATCACAGAATTGTGGATTAGAAGCTTCCAGACTCGTACCTTTGTTCCAAGAACATAACAACTACCAGACTAGATTTAACCTAGAGGTCCATCTAGCTTTGTATAGATCTGACATTAGTGAATGCTTAAGGAAAAGTATAAGTAAGCCCATATTCAAATCATATGGCTTTTCCTTCTATACAAATCCTAAAGAATACCTAGGTTATTTTAGGGAGAATTAACATAATGCAGAGAGCACTGCCAGTAACACTTACGAGGACTGAACTCCAAAACTAAGAATGGAATGGAATTCCAAAGCAGAGTTTCCTGGGCCCTTGTTGATGAAAGCTGGAAGATTTTGTTTCTCTCCTTCCAAAAAATAATAAAAAAAAAAATTGACATTCACATTAAAAGCCAAAGAAGTTGCTAGGGTTTTTACAGCAGTCTAACAGAAGTGAGACAATTTTTTATTTTAAACTGGTTTGAAAATAATTGTAAACAGACCTCAGCAGCCAAACTGTCTTGTAACCTTCCTCACTAAGTAATATTTTCTTCTATTCCCAAAAATATGGGGATTAAAAGTAGTGCTTTGCTGGTGAGGAGAAAGAGCTTTCCTGCATTGTAAGAGTGCAAGGAATATGTTGATTCTCTGCACCTTCTGTTTTCTAAACACTCATACATGTTTTTATTTTGGTCCTTTAAATTTTAATTTTTCTCTACTGCATCATTTCATTAACTCTGAGTGTTAGTTGGTGGCTATCCGCTCCAAGCTTACATTGTTTTCTTCTACAGGGAAGATGGAAGGAAGTTTTCTGTTGGTATTAGTTAAAACATGTACTGGCATATTAGAAATCCCCCAGAATAGCTTCAAAATTAAGATAACAAACCTTTAGCATTTTTCAGACTGTAGCCCGATATCCTGGCTGTGATAATCTCCAGCCACCTAGCCAGGGAGAGAATCTGAGCTACAGCCTCTGCATCCTCACTGAAAATAGGAACAGAAAGCAGGTTTTACTTTAACGCTCAAAGGATCACCTTACCTTTAAAAACAGAAGACACATTCGGATCAAAACACATCAACTCAGTATTTGCACAGTTTTGCTGGCTTTGTAAGTTTTGAGCAAACAGTACAAAAGTAAGTATTAGGCTAAATACTAGAACTAGGTTCTTGCTCATCTGATATCAGCTCCAAAAGATAACTAATCCAAACACGCTTTTTTTAAAAACAAACAAAAAAAATTTGACTGCCAAAAGCAGTATATTTGCTGAATAATCAATGAGATATGCAGTCTTTTATACAGATTAGGAAGATCAGCCCAAATTTTCCTTCCAAAAATTTGAAAAGTCAGCCTGCCCCAAAGTAATTTTTATTTTTCTTTTTTAATTAAAGGTTGTGCAATTCAGTAATTCACCTGTTTATTTTTTGAGCCTGCAGCGGAATGATAGGAATCACCGTATTGCACAGAGATTTGCAGAGTGGACAAAGATACTCTCCGTTCTCCAAGTCAAATATCTGTTCAACATGCAGACGTTGTCGAAAATTCAGCTGCATGGCTTCAAAGTACCTGCAACATGGAAAAGGAAATTACTTAGAATGGTGCAAATGTGACAGGAAAACAAATGCTCAAGTAATTAAAATTGTTATTATCTAGCAAGTACCTATCCAAGCCAACAAACAAATATTTTCCTTTGATTTCTAACTCTTTCACATGCTTGGACATGAAGATAAAGTAAAATCTTTGCACACACACATGAACTCATGCAGAAATGCATGGTATTCCACTCATGCAAAAGTGACATCAACTCTTCCTTGCTTTGAAGAGCCTTTTAAATCTCCTTAATGCTTTTGCAGACAAGCAATTCTTAAATTTTCTACTCTTCTCTCAGAACATCTTCAAAACAATGAAACATTGTATCTAGTATTTCTCATATGCAACTTATTACGGAAAGTTTGAAAAAAGGACTGTATATATTTTCACTGCATTTTAGGAAAAACTAGCTGTAATATTTCACGAATGAATAAGCAGCTATTCATGGCAATGACTGACCCTGATGATTAGACAATGAAACTATAGCCTTATTTTAACAGGAAGAAAGGATAATTTTTATTACAATATCACACTTGAGCTGTTTTATACTCAAAAGGAAACTAAGAAGTAGCTATCATCTCTTTACAGGTTTCATTATAATTTTGCCCCCTCAGTGGATGCAGGAAGCCTTCAGATTTCATTAACATCTTGGTGGTATTATTAGGAACAAAAAGATCCGTATCTTCTTGGCTGGATACAAGCAACTAAATTCAGTACTAATGTTCAGACTGGGTATGTAGGATCTTCAAGACTGATAAGAAATTGTCTAAATTCTCCACTATGTTAATAACAAGATTTTTAATTTTTTTTTGCTTTAAATCATACATCTTAAGGGAAAAAACAAAATCCTGTTTATGTAATTAGAGAAAGTGTGCATGCAGCGGCATCTGCAGAAGTTCTAATGATTACAGAATATTCAGGAAAGTATTCGGTTACAATCAACAAAAACATACATTTATTTTCCCACATTCAAACAACTATGTTTTTGCAAGCAACTCCTCTTCCTCATACATGGCAACTACACAGATATTCCATTCATCTGAACTCTTTTAGAGAGTATTCTACAGAATTTTTAGGCTGCACGGATGCTCTAGAAAGGTGTGGCAGGCAGCACTTGGAGGAATATTAGTAAGTTAGAATGTCTGTATGTAATAAATAAAAGACTATACTCAAACCTTCTGTGCCATCCCACCTGAGAAGAGCCTGTTGTCCATTTTAGTCCCATTTACCCATAGAGCAAGTCATCTTTCCTTAAAAAGTGCAAGGGAACTGAGCTCCAATGTCGCACTACTTAGATCTACGCAGATGTAGATGGATCTGCCAAGAGCAGATGTATTATACTCAAGGAACATACCTCCATATCATTTTGTGTGTGCACCTATTTACTCTGCACCGATGTTTTATTGTAAAAATAAAAAAAAATTAAAAAATATACAAGCACTAGAAGTTTAGTCAGATTTTTTAAAGTAAAACGGCACAAGCACAAACCACAAACCTTAAGAGATTGTGTATATCATACAATAACAAAGTAAGTTACAATTGCATGATCCTACTCTCTTTATCTGTGGATAATACTTCAGTGGGATTGCTTCTACTTTTTATTTCACACTATTTCTTTTATTCAGACCTGCCAGACCTACATGGAGTCAAACACAGCATTAGCTTTGCTCTCTGTAATCCTATGAATGTCAATGCAACCAGGATGACTATATTCTGCAGGCAGAGTAATCTTGTCTTTTAGTATTTCAGGTTGCACTCTAACACTATACACTTGGTCTAAATTGTGGGCTCCCCCAAACAATAGAAATATAGCAAAGTTAAGCACTGTACCAGTTCTTTCTTTTTATTAAAAGTCTGCTCACCGATAGGGGAAGGGTGGAGAAGAAGTATTGATAGATTTAACGATTCGTATTTCATTCTAAATGCCAGATTCTCATCTAAAGACTCACTGGAACAAGTCGGCTTCATCCTCTGAAAGTCTGTCACCAGGTCAGTACTTGGTGGCAAAGTACTGTTGCTACAGAATGCTCACCTGGAAGATTCCTAATGTTTCTCATTGACTTCCTAAAAATAAACCCACTAGATAACAGTTTCTTATTCTTGACCAAATTTATTCCCATTGGTTTTCATTTCATGAATTAACTCCTTAAGGGATTCTTTTTTGGGTTATAGAAGGCACTAAAAATTTCTAATGATTTTCTTCATCAGGCCAAACCTTCTCTTGGGCAATATTTTGTTTTTAAATAAGTACAAACAGTTTTGATTCCTTAATTAAATATCCACTTACTGTACTGTGTTTTCAGTGTGCACTTCAATGTTTTGGAAAATAGATTAATAAAAAAAAAAATAAAAGGCTGCAAAGACACATCCTTACTTCTGCCAGCAGGCTGCATGCATTACATGCCCACAGCTCCCTGTGTGGGTCCCACATGGCAAGTCCGGGTCCATGAAGAGAGGATCTAGTGTATCTAGAAAGACACAGCAGAAAGAAATTACTGAAGGAACAACAACAGAGCTTCCTACCAGTATGAACAGGAATGAACAGCAGTATATGCAGTACACAAGCCTTTGGATTTTATTTTCCCCACAGTTCACACAGTCACATTAACAATCCCACTTGGCTGGCTTTTCCAGACCAGTACTCCAGCAAAACAACCACAAGACAGAGCTGGCTTAAACTACTGAAGGCTTTTGACTAATTATGAAGAAAAAGACAACAAAAGCTATAGTAAATTGGTAAAAAGAAATAAAATAAAATTAAAAACAAAAAAGAAAAGAAAAGGATTCTTCAGTACTGGCATAGCTCTGCGGTTGGATTCACCATCACTGAAGTTTTTAATGTATTTGTTATTGTATTTTTAAAGTAAAGAAAATGAAACTGCTAAGGACAAGAAATATTAGACATTTCTCCAACTCATCCACATATTTTCAAACCACTAACACGAACAGCACTGCTGATTAACAAAGTCAAGCCTATCTCTTACTAATCTTGCGTAATTGTTAACAGCAAAGACGCTACCTAATGGTGTCTTTGTGCGGCAGATGAGACACACAGCGAGACTCCCTTCCCCCTTAGAGATACCTAAATAGTACTCAACTGAACAACAGCAGTCCTCTTAACTTCAGCTGGTGGACTGTTTATGATTTTGACAAAATGTAAAAGAAGAGAAAAAGGAAAAAAAAAAGAACAAAACCAAAACAAACCAACCAACAAACATAAGACCTAGCACCCAAATTGCACTGAAAATATAATTCTATTTGACAGCAGCTGAAGCTGCCCAAAATCAAATAAGAAAGTGAACCTTGGTGTAACACTAATTTGCCACTACCTGCACTGCTGCTGTGGTAACAACCATTTTTTCCACTTATTTAGATCTTGAAAGAAAAGCAGCTCTTACATAGAACCATAGGCCTACTCACAGGCCTGCTGCAGAGCACCATGCAGTAGAGTGTGCTATAAATAATATCCAGAAGTGGCTTTAGGAGCATCACTCCCTTCTTTTTTCAATTATTTCAATAGCCCAACATGTCACTGCAGAAAGCTTCCCAGTGTAGCTGACTACAAGAGCACAGGACTTAATTTGTACTTCAGATTACCACAGAAGAGAGCAAAACAAATGGACGCAATTAGTACATGGCCTAGATAAAAATTCTATACAGCTGGCCTAAAATTGCCATTATCAGCAGTTAAGAAGAAAAATGGATCAAACAGGATTCTGTAGAAGTCTGTCCTCGGTATAGGACTATTCAGTATTTGTTAATGACCCAGAGAAGGAAACAGAACATCTTACTAAGTAGAACAACTTGGTAAAGGTTTGCAAGTATGAGAGAGAATAAAATAGTACCCTGGAGAAATAAGAAACAATGCTGAACTCCCCGTTGCTTTAGGATTCTATTTCATAACATCCAAGAGCATGCGTACTTCTACACTAAAGCAGGAATAATGAGCTGCACAAACACAGAATTTAAAGCAATTTGCTAGACAGTAGCGTCATTAAAAAAATAGGACATAGGGTTTATTTTGCCTTATGACCTGACCACAAATCAACAATACCCTGTTATAAAAAAGGGGAAAAAAAATTTGAAAATAAGTAGGAATTTAAACTACAAGTTGTAACATCCTTGCCATGGAAAGCCAACAAACTTAATGTTTAACCTTTAATTATTATTTAATACTGTAGCATGCTTGAATCAAACTAGTAGTTTTATGATAAGATGTATATCCACCTTGGAGTGATTTCACCAAAACAACATTTGCCTGGGCTGTATATCAAGCAGGTCAGAGCAAACAATTCTAATAAACATGAGAATAAATTACCTTACCTTATTCTTACCCACAAAACCAGTTATCCTGGTCAAAAAAATTAGGATGGCTTTCTAAGATTCTTTCTTCACAAATCCATTTTTGATGTTTCTTACTGCTCTAATGTCTGTATTTTTTATGTTGTCTTATAAACTGATCACAAGTACTATCTTCCAACATACTTCTGGGGCATCCAGGCTAAAAGGACTACTCAAATTTTTAGTACTTTCTCGTTTCACTTCTAGGTTTTTTTTCATATGGGTTTTTTGTTTGGTTTATTTTTGTTTTTTGTTTTTTGTTTTTTTAAGACAAATACTTGTTTGCCCTTCTTAGCCTTCTGAGATTGCAACAATTTCCTATGCATTTTAAAAAATAATTAAAGACTATACTGAAGACAATGGTTCTACTAGTACTTTCAATATTAATTTAATAATTGCCAAGATGAATACACTGAAGTTATCTGGATACTGTTTCTTCTTATCCTACTCTAGACTGCATTTCTCTCCTAAAAAGTAACAGCCATCAAGCATCCATCTGATCTTGAATTATTATTATTTTTCCTTTTCAAAAGGAGAGCAAAAAAAGTCAGTGAATACTTTCATTTTCCCTTTTCGTTCTACGTATTTTCTTTCTTTTCCTTAAGTAACTGACCAAAATCTCTCTCATGTTTAATCAACAGTTACTTTTTTTTCATTTATCAGATGATATCATGTGATCCTCACACTTTTATATTTTTTATGTTGCTGTTTTTATTAGTTCCTGGACATAAGGGGGGGAAAAAAAAAACCAAACCCCAAACCAAATCCTCCCAAGACTGCCATATTGGCCTTTGATAATGTTCATGTATTTCCTCCATACTGGGAATGTTTGCTGCTATACTTGAATAAACACAAACTGTTAACATTCATGCATTTTTTTTCCCAGAGTGACCAATTCTATCAAATCTCTAAGTTTTATAAAATCTTGTGAGATTAAAACATTTTCTGATTTCACAGGGACAAATAAAAATCTTCATAGACTTCTCATTTTTAAGTTTTAAAGCAGGTATTTTAAAACAATTTTAAAATTCTCACTTTCTTTTTATCAAGTAAGGTAAGTCATTTAGCAATCTGATTGAATACAGAGTTTAATTAGGTTCAAAGAACTACTTGGTACAGAACTACTTGTAGGCTAAAAGAAGAAAAATCACATACCCCCTGAAAGTTCAAGAATTCTGCTCCTATTCTGAGTTAATGCAGTTGATTTCTGGACACAGACAGATAATACCATGGCAGCACTTTCCAATTTTACTTCCTGCTCCTCCTGACAAAGAATACAGGTCAGAACTTCTTTCTCAGCAACAGATGGACCTCGTTTGGGACCCAAAGCAATTTTGGAGTAATCAATTGCTGAAGACATGCTGTAAGACCATAAGTGACACAGATATAAAACAATCAGATGGCTTTTTCTAAACAAACTTAATTCTTCCAGGTATCTAAAAGGCTATGTATTGCTAACATTTCCGGTTTTATACCAAAGTGCTTTACAAAACCAAATAATGATCAAACAATGAAGAAAATGCCTCAATCCTCACTAAAATGAAGTACTCTTTAAATACAGGAAGTGGCAGCCAGCTGACATGGAATTACACAATGAAATGGATTCAGACAGCAGGAAATTCAGGAAGCTGTATTCAACGTAGATTGGATTAAATATATTTTAATCATAAAGACATTAAAATTGTTTCCCATTCTTGAACAAAACACACTGAAAATGAATGCCACTACCTTAATTGAAGGCTTTGTGATACAATAAGTTTCCTTATATTTTTTAAAATATTCCTTATTCCAGAGTTCAACAATGATTTATAGAACACCATTTATTAAAGAGCAAAGCACACAGAAGTGATCTGGACTTTTTTTCCCATCAGATATCTCTATTTTCCTGATTAGTTTTGTGCAGGCCCAATTAGAGCAAAATTGTGAGTTGTATAAGGTATAATATATTGTTGAAGAACAGGAAGAATCCACACCAACAAAATTACTACCAATATAAACCAAACATCTTCGGTATGAAATTAGATTTTAAAAATTAACGAAAAGAAATATCAGCAACTTGAGCTACTAGAAGCATATTTTCTTCATTACAACTTAACCGTAAGGCACATTGGCTTCCAGATTCTTTCCAAATACTTAAATTTTCATATAAGGTAGGCAGTCACATCCAAAATTAGTGCTGTCAACTCAGCAGCTTTCTAATGACATTTATTCAAATGTTAAGAAATATAAGTAGTCCCCATTTGAAGAAATAATTAGTTTTCTTAAATCTTGTGCTGCTCTACAAAGTGAGTCCATTGTTCTTTCATTAGCATAAGCATGCTAGCTGACATACAATTCTGTAACAGAAGATGACTTAAAAGTAAGTAGAGACACAGGTTTGCTGGCTGGGATGACACCATCTGTCCCTTGAACATATTCTCAAAATGTTTATGAAGGATACTGAACTTACGTAGCCAGTTATCCTCTCTTCCCACTAGAACTCTGGATGTCTGCTTTTTCTTACCTTTCTTCCTCCATAATAACATCTTCTTTTCCCTGTGCCTCCAGGGTGTTTTCGTACAGGAGTTTATGGGTTTCAATGAAATTCCTCTGCAGTGCAGACATCTGGGCCATTATCTTCTGACGGTGCAACCTAGCTGCTTCTGCCTTCCTCTTCCGCTCAGCCTTCTCTTGATCCTGAGTGCTCTGTGGCTTACAAGAAAAGAGAATAAAGAGATCACAGGCAACAGAGAACATAAAAAAAATGAGAAGAATCTTTCCCCAACTAAATGCATTCTAACCACTGATATCAAATTCCTTAACTGACAACACTTTCATGATAAAAAAAAAAAAAAAAAAAAAATCAGTTAACTGCTATCCGAAAAGTGTAAAGCTGAAATCTTAAATTAACCTAGTCAGAACAAAGAGATTTTTGAGGGGTCCACAAAAGGTCACTAGTACAATCTCTTGCCTGAAGAGAGAATCATTAACACCTGATCCATTTTAATTAAGTGCTCACCTGTTCCCAAGAAACTTTTGCGAGTTGATCACAAGCCTCCTCCAGAATTTTGTTATTCCCCCATAAGGAAAATTCCTTTTATTCAATTACTTAAGGCACAAATTCAACATTATACACATCGTTTCCATTCACAATACCATTACTTTTTGAGGAAACGAAACAACAAACTGCTCCAAAAGTAGTGGAACTATAAAGAGTCTCACTTCAGACTGACTTAAGCATTTTGTTCCCTTACCTTCCCAGATACCATATGACACTTTTCTCAAAAAAGAACCACAGCATATGCTGTGGTAAGTAAATTCACAGCTACACACACAGTGACAAGCCAAGAGACTGTCTGGCAGCACAGCACGCTGTTGCCAACAGGATGTGTAAGAGCAAACTGGCCTGTCTTTGCACACTAAGGGTAGTTTGACTCTTCTATTCAGCTGCCAGTTTAAAAAAACAAAACAAAACAAAACCACAACAAAATACAACAAACCAACAACCAAACACTCATGGGACTCCACTAATCTTTGAAATCTTCATTTCACTATGTCATTTGACCACTGGATTCAAGTTATTTTGAGGGAAGTGTAGAGTCGGATAAACAGATCGGATAATCACCTAAAGCTGATGCCTTTATACAATCAAGGCAAAGCAGATTATCTTCTTGGTAGGTCACATCAACTACAAGACATCATTTTAAGTGGATTTGTATTCCTAATTATTGCACAATGACCTCCTAATAGAAAAGATGATCAAATCATAAAGATAAGAAATGGAGAAATGAACACAAAGTACTTCTTACTACAACCCCTCAGTTGTTTCACTTAACTTGGAAGTACAACCAAAACCAAATTAGCTGCTGATAATTCCATGAAACACGTTTAGCGTAAATTTATTAAAAATATTAATCTCGGCACCCAAAACCTATGGGTAGGCAATACATCAGAAATTAATATTTAAAAAAATTATCATTTTAGGGAACCTTTTTGAAAACAGCCATTCAAAACATTAAATACAAGACTTCCATTGAACATTATTATTACCTCATCACCTTTTGTAGCTTCTGAGCCTGACGTAGCTGCTACTGTTGTCAAACTAGATTTTTCTCTCAGTCTTTTCACTGTGTCAAACATCTAGGAATGGAGATGTAAGTGTTAAAAATAAAATGCAACTTGGCTCTTAGGACAACATAGACAGGATTAAAGCTCTTGATATTTAATTTTCAAACAGATGAATCCAACTGCTGTAGTCGTAAATAACAAAAGCATTTAACTGAGACCATATGTGCACTTGGGTAGCACTGCTGCCTCGGTGTCCTGACCCTGACAAGCACTGCTCAGTCTTCTTGCACTAATACAGCTAAGCAGCTGAAGCATTTGTACATCAGAAGAAAGGACAGAGACTGCTGGCTTATTTCAAGTGGGTGCGATGCGGATCATCCCATGGAAATAGTCACTAAAATCATGTAAAAACTTATACACCTGGAACAGAAATCCTATTAGCATATACCTAATTTCTTGAAACTGAGCCTTCAATTTTTATTCACTACTTTCTCCAGCCATCTTTACTTTAATAAGTATCTTTTTGATAATATTAAATATTCTACATTTACCATACATATCATTAAAAAGTTAAATATAGTTTTAAGAGTACTTTTTTACTTTTTCCCTTCAAATTTTAGAAGTATAGCTTCTCAAAAAAAAAAAAAAAAAATCTATCAAACCTGCCTCCCCAATGTACCAGGATAGTTGAATACAAATATAGAATATAGAATAATATATCTATATACATATAGATAACTGATAGTAGCTGAGGATAGTTTTGGAACCCTACTATGGATTCTTACCCTCTTTTCCAAGAGCACTGCCTTCTACGTTTGCCATCTAAAACTACAAGCCACCTGAAACAAGAAGTCCAGGATGGAACAGGACAGCAGTAGTTACTCCTAAGCAGAAGCAGCAGCCTCCCACATTAGAGGAGGTGTCACAGCTCTAGAAGGTTTTCCCATCTCTTACCAAGTAAGAACAGCAAGTAGGATTCAAGAAACCACATCTCCTCCGGGGGGAGAAATGTTCCAACAGATTAAGCTTCTCCAGAAACCACCGCAGTTGTAAACATGGGGTTCTATGTAGGAATCTCAACATCTTTCATAAACACTTTTTAGGTTACTAAAATCAGATCATACTTATCTCCTTATGTACCTGCAGTATCCAACTGACTGTGTCTTTCTGTGCCTCTAACTGAGGAACTCTCTTTAATTTTTCCAGAAGCATTAACACATTCACAGCATTCAAGGCGGAGCTTCCCATTCCTTTACAAAGGAGGAAAAAAGAAAATAAAAAAAAATAAATAGAAAAGCATGGATCTTCGGGAAAAAAAACCTCAGCATTTTGATGTATTTACAACCATGAACATGCTTTAAAATATTGCTAATTATACAAGACACATACATGAACACAACATTTGTAGCTACATTTCTGTTTTAATTTCATCTGTTTATTCCAGTTAAATGGAATAAACATAATCTTTTATATAATAATAAGCATAATCTTTTCCCCTTGTAGATCAACAGTTTTTGCTACCTCCAAAAGCAGAAGAACAGATAAAACCAGAATTGCCTTTCGCTTCAAGGAGAAGTGGTGAAGTTCTTATTGATCACCCAAGTTTGCTAACAGCTCAGTGTGTGCAAGTTTATTTTTATCACAAAAACTATTATAATTATTATAATTATTTGCTTTCTTCTGCCTCGGTAATAGTTCATAACATTTTAGGCCATTCTCTAAACAAAAGGATGCTTTAAAATAGAGATGATTCTCTTCAATTATATCTCTTTTGCAGTGCTGTCCATTTGAAATGAATATGCATATTTTCATAAGCAAGACAAATACATCACAAAAAAAATTTTTTTTGGTACTTTTTAAAAATCATATCTCAGTAAGAGTTTTCTTACAAAAATGCTGATTACTTTTGTATCCCTTATTTATAAATGGGCTTTGGTTTTTCTGGTTATGCAAAACTGAAGGTGGCGAAGAAATTCTTTAACATTTCAATCATAATTATTTTTAGTGTATCCCTACAGCTGACACAAAACTTCTTAACAGAAATATGTTTGGTGTGATGATAATACTTCTTGCTCAACAATAATAACAAAATAAAACTCAGTGACACCTGTTTAGACAAGACTTTTGAAAAACTATATAAGGGCAGCTCAGCAGCTTTATGTGTTTATTTATTTATGCAGGAGGTATTCCAAAGACATGTAGATGTGGTGCTTAGGAGAATGGTTTAATGCTGGACTTGGGAGTGTTAGGTTAACAGTCAGACTCGATCTTAAAGTTCTTTTTCAACCTAAACAATTCTATGATTCTAGTTCATAATTCTTATCTCTGTTTCATCTCTGAAGTGACAATTATGTTTAGTTTGATAATGGACTTTTTTATTCATTTATTCTTACACAGTGAAGGAGAAACTCTAGATAAAGTGGAAGATTATTTTAAAAGTGTAGATTCCAACTCCCACTCACGAGTCTTGAATGTAAGACAAGAAAGTTCTCTGCAGGGATTTGGAAAAAAAAAAAAAAAAGCGCACTTCACTGCCACTAAGTTTTGCTTCTGATATGATTACCATAGGAAAAGACTTTAACTTGGAGGTAAATGAACAATTGTACAGCTCAGGAATACAAAAGATTGAGACAGTTCACCTAAATCCACTCATTTTTTAAATTCTTAGTTTCCATGTCAATAATTTTCTTGTGAAGGAAGAACCCTTTTCAGTTACCTAATATTAGTATTACCTTTCCATTTCTTTCTCAGAATGAGAAGCACATCTCTCCTTTTGCATATCTGGCAATTAGGAACAAAGGAAGATAGGCCAAACCTGATTTCTATATTATTAAAAAACAAACAAACAAAAAAACCAAACCAAAACCAAACCAAAAAATAAACCCACAACGAAAAAAAGCCTCCTCAACTTTAACCAGTTTTAATTCTATAACAACGAGTAAATTCTTTCTGACTAAAATCACTGAATATTTTTCTAGTTTATTTGTTCCTTACAAAATCAAGTTAGCCTAATTTACTCTGCCCTTTTAAAGAAAATGAAACATACGTGTTGCTTTATGATAAAAATCAAAGGTTACTTCTTCTTCTGGGGACTTCTGTAACTGCTGCTTCTCCTCTAGTAACCCTAAAGAAAGAAGATGAAGCACCTACAAAAAGAGAAAAATAGTAAATATCATTCACTGTTGGAGGTCTGGAAAACTGGCATATAAAATAAGGATGTTTAAGATAGTTCTGTATTATATGCTGATCGTATCTATGATAAAACACAAAAATAAGAAAAAGTGCAGAGATCATACGCAGAAAGTGAAACAACAACACACAATATAATTTTCCTGCACACTACTTGCACTAAAATTAACAGACTTGCATATACTTTACATCAGTAACACATGAATCTTGTCATTTTATCTATCAATATTTGGTTAATTCCATAATCCAAAGATTAGCAGGTAAGGCAAGACAATTAAATAATCTATGCACTCTAATTAAGAAAACTGATTAATTCAAACAGTCTGTAAATTCAGGCCCTAATCCTGTAAATATTTTTTTTAAATAAATAAAAATACTTCATCAGTATCATCAATTGCTTTTTTTAAAGCATAAAGTCACTGTGATAAAATTAAATGTTTTAAATACCGTATCTCATGACTGAGGCTCCAAAGACATTTACATCCTCAGAGACTTTGCAGCTTACAAGATGAAGCAACTACAATTTCTCCAAGATGATCAAAGGGTTACTTACATGCACATGAAGTTTTAAGCAAAAGATGAGGTAAGGAGAATTACATACTGAAACAGGTTCAGTGATAAGTCAACACAGGGGAGAAAGCAAAATAGAAGACTGAAGAATATTCCCAATTTAATACTACTGTGTTTCACATTTCTATTTTACAGGGGAGACAAATAATTAGAAATATTTTCCTTGCTGGTAGGGTTTATAAAAACAGGCTTGGAGACAAAAAAATGAATGTTTATAATTCAAAACTGAAGTCTATCTCTACACATTTTGATCTTAACCTGGTCAACACAAAAATGCCCATAGGAAGAAAACCAAAGCTAACCATACCATTTGGATCATAGCTTCAGTCCACAAGTGGGTTTCCAGCTCTACTGCTCTCTGAAGAACGGTCCGCAGTATGTGCATCATAACATCACAGTTCAGAATCCTCACCACGTTACTGAAAGCAGGACTGAAGTCTGGAGGAGGAGGTGGTAGCAACGCTAGAAAACAGTGATGTGCAAATATATTAACAAACTGGCATCTCAACAAAGATGGCCCAAAAAAGTATAGAGCACAAACATACTCATGCCAGTGAAAGAACAATTAGAATTTTAGATTAATAAAAATATGCTCCAACACAATTGTTCACTTGTCAGCTTTTATCTTCAGCAAAACCAAGTACTTTTAATAAGTTCTTATATAAAACACCTGCAAAATATGGTAAACAACCAATCACAAGTACTTATTGGCATCTGTAAGTGCAAATACTTTAAACTGTCCGATCACTTATGTATCACTAATAAACATATAGTGTTTGTCCTTTGCATCAGATATCAAGTAGTTAAACAAGAGCGAGCAGTGGATCTTCCAGAGTGTGGTGTCTCACATCACAGTGCCCCTTGTCTAATACGCTCAGGGTTCTACCTTTTTCCTGCTGCATTTCTGATAATTCTATAATCCTGATAATTTCTACTTCTATAAATGCAGTGTCTTCAAAACTGTCAAACATTTGGCAATTTAGACTGAACGAAATATAAACATTTACTGAGAAAGACCACATAGCCAAATAAAAGCCTATGCACAAACTATTTGCAACAAAATGGGCAGCCTCGGGGGAACACCTATTGAGGTAAACAGTTATCTCTGTATTTTGGAACTGTATTGTCTGATTACATTAATGTGAGTTTCTGACAATTACATCTAAATATCTGCATTTTTAAAAAGTTCTGCAAAGTAAACATCCCTGCTAACATTGTGTTGTTAAAGTGAACAAAGAAAATGAAAAAATAAGAGGGTACCATTGAAAAATCTGTCACCTCTATAAAATTAACAGTGGGAAAAGAAACCAAAAGTAATCCAAAGATTTGGGGTTTTTTCTCATCATTTCCCAGCTGCCAGAATCTTCCAAGTTACTTACAACTGAAGGAAATTAAATTTTTTCAAAGATAATGTGATTTCTGATTTAACTATGTCCCTCCTAAACAACAATGCCAATTTATTCTTTTTCAGTTCCACAGTTTTTCAACTGAAAGGAATCCAAAGCAAATAAAATTTACTCAGAATGAATTTTAACCTGTATGTAACCAAGTATGAAACACTGTAGTGCCCCTGATTGTACACAAAAATCAAAATAGGCTTTAGAGTATGAAGTAAAGATTTAGGTATTCAACTGGAAGGGCAATCTGGGAAGATGGAACAATTATCTATTGCAACTCACAAAAGCAAGTGATAGTTGCTTTTATTAAAATGTTCGTTGTACCTAATTAGTTCAGCTTAAAGTCTTCCTCAAATCAAATCAATTAATGCTTGTGACTTGAATGGACAAAAGTAAAATCACATTTGTGCTACAAGAGAAACATGGGACTTTATATGTATTTGCAGCTTCTAAAAAAGAAAATTTTGATTTATAAAACTTAGGCCTCAAGTCTCATATTTAGAGAATGGATATGAGCACCTGTTCTTGCAGCAACCTCCTCTACGTGGCACTATTATGGCTCAACATAGTGCTAGAGAAGCTACTCACAAAAGTAAAACTTTTGCCTCCTAGAGTTTTTACGGTGGAGGAACTAAGTTGTTTGTTTTGTCAATGGGTATTATGCCATGTTTATTTGTCTATACGGAAATTAAACTAAAAAATCCTATCTTTGTGTTAAAAAAAGGAAAAAGAGAAAAGAAATGTCAGGTTCTTATTAATTACAATTACTACAAATCACAACCACTTTAATATGAACTCAATTAACCATAATTAAGTCACAAGACATCTCCCAAAGCTCATTTTATATGCACAACTACATACACTACTGAATTACCACATTTATTAAGCTATCAGTTTCCAGTTTTTACCTTCATCTCTGTTTTCTTGTTTCCTTCTTTTCTTTTGTGTATGTTCAGCCTACAGAAAAAGTAGTGTTGTTATGTCAGCATTTCTACAGAAGTACACAATGAAACAATGAGAAATGTTAAACTAGAAACGTGGCAGTACACAGTCAGTACTTGGTTGTGTAACTAGAATCTTGTCTGAAACCCTTCTAACAATATTGCATTTTGCATTTCAATGTGTAGTAGAGATAAATAACTGGACTTGCTTCCTCAGTAAGTTTTAAAAGCAAACTTTGATAAGAATTATCTTTGAAGTGGAAAACCTTAGATTTTTTTCTTAGCATAAACAGTTAACAGACTTACTACGTAAGTTATCATAGGGAAAATAGTAATGCAAACTATACCGTGTGAATTTGTATTAAGTCTTAACTTCATCAGAAACTGAGTTTTGAAGTCAGCTGCATATACTCTTTAGTGAATCAGTTTCTTTAGATTCCATCAATTTCTTCAATTCAGCAAAATTCTCTAGACATTGGTACTATTTTCTAACCTTTGAGAGTGAATCTTACACTGCTTACCTTGCTGTGCTGGGTCTTAGTATAGTGATAAAAGAACATATTGAATTCCTTCAAGCATTCATCTTTCAGCTCATAAACTCCATGGCCAGACACACCCGGTTTCCTTACAGAGAGATATTTCATGACATGCAGATTAATTATGTATGTTCAGCACATCTTTCAATGTAAACAAACCAGCAGCACTTTATTTTCTAAGGGAATGCTAATAAGAAGGGGAACAGTGATGGTTGTTTCATTGATTTATGAAGAAACAGAGTGAGTACAGTTACCAGTCTTTTATTTTGGAGACTGCTTACCACTCTAAATCCTACCCAGCAGCAAAATAGTTCTAGTGTATACCATCCACAGCACACCATATAGCCTCTGACAGGTAAATGCTTTTTACTTTCTGGCTTAGAATTTCATAAATTTGATTGTATTGTTTGTAATTCATTACTTTCTTTAACCAAAGCACAAAACAAGTAATACAAAGAGCCACTTTCCAGCCAGTGAGATTTTTTTGAACCTTCCAAATAATTCCCAAAGCAAAATTCCTAGGTACCCCTACAGTTGCCCTTGATGAAACAGAAACAAGCAAGCCACATGAAACGTAAAATAAGGTAAACTAAAATAATTAAAATTACAAGACATTTTTATGACAAAAAAAGCAGACATTTGAAGTAGTATTTCTCAGCTGCTGCAATTGACTGTTCCATATTTGCATGTATATCTATGTCCAAAAAAATTTAACTCCCATCTTAATGTTACATCAGGTTTGCAACTAAATAGCTAATGATTACATGGTAACTGTCTAAGGCGCAATGAGTCGTTAAAGCTCCCAACCATCTTTGAAATAAAATGAGATTTGAAGATATTCCCACTAGGATTTGAGATTACTAAACTCAAACTGGATTTGAAGAAAGGGGGGGGGGGGCAACAGGAAAAAAGCTGCAGCTTTAGGTACTCCATATGCTTTTCTTTCCTATGCATATTTGGAAGTATGTATATTTCAAGACAGCAAAATATTAGCTGAACCGAGACTATGCTGTGCAGCTTGTTTAACTCATATAATCCAAGAGATCTTCTTTCACGTTCAAGCTACTTGCAAAGTAATTTTAAGAACTTACTTAAATGTAGCCACCTTATAAATTACATTCTCCAAGCCAGTTTCATTGTTCTCCTAGTAAAAAAAAAAAAAATAATAATTTGGGACAAACATATAATGATTCAATTATCTTCAGTACTATGCTAGGTATAACAAAAATAGACATATATGTATTTTGCCCACTCCTATTCAGAAAGCAAATATTCACAATTGACAATCTACTTTGGAAGTGCCAAAGGCAGATAATACTTTAATTTAACCATATTACGTTTTATTTGTAACAGAGCTGATCTCCAGAAACAGCAGTGCCTAAAACCAACTTCAGTGGAGGGGAAAACAGAATTTTAGCCTCTTTGAACAGTGAATGTGGATCTCACAGCCTGAAAATATTCCAGGCTATTAAATTACAATAAAACTCAAGTGTTTTGCATTGATTGCCAGCCCTGAAAACTTGCACAGGCTATAAAATCTATTCCACATCTCTATCTTTTGCTTGAATTTTCAGCAGTTGGAGTAGACTTGCAGGGAAATCGAATAGACCTGTGCTTTTGAATAGACCTGTACAATACTTGACTTCCAGTGGATCTGCACAGGTTTAAGTGATCAAAATTACGGGATCAAATTTACTGATGGTACACAGGGCAGAATGGAATCCAGCTGTATGGTCCTACAGAGCCTAAAGAGAAAAATATTTTAACACTCTTTTAAGTTTTATTTTAATCTAGGAGTACAGCTGAATATTCTAAAAAAAATTTCATCTCTTCATCAAAATGCACAGTCCCATATGAGCCTTTTCAGATTAGACTGTACTTGAATCCAATGTACTTGAATCCAACCCTTACATCAGGAAGACGTGTAAGCCCCTTTGTCATGCTATTTTGTAATTCTGAAACCAACACCTGAGCTTTATACCAGAAATAAAACACTTCCATATAAAAGATATGGAAGCTAAACAAGAAAAAGACATATACCAAGAAAAAGTAAATTAAGGAAACAAATAAATAAAACAGGACTCACATTTTCAGGCAAGGACTCGGTAATTGCACTGTGAGCCATTGGCTCAATACATAATAGATGGATGATTTCTCTCATGGTAATGTCTTCTTTTGTCACATTACTCACTCCAGGCACATATCTTTCCCCTACCAGAGTGAATCAAAATGACAAGAATGGCAAACATGACAGTTACAAAGCAATTCTAAATTTCGCACCAAGGTAATGCTATTGCTGGGATATTTTAAAGTATAAGTTTGCATTTGCCAGAAAACTATGCCAAGTGTCTGAAAGGGAAAGTGTTTTTTAGCCTTTCATAACAAAATGGGCAGAGATGGAGTTTCTCTTCATACTGTACTGTAATAGTCAATTATGAAGTTATCTAACAGCTTTTTTCACTATGCAACCCCTACGGCTTCCAGTTGACAGATACTTGTGCTACTGAACCATCTATTTAAAACAGGCATTCTCCAGTATCCTCTCCATACCATCTATGTTAAAGAAAGTCATCGAGCCTGCTTTGTCAAACTGTAATAATCCATTTTGACAGTAGAGAGAAATGAAACTCACCGACAACATAAATGATAATCTGTAGCATCTCTTCTATTAACACATTATATTGTTTGATCAAATCCTAGAAGAATTAGAGAAATTAGTTGGTTTTTTTAAAAAAAAAAAAAACAAACACAAACAGGCAGGAAAAATCCGTCATGTGACACTGAGCTCAACCTTCAGATATACTACTTTGCTGAACTACTGGACTGCAAGAAGAAACCTCCATTCTCACAAGATGGAAAAAATACCTGCACTTGTAAAAGAGATATTATTCTGCAATTGAAGTGCAAGATTCACGTGCAGAAAAAGAAACAGCAGCTAAAAATGTATCCCAAATGAAGGCTTAGACGAAAGTTCAAGCCTCAAGAAGTAGCACAACAATTCAAGAAAATTCCAGCCAAAATAAGAACACAAAGTGGTTTAAGAGACATAGAAATTTTATAGCAAAATCATTTACGTGGATTTTTGTAGATGCCCTATGAATTAAATGTCAAAGAGGGCAAAATCTATTTGTTAATTTTGAGTAAGCCTCTACAAATTCCATATAAATCTAACCACCAGGTCCTATGTTGACTGACTCAGAGTGGTAATAAAAATGCAGTTATCAACAGTAGCTAGTTTTTCTTGTTAATGTTCTCGTAAACTCCCAACAAACAAATTAACCAGCAGAAATTAGCAAGTAGAAACTCGCTATTTACCTGATCTTTGGTGGGCTTGAGTTTTTTGAAAGCATCAGCAAGCTCGTATCTTTGCAGTATCAGCAGGAGGAACTGGTTTGGATCCATGAGAGATGCACCTATCTATCACAAAATCAAACCTAACGTGAACATCAGTTACTATTACAGATCTTTGTAATACTCTTTTACCAAGAAAAATCATACAGACGTCATTAAAATTAAAAGAAATTCAATGAAAGTTTTATGAGTCAAGCAAGAAATTATTCAAAACGTTATACCTGAAGCATGATGATGTCTTTGTCATACATCTCTTCTCTGCATTTAACATCTTGATAATAGAATACCTGAGAAATGGGAAAATAAATTTTTAGTAGAGACGCAACGTAAAGTAATGTGCTATCAAATGCACACCACTTCATGTTAGAGGCTTTTTTAAACTGTAGAGCACCTTTATTGAGTATGGGAAAGTCCTGCGATTCTTTCAAAACAAACGTACTTTGATGGAAGCGAAAAATGTTTTTTCACCTATTCAAAGTCTCTGCCTTACTTTGTCATACCCCCTTCTAAGGCAAAATAGTTCTATTGATTAAAGTCAAAACATCCTACTTCTCCTACCCCAGCTCTCAGAGAGACAACTCTATAGGGTGCTACCAATATTTACTTTCAACAAAGGGTCCTGGGAAAGGTAAACACAGAAATTTCTGCCATCAAAAAAATTTTTCGCCCCATCAAAGGCAAAGCGAAAGCAGGCAAAACACAAGTACTTAAGTGTAGACTCTTACTTTTACCTTTACTTTTGCAACAAAAAACACCCGTAGGTATTATAAAATGTTTGTTACGTCCAGTTATATGGCACTCAAAAGTTTAGCATGCGATTATTAAAACAGTTTCATTTTTGCATATGATTACCACATATCAAGAGATTCTTCTAACATTTTATGTTATAAGCAACAGTACTAACAGTACTTATGCAGCGATTTCTTTATCAATTTGAAAGTAGTTTACAGTAGACATCAGTAACATCAAAACCATTTCACAGTCACAAAGAGTCATAACAGAGATAAAATACTTGTCTGGGGTGCCAAGCCACTGATGAAGCTGTAAATAGAACCAAGTCAGCTAAATTCCCACCTAGAAGCCTTTCCATTTAGTTTAGGAGTGACCCCCATGACCTCTTTCTGCACCTGATGAAACCACCACTGGGAGCATTACTGAGAAACACTTCCATATATCATTAGGACCAACTCACTACCGAATATTATAGGGAGTACCTGGCTTATCAGGGAGAGCCCATTCCTTCTCCACATCTCTGCAGCAACCTGAGCAACCAAGACAAGACATCGCAAAGGATATTCTACTAGCAGCTCCACTTGAAATTCTTCCTAAAATTTAAAAAAGAATAATTAAAAAAAAAACCTAAATCCAGCAAGAATAAGTCTGTCAGTGATTTTAGAAGTGTAAGTCCTAATGAACAAAGACACGTTGACAGCTTCAAAATAACCTGTGCATGTCATGAAAGTTAGACGATATAATTCTAGGCTTTTTTCTTCCCAGAGTATATATCACAAAAAAAGGGTAGTGTGGGGAGAGGAGAAAAATCTTACAGGAGAAACAAACTCATGCAATCTTGAGATGGCTCCAGTCTTGCTTAATCGTACATGAAGACCTACAAGACCAATGGGAAAACATTAGGCAATAAATCATCATCAGTAAAGTTTTTCCTTCAAGTCAGTCTAAATGTTAGCTAAATCATCTACAACTCAGAGAATTACAGAAAAAGTCAAATTTTATTTACAAAGACTTGAGACTTTTGTTTGGGTTTTTTTTGTTGTTGGGTTTTTTTGGTTTTTTGTTTTGTTTTGTTTGGGTTTTTTTAGATAAAAGATCTATTACATTATCACTACAGTTCTTACCAGTCTTACAATCCATTATTTTATGAATAAATCTATTCATTTAATGATTTCATTAAAACCATTTAAACGGAGATGCTAAGTAGTATTAGCAAAATTGTAATTTCACATTTAAATCATATGTCAGTAATAACTGAATTTCAAGACTACAAGGCTTAACAGATGGTATCTTTAATAAAAAAACTACAGCTTAATAATAGCATATGATTTCATTTGTATTCTAGAGAAAGTGGTCATCACCCACTGCTGTGGTCCTTTGTATTCTGACTGGAAATCTGTCCTGGCAAGTTGCAAACATATGTCTTTTAGGAGGCGAATTTTAACAGTCCTAAGATATATGTGGCTAGAAAATAAATTCAAGAAAAGTAATAATGAACATTAATTTAGGCAAAACAGGTAGAAATAGAAACAGAACCACATAAATTCAAATAGTCCAGAGAAAACTGAAGTCCTCATTAAACATGAAAGTCTTCCTGTTTGCCTGACTTTCTTATCTCTCTCCTATTTAAAAAATGTCCTCCAACCTCCATGGCAAATGTTTTTTTGAAAGAAACCTTCCCTTAGTGGGACATCTGAGGAACGTGGTTGCCTGATCATGTCAAAGTCAGAGAGCAACTGATGTGTGAACCATTACATCAAATGCTTTCTAGAATAAAGAAAAAGAGACGGATGGTAGATGTGATTCAAATAGCAATCAGAACAAAACACAGCACCTACCAGCAAGAGTCCTAGACAGTGGTAGATGTATGCTGACAGGGTCTGCAGACACCCTGTAAGGTCTGCTCTCCAGAGTATGACCACACAAGTGAAACACTGTCTTCTCCCGTGAGCGGCTGTTTGTGCTGCACCTCATCACAGCTTTATGACATTCTCTGTAGGCCCTGAGCAACAGTTCTTCCTGGAATTTAAAATAAATGCATTCTGAGATCCCTTCTCTTTTTGTCATACCCCAGACTAATTCTTTCAGACTCTTTTTGTGGAGATCTGTATTGAACAATACTGAGCTCTTTTAAGACGGTGCAATTTAAAAAGCACTGAGGAATAGTCACAAAAGACAATGCACGTCAGAATCCCAGAGAACTGAGATACTTACATCAGAGGCACACCACTCCTGGAACATCAAAAGAATGTTCTTGAGCTGCATCTGTATAGCAATAGCTGCTTCCCAGTCAGGGTCCACCTCAATGTGCTGACCAAACTGTCTTTTTATCTCCTCCATTCCCTGAAATGGAGATGCCACAAAACACTCAAGCTAAATCAGTGATCACAGGCTTAAAACGACACAAAATCCCATAGGGTAAAACACAGGTTGTTCAGATACATGTAGCTAAAATTATAGAAGTAATAGTCATCAAAGTAAACACTATTTTTTAACCCACCCAAGAGAGGGATTGAAGAATTTATTATCTTAATTGTGTGCTTATATCTAGAATATTCCTATGGATAAAAATATGAGCAAACGGAAGTGCTGTAATATATTTATAATAGTATACTAGAAAGAAATTAATTAAATGTGTTGTACCTGCATGCAAGTTAGAATCCTTAGGAAAGAAACAAATCCTTCTAAAAACCGCTCCCTCAGACGGTCTGTCCATAATGTAGGTTTGCCGCCTAAAATATACCTGTCCCAAAGAAAACATTTACTATCTTTTGCTCAGACTTCCCTTCTGCTTATGCTTGTATTTAAAGTGTTCTTTGCATTAAAGTAATCAAAGGCATCATATCACATCACCCTCGCCACCTCAAACTCCTCTTAAAATTTTCACCAAGCACTAGAGTTGCTTGGAGAAACTCCATCACTTGAAATAAAATACCTTGGAATTTAAAAAACTGGTTAAAGTGGTTTGCTTTTATGTTTTTTAGTTTATTAGAGAAATATGGGACCTCAAAGAGGAGAAAATGCTCTGCAGATGAGGATTATACAGCTTTCCCAGAATGATAATGAACAGAAGCCAGATTTCCCATACTGTCTTATAGTAGATACACTTTGTTTATTAATGCAATTGTTATATGCAATGGTATCAGGGAAAAATCATCAAAAATTGTCTTTATAGAATATAATTTTGGTATTCAAAAATTTTAAATTTCCACTGAAAAATAAAACATTAGAATTTCATGTGTTTTTGAAGGGTTTGGGTTTGGTTTTAAAGCAATTTTATCATGAGATTCCTGAATTGAAACACCTCATCCTACTGCCAATTTTCTAAGAATTGCTCAAGCATCTCAGTTGTACGCTTACCTGAGGTCATATATTACTGCATATACCCGGTTCAGTTTGTCCTGACTGTAACCTTGGAAATTGAACTTGTCATTTTTGTCTAAGTACTCTGGAAGTGCTTCGAGAAGTGTCTCTGTAATGGTGGTGATTACATTTTGCTCTTCAATAAGGTGTCGGGCCTGCCAGAAGAAAATTAAAAATTTTTCTTCCGATTTTTGTTGAAGAGAACTGTCAAAATAAGTTTTTCTCTGAATCAAGTCTTTTTGATTAGAAACTAATTTCAAGCACTTGTAAAGAGTCCAAGCTAGAAAAAAATCCCATAGTATTTATTATGTATGAACGTTATTTCTATGAACTTAGCATGTTTGTTCAGTCTGACAGCTTCAAAGTAACAGGTACACTGTTTTCTCCAGAAAGGTCCTGTAGAAAAGGACTTTAACATTAGTATTTCAGGGAAGAAACATATAACATTTAAAACCCACATGTACAATTACTCTCCCTCCTCTGGATATAACATATTCCGCCCACACAAAAAGACATTTAAGAATGTTTTGCCCTCCCCTCCCAAGTTTTTAAAGGTACATAAGGCGGCAGATATGAACAGTAAATGAACACAAAAAGTTAATGCAGAGAATGATGCTGCCTAAAACTTATTTGCTTTCCCTCATCTCCTGTAATGAATTTTCACATAAACTCAAGCTCCTGCTTTCATAATGGCCGTAACAGATCTCAAAATCATTCATTTTCAACTCAGCAATGCATAAAAGCCTCTGTAAAGTACAACAGTCTGTGAAGGTGGTACTGCTCCCAATTCTCAAATTTATTTGACATTTCTGGTGGAGACCGGCTGTACATACCAGAGTGGGTACAGTGAATATCTGAACTGAGAGTGCTGTCACAGAGAGAGCTCTATCGTGATCATCACTGATGTATTCTTTTTGCAGTGCCTTGTAATACTAGGAAAAGAGAATATCAGGGAAAGAAAAGAAATAAAGCAAGTGTTAATTAAAAACATTTACTTTTTTATTTGCAAGAACCACACCTTGACCCCCTTCTTCCTTTCTAATAGAAGCAGGTCACACAACAAAAAAGGCACAATGTCCTCAATGCACCAAAGCAATTAAATACGTGGCCCACTGCTTCAATACTGAAAATAAGCACCAATTTTCTGTCTTTTCTGTTCTGCCAGATTGGTTGTAGGAGGGGAAAAAAAATGGTTTCAATCTTCCCCAGGAAAAGAAATCCAATATGTGAAAAAAGGATCAAGACAGACATTAACTTAATATAAAACAAGTCTTCCTCCTGCAGTGAGTGAACTGCATAGTTAGTTATTCAACAGCTGTCTATAAAAGGTGCATACAATGAGTAATGTAAATCTTTGTTTGCTTTGTTTCAGTCCAGAGAAAACCATGAGTATCAGTTACCTTTATCAGAATTAAGAAGTCTCACCCTAAAACAAAAAACTCTCGGCCTTATGTTTGGTATATTTCTTAACTATCATATGTAGTTTTTAAAAAGAAAGACCAGTTTCAGTTGCAGTTCATCTGCCATTTCAAGAGATACATGGAATACTAACAATACTGCATTCAAAATGAGTATATATACCTATGTGATTACAAGGAACAAACCAATGACATTGAAATCAATACACTCTGCTTGTTGAAAATCTATTACTTTTATTGTAACAATTTTCCAGTTTCAGAGAACTTTCACAAAGCTAAAAAAAATTCATAACATAAATACCATAACCATTTACCTTCACAAATTCCACAGCAAAAAGTTTTTTGTATTCCATTTCCATGAAAAAACTACTGAAGATAAGTTCATGAAGAACCTTCCTTGCCCCTGTGAAAACCAATACAATGCACATCACTTTATTGTACTAAGATGCAGCTTTCTCTGGAAAAGAGGAACAGATTACTAAATTATAATTAAAAATCATTAAAAGCCTTGAAATGGCTATGAAGTATATAAAAAAAGTTATTCACTTTTTAAAATATTTTTAACATTTATTGGTATGCATTTAAAACACAGGGTAAGCATCAAGTCACTCATAGTCAGGCTACATCTTATGAAAAGATTCTTCAAAATATAAAGCAGGAAAAAAATAGGATGTAAATACATACTCAAAATACCAATTATTTCAGCTGTCAAAAAAAAAAAGCTCTATAAAAAGTGTAATATAGAAACTATAAAGAAATGTAATTCCACTGGCATATCACTTATTTATTTTTACACATTTATTACACACATGAAAAAATAATTTTCCTCTTCAGTTTATAGCAACGTAGATACACAAACCTTTATGAAGTTTTGCATCCCATAGCATCAACTTGCTTATGAAACATGGGGTTTCAGATCCAGCTTCTTCTTTGAGACATATTTGACAAAAGATCTGGCGGAAGTCACCTATAGGGATAAAAATATTCATTTGTACAAGAATGCTTCAATAATTAAATTATACGAGTCAACAAAATGAGAATTACAAAATTCCATTCTTTAAGAGAAAAAAGAAGGCACTTAAGTATGACTTATTTTTAGCAATGTTTTTTCTCAGCAAACATACTCCCACACACTCTCCCCCTACTAATTTCTTCCTATAATTCTTACCACCTTTATTAAATAAATCCAGTGATGCAGAGGAGTATTTTAAAAAGGAAAGCATTTAGAGAGCTTTGAAAGCAGATCCATGAGAAGAGTATACCATGTCAGCACAGAAATGCCCAGGCTAGGCAAGTCTATGCTGCTCCCTGCCCCGGGCCCCAAAAGTCAGTCTTCTGTACAATTTAAAAATATTATTTTATATTTTCTTGCACCTATCAGTAAATACAGTACTTGCTGAAGCACTTTTGGGGATCATCATATCAGAGTCACCCATGGATAACTAATGTTCAGAAATGAGCTCTTACATTACTAATTTCAAAAGGAAAAGAGGAGTGCCATTAGTAAAGTTCCTGACAACCTGGAAATAAATTTAATATTGAATGCTTCTTGATCAGTGTTCTACCACTTGAAGCAAAACCAGGAAAAGAACAGGAACCACCAGACCACCAGGAAATTCCAGCTGAGTACAGAACATCAGGCCCTTCAAGCATCCATGTGTATAATCCAGAAGAACAAGGACAGGAAAGTTAAACTTAAATCTTTGTGTTTGAAGGCTCTCATAAAACATTTTAAAGTACCAGTTAACCCATAAACATTTCCTAACCCAAAATGCTACACCCAACATGGAAAATTCCTTTTTAGTTTATTTAATCATCTAAAAAGGCAATACTTAAAACCGTATAATTCTGGGGATTGGCTGGGGCACTAACACCAACTTGTCTATACTCACACAAAGTCAACAAACAAATAACTAACTGTCAGTTAGTGTTTTAGAGAACTTACACAAGAAACCTTGAAATAAACCACACGGTCAAAAATTTGTACCTACTAAAAGAACTGAGGAACTCAGAGCAGCGTGAAAATATCAGTGAAATAAAGCTGAAATGAACAGAAAGCTAAAATTTATAAAGTATTTTAAAGAATAGCAAAAAGGTATGCCGATATATTAGGGATCCTGATATATATTTCAAGGGAAAGTCTGAAAAGTTCAGGAAAAAAGGTAAGAATTTCACTTTATTATCAAAGCTTACGAAAGAGGCTAAAGCAAACCAACAGATTTATCCTATCAAGCAGGAGAAAAAGCAAAGAGTACAGTTTAATCTACATATATTTGTATGGTGAGAAGAAATTTTATAATGGCTTTCCTTTGGGAAAACACAGGTACGACAAAACCCAGTAAGAGAAATCAAAATCAGATTGATCCAGAAGTCATCTTGAAAACCATGAGCGTCATCAAACACCAGAACAATGTTTGAAAGCTTAAAACAGGCTTTCCATTACTGGACAAATTTTTAAATTAAGGCTTTTGTTTGTTTTACTACCTATCTCATTAATCAAAGCTGTCAAATCTGAAGCAGGAATTAATTCAAGCAGAGGATGTCTGCTTTACACTGATGAAGATGTTCTGCAGATTTCCACCAGCACTGGGTAAAGCAGCTTTTAAGCAAAGTCACTGAAATAGGGCATGTGATGCTGAAACTGAGCGTAATAAAACTTCTAGGGGAACAGACAGCTCAACCAGGGAAAGACATTTATTTTAGCAAGAAGGAACAGAAAAGTACTACTATTCATAACCATACTGATGGATATCAAAACCCATATTACTGTATTATTTACAAATTACAAGGAATGTGACAGTATTTTAATAAGAGAATATCATATTTTACACAGCTAAAAACATTTTTTGAGAGAATCAGTCATTCAAACACTGACATGGCATTATTGTAACCAAAATTAGTTACGCTTACTTGAGTAGGTCATGAGTTTGTTCAGCCAGGAACCAAGGCGCAAGGCAAACTTCTGGTGAGCCATAACATCTGCATGCAGAACCTCCACATGAAGTGGTCGTTGAGAAACATTTTCAGAATGCCTCTAGGAGTCAGGTAAATATTAGTAGATATAAAATAAAGACATTAGTATTTGTCTTTACCACCCATTACCCCTCCCAAGCACATGTTAATGGCAAACCCTAATAAAAAAGAAATTGGTTTGACATTTTATTTCTGAAGATATTTATCTAGCTATACTAACTGTAGTGGGGTAAAGTCAATTTCAAGAAGTTCACAGGCAGGTTATAAAGGCACAGAAGTACCAGGTTAAAGACTCTACAGCAGTCAAATAAGCCTTCAGTATTAAATAATGATGAGGTTGATTTGCTTGTTTTTTTAAATGAGAAAAATATTTCAGGAAGTTACCTTAATTTCTTCTTTGGCTTCCTGACAAGAGGTATAATGTCCTGCCTTAACAGCTCTACGACCCTGTTTAAAGAAAATATTGAGCATGAGACCAACATAAAAAAAAAAAACAAAACATCACAAGCCTGATCCTTGCTATGTTTTTTTAATATGTAAAAGAAAAACAGAGACCGACATCACTCATGATGCTTTTAGACATCTAGAAGCAAATCAAAATTAGCATAGTTATCTTTAGAAAAAAGTTATTTGAATTAAATTAACAACAAAACAACAATTAAAGTCTGGGTATCAATGTTATTAGATAAGGAAAATTCACATACACACAATTACTCTGCAACGTGCCTTTCCCTCTCCTCATGCTCCAGCATCCCAGAAACAAAGATTCCATGATCAAGAGACTAAAGTAGTCTTAATGTTTAAAAAGTTACTTTCTCCTATATACAGAATGCACTAACCTCTTTATCTATGGCAGTAGTATGCAACTGGGCTTCACCAAGTTCGCAGCCAAGTGCCCTTTGCAGGCTATAGATGACATGATCATATGAATGATGTTCATCATTGAAAAGGACACAGTAGTAGCTGTCTACCTTCTCTCTGCTGGGAAGAAGCCAACAGATCATCAAACAAATAAAAGTAGAATTGTAAACAGCGTCCTATCCAATACAACCAACAGCTCACTTGACAGCTTGAGAGGTTTCAAGAACAAAAAAAATCATAGAAGAAAATCAAGCATGTTCTTCATGTCAAAAACACACCCAAAAATTCCCTCACCATGTATACCACAATAAGCCACAGTATGAAGAGCAAAAGAGATTTTTAGTTATTTGATTTTTTTTAATTTGGTATTTCGTTATTATTTCCTCTATCTGCTATTTAAAGATCGCATTTCTCTTTCTAACATGATGCACAACAGCCTTTTTCCATTTTGATGGACCAGTCACACACTACTTTTTCCATGAAGTACCAAAAGCTTTTCTCTATGTAACTGTAGGTCGAAAATAGGACAGCGCTGTTCACAGGGATTTTGGCACTAATAGATTTGAATGAGTGTAAGTGTACCACAGGTGAAATTACTACCACAGTTTCTAATGCCTCAAAGAGAAAGTTGGACATAACTCCTACCTAATCGTGAGCTCTGGAGGCAGTTCCTTCTCTTCTTCCCATATAAGCATATCTACAATGTATTTTATCGCAGAGGGAAACACTCTCCTAGAGTGCTCCATAATTTCTTCATTCAGCTGACATTCAGAGTTCTGAAAAACATGAAATATATTAATATGGAAAAGAAACTTTAAAAATGAAAGAAAGGGTTGGTAGAATACCTTATTACTATATTTGTTTCAGGAAATACGCCTTCTCATTATTTTCATACAAAATAATCTCACCCAATTTCTTCCCTTCAAAATTATTTCAACCCAAGGGCTCCCACAGTATTCCAACAGTTTCATCTACCTTTTTATACACATCCAGTTTTTACCTAGGAATAGCTACAAAAGGCCTCACCAACTGTGTTAGGAAATTTCAATTATTAGGGTTTTTTTTTTAAACTTAGGCTGGTTAACAGCTTTCTGTACACCTGAAGATATTAGAAGTTTGCAGCTCAGACCAAAATTATTCCCCTGCATTGCTTACTCTTTCATGTGGATACTCTGTCAAACATTTTTGATACTCCTTGAACAGAATCATCCAAGGAAACCTAACTCTTCTTTTCTGAGATCCCATCCGAGATTTAGAAACCATTCAAAAATATCCGTGTGAGCTGACCTATTTCCCATCCACTCAGATAAAGGTCACTAAGTGAATTGTCTACATCATATAACACTATTAATCCTTTCCATAAGCATTTAAGCAGTAGATAAATTAAGATTATAAGCAAAGAAAACCATTACCAAATCTGCACTTAAGAACAAAGCAATCAATATTGAAGTACATGACAGAGATATATTGCAATGACACTGTGTGAAAACAGGGCTTTCATCCAAAGGCTCTGGTGACCTTTTCCACACACCGCCATTAATGTCAATGTAACCAAATCCAGGCATTTCATATACAAATAAGACACAAAAACAGAGGCTGATATTTCCTAGAGTATTTACACATCGTTTCCTCAGGGTTCAGTTTTGGGGCCGGTCTTGTTCAATATCTTTATTGATGATCTGGACAGGGGGATTGAATGCACCCTCAGTAAGTT
>JAOQGH010000040.1:26277314-26305150 GCA_025769975.1 Gallinago jamesoni
TTTTTTTTTTTTTTAATGTGGTTGGACTCGATCTCAAAGGTCCCTTCCAACCACTAAGATTCTGTGATTCTGTGATTTTAGGATTACCCAAACTGCCTACAAAATCTGAATATGTACGTGTTTGCCAGAGTGAGAAAAGATTAGAAACAAGGAATTTTTTTCCAAGAATAAAGCTTTTCACATGTGTGTTTTAATCCGAAAGTAGTAGGGGTACTCATCTCCACAATACACAATGTGATAGACGTTAAATAGAAAAGAACAGAAAGAGTGATGTGTTTAATATAACTTAAAATGCACATTTATCCATTTACAAAGCAAGTTGCTTAAAAAAAAAAAAATACATGAAATCACATTGTGTCCATATAGTAGAAAAGCTAAAAATGTACTGGAAGAGATATAAAAATGCATTAACACGGCCAGTTGCTTCCAAAACTCAGAACAACAGTTTTCTGACCTGACAAGCATTAGAAGAATAATTTGGATCCAAACATATAATCTAAAACGTCTGCCAATGAAATCATGGTCTATAAATATCACTGTGTATACACACTTGACTTTGGATAAGCTCGTGGTAGATCTTGGTAACTAAGAATGTAAATGTCTGAGGTAATTACTTTTTCCCATACTGACAAAACTATCATTATCTTAAATCTTGAAGTAGAATGAAAAAAACTTAAGTGCTAAGAATAATCTAATTGAACCCAGTTGTAAACATACTGGTTTTTTTCCCCAGTATTTCTTACAAAAAGTTTGGCTTTTTAAGCATTAATTTATGTTAAGCAAAAACATGCTGGAGGAAAACTCCATGCATAGAGATACTCGAAAACTTGTAGCAAGACATGCTGGTGTCCTTCAGTCTGCAGAAGAAATCAAAGAAAAACACAGCAAAGGACGTATAAACTATTAAAAGCGGGGACTGCACTCAGAGTGGAAAGTTAAATGAAGCAATGCCACCTCCAATGCAACCCACATTAATAGAAGTCACAGTAAAATGAAATTCAGATATAGCTAATGTAAAATGAAGGGTAAAAACAAGATTTCCTCAGAATTATGCCCAAAAATATGGAATCATTTAAGCTTCAGGTAAAGCTTCAAATAACAACACTGTGGAAGAATGAATGAAATGGATTCAGATATCTAAGTTTAAAAATAACTAACCACAAAATTTTTTTTTTTTTTAAACAAATGTGCCTGGGAAATATGTTTACCTCATCTCAGACACGAATTCTAAAAATTATCTGTTCTTAAGGATACATTCAGGCAAAAAGGTTTTTATATTTATGACATAGTGAAGACATTAGTTTGGAATCAACAGGGAAGAGATGACTCCTGAAAGCTTGGACTGGAGATTCTAAAGTGAAGAATTGCTTTTCTAACCCTCATATTACATACGTTACACCAACAAGTTTTGCAAATATCTCCTAACTGTAAAACTTTTTTTTGTTTTTAAACTAAGGTTTAATTAAGATTTTTGTAAGGATACTGTGTTTTACTAATGCTCTCATTATCTCAGAAATGCTAAAATCTCTCGTGCTTATCTTTCATCTTGTATATTGAAACCTGTTGTACTGAGGACTAATTTTAAAAGGAGGTAGTTCTGTAGATCAAACTCTAAACTTCCTCTACTTTTCAAAAATAGCAGCCAGTTCCTAAGCACATTTCTACCACGTTCTGCACAGCAGACAAACGTACTGCAAACACATTCCTCTTCTTATTTGCTCCTACCTGATCAGAGTAAGTTTATAAACCCACAGCATGATATATCCTCTGCACTTCAAGTAATTAAAGGAATACTGGTCAGGATCACCCAGAAAAGTGCTTTTTCTTTGACAAGCATGTGATAAACTTCTATAATATCAGAAAACATGCTGGAAAAGAAATACGCAAGACGCCTGTTCCAAATGTGTCTTCCAAACTCATTTCTTTTAATAAGCAGTATATTCTGAGAAAAATCCTACATTATGAATGTCTTTGATTCTCAAAACAGAGAACAAGCTATGAGGTAATCCAAACATCCATGAGCCATGAGTTGACATGGTGCTCGGGGATATGGATTAGTGTTGGGTGGTGTTTTTTTTTTTTTCCTCATTGGTTGGACTAGATGATCTTAAAAGATCCCTTCCAACCTAGGTGATTCTGTGATCATAAAATAATCCCCATTGGACAACTCCTCTATTAAAACAGGAACATGGTCATGCAATGCAATCTATCAAATAGTTACATATAGTATACATTAATACACTGATCCATTTCATTATTGTACAAGTTGTACTTCTGTTCTATTACTAGATAGTCTATATATACTGACTACATAATAACTATACATGCTACAACAAAGAACTATTATAATATGTAATTTTCTACTTCTTCAAATTCAAATAATTGTCTAATTATATGTTTTCTATCATTCATGACTGTCAGGTAGTACCCACTATAGGAGTACATTCCAGTTTATTTGACAGCAGTTGTAACACAGCTTTGAACTTGCACAACTCTGTGAAAGAAGTGATGATTAAACAAATACATGGCAAACCAACCAAAGACCTCATCAGAGACTGGAAGAGAAATATTATTCGAGGAAGCATGGGAGGTTACCCGTTTCCTTATCATCACAGGTGGGAGTACAGTTCTCAATAATGTTTGAAACCCAGAGATACAGTCTTAGTTGTTGTCATTACTGATATGATCTATCCTTTAGCCTTATCTCCATTAGATACAAATGGAGAGTGCTGAAAAGCACTCTGAGCAGCTTATCTTCATCCAAATAGAAATAAAATGCTACAGACTGAATGCATGCAGTTTCCTCTCAAGCTCTGTCTGAATACCATTTTGAAAAAAGCCCATAAAATTTGGACAGTGTGATTTTAACAAGAGTGAAACATCTATTCGGTAAAATGGTGTTTTTCCTAACAATTGGCTTTGAATTATTTTATTGTTATAAAAAAAATTGTTCTAAAGGAAAGGGAGGTAAAAAGCAGAACATGCTGTCCTAGATGTAAATACCAGATCTGCGAGATCAAAATCTGTACCTTGCTGATAAATAGTTTCCTCAGCAAGGAAGTAAGCATTGCATAAAACATTTTAGGGACTCTGGTCAGAGGCCTAAATTTTAAAGCTAGGAGATATAATCTATTTTGTTTAGAATCTTGTTAAAAGTTCTTAATGTGCCTCATAGGTCTGTGTTCATCCAGGTATTGGTGTGATTTTTTGGTGAGCCACCACGGGTGAAATCCATAATGTATGTTAGCCACTGTCTTTAAGACAAACTGGTCACCTGAGGCATAAGTAGTATCACTTTTCTAGGAGCAATGGAGATGCTTTGGCTGGAAACACTAAATTTTCAAGTGGAAGAAAACTTAAGGCTCAACTGAACATTTTGTCTTAAGACCATTGCTAAATTCTGTTTGTGCTATGACACAGATCTCTCAGCAATCAGCTAGAAATCTGATACTGAGCATCTTGTAACGTCAGTTTTCCATAATATCCAAAGGTGGCACTGAAGCTGGTAGACACAAGAGTTCTCTACCTTCCCATATGTCTTTATCAACAGTACTAGGAATCTAGCATTGCAAAAAAATCCTTTTCTTCAGAACACAAGGACGAAAATTAATACTTCGCAAAGAGGAACTGTACTAGTTTCTTATTCTGGATGCACCTCCAGAATGTGCTAGAAGTACAAAACACATGCGGTAATAGAGACTGCAGAAAAATTAACCACACCATAACTATTTTGAGGTATTCTAATATTGTAGAAACAATTTGGGTCTCTTCATTACAGTTTCTCCTAAGCAATATGTAGGTACCAGCCCCACATATATATCACGTGGCTCAGTACTCGGCAGTGCACAGTAGAACAGATTTCACTGAAGCAGCAGCAGGTGAACACTACATTGACAAGCTCCAAATGGTAATCAGATGACCCCTTCCTGAAACTTCAACTATTTTTGTTTCTGAAATCCATTAAGATTCATGCTTTTTCAAAGGATAAACAAGTGAATGAAAACTTCATCTCGTTTTTCTGTAAGACAAGTGCTCTTTATTTCTATTCTACTTAAATTTTTTTCCAGATCATAAAGAATGATATTTTTGCAGAAAAAGAAACAAAACAAAAAAACCCAAACCAGGCAGAATTAGGGGTCTATTTGCAATGATGAATAGTAAGGTAATTTTTTTGTTCTGATTATCTCAGAATGTAGAACTTGGAAGAAACAAATAACTGATTTGCCTGCATTCTTTTTGAGAACTGCCTATAAAATGGCATATTTCTTGTTAATATGCTGCTTTATGAGGTACAATAAGCCTGAGACATCCTGAGCTTATTTTTAAAGTATAGGGACTTATTTTACCCAGTGACAGATCACATACCAGAATTAACTTACAAAAAAAAAATTGTTCAGTAATGTGGAAAAGAGAAAATATTATTAAAATCAAGTACTATATCTAAACAATCACTTTAAGCAATATTCTTACTTCTTTTGCAGAACCTGATGCTCCAGGCTCATGTTTAGTACACAGCGGCCCAGCCTTCCATGCCTCTGTATCCCCACAGTCACAAAATCCACCTCCAGTGGAGCTATGCATCTGTAAAACACATGCATTTCAGTCATGAAATACGCACATAAAAAGCAAGAGAAAAATAGAAATGTGCACTATTTAACTATCAATCACAACTATAAATACTTACTTACAAAATATAAGAGGTACTGCATAATCAATGGACTTGACACTTTTTATTTTTTAGATAAAAGGAGACTCATCAGAGGAGTGAAGTGGGAGAAAATGTAAACTTTTTGAGCAGGAAAATACAGGAGGAAATACAGTTGCTGCTGAAAAAAAGTATGCAAGTCTTAAGCAAATTTATCTAGTAAGTATGTGAAAAGGCCTGTGACTGATAATAAACAAACAGCAAAATGATAATTTCTAGTTTTATTAGCAAAATGATAGCAAAGTTGCCTAATGCCTTCTTTACAAATTACTTGGTAAAGTTTGAAAATCATCTAAACAAGATAGTAAACAGGTATTTAGTAGTACCTCCACTTCTAAACAAAGAAACTAAGATATAATCAGCATCTAAATACATTATTGCAACTTTAACTTTGCAATTACACTTTCAGAAAAGTACAAATTCTGACCATTTTGGCCAAAAAAATTCAGACAAAACTCAAACAAAAATAATTATCCTTAGTTTAGTCTAAATCCCCAATCCTAAACGAATTATAAAAACACTAAGTGACCCAATAAAAAGACATTGAAGAAATTGTTATTTACTTGAAACGTTTTAAAATAACCTGATCTAATTAGATGTGCTTGGAGCACAACGTTGGACTAGGTGACCTCCTTAGGCCCCTTCCAACCTGAATTATTCTATGAATCTATAAAGAGCATAATCTGTATTTTGTAGATTGCATCTTTAAAATGGAAATGCAGCAAATTTGCTCCCATCTGACTACCTATTCCCATGGCCGATGTTTTGCCTGAAGAAGTTACTGAAAAACAGGGAAAGGACAACAGCTTCTCAGCCCAGCTATAATTCCAAACTGCTCTGTAATCACTATTGTCTACTTTCCCTGATTTTCATCTTACCTCTCTGTAAACTGTGTGTGTGCATGGAAGTTATATTTGCATTCTCCAAGTAGTTTTTGTGCATCTCTGAATCAATACTTACTACAGATTTTCAGATCAGTATACAGACTTATACGGAGGGGCAGAATTTTGTATGTCAGTCCCAGTTAATTTTGAGATTCTTCCAAACTCTCTACCACTGAAACATACCCACTTATAGGGGATTTATGACCAATTGATAATACAAGTAAGATCAATCTCTTCAATGGGTGTAATATCAATGAATAAAAGGAATAACTGCAAAAAAAAATCTAGCCCACTTTTTGGTCATGAAAGTTAATCGAATACATTATGTTTCTGTACATTTTCTTGCTTTTTGCAGCAGAGTTAGACCAGCTTCAAAAATTACACTGAATATATTGTTTTCCATTTCTGCATCCAAGGCTGTTGAAATTACAGAGTTCTCAGTGATGAGAGCAAGCAAAAAAGGGGGCCTGGGAAGGAAACAGTAGATGACAGTTTAGTCAGTGAGTTAGCTAAGAATTATTTAATAGATCCTTCTCTAATTAAAGCATGGGAATCAAAGATAACATAGATTTAGCTCAAAGAGAATCAAAAGGATATCAGAAAGAGATTGTCTAGTTCTATAACAATCTCCTCAATAAAAAAATTGATGCTTAACTTTTGTTTTAACTTCATCATAGCCCACACTAAGCACAAAGTAGTTTATGCAAATCTAAATGGAGGAACAGAGTGGAAATGCAGAGACTGCATCAGTACGTGCTGAAGTAACGGCTCTTGTATACGCACACTCAATTTCCAAAAAGCACTGACTGGAACTCAGGACAGGAATATCATTTTCAGTTACAGCTTTTTGTTGATGCACACTTCTATAGTGCCAAAGAGAAAATGCATGCTCTCAAAAACACTGCCCTTACCTTCAGCTCTTAATTAAGAGGCTTTACATAGTTAGAAACATGAGAGAGAATTAAGCAGTAAACCCCACTTTTTTTTTTTTTTAATAAAAATTACTAATGGTTTATATGCAGTTTATAATATCCTCAAAAAAAATCTTCTCTAAAGGTACAAGCACACTTTCTTAATATAAGGTTTTCCTACCTTGTACCGGTGGTTCTTGTGAATGCTATTCTGGAAGCAGTCCATACAAAGTACACAGGTTGGATCAACTGCGCAGTCTCTGCAACAAAAACAGTCGCTGAAAAACCTTCTAAAACAAACGTGTGGAATGTTCATGCACAAAAGAAATGCTGCTCTGAAAAAATTTTGAGGTTAACAATTGATCCAAATTATACAAACATTGGCTACTTCATGTCACAGAAAGAAGACAAAAGCCAATCTTGTTAGGCTTGAACCATGCCCTCAAACCTGTTGCATCAAATTCTATCAGAAAGGTGCTTGATTTCCCTTTTCAGGACTTGCTGCTAACATATCTCTGGTTATGCTAAGAATAAGCAGCTATTAAAAACCATGATGACCCTGAACTAACCTTTATTACTGTTTCCAACAACTGCAGCCACCTTTCTAATGAAACTTTTGCTACACTTCTGCCAGGTTATGTTTCTAACTTGCAGAACAGAAGTTAAAATCTAGGGAGAATTCCTTTACAAAATGAGCCAAAGAATATATACTTTGAAATTTTATTTCAACAGTTTCAGTCATGCACTCAAATACCTGAAAATCCAGAATTACATCATAAGCAATCTAATTCCATTCTTCTCTATGCTCCACATATATATGCTTTTTTGCCCTAAAACATGTCACTCTTTTTTTCTTTAAATGCTGTCTGATTCTATGCAAAATGTGGATGACAGGTGTTTAATGCAACATATCAAGTTTTTTGCTTTATGCCATTGTTCAATATCTAGTTCAAGCCTCCTTTACAATACAACTAAAATAGTAGGGTAATTCTGATTACAAAATGAATTTCCTTTCAAACCTTTAGATGATAATCATCATTATAATAATTTAATACTTCCTTAACATTTATTACCATAAATCAACTGCAAGGTGAGCTAAAAAAAGACAACTTAAGCCAGAAGTCACTGTTAAATTTGAATTCAAGACATTTAGATTTTAGTATTTCAGAGTATCTATTATTTTTAGCAATTTAGATGCCTAAAGCAAACATATTTAGCTTCAGTTGCGGTAGTAAGTATGGTATTTTGTATAAATGCTACCACATTTTTGTAAGACAGGAACTCAAAAAATATGAAAAAGAGACTACTTCTAAGAAGTATAGCTTTGGTTTTTTGCCTGCTATCACACAAGAACTCTGCAGAGGTAGGAAGAGAATTATTCTTATTACAGCATCACTGAACTGCCTTGACCATCCTTTTCCTTCCTACAATCCAACGTCATATTCACTATACACTTTCTAGCAAACACGTAAGGACTTCAAAGACCATTCTCCTTTCATACGCAATGCTAACTTATTCCTAGAAAAAGCTGAAGAATATGTGACTATTAAAACCTTACAGTGTAATTCATAAACAAAGTTTACAGGGAGTTTTCATTCTGGTATCTCCTAAATTCTAAGGGCTAGATTGTTTAGACATATTCTTCATCCTTAATAACAGTCTTTAGGTATTTCTGATTAAATTTTCTAGGTTTTTAAAATAAACTGCAAACTAGAATAAACTATGACAATAGCATCACAGTAATACAAATTAATTGCCAGTATAGTTACAATCTTTACACCCACCACAAAGACCTCTGGTTTTTTAATATTAATATATTATTATTCATATCAATATGAAATAACAAAATTAACTCTATCATACCAATGAGCTGCCATCTTTAATACACTCCAGGGTGAGAAAGAAAGTGAAAAAATGACCACTGGTCACATAGCTATTGCTTAAGCAAAGGACTGATGATGTTCAGAAATGCTGGGTTCCATTTCAGACTTTGAAAGGGTGAGCAATGTACAGCCCACAGATTTGTATGCCTGTTCTCCCTCAATTCAGGTACGGATCCCATATTCATACCCTGTCATCCAATCTTTTTAACCAAAGGCTTTCAGTACCTTTATTATCCTCTCCACTTCCTTCCCCATTTCTCTGCCAGAGCCTGCTTTTCAGAGGCAATTTTCCTCAAATGACACTGTCAGTTAAGCAAAGTCCTACCATGACGCAAGCAACAATTAGTTAGCAGCGTGACTAATTTTATTAAACCATTTTGCTGCATTATCTCACATGGGAGCATTCATGATAACATACCTTTATTCTTACCTGCAAGAATATGTTGTCTCCCCTCCTTTGAACACCTTGCCACAGAGCTGGGAGGTTCTACTCTGTTGTAGTTTCTCCAGGAATATATCTGGGTCTTCCCCAAACAAATAACATTCCAGGGGGTATAATATTGCTGCCTGGACCATTTCTTCTTGTTTCTCCAGCAAGGGATCCATTTCAGCTGAGTAAATATTTGGCACATGCTTTGCCAAGCACTGTAAAAACGTAGTTTGGAAGTTGAATCTTTCATCACACCACTGCAAGAAAAGTACACCCATGGATAAGCACAAATGAATAATTAAATTTAAAGACAATAAGTATTATTATATAGTATACTATATAGGATATTATATATCATAATAAGTAATAGTATTAAGCACTTCTACTGGGAATCCAGAATTCTTTTCCCCATCAGAAGTCAGTTCTGCAAGCAATAAAACCCAAGAAAGCATGGTTTCTCACGAATTTATCTGCTATTTTCCTTTCAGTGCTCACCGCTGTAACCTCTTGAAGTCACCCACTAAAACATTCTGAGGCAAGAGTTGCCAAGTGCTGTGCTACTGTAGAGTAACCCGGGCGCTAATTAATTTTCAACTACACACTTGCCAAGGGGCAGCCAACGCACAAATCCTGCTGTTTGCTCAGCTGCCGACAAACGGAAAGAGCAGGAGCAGCAGAGGGTTTCCCCATCTTAGCTGGGAAATAAGCCTGGGATTCATTCCTTCTCCTGCTGATAAATCACAAAATATGCAGCAACTCAATGGTCTTTGAAATTGTTACCCTTCAGTAAAACGCTGCTGAAAGTGGTCACCAGGCTTCAACAGCTACTGGGGGAGGAAGAAGCCCAACTGATTTTATCAGATTAATGTCTTTGGGAAACCAGACTGAAGTGTTATTTTGTATTTAATAAAAGTACTTAAGTTTTGGCTTGAAGTTCTTAATTTTCTAGTTTATGTACCTAATTTCACTTGCAGCTACTGTAGTTCTCCGAACACTTCTCTCCAATTGCTCTATTTCTGTCCTTCAAGTCTGAATATTCTTTCTTTCACATTATTCCTATTACTTAGAAATACCTTTTGTTTTTCCCCATTGCAAAACAAGTAATTTACCCACCAAGGCTCCTAAAAACAACCTCCTTTCATACACCACTTTGATTTATGCCCCAAAATTTATTTTTGCAAGAAAAAAAAATACATACGTAACTTCATAAATAGCTCTAAAGGGAAATTCATCGAGGCCACAGAATGAGCAAAGCAATCAGCAGAGAGTTCAGACTGAGGGAAGGCTCCAAGTAGCAGACTAATCAACTCTTTTAAAAGGATGAAAATGCACATCTTATGTGAAAGGCAAAAAATCCTGATTTCTGACTTAAAATGAAACCTACATCAATTGAATCAATGGACTGCCCCCCCAAAACTGATGGAGATAAAGGATTAAATAATAGATCTATAAGGTTACAGTTCCCGAGTCTACTATGTAGAACTACAGTTCCCCGAAAAAAAATATAAATTAATCTAGATAGAACACACGCAGTCTTAACTGCTGCGATCTCAGTACTCTGAAAGCCAAATCTGCAACCATGTAGCAATTCCGTATTTCTTTTCTGAAAAATTGTATGTCTACCTAGTATAGACAAGTACAAAAAATTGTCTACATACAAAATCGAAATAGAAATAGAACCGAGATATCAAGTTGAAACAGTCTAGATTAACAATAATATCCATTTCCCAAAATCAATTTGTAAAAAGAGATTTGTTCCCCATTGTAAACACCCTAAACAAATGCTTTACGGCTTCAAGAAGACACACTACACTTCTAATATGTTTAGTTTTAACCTGAGGCTTCTACTGGCATTTTGGCTGTCAATCTTCCTTAACATTACTCTTAGGTAGTCCATTACTTCATTTATCACAGTGATCCACAAACTCAAAGGTATGGAAAAAAAATGCATGGCAGACACCGATGAAAAAGAGAAGCCATAGATAATGTGGTCAAGCAGGAGAGCAAATTTGTCCTCAAATCATCCTAGAATGTCCTCATTTTATAAATGTAGGTTGACCAGTCGAATCAGATTTCTTGAATCACAAAGCATTCAACTGATCCTCAAATATATTAAAATGAAGATTCATCCCTGAAGCGACAGAAAACACTTATTTGAAAACCAATTGTAACAAAGATTCTAGATCAAGAACAGATTCATTACATGAGCAGTTAGCACCACTGTGATCACCATATTGGTCACAAAAGCTTTAGCATACACGTGCATGTAATGTATATGCATTCTGTATACATACACTCAAATATATAGGTATGTATTTATTTTCATGTATTCACAGTGCTAAGGAACAAAAGGAAAAGGAAACAAATTAGCTGATTGTCTTTTATTTTAAATAATTTGTTCAAATTTTTCAAGTACCTAGCAACAAATTTTTTAAATAAAAATTACATTTACCTGGAGCATAAAGACACCAAATCGTAAAAAGCAACTGAAATCAGATTTCTCAAATACTTGCATAATACACTTAAAAAAGAAAGAATATCACATTTAGCTGGGGGTTTTCAGAAAGATATCAGATTTTAAAAGGTAACTGAAAACTGAATTCTTTGATCACGTGTTTATTTTTTTTACATGTCTGGTTTAAGATGACTGGAAGTAAATTATTCCTATGATTAAAAAAGTCCATAATTCAACTTTCATCCTTAGACACATTTCTTCCCATAACTTGTTTTTGGTTCTTGTTTTAACATACCTATACTGCATTATGGCTTTAGTAAGTTCCCCTCTCAATTCCATTACTGTATTTGTTCAAATGGGAGACGTGGGGGGGTGCGTGCAACCCTTTGGAATGTTCTCTTCCCAAAGCACAGGAAAATCCCAGTCTGCAGCTCTTCTATCTTAATAAACCATGTTCCCAAGAGATGGTGTAAGTTTAGCTTCTGTGTCATTGGAACAGAGCACATCATAGCTTCAAGAGACACAGGAGCAAGCTTTTCTGAAAATCTGCCAGAAGTGCAAAATGGGTTCTCACACAGTCTAACTCATAAGCATTTCAATCATCCCTGTGCAAAGCTTTTAATTCTATTTAAATATTGTCCAGAGAAGGAAGTAGTGAAAGAGAGGGAAGAAGGGAAGAGAGTGAACTCTTTCAAGCAAGCTGGCTGCCTTCTGGTAAACACACTAAATTATATCCCTACCTATATGTCACGCAGAAGATATCCATTATATTCACAAGAGAAACAAGACTATTCATTTTCTTGTTTCTAAAAGCTGCACCAGGCTAAACTTCAGACCCATCCCATACCCTCTGTGTCTCCTAGCAGGAGTAATTTATTCCTTGTGCCAGAATCTGTTTAGTATTCTGTATTCAACTGTATAGAATCACACACAAAATCATCAAAAATACAGAAGCTGCCAAATAAAGCACTCCCTTAAATTAAGACTGACCATCCAATGCTAGCATGGTCCCCTTGTGCACACATATTGAAATTCAGGTTTGAATACTTTGATGAACACTTGGAGCAATCCCACCTTCCCTCTGCCAAGTGCTCCGTTGCTGCAGATATGAAAACCGTATGAATGACTAAATTGTTAGTTTTTCTTAATTGACCATATATTGACCACCGAAGAATAAATAAAAATACTGTATCACTGTCAAGTTCTACGCACCCTATGCACAGGATGAACTGGGATCTAGAAAAGCCTAAGAGCTGTGCAAGACAGTTGGAAGCCAGTCGCTTCCAGCCCCAACCATTCTGTGGTTCATATACCTTCACCAGGAGAAATCTTAAAACTTTTCTCTATTTCTATTAGTCTTTCAATTTCTGCTACAAGTAAGCTTGAAAGAGAGCTTAAGTAATGTAAGTACTTAGTTCTACTAAATCATTTTCCAAATTTGATGCCACTCAAAAAGGAATTTGAAGCAGTGTACTGAAAGAGGCAAAGATGGTAAGATAGCACAATTTAAGAGAAGAAAACATAATCACGTAACTAAAATACTGCTATTAGTCAGCTCTCCACAGGCCCCCGGAGCTCACAGGCTGCACCTAACAGAGAAAAGCCCAGAGGAAACAGGTCTGAGTATGCTCCATTCCCCTTGACACTATTCCACTGAAAAATATTGCTTGGGCTGCAAACTGAAAATTACCGAATTTAGAAAAAAATCACCTCCACATACATTTGGAGTAAATTAAGGCTTACCCTCAAATTTTAATTCTGAAGTTTCTACGCTTTTAACTATCTGGATTTGCAACCCTAGTCGAGTTCTTGTGGTAGGATTTTTTGGTCATTTCTTCATTTTTATTAAAAGTTACCTGAAAAAACAGCCACGCTGCCATATGGACCATACAGACAGAGGCACGGCCCAGAAATAAAAACACCCCAGACGGTGACCAGAATGAGCTGAGGGAGCAATCGTGGCAGCAGCAGCCCAACACCTCTCCTGCGGAGGGAACAAACCCATGTCAGGCCGGGGACATCCCTAGGGACTGACAACAGCAGGCAGAGGTGACACCTGGGAACCCTCATTAACAAAGAGCGTATGTAGAAAACATACATAGTCTCCTATCTCTTCTTTTGTACTTTATGCCTTTAGACTCATCATCTTTCTTCCTTTAATCAGGCATTCCTGTCACATTCTCCTTTTTCAAGATGACAATAGTTCTCAAACTGCATGAAAAAGGGAGAGGAAGGGAGGCAGGAGGAATAGCAAAACTGTTTCTCAAGTGTAAGTGGTTTGGTCAAAAAAGCAGAAATAGCATCCATTTTTGTTCAAGACATTTCATTTGTTCCCTACGACAAAAGCAGTAATCTATAATCTTTAGTGGCTCTTCAGAAGAATATGACTACAGAAGAGGTACCTCACGATACCACTTGAGAAAGAATCATTAGGAGATAATCTCTTGCATGGAAACACGCCTTCCTCTGTGGGATCAGACTACTAATACTTCTTTCCATGTGTCAGCACACAGAGATATTCCCAGAACTCAATTCCAAACAAAAGGACAGTTTGTAGACTTTTTCCAAAACTTTTAAATAAGCACCACATCAGAAAAGGTCAGAGGATGAAGAATTATACTTGCCTACAAATGCTGCTATAAAAAGAGCAAAATATCTGTCATAGATACATCCAATATATCCAATGATGTCATTCACAAACACATTTATTTATGAATGCTGCAAATAGTATTAGGCACGAGGGCTAAGTAAGTACACACAGAAAAAGAAATACTGTTCACCTACAGATCAAGCATCAACTGAGATTTCTCACCGCTATGACAGAATTTCTTTATCATTGCAACAGGTTTATTATGTACATTAATTCAGTTGCCATTGCTTCCATGACAGTTTTTGATTTACATTCTAAGCACAGTTCTGTTTGAATTCTAAAGTCTCTTCAAACTAACACTTTGCATTAGGCAATACTATAAAAAGCAGTTCTACTTTAACTGCAACGATCGACACACTGATCTTTTAGTGCAAAAGTGACGGCAATAATTTCAAGAGCATATTTTTAGAAGTAAACATTAATGCAATCAGTGAAAAGAAGGAATATTAATATTTATAAACACTAAATAACAAATTATGAAGGAATAGACATCGCCAGTAGCACAAACTAAAACCTGTACCTAGTCCAATGTTCCAGTTTAACGTAGTAGTAAAAGAGTTTGTGCATGACATAAATCTGTAAAGCTTGAGATAGCAATACCAGCTGCCAGCAGGTAGAAGCAGAATGTTAAAAGTAAATATATAAAATGATGGGGGCATACTGATTTCAAGCAGATGCCATTCCACATTAACACCAAATGCAAAAGGCTGCTTTACTTGAATGCACAGAACAGTTGTTAGTAGTTAAAAAGAGATTAGCAGGACAACAGATCCCAGAGAACTATTATTCTGATATTGTCTATCCAACTGAGCAACCATAAATGACATTTTAAAAGGATAAACATGCAGAAGCTCTTTGATAAGTACGCAGAATGCTTAAAATTTCTGTAGAAAGCAAACTTCAAAAGATTCTTGAACTAACATTTTCATATAAGTTTCTGGCTTTAAATGTTTATTTCAGTTTTTCCTTCTCATTATTTTGGTTAAAAATTATCCATTTTCTAATACACTGAAAATAAGATCCAAGTGCAATACAGAGCACGTAGGCATTATTTTTACTAAAAAACCCAAGGAAACAAGGAAATCTATTTCAACATCAAAGATAGATATTCCCCAAATAAGAGGCTTCAAAAATAAGCACTAAGAATTAATTAGCATATTTATTTTTCCCTGCCTTAAATCAAACTGATTTTTTTTTTTTTTTAGGAGCCTAAATTCTACTATCAGGAAGATAAAACGGAAGCTTACTCTAGCTTTTTGTCACACAAGCACTACATAGCTGCTCATGATGTTTGTCACATTCTCCCACAAAGTACAGACAATGTTTCAGTAGAAAATCTAAGCCTTAAAAATGACATCTTAGACCTTAATTAAAAAATCTCTTTTTTCTGACATGTCAGTCACATGGCTCCTTTATAGAACACAGCTGGTAGCCAGCCATGGACCAAACTTTGGTCTGCTTCAAAAGAAGCCAATTTGGTTTCAAAAGTTATTTTCTATTGGCACACCATGGGTAACATTCAAGACAGTCTAACATTGTCCTAACAAAACATCAACTCCGACCTAAACACATAAAAGAACTGTTTGATCTCTACATTCATTTAAACTTTGCCCCCTAAGCCAAAGCAGGGTGCCAATTAATGTTAAAAGATGCTTTAATGATGCAGGTGTTTGCACACTGGAAATGAGACTTGCAACAGCACACACTACTCAAGCTTTGTCTCCAGTAGAATCTTACCCTGATTCCAGTAGCCTCCAACAGCTACCAGTTGAGCTCAACCAGAGAAGCAAAAGTAATCACCAGCATCATCAGTTACTGTTTTGGCTGCTAGATGGCTAAAACTAATGTCGTCTTCAGCGTAAATGCTCTGAAACTGCAGTGAAACTCTGCTCACCTGCAACATCAGAGGGCAGCTTCAGTTGACAGGGATAAGCTCTTGGATGCAAACGGGTGCCCAAGAAGACACGTCAAGGGAAATCACTGCCTGCAGCTCTCTCTCTGCCACGCTGTGAATGCTATACTGCTTACCAACTGGACACTCTACCCTAAGTATGCTACAAAATTAGCAGGATACTGCTATGTAGGTTCAACAGACAAAACAAAGTAGCAAGAAATTCCAGAATTCCCAGGTCTTTGAGGCACGCAATCTAAACAACCTTTCACGTTACAAATTTTTTGGTCAAACCTCTGTTAGGTCAATAGCAATTAAACACATCAACTCCATGGGAAACGGGAGTTCAGGTATCAGGCATTAAAGCAAAACAACATATAAAATACATAATTTGCAAAAATAGTCATTCTCCCTAGAAAAACAGGAAAATCACCACCTTTGCAGTTATTCGTAGTATTGCTTTTCTTTAAGAACATAACTTTTTTTTTTTAAAGTTCTGCCTATTTATTTGAGAGATCCTTTTCATTTTGTTTCTAAAGAAATAAAGGAACAGCTTTGATTCCTTCCTTGTCCAATCCTTAACACCCATTCCGTGGTCTCCTACCCTTGAAGGAGACCAAATTTCTATCAAATTCCTTAGCACCAGACTGCACTTCAGAAATTGCAGCTACGGTGGATATTTATAAAGCAGTAATTCATTCATTTGGTACAGTTATGTTTAAAAAAAGAAAAAGTGACATATGTTGATACTAGGTTTTTGTATTAATGCCTGTGTGCTCAAACTTGTCTTCCACCCACCCAATTTTCCATTACCATGAATTTTGAGATCCATTCTATACGTAGTCTAATTCTGCAGTGAATGAATGCGTAATTAAATTCAGGTGAATCTATCTGCATCCAGCACTAACTCAGCTTCTCCCAAATGCCTTCCCTTGCACAACAAAGCCAACCTGTTTATCCCTAGCTTCTCTGCTGCTCTGGGACCTCTAAGACACTTAAACAGTTGCATGCTATCTGGAACATTCACTGCAGCTGCATTCTCCTAGAGCCACACACTCCTTGCAGCACAGTAACAGCATTACAGCAACTGTAATTTGTGCACTTTATGTGGACTTGAGCAAAGCTGACAGTTCCTTTCACCACTCCATTAACAAAAGCCACAAAAATTACTCCAGCTACCTGTTGCAACTTCATGGATTCCACTTCTCGGACACTGATACAAGTGTATACTATTCAAAGATTAGACAGAGTTGGAAGGGACCTCTAGAGATCATCTAGTCCAACTCCCCTGCCAAAGCAGGATTGCCCAGAGCACATCACTCAGGACTGCATCCAGGTGGGTCTTGAAAATCTCCAGAGAAGGGGACTCCACAACCTCCCTGGGCAGCCTGTTCCAGTACTCTATTACCCTCACAGTAAAGAAGCTTTTCTTCATATTTGAGTGGAACTTCCCATGTTCCAGGTTGTACCCGTTCCCCCTCGTCCTTTTGCTGGAAACCACTGAAAAGAGTCCGGCTCCATCATCCTTCACCCCACCCTTTAGGAACTTGTAAACATAGATGAGGTCTCCCCTCAGTCTTCTCTTCTGAAGGCTAAAGAACACCAGCTCTTTGAGCCTTTCCTCATAAGGGAGATGCTCCAATCCCTACGCTGGACTCTCTCCAGTAGTTCCCTGTCCCTCTTGAACTAAGGGGCCCAGAACTGGACGCAGTATTCCAGTTGTGGCCTCACCAGTGCAGAGTAGAGGGGTGTTCTGCTAATACAATGCGCTGGTCTAAAAACAGTAGCTTCGACTATCTGTGATTCAGGGCTTGCTTACAAAAAAGGATATGATGGTTTACCTAAAGATGAAATTTTAAACTAATTTAACAAACTGATGTACAATTATACGAACACATAATGGACATGTCATCTGGTATAAGCAGATTAATTCAGTTAGATTAGAGGTTAGATTTAAAGCTGGAAGAAATCACTGCAATTCCAAAGTAAGATGACCGACTGACATTTCATTAATCTCAAGAAATAACCTGCATGTGAATATGAACATCCCCTCCATATTACTACTTGCTTACAACACAGTTACGGAAGCAAGGCTTCTCATATGCATTTTCTCAATATAATAGCACTGAATGACACAAACCAAAATCTGTAATACCTTGGAATGCACATGCACCTGCATCATGTTGTGCTTTCAGAGACTAAAATTCAAAATCAAGTTATCTTCCTGCCTTTAGAGGAAATAGCCTAATAACAATGCTCTTCTCCTGCACAACTATTATGCTTACAACTGTACTTTTGTACAGGAGTAATGACTGATGGCTTCTGAAAATATCCCTTTTCTTCACAAATATTACTGAGAAGGTACACACACATCAAAATTTAAAGATTTACTATAAATTAAAATCTTTGAAATATTTTAGTATCTACAACCTGCTTATATATTCCAGATAGCAACCACCAAAGCAGACCGGAGTCAAACTGGAATTTGTTTAGAATACAGATGGACAAGCAACCAAAAGGCTGGGTCCAGCCTGCAAAGCAGGCTTTTTATTAGGCCACCAGCAATGCCTGCTAGTCAGCTACTAGACAAGCCAAATCCAGCTCATCAGTCAGCCAAGAAAACTGCAGATGCTGTTGGGACAGAAAAGAAAGTAAACTAAAGTTTGGTAGCCAGGGTTTACTGCTAGGTCAGTGCCAGTGCAAACAAATTCAGCCCTCTCCTTCAGGGCAGCCCAGCTCAGGAAGCAACACAGCCACTACAAAGAAGATAGCAGAGACAGGACCTGACTTCAATTAACGCTGTGAATCACCAACTCAGGTATTTCCAACCACAGTCATCCAACCCAAAGAGTTGGGAGTTAAGTGCACAGAAAAAACCACCAACTTGGGCTGGGTGCAGAAGAGTTTATTACCCGAGTCATCACCATTCATTCCAGAATCAGGCTGGCACCTGCAAAATCATTCAGGTAACCTTGCATCACGCACCCAGGGCTCTGGGAAGGTTTACTAGTCACACAGCCAGATGTGGCACCGTGCTGCATCCAGCGGCATCCAGAGCCAGAGCTGGAGACAGAAAAGGAGAACAAGACTCAGTCTGACTGGGCTGATGCCGAGACAGATTTGACAACTACAGTAAGGCCGAAGCTCTCTCCATTCAGCCAGCTGTTTCTGCTCCACGCTCCCTCAACTTCCCAATTCCAGCGAAAGGACATTCAGACCAGCTGTGCACAGTGAAAACACAGGTCAGACAGGATAGGTTAGTTCCACCTAACTAGTACCAGCTTTAGCACAGCAGTAAATCAGGTGTACTGCTTCCAGATTACAGCTTTCTCCGGCAAGGGTACACCCAGATTTGCAATCTAACTTCATGAACACTGTCAGGCCCAATTAAAGTCCATACTCCCAGCTCCCCCTCTCCCTTAATATACAACCCACACTCCCTGTCAAAGTTCCTGCTGTTTGCTTGGATATACGGCAGACAACACAGTCTGGGGGGCCACCCACCTCTCTTAAAATAATGGTAATTCTAGCACAGAGACTCTCAATTGGCTGAAACCACATAAAAATTACAAGTTAGTTGATCACTATTGACTTTAAGCAGCTGAGGACCTCCTTACCATCTTTCCCTGTGTTTTTCACAATGCCATTATTATGAGTTTTACACATTGCCTGGGCTAACTCAGCCTCTGATGTTCCCAAACAATGAAAGGCTGATTGCAACTATCACCCACAGCACCTCTCTGACTCTATATGTGGTTCTCAAGCTTAAGAAGTTGCCTGACTCTGGTTGCATTTTTTGAAACTATAATGCAATCAAATTGCATTCTTACTAGTTTAAAACAAAATTGTTTCTAATATAGAAAAAACGTAATCTACAGATAGGCCTGTTATGGCCACAGAAATACACTTTAGAAATGGCCCTACAGTCACAGACCACATCCTTATGATTCCAAGATACCCTTACAATTCTGAGAGGCAAGGTACAACGAATAATGGTTATTGGCTTAGCACTGCCGCCTGCAAGAGAAGTTCCAGGAGTAAACACCTCCCTATTTATATCTTCCTGATTTTGTTAACGGTGTGTAGCATCATGTAAAAAGTAGTTATTCCACAGGCTCGCCAGTGCCCAACTTGTAAACACTCACAGTCAAAGAGTTTCAAAACCATAGTACCTATTCGGGTTGTTGCAGGAAAATGTAACATAAAAGGCAGAGTTCTACCACACATTGGGACTCCTCTAGCAAAAGTGTTTGCAACGCAGTAATCACTGTGAAGGAAAGCACAGGGGGCCCTCACCTACTACCCCTAGACCCAACACCGAGGCACGTTCAGTAAGGGAACATTAAATCCATAGGTGACTGAAGTAATTCACAGATAAAGAGAGGAGAATTTCATTTAGCAAATAAACAGCTGTCTCCACCTACATCCCTTCTAAACTTCACTATTTGCTGCTTCATTCACAGCCTGCAGAACAATAATTTTACAGGGCCTTTTTTGTTCCTCAGTAGCGTCACCTTTAACTAGCAAAGGTAATGCCAGAATAAGGGTAAGAGATGCATGAATACGCCACAACGTTTTAAGGTCGCGGTACGCTCTTTGCTGCTTTCTAAAGTGGGATCTCGTTTGATTACATAGAGGTCAAACGAAGACAGGGGGTTGAAGGCAGGGGGCGGGAGATGCTGCGGGGAGCTACCGACGAACCGCTCCCCTCCGGGCCGCCTGGCAGCACCTCGCCGGGCCCAGGTCAAGGCTGGCTCCCCGCGGCAGAGGCCGCCGGGCCGAGATCGTGCCGGGCAGCGGCTGAGGGCGCGGGGGGCAGCGGCTGAGGGCGCGGGGGGCAGCGGCTGAGGGCGCGGGGGGCAGCGGCTGAGGGCGCCCCCCCTCCCGCCCACCCCCCCTCCCCGGGCTCCGGCCCCACTCCCCACAGTCGCGCCTCAGCAGGTGTCGCCGCCGCCACCACCCATCAGCAACAGCGGGCGCATAATGGTGCGTCCCGCCCCTCTGCACGGCGGCCCCACCAGGGAGGACGCGGCCCCCGCGGCGCCGCCCCATCGGGCGGGGGCCACTGGCTCCCTTCCGCGGGGGGCAGCGGGGTGCCCCGAGGGCGGAAAAGCCAGACCGATCGGCGGGGTAGCACAGGCTGCCCCCGAGCGGGGGCAGGGGGAACCGCGCCGAGCTGCGGCCTCACCATGGCTCGCTCCTGGGGCTGCGCGGAGACCCGGCCGCCCACTGCTCCCGCCGCTGCCGTTCTAGGCCTTCCGTCGCCTCTGTCCGCCATTTTGAGAGCGAGGGACGCGGCCGGCGAGGCCGTCACCGCCCGGAAGGAGCCGCCACCGTCACCCGGACGCTCCGCCGCACCGCGCCACCTCCGCAACCCGCCCCCCGCGGCGCCCCGGGCCACACCGCGCAGGCGCCGCCCGCCCTACGCGCATGCTCTGCGGCGCCGAGTCGGTGCGGGCTGAGAGGCGGGAGTTTGGCGGTGTGAGAAGCAGTGTCCCGGGGCGGTAGGACGGAGGCGGCTGAAGCGGTTGAAGGCTGAGAGAGGCGGGGAGCCGAAGTGCGCGCGGTCGCCTTGGCCCGTCCCGCTGAAGAGCTCTGTGAGGGGCCGGGGAAGGCCCAGACCCCGGGGGCCTGAGGCAAAGCGAGTCTCCGGGATGTGTCGGGACGGCCGGGAAGCGAAATAGTTGTTGGTCCTGCCTGAAGAGTGAGACGGGCGAAGTTCTTCTGCGGGCACTTAAACTGCTCAGGGTGGCTGTTCGCTTAGGCCCCCTGCATTAATAGCAAGATAATTAAATAATTTAAGTAATTTTCATATACGGTGGTGCAGGCTCATGCCATTTCAGCAGATGTAGTATATGTCTCCTATTGGGGCTAAGCAACAGCAAAATGTGTGAACTGTGTAGGAGCATAGGAGGCGGCAGTAGCTTTAGGCACATGCCTGCCTCCAAGGTCAAAGTTGTACCTCAGCACCTCCTCGGTGCCAGGGATTAGAGCTTCTGTGGCCTTTGCCACTCCAGCAGAAGAGTGGGGCAGGACAGACCTAAGTGCTGCTTGGAGGTTTTCCAGGTTGTTGCAAACCAGTCCAGTTGCGCAATTCCCTGTGTTTATACCTTTCTAGGGCTGGGGAAACAGGCGGAATCGCTGTAGCTTTGGGCCTTGCAGGCATACATACTAACCAGCTCTAATACCTCTGTCTTGAAGACTGACTCCTTCCATTGTAGTCTTGCTGCTTCAAGCCTCCAAGCAACTCTTCCAACGTTGGGATGAAGTTTGCAGGTGACCTTTTTCAGGTATACTCAGTAGATTTTTCTCATTGTACCTGGCTACGTGTACTCCCCAAGTTCTTTTCTTACATCTTTAGAGCAGCCGACTGTAGCTCTTCTGTATAAGCTACCATTCGTCTTCATTTTATGAAGTCACTGCAGACTTATTTACCTTATTGAAATCTGTCACTTAAAATTACTGTGTAGATACTGAGACTGGTTTAGGTAAAAAGAAGACAAAAGTTAATTTTACTATTGAGCCACTTAACAATCAATTCAAAGCTTCATCTAGTTTTGTCCGTACGTGTTGCAAGTCTGCACTTGACCCCTTTTGATGGCATGGCTGACCCCTCACCGGCAGCGGTGGCTGGACAACACCCAGGTTCAGACTGCAGTAACTGGAGTCCTCCTCACATTTTAGCATCAACAGTAGTGTCTTCCAGCTTCTGATGTCATCCAGCAAGAGAAGCAAGGCTGTGATTCCCTGATAGCACAGTGACGAACGCACTCAAGGGCTGCCTGCGGTCCCCTCAGCTGCAAGACGGGTGTCTTGCATGGCTGTGCCTTTTAGCTGAACTACAGTCGTGGTTTCACCATACTGTGGGACTTTTAAAAGAAGGTACACTAATGTAAACCAGCTGCTTTAGTTGGACAAGAGTTTGGACTTGTTAAGCAAAACAGAACTAAAAAGAAAGATTTTGAACCCAGGTATGCTGGGAGACCGCAAAATGAGTGGCAGCGAACCTCTGGAAAAACAAGCTGGCACTACTACCCAGGCAGAAATGGCACAAAACAAGATTTCCATGGACACTAAAATAATAGAGGCAATAAGAAGAACAAAACAGGAATTCAGATAAATTTTAATAGGGACAAAATGGTGGAGCTTGGATGCCCTTCCAGAACTAAAATAAAATGGCCAAGCTCCAGGAAGAAATTGAGCAAATGTTAGTTTTCAAGATTACTTCTCCAAATGGCCAGGATTACTGATTGCTAACTGTTGATTTAAAAGCAGTTGTTTGGGGTGTTCTTTGGGAAGTAAGAAGCAGACATGCAAGATGGAAGGCAGCTGAAAAAAACAAACATACATTAAGTTCCACAAAAGAGCAGCTAAATTATCAAGAACATCTGAAAAACAGTGTAATACATTAACAAAGATTAACTGCTCTGAAAAGTGTTTTTCTTGATCAACACTAAAAATTAAATCTTTGTCCTATGAAAAATTGTATGAGGAGTTAAGAGAACGAAGCATAAGCAATACTGAATTAGAAACTTCTAACAGTCTGGGAAGTTGGCTGAGAATATCAAAGAAATACCAAAGAAAACAGTGATGTAAAGTGACAGAACCTTTTTCAGCTGAACTTATAGTTAAGATGGTAACGAAAAAAACCAAACCCAAACACCTGCCTGCAAATGCAGACAGCAGATAAGAAAGCAGAGTCAAGAGCAAAGAATAATCTACCGATTATGAAACTGTACAGTTGTTATAGTAAAGTTTACAATGGTGTATATAAAAGAAAAACTGTGTTCAAAATACCATAACTTTTTTTTTTATGTCAGCAGCAAAAATAATAAAAAAAAAGGTTAATTGCCTACATTTAGGAGCAGGTAGAATTATAAGCACTGACAGGAAAAGGGGAAAAAAACAAAGTGACTGTTTACATGCTGTAGGTGGAAGGCAGTGGGACAAGACGCTGATCTCCTCCCTTTATCCCGACCGTTCTCGGCCGAAGGAATGGCCCGAGGCCTCCTCACGGTGCGCGCCTTCCCCCCCCCGCATCAGGAGCACGGCTCACGGACTGGAGACCCCGCTGTTCAGACAACGTGCCGGCCTTTGGGGCATTTTCAGGCCCCCTCCCCCTGCACTTTTGGGGCACTCCTAGGCTCCCCCTGCAATTTAGAGCCGGCGCGGGGGCGGCTGCAGCCGCTCGCCGCTGCCCGGCTCGGGAGAGGCCGGCCTGAGCAAACCGCCGAAGAGCCGGTGAGCGCCCACCCCCTCCCGGCGCTGGCACCCTCCCTCCGAGCCAACCATCGAGAGGGGCGGCCCGACGAGACGAGGAGGTGGGCCGCGACGCGGAAGCCCTGAAGCCGGCGGCGAGCAGAAGGGGGCGGCCCGGGGGCGGGCGCATGGTGGCCGGGCGGCGGAGGATGCTGAAGCTGGCTGTGGGGCTGGTGGCGGCCGCGGCGGCGGCGGCGCTGCTGCTGGACTGGTACGCAGCTCCGGGGGCGCCGCCGCCGGCTCAGGGCCGCCGCCGGCGGGCCCCTCAGCCGGCCCCCGGGGCAGAGGCCGCCAACCTGCTGTGGGTGGTGCAGGTGAGTGGGGCCGGGAGGGAGGGCGGGGCCGAGCAACGGCCGTGGCGCGAGGGGCGGCGGTTGGCGCCGCGCTGAGGTAAAGCCGGCCGTTAGCACGGACCCCCCCGCACCCCCTCCCTGGCTTTTTGGGACTCGGTGGCAGGGCGAGCATGGCGAGCTGCCGCCGGGCCTGGGGAAGAGCAGGGGGGAGGCCCGGATGCGGTACCTTTTCCCGGTAAACGTCCCCCCTTCGCCGTCCCGGAGGCGGGCAGGGAAGCCCCAGTTACAGGGGTTTGGCCGGTTTGTTAGACTACCCCAAAGATAGGATGAGCATGGTAGAAGCGGGTAATTAAAACTCGCCTAATTATTACACGAGCCTGTACGTTGCATCAGTAATACCCCACGCGGTATTATCTGATATCCCAGTGAGACGGGCAGGCTCTGCCCGTCCCTTTTCCCTCCCAAAACTCTGGGAAGTCGTGTGGCTGAGAAAATAGTTACACAGATTTTTAGCAATAGGTGGTACCAGGCAGTAGAAGGGTGCTGTATGGTAGGTTAAACGTACGTAGCTTTGTTTCCAGGATTAACACAAAGTCCACGTTAACTTGGCGTGGTCTTGGAAGTAAGCTGTCGCGTCTGGATGCTTCTGTGGCCTCTTTTTCTGACTCTTCTCTCCCCAGAGCATTCCTGAAGCACTTTGTGTGTAACTGCCCACCAGCTGCTTGCATATTCTCAGGTAATGGTCAGCTGAGGTGTTGCAGGGGTTGCTGTGCAGTTCCTTCTAACAGATAGGCTGCTTTTACTATTTTGCTCTTGTTGTCAAGCTCAAGGGCACTTGACCTTAAACGTATCAGCTGCAGGCAGTGCTCTTAGCACACAAGCTGGTGTGTTATTAATCCTTTTGTTCTCTCCAATTGTGATGTATTTTCAAAGTCAGTTTCTCCACTAAATTTTCCTTAAGTGACCTAAGGCTTACCTTTACTGCAGAACGGATTTCAAGATGAGAGATACTCTTCAATTAATGCAGATCAAGTCCCTATCTTGAGGTGCTATCTTGAAGAGTCAACTACAGCAGCATGGCAGCAGATGCAGAGCTATGCTGACAAGCAGTGTACACAGCCCCTAACCTCTCTTGCCATGTTCTCTCTGGTTGTCTTACTCCAAGTGGAGTTCTTCCAGGGATAGGTCACAGCATAGCTAATTTGAGACTTGGCTTTACTTTCAAGTGGTTATGTTCTCTTTCAGACGTGCCCTTTAACAGCTGCTTTATCATTGACCTAACTTGGAGGTTAATCAAGCACTAAATCCAGCGTTGTGCCTGATGATGTTGTGGGAAACAGGCTTCAGGCTCCCTGGTGACTCCATAGGTCATGGCATAGAGCTTGAGATGATGGGTTCCACCCCCAGCAGTTCCTGCCTTGTTTTTCCTCCCATCCACAGGACTCTCTTTTCTTAAACTGAACTAAATTGCAGTCTTTGTTCTTTAATCTTGTATTAATGGCTCTTTCACCTTTCTTATAGCAGCACTGCCTGTCTTACCCAGTGCCTGACAGGCACTTTAGTTCAATATTTGATGAGCTTACAGTTGTTTTTTCTCCTGTTTCTGTCAGCTGGGTGCGCTCCACTGTTGCTGTAGGCTTTGCAATTCTCCCTTGTTAATGTCTGCCTTTCCTGAGCCACATCTTCTGAAGACAAGGAATGTGGATGGTGATGTCTCCTCACCCCTAAGTCTCTTCCAACCCATTTTGACAATATCAGCACCTATGATGCAGTGAGAGAAGGCAAGTTTCCACATAAGTCATGGGGAGAGAAAAGACAGAAGAAATGCAGCAAGTGGGCTTTTACCTACATTTTTGGAAATTAAGAGCATTGGAAGCTTTTCCCCTTGCCTACTGAATTCTCCTTTATTGGGACATCTGTTGAAATAAATTTAAAAAAATATAGGAAAAGCTCTACTCCTCCTTCATATCTTCATATTTCATGGCTTTTAGTGATGACAGGAACTTATTCCCGGGACACTGTAACTCTTAGAACTTACAAGAAGAGCCTTTTGCAAATCTTAAACTTGTATCATAGTAGGGGAAAAAAGGTGGGGGGATCTCTGTAGAAAATCAGGCTTCCCAACACTGTCTTCTAAAAGGTTGGAAATTTATATTCTCCATAGCAGTAGAACAGGAGTGAGGTTTCTTTTAAGACTTTTTGTTCAAGATTCTTGAGACAACAACGATAGAGGTTTTTAGTTTCTCTGCTTGCTGAGATAGATGAATTGCAAATCCAGAGGAGGAGAAGCAAAGTAAGGCGTTGTACCCTTGTCAATGATTAAATTAGATTTGATGTATTGAGGTATTTTACTGTGTTCTTTGATTCACACTAGCTTGAACGTATCAATAAAAATAAAGTTAAGTGTTTACCTTTTTTAGCATCCAATCCTGATTTAGGTAAAAGTTCCATATAAGCAAAAAGGGAATGTTCATAAGCAGAACTTAAAAACTGTATTCAGGCAATGTTTTCCATGTATTTAAATGGCTGAATAAATAGAAGCTAAGGCTTTATACTAAGGCCTAAGATATTTTATCTGGATTTTTCAAAAAAGAAAAAAGTTTTACAAAAAACAGTTTTACTAAATTATATGTAAAAGTTAATGTTTTTATTTCTCAGTGATTTTTTTTTTTTTCCCACTGGTTAGACTAGATGATCTTAAAAGGTCCCTTCCAACCTAGGTGATTCTGTGATTCTGTGATATTGTCAGATGGCCATGAGCTCACTGTTTTTAGAGCATCAAATACCATTTGTCTAAACTGAGGAGGATAATTTATTAACTGACTGACTGAAGTGGAACAGAGGGTGGAATTGAAAGGATTCACTCAAAAAGTACTATGGACAGACCTGAAAAACCACAATATTTAAAAAAAAAATTCCTCTGTTTCTTATTTTCTCCATCCTCTCCTGTACGACTCTTCTGATGTGAGGGCTTTGACTGTTTGGTTCACAAATTGACAGCATCTTTTACATAATTTCTTGGGCAATCTTTGCCTTCATGAAGGCACATGGAATGGGGTATAAAGACACTCATTAGCTCCATTAAAATGAATGGGTAGAATGTTAAAAATCCTTCTGTCCAGTTACTGGAAATGTCACATCAGCTACGAAATTAGTTATCAGTATGCTTCAGGTCCTTGGTAACTTTAACCTTTCCTTGCTTTGTGGAGCTACTTAGTGTTCCATCTTGCAGCGAGATCACTGTGTTGCACCAGAAGCTGACAGAATTTGAAAGTCAACAGGCCACTTGGAGCCATCAAAACTTACTGTAGATAGCTAAGTGTTTTCCCATATTAATGTATGCCCTTAGATTCAAGGACATTTTCTTGATATAAATGTGACTTTAGAGGTCAGAGATGTGTGGAGGAATGGCTGTCTGCAAGAGGACATGACTTGATTGGGATGAACAATCCAGTTCTAGACACGGGATCAGGGG
>JAOQGH010000040.1:26305250-26337802 GCA_025769975.1 Gallinago jamesoni
GTTTGCCTATATAAACTCTGCTAAAACTTGTAATAAAGGAGAACGATCATACTCATATTGAGACTCCGTTGTTACTCCGGGTCCGCCTCCCACTCCGACAGAGATGCAGTATCATATACTTGGTCTGGTTTTGTTCTCCTGTAGTCATCCACTTCTGCTTCTCCCTGTATCCCTTACACTGATATGAATCACTATGACTGCTCTTATGTTGCATTCTTACGTACTTGGCTTTGCAGAACAACCTGGGCAGCAATAACCCCAGTGTTTAATTTTTCCCTTTTGCAGGTGTCAGATATTCATATCAGTAGATTTCGGGACCCCAAACGAGCTCCTGACTTTGAAAAATTCTGTTCTGAAACAATTGATGTAATTCAGCCAGCACTTGTTCTAGCAACAGGTAAGCAGTTCAAAAGTGTGAATTACCTGCTGAATGTGCTGTCAAAGGAAGTGCAAACAAGCAAAATTCTAGGATCTCAAGAGAGATTATATAAAGCCTTAAGGTATCTTAAGCAATGGAAATGGAATTGCAGCTGGAGATAGACTGCTAGAAGCAGAAGATAATAACTTACCAACTCAAGAGAATTAGTTTTTGTTCGATGTCTTGAGTCTGGCAATGATTTTCATGTGTATTATACATAACAAAGACATAATTATGCATTGTAGCTCTTGTTTTCCCCATATTTGTTGCTACACCTTAGTCCTTACTAGCAGCTACCTTCCTACATGTCCTCCTGGTAGCAATTCTACGTCATTCTTCGTATTTGAAAGTACAGAAGTGAGCAATGTCTGATGAGTCATTAAGAGCTTGTTCCTCTCTCAGAGCAATCCCTCCTTGTTTGTATGAAATTCACTTGTGAACTAATATAAGAGTTCATTGCTGGTTTCCGTTTAAATGTATGGTAGGTACCAAGACAGGTGAAATAAACCTTGCCATTTCGTTTGATAGCATACTGTTGCTATTAGAATGGATTATGTTTTGGCAAACAAATCAAAAAGACTTTGAGCCATTCCTATATGCAAGGCTTTAGAATCTTAATGCCAGACTCATACTTTTGTTTCTACAGGGATTTATTTATCTGCTATTTCCTTTCTAAGTTAAGAGTTCAGAAATAGTTAGCATTCGTCTTCTAACTAGCAGTGCAGGGAGGCATTACTGTATGAGCAGAAGTGGGAATGGTTCAAACTTTAAATGGAGCTTGTGGGGGTATGGAAGATGTGAAGTTGAGTAAAGCTTCTATGACTGGAATCTTCAGGTACAATGCATACCATTTTCTTTGGCATGGCGTTTGTAAACATGTGACATGTTTGATAGGTGTTTGAACAAGCTGCCACATCTGCATTAGAAGCCATTTACCCTGATAGTAAACTCTTGGACCAGGTGACAGGAATGTCCAGATTGCATACGGAAGGCCTGTGGCCTCCTACACTAGGAGGCTTGGATTGCATGCTTGCCTAGTGACAGTATTGGTGTAAGCTGTGTAGGCTTCCAGTTATATCTCATCTTTGTATGCTTTTAGGTGACCTGACAGATGCTAAGACAGAAGATAAACTGGGATCTGAGCAGGTAGAAGTAGAATGGAAAACTTACCAGTCAATCCTGAAGAAATCAAGGGTCATGGAAAAAACCAAGTGGATAGACATCAAAGGGAATCATGGTAAGAAGGAAATGAAACATCTTTTTCTATCCTGTGATTACAGAGCTGATTTAGGTAAGTTAAAATAGAGAGGTAAAGTGTTAATACTTACTAGCACGTTAGCGGTGGTTATGAGTCAGTAGACGGCACACTTTATTTACGGAAACTTATTGGAGTTTTAGTACCAGGGAAGTAAGAGTCTTCATTTATTGATTTTGCTTCGCAAGTCGTAGAACGTAGCTTCGGATGTCAGTTTTCCAGGTCTTTAGTTTATATACCCCATCTTTGAACAGACAGGGAAACTGTAACCTTCCCGAACTGAAGAAATGGTTTCAATTTACATTTCATAGACCTCCCCCCCACAGGCTTAAGTTAAATCTGTCACATGTTCAGCAATTGAAGGAAGCTTGGTTTCTTTTGAATAGAAAGAACTCATGGAAGTTTGTACACGTTGTAGTTGTTTCTACATTCTAAGCATTCAAACACAAGCTAAAAACCTTGTAGGCTGTATAAGCCAGCTGTTACAGGAAAGGCAAAACTAGAAAGCCTAGCACAGGGGGGAAAAAATGGATGCTTTGTCATATACAGCCCGTATATGACTTTTACTTTCATTTCCCTGTCAGGTTTCTGTTACCAGCCTTTCTGGAGAGGTGGACCCCAGTTGCAGTATGAACCTCCCCAAGTTGGTGTCTGTTTTACACGTGCTGTTCTCTGGTGCTATTGCTATTTTATATTCCTTGCATGAGTTAGGTCTTAGGGAATGCACCCAGTCCACAAAGCTTCTGAAAAGCTTTGTGGCCAAAGTGGAGACACATGGTTTTACATTCCCACAACACCTTTATCTTTGAATTGAAACTTAAATGAGAAAACTACTCCCACTTTTAGGTCAACTGCATCAGGTATGTAATATATTCTCTGCACAGGTAGATAGTCTGCTTGTCAGATATGAATATTTTTTTTTAAAAAAAATCTTTTCAGTGCCTGCTGAGACTGCTTTATCTCAACATTAGAAAATAAAATACGATGTCAATAACTAATTTGATCTGAAAGTTTGTTAATTTCCTTTTTTATTCCTTACAGATTCATTCAACGTTCCACACCTGGATAGTGTTCGGAATTATTACAGGTACTTTTATTTACCATACATACAATATAGCCATGCTGTTATATTCAAGGTCAAAGTCACTAAACAATTTTCTGTTTTCAGTTATCACATATATCACTTTCCTATAGTCCAGGATCATATTTGCTATTCCCTCTGTCTTTTCTGTTTCCAGTTAGTAGAGCAGAACAGATTGAGAAAACAGAATTATTTGCGCAGACTTCTTATCTCTTATTCCTCTGTGTTTTGTAATTGAATATATTGGAAATCTCCTTGTGTCTAGGAAACGTTCTGTGCATTATGTGTTCAGCTTCCTTGTAACAGTTATGTGATATATTTCTGTAAAACCAGTGCTCCCAAATAATGCTTTTCCTCCCGAGAGGGAAAAAAGAAAAAGAAAACAAGAGAAAACTTAACTTCTTAGATGTTTTCTCTGCATGCCCAAAAGGGTTTTTCATATCATACGGGTTGAAATTTTATTGAGCCATTTCTTCACACCTGAGTCGTAATTTTGGTGGTGCTTTTCAGCTTTGACTCTTTGGAACTGGAGGAGGACCTAAATTCTACTTGAATTCAAGCTCTTAAGCCATCCTCTTTGCAGTAAGAAGACAGATTAAAGATCTAATAGTTTCATTTGCTTCAGTTCTGTGGCCCAGTGGGAACAGACACATTTTCCCATAAATTCTGTGGGATAGGATCCTACAGCAGCTGCATTTACAGAACATAGAATTCGCATGTGGATTTAGCATGCAGGGATGAATGTGCAGTGCTAACAAGGCTTTTAGATGTGTTAGTGCAGTGCACAGCCCTGTATCTTTTGCCGCAGTTGTGACTACATGACAACCTAGTATCTGTCTTGCGCTCCTGTTTAAGGCTGCTGTCAGAAGTGTTAGTGACACACGTGGGAAGTTGTAGTGCTGGTGAGTTTGCTGGATCGTCCCTGAATTGTTGTTTGGCCTGGACAAGCCTTCTGTTTGGAAAGATAAATGGATCACCTGCCCCTAGTCCACACTGAATATGCGCTGAGAGCAAAATCAGTGATAGCATATCTCCTTTAATTAAGGTGTAAGATCCTGCTGTCCTGTCACCTTGCCTATTTGTTTTGCGGCGTTTATGCTGCTGGCCTATCTTTTATCCATACAAAAAGTACCATGTTGCTCAGGGAAAGTATATTTATGCCAACCTTTTTTAAAATGTTTGTGTGCTAACTTGGTGTTTGTCTTAACATGTGACCCACATAATGCATTGTTCTCTGAAAAGCAGACTTTTCAATGCTGTTGATTTTTAAGAAGAGACTTTACTGCAGTAACAAGATGGAAGTAGATGCAACACAAGCAATCTTGAATTTATACCATGCAGGTCATTTTTGTTATTGCTGCAAGCCCTCCTAAAAGCAATATATCCATTTTATTTTGGCAGGAAATACTCTGCCTGGCATAAAGATGGCTCATTCCATTACATCCACACCACCTCTTTTGGGAACTACTCGTTCATCTGCGTGGATGCCACGCTCAGCCCAGGCCCTAAGAGACCTTATAATTTCTTCGGGATTTTAAACATGGTATTTTATAAGCCTTGGCGTTCCATTCTGCAGGCTGTTTTACTTCTATAATGGTTTGTCTGGGGGTTTGGTTCGTTTGTTTTTAAAGAGAAGAATTGTCTTAAAGATTTGTGTTCACCTAAAAGAGCCTTTACATTTTTAAGTTACTATGCATGTGGGACATTTACTTTGAAAAATTAACGTGTCACAACATATAGAGTATCTTTTTTTTGTCCCCTTAAGAAATAATTCAGTACAAAAGTATCAAATTAGACATTTTAAGGACACTGTCAGTAGCTTCTTGGCATTTAGCTAGACTTGAGTGATAATTTCATTATACGCTTTGAAGTTCAAAAAACAAAAACAAACCCCAAACTTTCTAATTTCAGGCCTTTTTGCTTTATTAGATGCTTTTTTTACATTAATATTACACATGAGACAGTTGCACTTATCAATGGAATAATGTGAAAGGTAGAGCTATAAAGAAACATGTCATTTATGAAAGTGAGGTCTGACCTTCTGAGACCATAAAAATGACATGGTATTGTTTTGAAAGAATAACATTAATCCCAATGTTTAAATCACATAACATATTAGATAACATTTTGCTTCCCTTTGATTCTTCTCTGTAGTTTGTTGATACGCTATTGTTCTTGAGATACCCTTCTGAATTCTTGGCAGAGAGCTAATGTGTCCTGGTAAACAGATGTCATATTTTGCCTGGAATAATTGCCTCAATGAAAAGTAAAATGTTCTCCCTCTAATCTTGTCTAAAGGAGGCTCAACATTTAATTAAGTGTTTGTAAATGCTGATGGTGATGCTTAGATGAAAGGTGATGCAGGAGTGCCAAGTCCTATTCTCCTTGTTTACTGTAATCCACAGTAGGTGCAGTAGATTTGCAGACAAACTCCCAAGGGGCTAAGAAATGCAGTTGAGCCTGGAGCTTCTGTCCTTGGCTGCAGTAAGTTAAGCATTTGCTTGCTAATTACCCAGCAGCAGGAGTCTGGAGATCATCATTTGCAGATTTTTGCACAAAACTGAACATAAAGGGAGATACCTCTAACTTTTAGGAATTAAACTTCTGCCAGGAATTTTGAAAATCAATCAGATTTGTATCAGTGATTTGATTGCATACCTTAGGTAAAAGTATTCTTAAAGCCCAAATTCATAAAGGCAAAGGAAATATAATTTCACTTAAGCTCATTACATTAACCCAGAATGGTATACTGAATCCCTTATTTTTTAACAGACCTTTATTTCTCTTTCCTTTACATACACCCTTCTTTTCAGGTTCTTTTCAGGTAGGAGGGAAGAGAATATTTTGGTAGTTCTCTGGACTCTCACCATCTGCAAAATGGTGAAAGAGAAGATTTGTGTTTTTCTCTGGTTTTAGTTTTTCTGTGTACTGTGTTAGACTTTGAGATCTCATTGATACTGGGAATCTCTCTGGACAATAAGTGGTTGATTTAATCTTGGAAGTCAAACACGTAAAGGAGAGGAATTTTACCTGCTGTGTAAGGTGTTACTTTTGCTTAACTTTAATAGCAATGCTGAGGAATATGTTCAAGATTCAGCATCACAGTTCATTCAGTTAAATGACTGAAGCATATGATGCACAGTTTCTGTGGTCTGTCATGCTTATAAAAGTCCATCTAGCAATTCAAGACATAGCATGGATGATAATTGTGCGGTAAAGATGTTTTTAAAATCAACACAAGTATGTCATCTTTGACTATATAAATACGCAGTAGAAAGAATAGAAACATAGTTTACCAAAAGTCGTTCTTTATATTGCACTCTTCCTGTGTCCATTTGCAAGGAAGGTATTGAATGTCTTGTTTTCACTTTCTTTTTCCAGCATCAGATTTTTGGGATACATCTTGTAGTACAGGTTGTTCATGATATAGGTCCCTGAATCAACGGAAAGTATTCTCGGGGCAAGGGGGGGGGGGGGGGGAGGAAAGAAAGGATAAATTGCATTCTTTATTAGTTTTTCTTCTGTTGTTTGGCTGTTCTTTCCAAGTAGCCTGAATGCTAAACAGGTTTGTTTGGTTGTCTTTCAAACACCTGCCCATTTCAGAGTCAAATGAAAGAGCTATCTTTGATGGCATCGGAAAGTCTGCACAGCAATCATACTGTCTGGTTCGGCCATTTTCCCACCTCAACAATCATCTCCCCAGCCCCAGGAATACGATCATTAATGAGGTAAGATCTTTCTTTTTTTCTCATGTGTTTTCAGCGTGAACTGCATTTCTTGCCTCTCTTTACATACTTTTCTGTCACTTCTCAAGTTTCCTGCAGTGCTATTTCCTTCCTACCCAAATAATCACAATTCTTACGTTCTTTTGTTAGTTCTGCCACAGCCTATTTGTGTGGACATCTCCATACAATGGGTGGGCTGATGCCAGTCTTGCACAGTCAGCACCGGGGCGGCACTCTGGAACTTGAATTGGGAGACTGGATGGATAATAGGAGGTAAATAAACCCTATGTGAGCAAATTACTATATGGAGCCTACCTGGTTATACTGTGATTCCCTTTTATGCTGTTTGGAGAATCTGAAAAAAGCATTAGATCTGCCCGACTGGTTATTACTATTAATGCTTTTGAAAAATGTCTCTGTAAGTTTGGGATTTTTCCCCCTATACTAACAGTGTGCTAATAAATTAAGTAAAGTATTTTTTGATTAATTCTCAGTATTTAGAAATTTAAAAAGAGGACATCTAAATGTCCATTTAGTATGGTTTTAGTATTCAAAAAAGATAAATAAATTGCAATAAAATTCAGCATCACTACTTCAAAATACCCATGCTCTGCACCAGCTGTTAGAATTTTAGAGGCAAAAATAGTCTAGCTGAGAAATGTTATCTAGCAGCATATCAAAAAGTTTGATGCTATGTGAAGTATATTGTACGACATTAGCTTTTCTTCTGCAGTGATCCTAAGAAAGATACTTGTATGCATACAGGAAGAGAGCACACTGGGGTCTTTGTCCATAACTAGAGTACCTACCCAGACACTGTAGTAATGTACATCATATTTGAATTCTTTACCATAATGTTAATCTCTCTGATTCACGTGCAAAATTCAATAGATCCCAACATTTGGACTTTTGAGTGGTGCTTTAGTGTTTTATAATAAAATGAACTTCATCTGAGGTAACCAGCTGTACAGTTAGCAGAGTTGGTTGATACAGAATCAACTACAGAAGAGAATAAGTGGAAAATAAACCAAAGTTCTGTTTAGGAATTTGGGAAGCAAGAGAATCAGCTGTGTGTGCAGTAGTTTATCAACATTTTTTCCCTTTCATTATAGGTACCGGATCCTTGCGTTTGATCACGACCTCCTTAGCTTCGCAGACCTTAACTTTGAAGAATGGCCTGTCGTTCTCATCACCAATCCCAAATCCTTCCTTTACAGCAGTTCTACTCATGAACCACTTGTCAAAATTCTTTTTTCCACTCATATCAGGTATACAGTATTCTCTTGATTTCACAACATTTAACTATATTTTAATAGTACAATTTAATGTACATCTATATTTATATGTATATACAAACCCCTCTTTTTTTAAATCCATGTGTCCACTGTTCTCAGAATTCACTTTTCTCTGGAATATTGTTCCAGAGAGCTCACGTTATCTGTGATAAACGGAGATTATGTAGTAGTAATTAATGTTTGATTTATTCGTGCAGCTATTTCCCCTAAAGTCAATTGAACTTTTTATGTAATCAAAGCCGGTAGAGTTAGAGGAACACATAATGTGTAATTAATCTCGTATGTTGACATTGCCTCCACTGATTTCAGGATTTTGTCAATGTATTTTTCATGTTTTCTCTATTCACTTCAGACTTCTTTGCCTCTTCTATGTTCAGTTTTATATCCCTTATATATTAAAATATTTTAAGCTTCTACCAATTTTCATATTTGTTTTAAATATTTCCATCTTTTCATTTCTACATTTTCTATTTACTTTTTATTTCAAATTTCTATGCCCTTTCCAACATTTTATATTTGCCATTAGACCAATATGTGTTAAATTTATGAGTATATTGCAGAAACAGAATTACAATCAAAAGAAGTTAGTCATACTTTTCAGGTAGGAAGCAGTGTCCTACTAAGTCTAGCTACTGGCCAGTTTTCTATTTAGAACCTTATCTGAACATTCTTATGATTATATTAAATATATGAACTGGGAGAATCATTCACCATAACTATATGAGACTCCTTCATTTGACTGAAACGTGCTCCAGAATGCCTTTTGTGTTACCGGAAATTAAATAAATTGTATGTGCAATATATTGATTCTGTATGAGTAACACTGTTTCTCTGAATATAAGCACTGCCAAGCGATACTACATTTGTTGGTATCTCAGATCTGTAATACCAGTCTTGCCTTTCACTCCATTTCTCACAAATTCAGTTACAAAGACTGAGAGGTTATATTTGGACTAGCAAAAAGGAAAAAACCAAACCAAACAAACAAACAAAAAAACCCAAAACAAAACCCAACCCAACCAAAAACACACACACCGACAACTCACCAACTTTAGAGAGAGACTGGCCATTTTTAATGAAGACACCTACATGTATTTGCTTATGTGTCCACATGTGTGCGTTAGGATACATCCTACTTGTGTTGGCAAATATTTTGACAGCAAGAGTTCTAAGATTATTTCTGCTAGGACCTGAGGGTCTCTGCCACTTTTTCTTCTGTTCCACAGCTCAGTTTTTATGCCATTCTTTTGTGCAATACCATACAGAACTTCTTTTTATCTGCAGGGAACAGCTACGACTTTACCATTAGCCTACAGATACTTCACTGTTCTAATTTCTAACACTTTTGAACTCTTAAGTGCAAGGTAACATAGTCTTTAGAGGCTTCTGTTCAGGAACTAATGATAAATCTGCAAGTCCTGTAACAAATCTGTTTATTTTGCTGTTTATTCACTCCTTAGAATTCTGGCCTTCTCTCCTTCCATCATTATCTCCGTAGAAGTCTCTATAGACAGCGTTCACCTGGGGAGTGCACATCAGGTGTCTGGCCCTCTCTATGTACTGAGGTGGAGCCCACAAAACTACAGTGAAGGGTTCCACCACATAGATGTGACTGTCCAGGTAAGCAACCTGTTGGCATTCTTTGTAATGAATTTTTATGTTCTCATGTCTGCTCCATCACCCTTCTGCATCACATAACTAGGGACAAAATATGTGACAACAGGCTTCCTTTCATATTTATCTGTTTACAAAAAAAGCCAAAAGATTTATGAAATGAAAAAATACTGACTGCTGAGCACTAAAGCATTCACAAAGCATCTGGAGAAAATAAACCATTCTTATTTTTCATAAGAAATACAATAAGACAACATAAGAGCAAGTCATTGGTGAAAAATAAATTATTTTGAGTAACAGGCAACAATTAACTTTTAAGATTGTCTTGGAAAAAAAATAATGAGCCTTGATCAAGAAAAATAGGAAGTAGCATCGTGTTAGTTCAGAAAGGCAAAGGAACTAGAAGATTGGAGTGTTGTCTTTGATTATTCGTTTGATGTTCTTTTATTGATTTCTTGCAGTCTGACAATGAGTACAGTTTCTGTTTCCCAGAACATCAGACTTAACTGATGTTACATTACTGGGTGCAAAAAACGTTTGTGAATGCTTCTCTTCTTGATTCTGTATTTTATTTTTTACCTTCAAGTGGTCTTTGAAGAACTTGACCAGTCTGTTCTAACATTTGCACAATAGTAATGGGAAAGTCAGCTTTCTCCTGCTGGGTGGAAGCCAGCTAGGCATGAGGCAGAGGCTAGCGCAGCAGGCACGGCTAGGTACAGGCACAAGAGCGATACTGCTTTTTTTTCTAATGGCCTTTCTTCTGTACTGCCAGATTTCTGTCACCAATTTCTGTGATGCTTTACTTGAGAAAGCTGCATTTTATAAGTGGTTTATTTTGTTGGAGTTTTTTTAAAACATATGCGCAAAACTGAGTAACCTTTGAAGAGGTTATAAAGGCCTGCATAGCAATAGTTTTCTTAGAAATACATGGCTGTTATCAGATAACTGTTATCAGATAACTGAATGGGATTTAAAAAAGAAAATATTAGTTTCCTTTCCCTTCCACTCATAAATCACAATTACATCTAGTAACTGAATAATTTTGGGAAAGCGAGGAGGATGAAGTATTAACTTGAGTTAGGTACCTGGAGAAAATAAGGATACTCAATTGCTACACGTTGTTTCTGGGATTGTCCAAATATTGTCTCAGCTGTACTCGCCCTAAACATAGTGAATCCTTTTTCTAGAAGGTAAGGCATCAGTGTTACACATGCAGAAATACCAAGCTGTTGAATAAATATAGCGCTGTTATTATCAATATCAGTTTCTAGCAAAGACACCAGAAAAGATGTACAAGAAAGCCTCAAAATACTTTCAGATGGACTATTATCTAGAATTGAGCTTTCAGAAAACATGTGGCCAGTAAATAGTCACTGTCTTCCAGGAGCTGCTAAATCTCTGACAGCATCTCCTTCATATGTAGCACTTCCAGATTATGATCTTACAAACACCAATTTTCTTGAAACTACAAAATTGAGAGTAAGTAGCCCTTTGTAGGCAGAAGTATTTAATGAGCAACACGCCAGATATGCATGAATTGGATCTTTCAGAAAAACTGCAGTGATAATTTAACTAGATATTTTGTGCACTGCTGGCATCTAATTGCTCTTTCATTTTATACCAATCTAGGATGCTTCAGGAAGAATTAGCACGCGGGGCCATATATTTGCTATGGAAGAAAACCTCTCTCTTAGATTTGGCTTTTGGCCATCTCTTATTCTTCTCACTGACCACTATGTTCTAGTAAGTAGTCCCAGAAAAACAGCTGTCGTTTTGTGTCGGTTTCCCCAGAGACCGCAGGAAGCATTTTCCTAATTCCTGGTAGACTCGAATGCACTTTGCTTTTGCCAGATATGACTCTGTTGGAATTTCACAAATATTCCAAGTTTGCTTTCTCAAGTTGCACACTTCAAACGTGAATGTGCAGCAATGGTTCATGCAAACAGTTGACTTCTTGGATTTAGTCACAGTTGGGCATAGGTACACACACATTTTGTGCAAGCAAGAAATGGAAAAGAAGCTACTGGAGATGGTAGAAAAAGGAAACATTAAATCAAAGAAAACTTCACTGTGATCTGTTGCAATATGTGTACTAACATATTTGCTAGCTAGCTCTAGCTCTAGCAAAGAGGAAAGTTTCAATAGGTTTCAGGTCGTATCCAGAGGTGTTACAGCTTGGTACGTGCAGAGAAGGCATGTCGTAACAGTCTAGGTGCACTTACAGAACAACACGGGAAAGTCCACATGACTGTAGATAGTATCATAATTGGCTCAAAATTATTACATTAGTTTTGTTAATCAGTAACCGATATTCTCCACAATGTCATGATCTCCAGTTCTATTTACTACACCACTGAAAGTGGTTTACACACTTTTCCAATGGATGTGTTTTACAAAGCACATTTTTGACAGATTCAGGTCTATCGCTTTCAGCCGTCTGACTGAATCCAAGCCAGTAAGATGCAAGTCCAATAACTTAGAAACTGGAGTTTCTTTTTACTCTTCAGTTCAATGACACCATCAAGCTCTGAATATGTGTCAGAAATCTTTGTATAATTCTGTCACTGTCCGTAAGACATGCTCAAAGGCAACTACTACTCCAGGGCTGGCTTAGAGTTACGACTGTCTTTCCAGGCTCGTGTGCTGTTTGGACTGATTGTGCTCATTCAGATCGCCTTGCTCGTTATTTTCAGATACCTCCAAAAGCCAGCACTCAAAGGTATGAACCAGTGTTTGTCTGTGGTTTTTAGAGGATCTAATTTTATTTACTATTGATCTGTACACTAACAATATGTAAGTAGTTGTGCTGTTAATCACCATATGCATTTTGCACCTAGTACTGTCAGGTTTGATCGAGTTCTCAGATTGCTTTTAAGGGGATCCAGAAAACCTCCAATATATCAAATAAAGTACATTTAAAAACTAAAAACTTGATCAGGTATCTCTGTTTAAACAAAAATTCAATTGAAGTCTAAAGGTTTAATTTTAATTTTCTCACTGAAGAATCCAATGCACAGGAAAATGAATGCTGTATTCTGCATTAGTTCTGTATGTGTGCTTGTTTCACTACAGCTGGCACAGAACTCTCTGTCACCTGAGTGGAGAAACAGATTTCCTTCTACAAAAATAATTATTGTTAATATTTGCAAAGAACGTGAACAGACTTGGGTCTTTCTCAACATTAAGACCAGTTCTGTCATTACTTGATATTTTGTTCGTGATAAATCTAGTAGATGAAAATTAATACTGTTAAGCTTGTGGTGTTTATCCTTTAAACAATTGTTTGAACCACACCTTACTAATGAGATTTTTTTGGAAGCCACCTCCCTTCCTATGTCAGTGTATGTCCCTTCCTTTATACTTACAATCACGTAGCACTCTGAGGTAACTACAGCAACTGCTACATAGAAAAATAAGAGATTTTTCAGTTATCTTTATGGAATTCAGCAGCTAAAAATGAAACAAGCTAGCACTCTGTGATCAGCTAGGTCCCTGTAGACAATGACAAGTGTTTTACAAATTAGTAAATAAATTTGTTAGAGCTGTTGATATCCAAAGGTCAAGCTTGCCCTCTGGGAGTTAATGCTTTATGAGAAGGGCAGCCACGTTAGGTGAAACTCTAAAAGCTAACTTTTATTGGAAGGCTTTTTCAATTTCAATCTATTAATTGTCTGTTATAAAATGAATATTGCTTTTTTTTTCCCCCTAACATCACACACTTGTCAGAATGCTGCCATTTTAATGCCTAGCCTTAATTTTATCTGAGTTGCTATCAGATCTCACTAAGTAGATTTAATCAAAGAAAGTCTACTTAATCTAGTCTTTGCTGACCTGCCTGTTTGGGTTTTCACAATTACAGTTTTGAACCTCTTACTTCTTATTTAATATGAACTTTCTCCATGTTTTTCATTCTAGCTAACCATTTTCTGGGTATAGAATGGTCGTTCAGTTTTATTTACATACAGTAAGTGTACTCATTTAGTGATTGGCAGCTTCTTCTGCTGTTTTTAACATAGATTTTTATATTGGTTTCTTACACGGTTATCCCAGTAATAGTAGAAATGCATTCCCTTATATTTGTTCTGTAGACAGACCAAATATTTCTTATTTAATAGAATGAGTAAATAATGTGCAGATTTCTTTCAGAAACACCAATGTATTTTATATATTTGTGTGTGTTGCAACCCGAATCAAGTGTATTTATCTTAATTGTTGTCTCTGTTTAGAAAAGCCAGGATTACTTACTCTGACCTCATATTCCCTTCATGTCTTCAGTAAAACAAACACCTTCTACTACTCAATTCTGGTTCTGAATTTATACACCTTTCTAGGTAAGTAACAGTGCTGGAGACCATAAATTTTGTATTTTTAAATTACACATCAGAGCCTGATGGAAAATGAGACTTCTAACATCTTGGAGAACAGGAAAAATCTACTTAAGTTTATGATCATGTCTTTCATATGCTTTACTGTAATTCTGGGAAAAGGACAGCATTTGACAGGATCTGTCCTTTCACTGCTCTCATAAGGAAACTATTATATGTAGTGTTGAAAATTGTCACAGAGATGAAGCCAACTTAAAAGTATTTTCATTGCATGTGACAACTCATTGGTGTACTGTGATATTTTCACATCAGGAATGTTCATCAGGTTGCTGTTTGTTGACAATCAGGCTTATGACTATAGACGAGCAATACAGAAGTCATTTTCCCCAGTTAATCGCTTTCTGCTCAGTAGCACAAAGGACCACGTGAAAAAGGGCCGTGTCTTTACTGTATTTTCTGATGGTGCTCTGTTTGTTTTCCTCTCTTTCAGGACCATGGTTTGTAGGTGAACTGGTCGATGGCCAGGTGGGGGCCTGTTTTTCCTTTGGGGTGTTTGTTGGTGGTACCTTCTTACAGGGCAGCCTGACATTTGTGGTTGGGATTTTACAGGTACTTATTTATAAAAATTAAGGCTGAAAAACTGCTTTTCTCTGAGAATTTGTTCTGATTTTTTTTTTCTTTAATAGTTTTATGAAGAAAGGAGTCTTGGAAGGAAAGAGAATATTAATGGCTAATCCTGACTACAGCTTTTTCTTACCTTTCTGCAAGTTTAAAGGGCATTATTGTATTATTTTCTCAGACTTTCACACTATTTGACATTGCTTTGGACTCCCTCTCCCTCTTTGGCCATCTCTACAGGTTTACCACGCTATATTTTGTTTTGATTCTCAGCTCAGGCACAGGTTGCAGTGATTAAGCAAAGGGAACTGAATGGCCAGAGCAGCCCTTACACTCTGAATAACCCTTCACATCAGTAGGTGTCACTCTCCAAGTACACACAAGTCCAGTTTTCCCAGCAGCCTGACCTGGTTGCCCGCTGGTTTTCCCAGCTGCCATCAGGCTGAAAGAGAGGGTGTAGTTCCTTGGTATTTCAGCCAGACCAAGCTGGCATTGCCTCCTTCATGGTCCCTTCCTTACGCCAGGGCTACCGTTTCTCTGACACTGCCGTGGGCTGAGTCAGAGAGCTAAACTGACATAAGGACCTTCCTTTTTTTGCTGTGCCAGTATTTTGCCAAGTCTAGCTCCCTGAACCAGCTCCAGGAAAGGTCAGATGCATGTCACTGCTTCCCACCGCAAGGCAGGAACGCTTGGACTGGGGCTGAGGCACAGGCAACCACAGCTCTATCAGCTGCAGCGTCTTGGAAGTGCCTCCTGAGATTCCAGCTCTGGGAATTGTACTCAGCCCTTAGAAAGGGACAGTTTTATGTGCTCTTACCTTTCTATGCCCTTGTTATGTTACTCAGAGCACTTGGCTTGCTCATTGTCTTATTTTTCTCTGCTCTTCTTTTCAGATGTTGTTTTTCAACCTGCCGTTAATGGCCTATCTGTGCTGGTGCCTGTGGCTGCGGTGTCAGGGTCACAGCTTCCTTTCTCACATCCGTCATGTCCGGCGCCTCATGGCTGGGCTCATTCACCTGGCCATGACCCTCCTCCTGACCTGGCAGATCTATTCCTGCTATTTCCTGCAGCGAACCTACGGGACCTTGGCTTTCTTCCTCTCCCCCATGAGAACGTGGCTGGTGGTGCTGACCTCAGCTCTGATTTATAAAACCTGGACAATGAAATCATCTGAGCTCAGAACTTACATAGCAGAAATAAAAAACTGTCAGAGCTCCTGAAGTACAATATCAGTATTCAAAATTCTTTTACTTAAAAACTGGCAAGGCACAACCTATAGTTTCGTGACACAAGAACTCCATACAGCCCAACTATTAGATGGCAAGATCTGAAGGGGGCAAGATTGTGATCTGCATTGCCACAGAGCTGTATTAAATAGTGAATGTAGAACAATGTGTATTGTATATTTATTGTATTATACAATATACTATATAATACATGTTATATAATACAGTTATACATTAATACAGTATGGGAAAGTGTCGTGGTTTAGCTTCAGACAGCAACAAAGAACCACACGGCTGCTCTCTCAACCTCCCCTACGGCCTTGGGGGAGAATTGAAAGAAAAAGGCAAAACTGGTGTGTTGAGAGGCAGTTTAACAGAACAGCAAAGGGAACAGGAAAACAGCAGCAGTAACTGACAGAGGAACGTACAAACACCATTATGGTACCACCACTCAGCCAGCTCCTGCCTACAGCCTGGGCATGGCTCAATACCTGTGTGCCTGCCACAGCCTGGGGGGAATTAACCCCAGCCTTGCCACAGCCAGGACAGAAAGTAACAGAAGATCAACAAGAAGGATTGTAAACACTAAAGTGACTCGTACCCGGGGTTTCAAAAAACACCTATCACAGTAATTGTTTAGTTTTATGTCCTTGACGAGTAGAACATCTGCACATAGATAACAAAGGCCTGTGATGGACTCAGAGGCACCTCAGTGAACATGCCTAAGGTTCCTGCCATGCTGTCAGAGAAGATCAACACAGAGTGGAAAACTGCCTGCTTGAATCCCTGATGCACAGGCCAGAAGAGCAGGTTTGCATCATCTTTCTCTCTCGCTGGCAAAGAAAAAAATCTCTAGCAAGGACCAAGTTCCATGGTGCCTGTGTTCCTGCTTACGCTCCTGTGCCCGGGACCTGGAGATCCCCTGATTCATGAGGTTATCAAGATTAAATTTACTCTTTGCGTTTCACCGGTGGTTTTGTGGCTGTTCCTGCATCCTGCCTGTGTCAGCTGATGCATACAGTAAATGCTATAATAATCTCTGTAACGGGAGTTTTTATGATACAGAAGATAGATATGATAGATATGTCCATATGGATCACAAATGGAAATGTTTGCTCATTACTACGTGAATGGAAAAGTATTTTTAATTAATTAATTTCTTGATTTTTTTTCCAATGCTGGGAAAAATGAGCTCCAGGGAAGACCTTTGGTAATGGCCTCCAGGATTTGTGCTTAACTCTGCTTTTTATTTTAAGATTTACATATATTTTTACAAGACTAGACCAGACGTCTTTATGAAGTAATGGTTCCTGCAAAAGTGCTGTGGTGGCCTTCCCAGTAAGTCCTACGCTTACACACTTTCCCAGTTTATAAAGCTATACACGAGCAGTTTATAAGCTGTTGTATGTTTACCTGAGCCATAGCATTTTGGTCTTCTCCTGGGAGGGCTGGCTAATTAATATATTCTCTCTCTCTGGGAGGAAGTAGTTATGTTTTCCACTGCTGAAGCTGCCAAGTTGCCCACACTTGGCCAGTGAAAGGAGAGTGAATGATGGATGTTGCTGGGACTCCCAGCTGTAATCAGTGTTCAGCTTTAAAGCAAAGGAGAGAGACAAAGTCCTCAGGATGGGCCAGCGGAAAGGAATCCTGTGGTCTGATGCCTATAGTATCTGTAAGGTCTTACGTGTAAGGTAAGAATGCTGCCCTGCTTCACAAGACTGCTGTGAATGGAACATTTAAAAATACTTGGGCAATTTTACAGTAACTTATTTATGACTCCTCAAGAATAAGGAAAGGTAACTTATTTATGTCACCTTAGAAGAAAACAGCAGCAGCTGTAGTAGAACCTACAGGAAAACAAATTTAATTGGAATAAAATATTGACTACAACTAAGACTTGTTATTTATAAAAGGTGAGAGTTTTCCTGTTCATTAATTCCCGTTCTTCAGTGATTAACAATATAATAGAAAAAAAAGAGTAACAGCTCTCATTTGCATAAGTTAAATATACTGTTATGAGAATACAGAATGTCATTTGTTTTGTATTGAATTTGGTTTGAATTTGTTTTGTATTGAAACATAAGTTTCTTTTGCAAAGCTGTTTGTTAGAAAATCAGAGGCAGGGCACAAAATTTCCCTGTGAGAAACACTACTGAAAAATTAATAATTTCCCAATTAAATTATTTTTATGCGATCGGGGGCATAAGAAGTTGCAATAAAATACTTCGGATCTATTCCCTGTGACAAGATGGTGTTCTGAAATGAGACTTTTTTTTGTTCTGGTGGTAGCAGTTGATTGCAATGTAATCAAATGTCTGTGGACTTAAAAGTCTTACAGTCTGTCAAATACTTACTTTTTGGCTCCATGGGATGTGTTCTGGTAGATGGATGGAATTCTGTTAAGAATCTCTCAATGCTATTCTTAGTGCAGCGAGCAAAGATGTTTTACTTGTAGATGTGCTATCCCTGGCTCCAGGGACCCAAGTAAGAATCACATGCTCTGAAATGTGGTTATGTGTGAATTTTATACATATGTGGGAACGATGGAGTAAATTTTGAGAGAGAGGCTCTATTCTACTGCCCTGGTATCACAGTGATGAGCCCACTGTAGAAACTTAAAACTCTACCCTGCATCAGAAACACCTCTTACCTCATGCTCTACAGACAGAGCTATTGCAGCTTTTACAGACAAGTAAAACTTACCTTGTCTCAGATTTTTTCCTACTTAAACTGGTATTCTAAAACCTTAGCAGGAAAACAATAACTGTCGTATTTGAGCTGTACGTTTTAACACAGGAAGACTTTATTTACCAATACCTTCTTACAAAGTGTTTAAAAACTTTTATCTTAGCAGGCTGAAAGTTCTTAGAAGGACCGACTAGGAGTTAGCCTCTAATTTAGCTATCCTTATCATATAGGCATGTGGCTGTCCAAGTTAACTACGAGTAACAAAAATCACAATACAGTATGCTTTCCCTTAAAATTCAAATAAAATAAATTGGTTTCATAAAACACAGCCCCTTTTCCAGAAGAAATGACAAGTCACCTAAATGAACCAGTGATAATGGGACAAACCTCTGACAACTACACAGATATAATCATAAATATGCAAGCCTCTCTTAGGAATAAAACTGCATTTGCTCCTCTGGTGGCCTGTGGTGCCCAGAAGGCACAAATCAACATAGTGGACTGAAGCAAGTCATACCATTGACATCTGGCCCTGTGTTGTCCTGATGAATTGCCTGGGTTTGGTCCTCTTTCAAAATTAAGCTCTTCTGCTCACTGAAAGGCAGCATTTCTACCGAGAAGATAAGGCAATACTGTGCTGTAATGTATCTTAGTGTTTACATCAGCATCTGTGTAAGATCCCCCAGTGCTACCTGGATTATGGCATGGTTTTTTCAGTTTATGGATGAATAATGGATGAAAAGATTTTATTTATTAACTTTTTTACTTGACCAGGAGCAAATGGCTTTGCCATTCACTACTTCTGGCACACAGTTCTCTTTCTTTTTAATTAGTACTGGCTGGCTATTTCAGGGTAAGCGTGAGAGTACAGCCACCTTCTGAAGTCAAGAGTATCCTTTCCAAGCTGTTCATTGGGAGCAGAAATCAGAGCTACATGAAGTGAGCGCAGCAAGTGGCAGATCTGAGTGGAATCAGACTGCTGAAGTATTTTCCATACTGCTGGCAGACATTAGTATAATCTGTGACAAATCAATCTTTCATAGTATAAATTCTGTTGCCATAATTTGCAGGGTTTGTAGGTTTGGGCTTTTTTAATCTGCATGAAGGAGCTCCTTTAAAATACTTAACTCCCATTTGAAACTACTCTAAAAGGACACTTGGTTATTTGGAAAGAAAAAAAAAATCCGACAATGTCTTTCAAATACATTTTGTCTTTTTTTTTTAAAGCCTTTTACAAAATCATGTACAACTTGTCATGCTGCTGTTTGCTTATGAAGGAATTCTAGTGTCGATCAATGATTTACATCCAAGATGCTGTGAAATGCATAACATAAACTAGGAAAAAAAAAAAAAAAGAAGATTCTTTTACACGCAGTACCCTCAGTGCTCTGAGGGCTGTGCAAAACTTGCAGAGGGAAGTTCCCAGGGGAATGCCATCGCCATGCATAATTTCCTATAACTGTCATCAGTGAAGGCCCGTCCAATTCAGTGATCCCAACAGCCATCTTGGCATTCAGTGTAGTGGAAAATGCTTTTTCCATGTGCTTTTCCCACTATCTATAGCTTACAAAATAAACCCCAAACCCCAAACAATTCCAAGTTCAAAGAGAGGGTCCCTTCCTGGAGCTAGCCGAGGCAGAGGTGAGAGCGAGCTGCCTGCAGGCATGGAAGGCTGGATCAGGCTGCCTGGCCCCAGGACAGGGAACAGGCTGTTCCAGTTTGAAATGCTCATTGCTGCCTGTGCAGCTTTCTAATGGGATTGTTATTGCCAAAAGTGAGATATAGCTATTACTCTGGGTGAGTGGGACATAAAGGCAGCTCCATCCCAGCAGGAAAAGCACTAGCGGACAGTGTCCTGCCCTCCTGAAGTCACCCCCCGAACCAGGAGAAACTCCAATTGTGCTGGCTCCTGCCCAAACTTCAGCCCATGAGTTTGGCTCTTGGCCCTTTCCCTCCCCACATTCCCAGCCTGGAAGGCAAAGGAAAGCAAGTAGGGGGTGATGGGGTGAGGAAGGCTCCTTTTTGCACAGGAGCAGGGACTGCAGAAATGTCTCTGAGATGTGGAGAAGCCAGTTCGAGAAGAGTGTGGAGCAGAGGAGAGCAGACCCATAGCCCATAAAACCTTACTGCCTTCTCTCACTGTTGCCCTCAGTCTCCTATAAAAATAAATTGCACCACCTTATTCTTGCATAAACACTTTGCTACTTCATACTTGCAGTTTTCTTTCAATACTGCTGACCTGTTCAGCCACCCTCTCACCACTGTGCTACCACCCAGAGCAGAGCGCTGTAGCAAAAGTGAATTTTTCTGTCTTTCTGCTTGCAAAATTCTGTGTTCCTATGGCTAAAAACTCTTGACTCATTCCTGCTTCTTTCTGTGCTTTTAGAAAAAGTTCCTAGTTGTGAGTTCCTAGTCTCACATAATATTTTCTAGATTTGGAGCTTATTCCAGCTGCTGTTACACCCTTTCTTATTGCAGGATAACGCGATCTGTCTGTGATCTTCTTTTATCCCCTGGCAGTCTATTTCTGGATTGTATAAACATTTCTGACTGTGACAAGAACCCAGTAGAGAAAAGCAGCGTAGCAATGGAGGAGAGCAGTGTCACAAACACCACGACTAAGTAATCCTGCATCTGCTTCTTCCATGACCAATGCGTTGTAATATAGTATAAAGAGATTAAGCTGTTTGAAAGGCATTGGTCTTTGCTCTCTGCACTTGTGTAACAACAACTACTATAAATTGTAGGAAGGCACATTTATGTCAGGACTGGCAAGCTCTTTTTATGGTATCACTGACATTTCATGAAATGAAACACTGACATCACGTGGAATTCTGAGACTAAACCATTAATAGGTGCTCCTATGAAAAAGAGTATGTTTTTCTTATCAAGGTGTTGTCCCAAATCTGGGTTCTTTACCCCTGGCTGTGAAACCTAGAGTTTTTGTGTCTGTTAACTCTTTTCTTTTAACAACAAAGGACAAAGCCAACACAAAAGACAAGAACCATGACAAACTAAAAAAAAAAAAAAAAAAAAAAGGAAGAGAAAATGGAAGGTAAGAAAGCAGAAGGGAAGAATATTAAATATATGACAGCCAACAGCAACTGTTCAAGGTGCAAAGGGAGAAGGGAATGAAACGGGAGTGAACAGAACTTTACCAAATACAAACAAAGCAGAAGAGCAGCTCAAAGAAAAATAAGAAAGAAAAGAAAAAAGTATCTCTGCCCAATACTGTGTAAGTTTTATTACCCTTCACAACAAGAAGTGCTTATTTATAAAGACCATATAGCTGAACTTCTAGTAGCTGACAACTCTTGCTCTGACATACTTGCCTGTGGGTAAGATATTATCAACTATCACTCACTGTCTTTGCAAGGTGAAGCTTCATGGGACAAACACCGGTGCTTCTAGATTTTTGTTACAAATTATTTGTCACCCATTGTTAAATGAGACCTCTACTATAGTGCAAAATATATGATTGCTCAAGAGCCATACTATTGCAATAATTAAGAAATTAAGACAAGGTGAAAAAAAGATGTAGTAATAATTTTTACAACTGTGGGTGCTTGGTTTAAAGCATTTTCTCCCTTTGATTTTTATTTATACTTGAGGTATCATAAGCCAGGATTCACTAAAGAAATGCCTCTAGGAGAGTCCTGAACATTGGGGGTACTGGGATGAGATTTACTTTGACTGTCCATATCTATTTTTTTTTTTTCCATTTTTTTCCTTAAAGCCATTTTACTAATGCTGATAGAACCTCTATCACCCTCAATAGCTTACAGGAATGCTGCTCCAATCAAGCTGCCTTTATTATGGTAAAGAATCAGTACCTCAGCATGATCTCACTCTGGATCACCCCTCACATCATCAGCTCTTAATTAGGCTTACAACTTGTGTGGATTACTAAGCAATTGCTGTAATATCATAGTGCTGGGAATTTTATAATTTTATCATATTTCATCTTGTTTATGAAAAATAACTTCCTAGAGGACTGTCATTCCTGGAAGGTGCGTCAACTCACAGTGCCAGAGATGAGCTCACTCTGGAGTAGCTCTTCAGCAAACACTGTTCAAAAGTACAAAATCTGTACTTTGGACAAACAAATGTAACTCTGGAAACATAAATATATCAGACCGAGGCTTTCACCTACAACACAGGAAAGGGAAACAACATTTTAACACCTTTTCAGTAGTGGTTATTGTTATGATTCCTGTCTTATATTCATACAACAAACTCACTGCAGTTCATAGTTGGGAGTCTCTTTGAAATATAAGGATATTTAATTAGCTGCTTTGGATACTACCCAAACAGGCTGGAAGTAAAACAGAAGAAGGATCCTCAGATTTAAGAATACCTTTTATTTTTCTCAAAACAGGCTGTTGAAACTCAAGCAAAATTGATAGATTGAAGGAAGCCAAACACAGGAAAATGCAAGTTATAGGCTGTTGAAACTTGTATGTAGGAAGAGGGCAGCCTTCAAGGGTGGAAGAAAATACAGAAACACCATGGTGACACCATGCCCCAAAAAAAGCACCTTATGTATTTATGTACAGTGAGACACACACACACACAAATCCAAATTCAATGGCATTTCCTCCTGCCTCTTGTTTTAATATACGTATGAATTATCAAGTCTTACAAGCCTGCATTGCTTAAGTTTCACAAGTAGGTTACAATCTATAAACAGCCAATATGCAGGAATTAATAGAATTTCACTCACCTGTTGCTCTCTGTCTTTACTTGCCAACTATGATCATACTGATTCTACTTCATAAAAATTTTGGCTTCTCTCCCAGTGTGACACTTATTAACGCTGCTTGAGGTAGTTACACTGATGTTGGAGCTGAAAGTGAACAGGTCACTAGTTTTGTAGTTAAAAATGCAAACTGGGACATTTTAGACCACCTAATGCTATACTGCAGGTATCTTCTTCAAAGTTTCTGGTGTCCACCACTACATGCCGCCTCTTTTCAGGGCCAGCTTCAGCACTAGGAAATGAGAGGGATGTTTTTTCATATTGCTCACAACCATATCAGGCAATTTTGATACCATGCTTACTTTCCACAGCATGCAACATGATTTATAATGCCAAATTTCTTGCATAGTGTTTCTTTCCTTGGCCTTGAAGGCCAGGTAGGAACTCACACAGATCCAGATAATCCATTCTCTGAACAGCTTGGCTGACCCTGCCGACAAGTTTGGAAGCACTTGTCTTTAGGGCAAACAAATTAAAAACAAATCAAATAACCTGTAAATCAGAATGTGTCACGAGCAATCCTATTCTCTAAATAAATACGTGTTAACGTCTCTAAATGTACATGGTCAAGAAATTCTAAGAACTTTAACATAATTACCTATTCTCTTTTCTGTTCCTTGCTTTTGAAGACACATATCTAATCTCATCAGTCTCATTTGGCTTGGAGTTATGCAAGTCAAACTTGGAAATGGTGACTCATTTTTTCAAGTTTCCCCATTGAGATGGTAAAAGAGCATTGTTAGACCAAAAATCTGAGCCAAGACAAATTACTGAGGGAAAAGAAGGTCAACTGTCTGCAAAGTTATTAAAGACCTTGAATTCCAGAAATTGAATTTTTCATTGCAATTATCTGTAAAAATGAGAAGAATTCTAAAATGGTTAGTCCAATTGATGGGACTGTCAGAGTAAAATTACACTAGTAAATGAAAAACTCCTAGTGAAGTTCCTAGGCAGTGAGACACACTAGCACGGGAAGGGTGCACATCTACTCTAGTAAATTCTTCTAACAACCAAAACTAGGTGGCTGCACACAAACTGCTTATTCGTTCGTGGTATGTTCTAACTTCCAAACCACATCTGCGAAACATTTGCAGGTGTGCCAGCAGCAATTGTCAAAATCATGTCAAAGAACATATTACTCGTTCCTGGTGTAAATGACTGCATTCCTGTTTCCAGCTCTATTTAGTTTATTAGCATAGGTTCCACCTTAGCATTCCAGAATCTCTGGTTTCAGTACATACAGAACAACATGATGGTTTATTTAAGAAAATGGAAATTAGTATAAGTAAAAACTTGCTCACTGTTAGAGATAGAATCCAATTCTTTTTCCTGAAGAAACATTTTTTACTTAGAAACTGAGACGATCTGTTTTCCAATATTGCCTCCATTCATCATGGACTGGAAAGCAGCTTCAAGAGAAATAATGAACTAAGTTAGCGCCAAGCAAAATGTGCCAAGGAACTTTCAAAAAAAAAAAAAAAAACCAAACATGGTGGAAGCAAATGTACTAACCAGCTCCCCATATTAAGAAGAAAAAAGAAAAGCTACTCTGTAATAAACTGCTAAGGGCACTTTTGTGTAATAATTAAAAAAAAAAATTGTAAGCAACTGTTTAGCCCTGTAAAAGTTAACAGTTCTGTTTGCTGCTTTTGAGACATGCCACATCAGATAGGATACATACTGAGATAAGTACCAAACAGATAGACAAAGTGTACCTGGAGAGCCCTCTAATGCTGTGGGTTTCACAAACCTTTGTAAAAGGAAAATGTTTATAAATACTCTATGTAGTGCAATAAATGCCAGAAGCTGGTGCAAAATGGATCTTTGAATAAAAAAAGTATGAAATATGACTGCTATATTTGATCAAATTCCTTCAAAATACAAATGTATACCAGTTAGTAGCAATGATTAGAATAAATTTAAATCTGTAAGATTTGGCTATCACTTAATTCTACTGGTTTCCGATCTTATGGGACTAAAGACTAAATTCTTAAAGCACATCTTGAACGCCCTGGCTCTCTACCTTTGTCTCACTGGAGTCCCAACCTCCCCTTAATTTTTCTATTTTCTTTGCTACAGATTGATTGTTCCTTTAAAAGAAATTATTTTTTTACTTTGTTTGCCAATCTCTAATATGCTAGAAAATGGTGTAAAAATCTTACCACCGATGTTTGCTAAGCCTTCTACCACGGTCTCTCTGACCTGCCAAGGCAAACAAGTTCTTTTAGCTTTCTTCAAACAAGATTAACATTTCTTAGAAACATGCCATGAAACTGCCACAGAAGCTATCAAAATCTAAAGGATTCTTTAGAATCCTGGACAGGGCACTGTTTGGGCCAGGTTCTTTCATCAGGAGAGGAGTGAATACTTTCTGATAAACCTGTAGGCAATTTAGTGCTTCAGTGAGAACTGGAACATCCCTGCGCCTGCCAAAATTTCACATCTCAGGATTTTCCCAGGAAAGTTACTGATCGCCTGAAGAATCAAAAACTAATCTAGACAGACCTGATGGGGAAGAGACGGATAAAGCATCTACCCACCACAAAATAATAAATAGTGTTTATAAAGCCTGAAACAAAATTTCAGACAAGATCCCCAAAATCATTCAGGACATGAACTAACTGGGAATTTGAAAGGAAGTATTTTTGAAGGTCTGATCCCTTAAGTAAAAAAGCACTTGCACTCTATACCAAAATACAGACATCATCAGCATGTAATTAGAAAAGTCTGTCATACTACAGTCACATCATCCTCAGCAGGTATCTACTCAAACAGTGCTGCTTACTAAGCTTTCAAGTATACTTCAACATTCATAAGAAAACTCGCTCAATACTGAGGCACAGTAAGAGAGCCAAGGACAGAGAAACTGGATGTCTTGTACTCAGACCATGACCTGAGGACATCTTATCAGAGGCCACAGACAAGATGTAAAAGTTCCCACCTTCAGTTTGCCCTCCTGGATCCACTGACAGAGCTGTAATACGCTGGCTTCTTGTTTGTCCATATAGTTCAGCACTAAGAATCTTTCCCTGTGAAAGAAAAGAATGGGCTTTGATTTATGAAAGGTTGGTAAGCATATTTTGAAATCTTTACAAATCTTTTCAGGAAACAGCATTATTGGAACGGAAGGATTATGAGTACTAATTACAATGAGACACAGCTCAGAGCTTTGCCAGCTTGTTGAAACAGCTCCCTGCAGCAGGACCTTGACAGTAATCAGTCTTAGACAAGTAATTCTGTTCAAGTGGCAGAGAGAAGAGTAATAAAAATCAAGTAGTATGGCCAGAATAAGCAAACGTCCATAAAATGTGAGGAATTCCTAGTCTTTTTTATGGATTCAACAGAGTTGGAAGGGACCTCTAGAGATCATCTAGTCCAACTTCCCTGCTAAAGCAAGACTGCCCAGAGCACATCACTCAAGACTGCATCCAGGTGGGTCTTGAAAATCTCCAGAGAAGGGGACTCTACAACCTCTCTCAGCAGCCTGTTCCAGGGCTCTGTCACCCTCACCATAAAGAAGCTTTTCCTCATATTTGAGTGGAACTTCCCATGTTCCAGCTTATGCCCGTTGCCCCTCATCCTTTCTCTTCTCGAGGCTAAAGAGTCCCAGCTTTCTCAGCCTTTCCTCGCAGGGGAGATGCTCTAATCATTGTACCTTTTTTTTTTTTTTGTGGCAAGGAGAGTAAAGAATGGACCTGCAACTAAATGGTGAGTATAAATTAACTTTCAGACTCCTCAAAATTTTGCATGTCCCGCTATCACAGCTGCCTATAGCAATCAGGAGAAACTGTAACAATCATAAGAAATGACAATTACTTGTAGCAATGTACTGACTAAATTCTCCACTGCCTTCTACTGTGCACGGTGTATTTTAGTACTTTTATTCATGTTTTAAAAGTGCAGACAACAGTAACGGGATTAAGAAAAGAACTCAAATTAGAACATTAGAGTTACAACATCACATGTACAATCTACCTGGAACATGGTCACAAGTTCTGAAGGAGAAAGTTACCTTGTGATATTTCTTTCTTTCCGTATTTTTTCTATGTCAGGAGGCAGCGGAGGAGGATAAGGCACATCTTTGTTATACTGAGAAATCTGTCCACACAGGATGATATGGCTGTTCTGATTCATCTGTTTGGGCCAGCACAAAATGAGAAAAATTATACTCCTTGGTCTCAGAAACTAAATTTTCCAGAGAGGCAATAGATTAGATTGCAGAATTTTCACATGAGTATCCTTATTTAGAGAGAAAAGAGTAGGAGAATTGCAGGCAGTCCCATTCACCCTATGACACCAAGGCCTCCCTGCCATGAGACAGAGTAGTTTCACATTAGCAACGGAGAGGACTGGTCAAGATCAGCAGGATTACTACACTGACAGACAAGTTTTCAGAATACTACCAAGTTTCCTGGCCAAAGAAGCAAGAGATAAGAAAGCAGAAATTGTATTTCTATTACTACACTGCCAGGCTAGCCCAAATGAGACACTGATTTCTCCTCAGGACCAGGATCAGCACCTGGATTAGATCAATGAAGTGGGAAGTCTGCTCTGCTCTACTGTAGGTTCATCTCTAGTATGAATGAATTCAAAGCTGGGCATGCAGACTTTGGAGAATGACTAGAATAAACCCAACAGCTGGTATAATCACCTGACTTATTACTGTGTCACTGATGTCTCCACCAACATTGTCAAAGTAAACATCCACACCGCCTGGGCAGAGCTCATGTAGCTGCTCTGCCACATTCCCCTTCTTGTAATTGATAGCAGCATCAAACCCCATTTCTTTGACCAAAATGGAGCACTTTTCATCTGTGCCAGCGATCCCCACCACTCTAGAGCAGCCCTCCAGACGGCCGATCTGCAGGAGCACAGTTTAAAAAAACAACAACCCCCCCCCAAAGAATAAAGAGAAGTTAGATCATTCATCTGCATAAAGGTACCAGTAGGAGGAAAGGGGGCTTGAGAGGGTGTTACAGTTATCCCACATCCCACTAAAGCCCAAGCAGCAAAGTTCAAGGCACACTCCCATCTTAGGTGACACAATTGCCCCTTGTCATTCCCTCCTCGAAAAATAGAGAAGGGGCAGGTACAACCGAAATCTGCCATCTTTCCAACCTCACTGGCTGCAGGAGGTTTAATCTGTAGAGGCACCAAGGACTGGCAGTACTGGAGAGCTAAATATAGTATAAAATCACCATCTGCCAAGTACCTTAGCATAGCTAATAAAAGGCCAAAAAGATTGAACAATAATTGATTTAAATACATTCTTCATAGATTAAATTATGCACTGTTTCTTCATAGCTCCACTTTATCTGCAAGTCTTAAGCTTGCTCAGTATCTAAGCTTAAATCTAAACGAGTCTTAAACTTGCTTAATATCTATTGTGTTTGTATACATATATCTGTATATATATATGCGTGTAAATATGCAAAAACACACCGCAACATGTTCTGCAAAGCTGAGGAGGATAAAAGGGCTGTAAATCTCAAAACCCAAAGGATGTAATGGAACACAACATGAAGAAGGGTTTACTACATTTTTTAACTGACTATTTTCTAATAAATGAAAAAAAAAAAAAGTTGCCAGTCAACTCAAAGACTGTGTTCAAATGGCAGACTACTATATCAATATATAGTAAATACATGTATTTATACCATTTATATTTATGTTAGTGACAAGTAATCACCTTGGGCCCTTTTCTCCTATCCCAGTTCCATGAAGCTTAAGTTTCACACCTAGAAATCTTTCTAAGTGAAAGTGCAAGCCAAATCTGTGAAACTGGCCCTTCCCATGGAGTTGTACCTGCTTGTGTTTACAATGATTTTATCTGTGTGTTTACTAACTAGGATGTTTCAGCAGATAAACTTGGTAACAGCAAATGCTTGCATGTCTTAAACCTACCTACCTGGCCAGCCAGAGAGCCACAGGCACCAGCTGCTCCACTCACCACCATTGTCTGATTTGCACCCACAGCCACGTGTCCTTTCTCCCTTACACCTAACAGGGCCGTCAGTCCTGTGATACCAGCTGCACCCAGAAAGTAGGAAAGGCGTCCATTTACAAGCTGTGGAACAAGCTACAAAACAGAAACACGTGGTGGTGCTCATTTCTTTTTAAGGTGAGGTTTTGCTGTTCTCTATTTGATTGTCTGAGGATAAAAGATTAACTCAGGATATTTACCAGCCAAGATACAACTGGTATGGACAAGCCAGCTATAAACTAGCTTTACCTTAACAATAAGCTTATACAAAATGAGAAAAGATTATATTTCCATAGTTTTAGAAAAAGTTTTTAAACAAAGTCACTCACAAATGCAAGTGGCAAAAAGCAGTTGGGAGATAAGAAGTTTCCAGCAATAGTTAACAATCCCTGCGTTAATGTGTGATTCTGTACCACTGTCTTATCAATACTGTGATTGCAGATCAGTGGCAAAAGGACCTAAAGGGAGGAGTTTATCTCAGAGTATACATTCTTAAACTACAATAATTTTCTGTGTTACATGAGGATGATCAACACAATATCCCTAATGTACTGTTACCTCTCCTTTTTCAACTTAATATTGAATAACCTTTCTTCTACGGATGTAAAATCTCAAGTAAAAGCTTTCGCTAACATATGTCAGTGAAATAAATTGAAATAAATATATCTAAAGCCTTTCATGTCTTATGACTACACACTTGTGGATTTGGAGTTCTACTAGAATTAGAATAAGCTTCAGGGAAATTTGTCAAAGATAAAACTGAAATAATACTGGCATGTCTGGTAACCAACAAAATCATTTACATTTTTTTTTGTTAATGAAAGAGATAAATTGATACAGATTTTGCCACCTGTGAGCTGATCTGCCTTTTGAGAACTGGTTGCTCCAATAAAAGTGGCTTGCTTTTGACTAAGAAATAGTACCATCAGCCACTATTAAGAAGAAAAAAAAAAGAAAAAAAAAAGACTTTAGAAAAGTCTGGGTTTCGCATTTACATTACCTTCTGTAGCAAGCTTCCATCTAGAATTGCCACTGTCTGCCAGGGCCAATTGAAGGAAGTTACGAAGTCTCCTTTAGCAAGGTTATCGTGCTTGCTGTCCTCCACAACCCCAATGCCCCCACCATCAGCAACTTCAGAGAGCTGCCAGGGCAGGAGGTAATCTGAGCCAGTATCCTCATTCATTCGGCAGCGCTGAAAGACAAGGCTTTAATAACAGGCTCTGCTGGAACACATGGTTCGTTTATGAGTTCAAATAAAGTTGGGGATGAGATATGTTTAAAACTTCAAAGACAAAGAGTTAGTCAAAAATCTCTCAATAAGCCCCAAATATTCATCATCTTTACTTAGATCCCTTATTCCACTCTTGTTTGCTCAGTAGAAAAGGAGGATGGACCATTTTTATCTCCTCCAGCAGTGTTACCAAAGCCAACAGATTCTATAGATGCTGCCTCAAAGTCAACCATGCGACCAAGGACGACTGGCTTGGGTCTGACAAGAATCCTATAAATGCCATTCCTTAACTGAATGAATCATAGGAATGTAGGATTGAAAAAACTACCCACAAGCCATTTAGTCCATGCCTATGCACTGAAGAACAGTGACATGTATGTACCATCCTGGACAGAGATCTGTTTAATGAAACATCTTGAAATCTGAAGTTTTTTTTAATATCTCCCCCTGCAGTCTGAGTTAGTACTTCAGGATTCTTAAACTTTTCCTTAATTCCCAAGCTAAATCTACTTTACTGAAATTAAGACTGTTTCTTCTACTATTTCCATCTATGCAGGAAATAAATCAGAATTCTCTTTATAGCAAACTTTCATATACTAACAGACCCTCTGCCTGGTTGTCCTCCTACCTTCACTGCAGAATTAGGTGCATTAGCTGGTTATGGCTTCATTGACTAATCCTCTCTCTGTTTCCACTGTTTAAAAAGTATTGATGTGTTTCTGTCCTGCCATCACCCACTTATGGAGAAAATCCAACTTTCACTTGTAAACAAAACCGCTAATAGCTAAATAGCATTTAACTTGAATCATTTATGTGCTTTGTCTAGAATTCTTTTGCCCTCTCTTGCTTCATCATGCAATATTCTTCATCCTCTACCCATGCTCCCCTCAACTGAAACATATTTCCCATATTTCCTTCCATGGCAAAAAAAAGTTTAAAAATGTATATAAAAAAGGCAAAGTTCAAAAATAGCTGATACAATAAATCTGTAATGGTATCCCAGGGCTCACAGACTCTTCTTAGTCCTACAAGGTAATATTCCTATATATATTACAGGCACATTAATGCCAGATCCCGTCCCAACATAACTCCATCAGAATGAACAGAATTACTAAGTTATACTGGAGATACCTTTGTCCTATAATTGGTAACTTTAGTGTTAAACATCATGACAGGTACAGAGTTAACAATATATTAAAAAACAAACTCTGGCTTAGCTCTAAGTGCATCACCTACCATGTAAGGGTCCACAGAGAGATAAAGGGTTCTAACACGCACTTGTCCTGCTTGGATTGTATCTGCTATTGTGCTTTGTTCCAGTCGGAAGTTTTCAGCCACTGGCACTCCATTCTTACCTAGAATTATATTAAAATCAAAGAAATAAATGAATCAATGCAGAGTTTCCCTTAATCAATATGGAAGGCCTTTTTCCAAGGTAATCCTTTTTAGAATAAGCTAGGCTATATCTTTACTTAGGTATAAACCTACTGACCAACTTTCAGATTTTGTGTCACTGGCTACAATTTAAATGGGTGTGCTGCCACAATCCAAAGTGAAGACTTGCTGACCTGTTAACTTATGCTTACCTGGGCCAATCCCAGGCCCTTGCCCTGACTGACAGTTTCCATGCTTTTCGCTACACGTAATTTTTATGAACAATTAATACAAACTAAAAAAATAATATAAAAAAAGAGAGATATCTCAAAAAATGGTTCTATATACCCTGGGTGCTAAAAAGCCCCTAAACAAAGACATGTATTGGGACTTCTCTCACGTAACAAAACCACTGTACACTATTTTGCCAGTAGCAAATGACCATAAATTTTGAACAGGTAAGTTTTAAACTCTCACCTTTCAGTCTCTATTTAGAGTCAGTGAGATTGGGGGAACAGAGACCATTACCACTGCATGTGCATACGCTGCAAGAGCACCCCTTCACAACTGCCAACAAAACCTCCTTAAAGTTTCCCCAGAAACAACTATAAAACATTTGCCAAGATCCCCAGAACTGGAGGTTCATCCTCAGGTTAGCACCACCCTTGGCAGATCAATCAGACTGACAAGAGGAACCACCAGCACTGCAGGCAGACAGCCAGATACCTATGCATGTTTTAAGTTAGGGTCAACTACAGCAGGCTACTGCTGTAATGTTTGATGTGCATTAAAAAAAAAAAAGACAGTTCACACAATAGTTCTTAATCTCTTCGAGTATTTTGGCACTGAGCAGCATACAATACACCCCAAAAACTCAATACACAGATGTGGGTCTTCTACAACAGGCAGTTTAGAAACTCACTATTCAAAATATTGGGCTGACATCCATAACAAGGCAAA
>JAOQGH010000040.1:26337902-26348806 GCA_025769975.1 Gallinago jamesoni
AGATGTGGGTCTTCTACAACAGGCAGTTTAGAAACTCACTATTCAAAATATTGGGCTGACATCCATAACAAGGCAAAGGTGTAAGCAAGGAAGTAAAAAAATCCTTAGGAGTGTAAGTTTGAACAACAAACACTTCAATATTTGGAAGGAACATGGAAGGAAGATGGAAGGAACAAAAGACTCAGTATTTACTAAAAGGAAGCAAAAATGAACAGTAACAACATACTTTATTTAAGTCATCTCTTAAAACACATAAAGAACAAATGTCAGAATTAAAAAGCAATACTTGCTAATCTTTTTTCACTCTGTCCCTACACTTAGAGCTTTCTCATTTATTATGCATTAAACCTTTTTTTCTCACCCAAGAGTTCAGCAATCTGTATATACAAACTAAACAAATACACTTCACAATAAACTTTATTTATTGCTGCATGCAATATTAAGATACATAAACGTCAATATCTTAAGTTAGTGTCTGTCTCTACCCCCACCATTTTGAAGCATTAGGCAACCACAGCAAACACATGGCTACTTTAACGGAGAGAAATACATACCAGGGCGTGAATTCAGCACTACTCTCTGTATAATCATCCCTGCTTCTGCGGCAATTTGGCACTGGATCTCTACAAAGGAAAACATTGTCTGAAGGACTGAAAGATAAATTTACTTGAAAAAGAATACAGGGCAAATTACTTAGTAATTTGGAAACCGGGGATGAAATGTGGGCACACGAACTTCAGCATCCATGCCCAAAAATCATATAAAACCACCTAAAATGTACAATAAACAAACTTGTGAATAAAGCATTTCCCTGTTTATCTTGTTAAAGCCGTAATTTTATACAATGTCACAGTAGCACCTTCGTGCCCCTTGTAACCATCACCATCCCTTACCAGATTGTAGGAGATGGGTTTGGTTTATTTTCCTGTGCTGCTCAAGAACACTCTGTTCCCACCTAAAAGACCCTGAGGCAGTTTGCACTTGTAAGTCAGGTGCAATTCAATAAAATGCATACACACATGCCAGTAATAGGAGTATGCAGGCACATAATAAACAGAGATTGTTGTGTAAAATGTTTCACATGATATAGCAAGTCTTTCTATTAGTGGTGCATTTTCTTCTAAGAAATGTCTGTCCCAGAGATGAGAAAGAATTCCACCACCATTTTATCTGTTTTACTGAAAAATTTCTCCTTGAATTTCAATAGTTTAAAAGAGGACTGTAAATTTGTGTTCTTGCAGCCGTGAGATGACAAAGTGATTAACAGGGAATGAACCTGATTCAACAGGAGAAAAATCACAATCCTATATGTTTTCAGAGCTAATACAAAATAAAAATGTTCTTACTACTATCCTCAGCTGAGTGCCATAAATAACCAACCTCCACAAGAACCAAGGACATTAAGGAATGAAACATGAGAGCTGATGTCTTTGTTATAATGTTTATTTTGCTGACAAGAACAGCAAAGTGGAGTGAAGCTAAACAGATGAGCCTAGAAAGAACACATCATCACCACTTGTCCAACATCTTTATTGTTTGAACATTGAAAAATAGAGAACCTTCTCTTCTATCTGTAGTGTTATAGTGCTTTCATTACGGCACTCACAGACCATCAAGAATTATGGCCTGGTATGCTAAAAAACATAATTAAAAAGTTATCAGGAGAAAATGGGCATATCCCTGGCCTTTCCCTCTCCTCTAAAACCCACAACTGACTCAAACCAAAAGTATCTTGTTCATAAACCAGATAAATGTTTAACATTTGATTGTATTTGCACTTCAAAAGCTACTTATTAGGCAAAAATTATTCAAGAGTTACTTTTGAAGAAATTATTCAACAAATTAGTCAAGAAATACTTTTCAGTATTTCAAGTGCAAAGGATGCTACAAGAAAAACTACAAGAAATGGATCTCAAATGTGCCTTTAGGGCCTCACATCAGTGAAAAGTGACCTGAACAGTTCCTTGGACAGAGCAATGTAGAATACCAGTCTACAACAAAAATAAATTAAAAGAAAAATAAAAAAAATCACACTTTTATGAAATTATTGTTAAAAAAAAAGAGTATTGGAAATACAGGAGTTAACAATTAAGGAGAGAAATAAAAATCCATTTTTATACCCACACAGCTGATACAATCTCTGGTATAAATATACCTATGTAAGACTGTAACAGGAAGGAGGGCCTAAGATAAACTTTGGCAGATCTTGGGTTCAGCATCATACTCAGCTATAGACTTGCTGTATGAGCGTGGGCACGTCACTTTGTACTTTTTATAAAATATTTTTCAGAGCAAATTTCCCCTGATAACATTTGCCTAACAAAATTACATTCAAGCGGTGCAGTTGCTATCCCCAGAAAAATTGTCTTAGCATCTGACAATTTGTGCTAATTAAATCAGCATTTTATAAACTGTCAGATGTGCCCAGTGCAATTTAAAAGGACAACCATACTCTAATAAACAATTTGCACACATACAGAACTTGGCTGAATTTATAATGACTAATGAAACTGCTCTGTGCAGAAACAATGAGTTAAGAATGCAGGGAATATAAACCAACAGTGATCTGACAGCTCACATGGCATCTGGGCAAATAAGTCCTCTATATAAGTCCTCTATTCGTATTCAGTCCAAATCTATCAATGGCATTAACGGTTTACTCCACTGCTTATAAAACATGCAGAGCAGGCAGAACTGCTATACAGCTCATGCCTCACAGAGAGACCCACTGTCAGAACTGCTCATTCAATTTTTGTTACTTTGAGACTAAATACTTGTATTACACAAACACAAAACCCCAATCTGAACAAGAGGTGATGAAAACCATTTTTATTGTGCCTAACACAAACTTGAAATGTCTGCTTTCTATGACAGTACAGAGAAAAAAATAGATTTCTTTAAAGAAAAAGGCCAAAGATATTAACATATTAAAAGAAAAAAAAAAAGCGATACAGAGTGGCATAAAAAGATGAGAGTGGAAAAAGTACACACTGCAAATTTTTGGATTACTTCTTTGAATGTCTGACATTCTGAGGGAACATAATGCTGTTGATTTCCCAGATCATTTTCACAGCTTTTGTTTGAGAAGCCTGTGTACCAATTCAATTTGAAGATCTTCCAGATACAGCGAGTGGGTGGACAGAAAGTGAGGCTGGCAACTGAATTGTCACTCATCCTGTGACAGCTATCACAGTAAAATACAACACTGGAGATGGACATTTACTTCTAAATATGACTATACTTACCCTATGGTAGAAGTCAGTAACACCATTACACGAGCAAATGTTCACACTAATATTATAACATAGTAAGAAACAATCAAGCTTTCCTCACACTATAAACAATACGGAAGTGACTAAAGAAAGTAAGTAGAGACACCAGCTTTTAGCATCATAAACTGAGGAAAGCTTCTGGAGAAACAGAACAGATTTTTTAAAAGTGAAATAAAGGGGATTTGTATCATATACATAATCCTTTTCAATATATGTGGAATGTCAGTGTGAAGGATGCTTTTGACTCTTTTGGTTTTTTTTTTAAAAGACCAACAAGAAGCAACACACATTATTTTTTTAGCTTTTCCAAGCAAAAATAACAAGCTGGTTTTACTCTTCAAGTCAAATGTAGTAAAAATTAACTTGAAGTTTTAACATCAGCGTTCTCTGCCAAGATCACCTGACCCATCCTGCGAGTAAAACAGGAGCCTTAAGCAGCACAACAGCAGTACTTTCATGGGAGTCTCAAGTATGTTTTAGCCCAGTTTTAATCTTACCCCTTCTCCTCCTGCCTTTCTTTTCCCGTTTTTGCATAAAGACCCATGACAACTCCTTTAAAAAATATTAAATAAATTCATCAGCACTAAAATGCTCCACTTTGTCCTCGGCTTGATTCCTGGAACTTCTTGTTTCTGAGACTGCCCATTAAGACACTGTTTTCAGTTACATATACTTTTGCCAAAACGATTCACCTGCTTCCAAGTTGTTAGACCCTATGCCAGATGCAATGTAGTAAAATAAGGAAGAGCAGGTAGTTTATTCCACCTCTATCAGACCCACGCAGCACAGAGGAAGAAGGCAGTCGATCTAAATGGAGGAGAAGGAAGACTGAGAGTCTTCTGAAACTTTGGTGTCAAAATGGTTGGAACAAGGATCCACAGAGGAAACTCAAAGAAAGAAATTTCAAGGAAGAATGACTCTGAATCACGAACATACAAGAAGGAAAGACAGGAGGGACTGGCACTAGGAGTCAGTGAGAACAGAGAAACGTGGCAAGAATAGCAACTTAAAGGCCAGTAAAGTGGGGAAGAGAGACACAGAATGGAAAGAGAACTGGAGAAACTGGGGAAACTGAATGAGACAGAACCAAGCAAACTGAGAGGGGAATGGATGGGCAAAAATCAAAAATATGGTAACTGTAACTGGCAAGGTGAGGAGAATGGAAATGGAAAAGCACATGTAATGGATTAGGCACTAAAATCTCCACCACACCCATAACAATTAACATTTGAAAAATGTTCATTAATTGCAAACTCAAGTTTTCAAAAAGTAGAAGCCAGAATCAATACTGTCATGAATGGAGAAAAGCACATGCCATAAAAAGGTAAGCACTTTCATGAACTGAACTAATAAATCCAGATTTCCTAATATTTCATATCTCATCACTGAATCCTCTGGTGAGAAACTCCTCCTATAGTGTTTTCTCCATGTGGATTCTCTAACACACTCTAAGGGTTGAGCACAGGCTGCGGTCTTTCCCTAAAGAAAAAGGTGAAAAAGGTAGAATGACAGCAGCAGTAGGATCTTGATCCAGCCTTTTTTTTTTTTTTTCATTTTTATAGTCCAACAAATGTCTTTGAGCTTTTTATCAAATTTGACTGAGATACAGAACAAAAGTTCCAGTAAGCATATACACTCATATCTACACACAACAGGATTGTAAAAACTTTACTTTTTCAGATCTAGGTGTCAAAAAAGCTGAAAGCTCTCAGATATGACCTTATGGGCATTATTTATTTTTTTTTTAAATAGTTGCATTGTATTGGAGTTGCTGAAAATTGTTCAAAAATACCAACACACAAGGCCTACTTTTTCTTAGCAGAACTTCAAGTCAGGAATGAACACAAGAATGCAAACTGCTCCCAGAAAGGCAGGAGCATAACCTGACATTTTTTTTGAGAAGTATGTGATGCAGTATGCAGGCTCCCAGACGAGACCAATCCCAGAAAGCATATTGATTATCCACTTGCCTAGGTGTGACCCAAGACCAAGAAGACCAAGTTAGAAATCACTGCTGTCAAAGGCGGAAGAGCCTCTGGAGACTATCCTGCAGATGGTTTAATATCAGTTTCAGAAGCTGCAGACAGAATAACGTAGGAGAGAAAAACCAAGAGAGGTCAATGAAGCAATGAAGGATGTTCAGTTTTACAAGGTGCATAGCGGCCCTGATCTGAGTGCTGAGAAGGTGTCTTTTCCTCAGGGATTCCTCCACTGCCCTACGCCACAGTTTGACCCAGGGCCTCGGTGAGGTCTGGCTCCTGTTCTAGGGATCGAGCAATCCCAGTCATAGAAGGGTTCGGGTTGGAAGGGACCTTAAAGATCATCGAGTTCCAACCCCCCTGCCCTGGGCAGGGACACCTCTCACCAGACCAGGTTGCTGAAAGCCCCATCCAGCCTGGGCCTGAACACCTCCAGGGATGGGGCATCCACAGCTTCTCTGAATAACCTGTTCCAGTGTCTCACCACCGTTCAGAGTGAAAAATTTCTTCCTGGTATCTAATCTAAACCGTCTCTCCCGTCAACCCCGTGCCTCCACCCACCCCGCAACCACCTCGCGCCAATCCCTGAGGAAGCGGCTCCTGAGGAGGGAGGGGGCTCTGGCCCTTCAGGGAGTTCTCGGAAGGCGCTGCCGAGCCCTCCCCACACGAGACGAGGGCGCGGCCCTACCGATTTTACACCTGGCACCGGGGCAGGCTTATCCCGATGGTGGAGTTGTCTGTCCCGTGTCAGGAGATACCCGAGGCCCCGCCGCCATCGTCCCCCTCCGCGCGCGGAAGGCCGCGCGGGAACGGCTAGCGGGGGACGGCCTTCCCCCCTCTCCCCCGCGCGCGTGCCGCCCCCCTAACATCACCGCGCGCGAGACGCTCCCGCTCACCTTGAGCCGCGCCTCGAGCGCGCCCGCCACCTTCGTTACGGGGCGGAGAGACGGCCCCGCCCCTCCGCGCGCATGCGCGCAGGCTTGGAAACAGGGACAGGTTGAGGCCCACACCTTAAAGGGGCCGTGCCTTACAGAGGCGGGAAGGGCTGTAGTGGGGATCGGAAGGTGAGCAATGTCTGGGTCCTTCAGCCGCCTCCCGTCGGCAGCGGGTGCTCAGTTTTACACACAGCTCTCTCCATTTTGTGGGGAGCGGCCGGTGGAGCTGTGGGCTGGGGTCTTCCTCCTTTCCGTGTGGGCGAGGTGATGGCGGCCTTATCTCCTGAGGCGGTGGTGTGAGGCGCCTACAGCTCCTGAGGGGATTTCTATGAGAGGGAGAGTAACGTTGGGAGATACTCGCTATTTGTGTGTCTTAGTGGGTGAAATTTTGTTCACTGATGCAATATAAGGCTGATTCCTGCATTAGCAGGGGAGTTGGATGGATTTGGACTAGATGATCTCTAGAGGTCCCTTCCAACTCTGACAATTCCATGATTGCAGACATTTTTAAAATTCCTCTGAAGTCACTATTGTGTACAATATAATGTTGTATTTATTATATACATACATCCTTTTGCTATGTTCGAATACAGCTGAAGAGACATCTTTACTTAAAGAAAGCAGGAGGGTGAGTAACTGAAGAGCTAGAGCCTTCCTGGGATGGGGCTCAGCTCCTGGTGCTGCCTGACTTGATTACTCTGTGTACTAGCCCTGTGTTGTAGTGACTCACCGTGCTGGAAAGGCAAACAGGTCTGTGAAGTGGCCACTGAGTTGGTGGAAACTACCGCGGAGTTTTAACTGATGATTTAAGACTAGAAAAGCTTTCCAGACTAATGATCCAGATGACTTTGTGCTTTGTCTCTCTCGCATTTAGGCAGGTAGAGCCTTTCTATTGTAGCTTTACCCATAGCTTTTCAGTATATGTTGAAGGGAAAGATACGTTTGTGCCACCACGATATATAAAACTTTGCATTTCATATTAGTGGCAATAACCTCATTGTAACTGCGATGGTCTGGAGGGAGGAAATTGAGGTATCTTAATAAGGGGATTCATACCTCCATACTTCTTTTTCCCTAACTTGTATCAGTTGATCTAATGAAAGGTCAGTATCTTACTAGTATAACACACTGTAAGGAAGTCTTCAGGGATGAAGTTGTCCCCACAGGTTCAAATGGGGATATATATATGGGCATATGTAGAAGACCTGCATTAAAATGAATGAATACTGACTTGCCTCATACTTATGCAAGAAAAGAACAGCACAATTATTACAGAAATAATTGTCTCAGAAACCGAAGTTACATGTCATTATATGAGCAAACAGGAAAAGATTATGAAGTATATTAATGGAGAACTCCCTGTTAATTTAGAAGTAGCGTATCTCAATGACTAGTAATCATTGAAAGAAAAGTGGGGAAAAGGTATGCTGTACATGGGAATATCAGCATATTTTTGTTTCTATATATTATATAAAGAGAATACAACTTCAGATACTTAATAAAAAGTATCAAAAAACCTGAAACCGAACACATTAAAGAGGCTTTCAAAATCTCTGTACAACCCCAGTTTCTCTTGCCTAGTATAGGGTGGCTTTCTTTCCTCCACAAACAAGGTTATCCTGAAAGGCGGTTACAGCAATCATCTGCAGTTTACTGTTTTAACCCTTACATTCACACACCCCACAGTGGCTCTTTTGTTAAGTACTTAAGTGAAGCTATTATAAAATAAACTTAGGTATGAATTTAAAATGCAGCAGCTATTCTGCACTGGTTTACTTTATGGATACATATTCTACTCTAAGAACATATTTTTGTGGTTCACTTAATCCACCTCAGGCTAAGCTAAACCCCGGAAAATCACCCTTGCTGTGAAATTGAACTGTCCATGCAAACACAGCTGTTGTGGAATTGTTACATAACAGATATTAGGGGTTGTTACCACATATAAATAAGGCTAAGTCAACCTGGGTGTCATCCTCTTAAAGTCAATCAGAGACAAGGCAGAGATGAAATTGGGGGATATGTTTATGCTGGGAGATGGTTGTAGTCATTGCCAACAAACCATTGCTGCCTACTCACATAGGGAATGTCATTCAATTAGGCCTTACTTCACTCAACAGATACTCCCCCTAATTCAAGGTTTTCTTTGACAGGCATCAGGCAACTTTGAGAAAGCAAAAATACTTCTGGCTACACAGTGGGATTAAAAGACTGTCCCATTTGCTGTTTTCAGAACAAAAAGAGGGAGGGGAAAAAAAAAAAAAGAGGCTTGTGGATGCAAAGTCATTAGTTCTGAGAATCGTGTAAACTTGGATGGAGTATATAAGTGAAAAAACCTGCCTGTTTCAGAGTGGTTAAAATCATATTGCCATCAATCTTAGTGGTCAATAACAATAATTAAAATAGAAATAAAAAATACAATTCTGCAGGCTTTCTTTTTTTTTTTATTTAAGATTGAGTGACTGTTCAGTTGACTCCATCTTTTTCTTCCTGTTTCCCTGCCCTTAATATGGAAACAATAAACCTTACATATTCTGTCTGTTCTGTGAGGCGTTAGTTTTTAAAGGACAAAGTAAGCCTGTTTATTTTCCAGGATTTGCTGGGTTCATGGATCATATTAGTGAGAGTATATAATAATAATTCACCTTTTACACGTTTCAATGTTCATAGGTAATTGCCAATCTCAGCAGATGTGTGCCCTTTTTTTAAAAAAAGTTACTATAATAAGTAGTCTTTTCATATCTCTAGAGATGAATAATACAGATGTTGCTTACGTAATTGAAGTACAGCTGTGTTTTGGTCATCAAAATCCTCTGGGCTATGTATGAGGTCTCAATAATGCCAGATTCTCTCCTTGTTCTTGGGTGACAAAATAAGTTCACTTGTCCTACAAATTGTAAAACAGTGTGTCAGGCTGCAGTATGAAAAATTATTGCAAAATAATCTGTAGTAGAATTGATGTTTCTGGTTTTCTAAAGTGTTAGTTTACTAGTCTTCTGTTGAGTTTCTTGCCCTCATTGCTGAGGCAGGAGAACAATGATGCAATGTCGGCTAACAGCCTGAGGTGCTGCTGAGTGCTATTTGAGCTAATCCACATATTTTTTGCCTGAAATGTTCTTAGAATTTGCAGATGATTCATTCTGCCAGCTAAATTGTGTAAGCAGTGACTTCAGCAGAGGACAGTAACACATTAGGTCATTTGCAGTGACTGTCTGACTCTGTAAGTAACCCAATATACAAACTGAAAAATTCTAGCTTGAGACAGCTGCTGAGGTTGAACTGAGCTATTCAGCTGACTTTATGTCAAAGTGACATACCATCCTGTAGAGTGCAGTTTAATGATGATTTGTGAGCAGCTCAGCTCCCTAAAAAGGGAAAGCTGCTGGGGAAAGCAAGTTATCATCTAACTCAGATTATGCCATTCCACTTCTGAATTGTCTCTCCTTTGGCATTCATGCAGGTCCTGTTTTGTGAAAAAGAAGCAAACCTCACTACATATTCCTGATGGACTCGGCATTAGCTTGAGGCAGAGAGATTTGTGGGAAAGTTTTGCAGGTGGCCACTTAGATGTTGATGAAACTAACACCTTCTGATGCTAATTGCCAGCTAATCACAAAGTGGGCTCCATCTGTGCAGGTAAGTACACAGATAAGAAGCAATTGCTACTTTTTATGGTAACTGCTGTTTTTGTGAAGTTTGGGAATGTTCCAGCCTGTCTGTCATTGTTTCAAAAGTTTCCTCTGGATTCTGACTGGCCGAAGTGCATAGGTGGTGTCTGGGTTTGCTCTGTCAGTTTTTGTGATGGTAAGGAAGCTTTGCTCTGTAATTCACTGGTCAAAACTACTGGTTTTGATATGTGTTCACACGCAAGACTTTCTATAGGACACATCTTGAAGAATCACATTCATTTTAAGGTAAGTAACTTATTTTGTTAGTAAAGTAAAATATAATCTGTCAATAACACGGCTTGATATCTGACTTCTGTAAGGAAAACACAGGGTTACAAGGCTTTTACATAAAAGTTGTTGGCCCTGATCTTTAAGCGTTTGGTGTTTTGTAAAACTTTTTAAATCCATGAAGAGTGAGCATACTATGTTATTATTTTAATCTGATAGCGATTACTACTATTTGATCATCACAAAGTTTTACTTATAATCCTGCTTGCTTTTCTGCTTGTGCCTTTTTTAAATCCTTAAGAGAAGAAAGAAAATCCTGAAGTACTTCCTGCAGAGACTGATTTTCCTGTTGTCTTTAGTTTGTTAGGGGTGGTTTCTTAAGCCTGATCAAAAAGGGTCAGGTGATGTTCTAATAACTTCTATGTTATTAAATGTGGTGAAGTTACAATTTGGTCTAGCTACTTATTTAATATTTATAAATGACCTGAGCGTATTGTAGATGAAAACTATCCTCTTGCTATGCATCGTCGTGTCAAGATCGCATCTTTCTTTTTTTGCTGCAAAACAGTTGAGGAAATTAGGAACTTCTGGTTTAGAACCACACTGCTAGATACATAAACACATCAGTGGAGGAAATTTCTTTATTGCTCTGTGTGTCATTTCCATTTCATGATATCTCCCAGTTATATAAAAAAAATAGGTTCTTCTAAGAGTCCTTCAGAAATCGGCAACTAGTGAGGTACTAATATAGAATCATAGAATCATTTGGGTTGGAAGGGACCTTAAAGATCATCGAGTTCCAACCCCCCTGCCATGGGCAGG
>JAOQGH010000040.1:26348906-26400518 GCA_025769975.1 Gallinago jamesoni
ATTTGTGCCTGGGATTGCCACATCCCAGGTGCAGGACCCTGCACTTGGCTTGGTTGAACTTCATGCAATTTGCACGAAGTATAAGTATGGCTTATATTTCGTACTCTAGGATTCAGCCATATGTGTCTGTATCAGAACAAAAGTATCTTGAATTTTCCCAATTTAATATAAAGCATCATCACTCATCTGTTGTAGACACTACTGAAAAGTTTAAATTTTAATTTTGGTGTCATGGCCTGTAGTTGTTGTACATGCTTTATAATGCATTATTATTATTCAAAACAGGAAAGATTGAAGGATTTTTAAATTCAGAATACCGATAACCTTGAAAGTATTTCTTTTTATTGATATTTTCTCCACTTTGTCTTAAAAACTCTGCAGGATTGGAAACAAAGTTGTTAAATATGATTCCCTATTTTTTCTTCTTTCACAGCTTATGTTGAATGGAAATTGGGGATGTTTAGTGGAAAGGTAACTAAACTTGTTATTTAGAAAGAAATGAGGTTGTCATAAATGAAGCTGCATTATGTGAATGTCTGAAATATTAGACCACCCTGAAAAATTGGGGGAAGGAATAAATGTGGTCACAAAGGCCAAAATGACCTATTCAGAACACAAAATGGTCTTTGCGCAATCACACAGTAGTGCTGAGTTATGTTTCTTTGGTTTAAGATTGCTGGCAGCAAATGGTCAGGACAAGTGTTTCTGTCTGAAGACAGAAAACGTATGAGCACTGTTTGTTGAAGATGCTTCATTGGAGCAGGAGTCAGCAGTGGGTGATAGACTGTGCTACATGGGGAAATTCTAATATTAATAAAATATTGCATCATATTTCTGTTCTTCACACTTGAAATTCAGAATCATTATTTATGCATCCTAATGCTGGAAGAGCTAGAGGCTAACAGAAGCAAAAAGAGTTTCTCTTTTTGCTTTTTGGGTCTTCTAGAATCAGGAAAAAAACGTTCATGCGAGGGGAGGATGTGAAGTTATATATACTATAGCTTCCTTGTAAGACTTCTTGGTATGATAATCCTTGATCAAATAGAACTGAAAAGTCCCATCTTGTGGGTTTCGACCTATGTGTTTATGGAAAAACACATTTGGGATGTAGATGGGAGATGAAAGTTGACAGAAGGCAAATAAAGGCAGGTGTGAACAGGGAGGAAAATGAATGAGGAAGAAGCTGCTTCGGAATGAACTTTTCTTGCATTAGCATCATATTTATGCAGTGTTGTTTGTGAAAAGCAAGTGCTGGTTTGTGAAAGAGAACTATGTAGACTTGCAAAGTCTCAAGATAACCAAAGGCTTAATTTTGGAGCTCTGTGCAGGGCTTGTTTCAGAGAGAGTAGAACACTTCTCATCCATTCAGCAATGTGGATATTCCCTTCTGGAGATTTAAAACACTTGGTTGTTATCAGTCAATTCTAATATCAGCAAATCAGCTGTTGTAGTCCACTGGCCTGGAAATGAATATTTGCAAAGACTTTCACCTGTTTCCTCTAAGGAAATGAAGAGGGATCGGTAAGCACAACTGGCCTGGAAGGAATGAATGGTGTCAGTGACTGTCTTCCAGAAGGCTGTGCTTGCCGTTATTATGGGTGATAATGTATTTTTTTTGGACATATGGAGCTTAGATGACAACTGTTTTGACTCTCTGCTAAGCAATTGGAGGATACCAGTGAGGATTGTCTTTTAGAGGCTGATGAACCATTGGTAACTGGAAGTTCTGGGGCAATCAAGCAAAACCTGCTTCAAATTATAATTGTATTCTGTGTTTTAGGCAGCATAGCTGGTACGCCGTAGTCAAGAGGCTTTCTGCCATTTCTGAGCAGTACCTGATACTATCAAAATGACAGTCTTTAAGGGCATTTTGGGAAGATTATTTATACATCTACTGAGGAAATGAGATCATTTGGATGCCTTTCTTTCTGCAGCTTTACGTGGTGTGTCATGCAAGATAGTATTAACAGGATAGTCCTCTAGCTCACTTAGTGGGTACTGGCTTTGAAAGCACTTCAAATTGTGTTAATTTTAAATAGAATTGTGAGCACTAAATGGCAGAGTAAATAGGCTATATCATAGTTCTGCAAACATGTTGTGTATTTTTATTATGACTTTTATTAGCAATACATGATTAATTAGAGAGATGAGGCCTACAAATTGAGGAACTGTCCAAGTAAACTTGTTACATAATTTCTACAATTTCTCACAGTTCCCACTGCTGCTTTTTGGAAGCTGAAATGGCATGACAGAATTTTGTTTGGATGTTAGGCAAATGAACACAGGATGCTGTTCTCTGGAACAGACTGGAAGAATTGTGGCCAAGGGTCTGGTGGTGACATTCAAACCACAGCTGGTGACTGTAAGACTGAAGTGCATGCAGTAGGAGTTACAATTTCTACAAAAAATGCTTTCCAAAATATGCTCCCATACCTCCATTATCTGATTTTGTACGTCTCTCTTGGTTTCTCTGTGTGTCTCCTGTGTGGCAAAGCTCCACTCTGCAGTTATGAAGTCGTCTTTCATAGTGAATTGTGTCTGTTTTGTTGTTAGGAAGTCCTCTGTTTACCATAGCAAATTTACTATCTGCTATGATAAATCCAGCAGATACGTAATGCTGGAGTAAGTGGTCTTGCTTGGTATTTGAATACCTTTTCTGTTGTTGCCTTCATAGATCACGTGTATTCCTGTGTCTGTTCTGCTGTAGGTCTCAGTTACATTAGCCTCCTCCAGCTCTTTTCCTTTGCTTTCTCAGGCCACTATGGCTTCAAGGAGCTAGAGAAGACTCCGCAGGAGCAAGCGGGGAGATAAAGGAGGAGCATGCATCTGTAAGGGAGGAAGAATCATACAATCCTTATATGATTCTATGAAAAATCCTGTGTAGTCTGTAGGAAGGGAAGAATTTTAAGGGGATGTGCAAAATGACTGAGACACATTGATAAAAGACACCATCGCTGCCTGTTGGAATTGCTGCTCCCTGTTTTCTTCAGGCTAGCAATCTTGTGACAGCCATGAAGGTATGTGTTTCTGTTGAGTGTTTGTAGGGTATTTCTGGTAATTCAAATGCTAGTGGATAATATAATAATATAACCACATCTATATTTAGGAAGCATTCTTGCCTTGAAATACCACATCTTAGCTGGGGCATTGAAATTGCATTTTATGCCCTATGTAGATATTGCAAAATAGCTCTCGCTGTACAATTGGATTTTGAGCACAAGCCTTTTTAAGGTTCCCATTGACCAGAAAAAAAAAAGTGCAAGTATCTACTAAAAAAAATAAAGGGGAGGGGGAGAACAATTGGAAATTCCATAACGAGATTTGTATGAATAAACATAGAGAGGAACTGAATTATTTTTCTGTATTATCGAACATGCTACATACTTTATAACAGTATTAAGGAATGCTTAGAGATCACAGAGATAAACAGACTATCTGCTTGGGATAGGACACAGATTGACATTGGAAGGCAGCTTGGAGGACTGCCGAAATACTTCTGGGGTCCAGGCATGAAAATCAATATGATGTAACTTGCTGGTGAATCTGAGCAGAATAAAAACCGCACAGCAATTCACCAATTTGTGTAGTAGTGATGACAAGAAAAAAAACTCTGCAGCCTGGTTTGCACCGATGCAAATTGCTAGCACGGAGCAAGCATGGAGTGTCAGGAAGGAACGATTAAAGAGTAGAGGGACAGATAAGGTCATCAAGGTGCATAATTATCTAGTTCCAGATTGTCATCTGTATTTAGTACGTCTGACATATATATCTTATTTATATATGTTGGTGTCTCCCATGTGATTGATTTATATCACCCCCTGCTCCCCTCCCCTGAATAATCTATTTATGAGATGGAATAGGAATGAGTCCCCATGAGACACAGAGTACCACATGCTACCTATGGAGCCTGATATTAGCGAACACTTGCTGTTCCCCTGCCTCATGCCCCTGGATTTATACTGCATATGTTTCAATTTAATCACAATGGTACCGAGTCATTGTCACTAAAGCCTGTTTGGGCTGAAAGCTCCTTGAATGATTGTCAATGTCAAATGATATTAAATGGGCTTTGAGATTGCTATTTGTATATCAGCTACTGAAGCTCAGGAGTTCCTAGTTGATGTTCTCCACAAGAGATGACTTTAAGGATGCTATTCTATATATGTCCATATATACATAGATATATGCAAACTGTACATAAAAATATAAATGATAGAAATATTGAACAAGGCTCCAAATCCTGCAGATATTTATATAATGTGGAACAGTAGTTATGAGTAGTTTTTTGGTGTCAATAGGGAAAATGATCTTATTTTTGTGGGCATGAACTATTATAATTATGTAAACCTATTAGAAAATTATCATTGCTGTGCAAGTTTCCTCCTTATTTGGGGATATTTTTGTGTGTGCAATGGATAAATTGAATAGATTTTTTTTTTGCAAGAGATACTATTTTTAATGATGCTTGACAGCATTTAAAAAATGCAGTAAGGAATGGAAGGCTTTTGTTTTACAAATTAAAGTTGCATGAGCAGTTGTGTAATTTGAAAAAGCATTACATTTTAGATGACACATGTGAAAAAAGATAAATATTAAGGACTCCTGTAACTCAGTTGCATTTCTGTTTTCTCTACTGAGTGCTGCTGGGAAGGCATGTGTGCAAAGATATTATTAGCATGAAACTTCAGGGTTGCTGTTCTGTTCTAGTTGTCATTAGTCCTAGTCAGTAGCTGGGACAAACACTGGGACATACGGAAATATGAAGTCATTCTCCTCCCCCTGACCTGACAGTTGCTGTTAGTGAGCTGGGTAGCATAGGAACTATTCAGGTGGTATGCAACCAGTGACTTCCAGCATAAATGAGAATCCCTTAGTCCAGGCAAGCAATCTTAGAGCTGAACGTTGATTGTGTTTTCCATACAAAGGAGAAAAAGATTGCATTGCCTTCATATTGGTGTACCTGTAAGGACTATAAAGTATGTGAAAATGAAATATAAGTTGAACCAAGTAATTTTTACCCAAAGATTTCTTTAGGGTAATAAATGGACTAATGATGAAATTCATTTACTGCTCTGTGCTTCAATAAGAAATTGGTCTACTCAGACTATTAGAGGAACAGCCTAGATTGTAGTCCATAGAAATAATTCCTAGTGTGTAGCATTAATATTATTTAAAGACAGAAAAACATTGCAGCTCATAGTTTTGAATTCTAGTATTTATTTCTGTTATTATGCTAAATTCGGTCATGCTATAAACATTACTTTTCAGTAAACGCTCTCAATATTTCTTTTTCTTGTTGGTTTGTTGTTGCTGGGACTCTGAGTGCTTGCAGGGGGTTCCTCTGCCTGGGCTCAAAGCCAACTTAAAGAAAGCACAGCTGGTTGTTTTGGGGAAAAGGAGACAGAAGAAGCCTTAGTGGAAATTATTTGCAAAAACGAGCCTCAGTCCAGGCTTCTTCCGTATTTGCTTGGGTGCTGCTTTAAGCTGAGGCTCTTGCATGTGGCCCTGCCTGTGCTACATTGCAGCTTCATCACAGCCATGTGCTTAATCCTGACCTGTGAACTTGTCTTCCCAGCTTGAGAACCTCCTTAGCTCCTGACCATGGGGCCTTGGAGAGCAGCCCCAGCCCTTGGTGCTCCCCAACAGTGATCCACTTAAGTCTTAATCTATTTATTACTCTTATTACCAAAAGAAAATCCATCCATTTGAGTTCTTGACAATTTAACACGTGAATTTCACAGAACTGACAAATTTTATAAAGCATTCACTGAGAAACCAATATGGTGCAGAAATTAATGTAGGTGCTCCTGAAAGCAGGCCGGAAAACTTCAAAAACGTCAAGGTTTTGAAATATATACACGCACCTATAGTAAATAGATTGTGTTCCTTCTAGAGATGTTGCACTCTTGTAATGCATAATTGGAGGTAAATTCCAGAAAGGTTTATTGAAATTGGTTATAATAGTGGCCATCAAAACATTTAGTGATTATGGCATTAAAAATACGTGTTAGAATTAAAAATATGCATATGCCCACTAGCTCTTGATACTTCTTACTTACCGTGCTTTTCAGTGTTTCTACTTACTACTCGGGTTTTCTTAATGTTGTTGAGAGCTATTAGTCTATGCACTTTTTCCAAGGTATGTATATTAATAATTCTTAGAGCTAATGAATTTACAGTGCTTTTTTTCAGAGTTCTAAAATAGAATACTACATGTATTCATTAGTTCCTTTTCTAATGGTTCCTCTCACAGGTGAGGTAAGAAAATATAATCTCTAAATATTTAAGGAATAATCAGAGACAGTTTACAGACAGCTTTTTGAAAATTGCCTTATTTTTAGGTGGTGTTTAATATTTTAAAAAATCATCCTGCTTAAGGTAATTTAAACTGAATTCTCAGAAGGACTTGTGCCACTGTTCAGTCAGTTGAGCAGTGTGAAGCATTTGGTATCCTATAATTGCACGTGTAGATTAGCGACACTTAGATGAGGGGGCATGTGGCAGTTCAGTACAATTTGTAGATCGATCTCCTAAAATACAGAAAAAGTATAGTGTGACAGATGAATTTACATGTGGACTTGAGCATTTACAGCTAACCGAAGCTCAGCTATTGAACCTCCCTGTGGTCTTCAGCTCACCACTTAGCTTTTCCAAATGTTGTTATTTTTCTCAACTGTAAACAGTAAATAATGTTACCACAGACAATTGTTTGTAAAACAAAGATTGTGGGATTCTGGGAAAAGTGATAGTAAATGTAGAAAGGACTGCAAAATGTGTTTAAGGCTGCACAATCCAGCAAAGAAGAAAGTTTCAGCAGTCCTGTCTTTCAGCATGCCATATAATTACCTGCTTCAGGATTCTTATGCTGTCTTTCTCGCTGTGGCATCTGAGCTTCTTCCAGTAGTGTTTAAGCAATATGAGTAGCTTTTTTTTTTTTTTTTTTAACATGTGGTTTCTTTTCTCAACCACAGTGTCCCTCCTTTTCCCTCATGTAACAAGGCCTCATCCTGGTTCGTAGGGAGCCAGTTCATGACACTTTGCGTGTGTGTATATACGTATGTATTCACACACACATGTTCTGTAAATAACACGTATGTTTTTCCCAAAGTTGATCAAAGAAGCTGATTCTTGCTCAAGTTAGTAAAGCAAACTCAGTGTTTTAATTTTTGACTCAGCTACGAAGAGTAAAATAAACATGCAAGATTTTTTTCCTTTTGCAAACCTTTTTTAAAAAAGGCAAACCCCTTCTTTCCAAACATTCTGAGTTCATCAAGTTTCCCAAGAGAATCTGTACCCCTGAATAATATTTCAAATACAACACATTGAGTGTTTCATTTTAATTCTTACAAAGATGGGAGACAGACATTGATACTGGGGAAGTTCAAATTTCTCTCTAGTAAGGAGTAGTTAATCTTGTATAAAAAGAAAAAAAAAAAAAGCATTGTTATTAACATTTTCTCCTGTAATGATGCAGCTGAAAAAATGCTGACTATGAGGGAATGGGTTTCAATGTATTTATGCTGAGGGTGTTCTAAATTCGTAACCTCAAAACTAAAGCCCAGCCAACCCCAAACACATACAATCACTTGTATTTCCTGTAAGGTTGGTTGGGTTTTTTTTAAAACTATTTTACTATCATTTAATTAAACCTCCTTTTATGTGAGATAAGGGGGTTTGCTTCTTGAATTGTAGAATCACTCCGATTGGAGGGGATTTTGGGATGTCGCAGTTCAACCTCCTACTTAAAACAGGGTCAACGCTGAATTTAGACCATGTTGCTCAGGGCTTTTTTTGTCAGTTATTGGAGACTTCCAAGAATGGAAATTCCACAACCTCTTGTGGCAACCTGTTGCATTGCTTCGCTGTCCTCACTACCTGGTTGGAACAGCCGTGGTTTCGGTTTATGACCATTGTCTTTCTCCCATTGTGCACCTCAACAAACAGCCTGGCTCTGCCTTCTCTTGTGAGTAAAGATCTAGTCTTGTAGCTACTAGAAGGCTGGTATGAAGTCTCTCCTACCTGTTCTCCTTTCTACTCTAGACAAGCCCAGTTTCCCTCAGCGTCTCCTTGCAGGATGCCTGTTCCAGCCCCTGACAATCTTGGCTTTCCACCAGCTCAGGTTTACAAATTGTTTTCTTGTACTAGGGTGCCAAAAGTGGACACAATATTCCAGGTGCAGTCTAACAAATAATGAATAGAGAGGAGTAATCATTTCCCTTAACCTAGCTGTGCTTTTCTTTACACAGCCCAGGATGCAGTTAGCCTTCACTGATGCCTGGTGTTTCTCCCACTGGCCACCAGGAGCCCCAGATCTTATTCAGCCGTGCCGACTTCCTTCTCAGGCAAAAGCTTAGTCCAACCGAAGTGCAGGGCTTTACATCAGTCTGTGTTGAACTTCACTTGGTTCCTGTCAGTCCATTCTCTGGCCTGTCTAGAGGCAGCCCTGCCCTCGAGCATTGAATATATTTGTGGGATAAACACTGCAGCTATTAATTGCTGTTTTATGCTGGCATTCATTTTTGAAGAAAAATATGTCCAATGGAAATTTTAGAGGAAATTTCAGTGTGATTATGAGATGGAAGTTTTAGCCTTACTGGAATCTGAAGCTTATGCTACAAAGGGTGTAATTATTTTCTTACTACCTATAGTGATTAAGACCTTCATTTTGTACTTAATTTCAGGGAGAAGTAATAGCTCCATGTGGTCTCCCATAATGCCGGAGCACTAGTTCAACTTGTGACAGCTGGAAAGAGGCCGGGGCACTGGCTCTGCTCTGACTTGGTGAACAGAGTGCCACCTACTGAGCATATGTCCCAGTTTTGGAAACGTAAGTATGCAAAGCAGAGTCTTTAATCCAAATTCTGACTCAGTGCAATCCAGTTTATTAATGATATGAGTCGATGTTGCTACAGCCCAAGATTTGTCTGTACAAGCCAGAGAAACCTAAGATTTTTATACGGTGATAGCTAGGAAATCTTCCCATCACGTCCTTCAATGTAGTAATGAAATAATGACATAAGAGGAAATATATGTGTATTAAATAATGTTAATGTAAAAGTGATGGAAGTGCAGCCACATGCAGTCTCAGCATACGCTGAGAAAAGGAGAAAGAAAAAAAAAAAAACAATTTTTCAAAAAGCATAGCAAAAGCTGCTACTGCAAGGAAGAAAATTGTGATGTCTGGTTCTGGAGGAGATGTAAGGACTGTATAACATGAGGAACAGAGAAACAACTGAAGAGTGACAAAAATCTTTACAAAACACTTCATAAAACTGTTTATTTCTCAGTAAGATAAACAGTAGCGTATGGCTCTATAGGCACTTGTGCCATGATGTCTTTGAAGTGTGCTGCCTCTGTTTCTTATCTCTAAACTGGCTGGTGTACCACCAGACTTTTTACAGTTTTGTTCTTATCCCATTTGGTATCTTTAGGAAGAAATACCATCCTTTCCGTATAGATTTTGCATCTTGCAGCGTGTTTCAGTGTTTTCCTTGTGCTAACTATGTTGTCTTTGGCTCAGTAAAGAGGGATTCCTATCTACCTTATACATTATTTAGGAGGCAACTATCAAAAACCAACGATGTTAAAATGTCTCCTAGGCAAGGGTAGGACGCACACTCCCCCAGCTGTGCAATGCCGGCTTCTGTAGCCAGATGATGACGTTTCTGCCATTGTCTGCTGCTTTTCCGCCATTATGTATTGTGAAACACGAGACACTGCTCATCATTTTGCTTCCCAAACTCCAGACAGGTGAAGTAAAACATGTGTTTGTTCTGGCTGGAAGGAAGACGTACACTTTGCTGTTACAAAATGATTTACAGTCATAGAAGAGTGGTGGCGTGGTTTTTTGTGTTTTTTTTTTTTTTTCCCAGTGAAAGCTGCAATAAGCAGATTCAATCTTATCAATATCTGATGTGCTTCATGGGAGGCACTAATTGCCTAACATCTTATAAGAGAGAAGGAAATAACTCCAGTTTATGGAATCTGTCTCTTCAGTCTTTATCAGGGCAAATGAAACTAATGGGTTGTATGCCTTTGACTTCAATTTTAGTCATTATATGTTTGGTTATTTAAGTTTGCTTTACATGTTTGCTAGTTTGTGACCATTCCTTCTGTATTGAAGTTATTCACTGATTCCTTCTGTCTATTGAGGCGTTTAGAAGAACAAATGTATTAATGGTATTATAGAGGAGTTTTCCTTGAATGTCCTCTTGAGACAGTGTTGCATCAAATGGTAACTTGGCTTGTGAATGGAAAAACAACTTTACCAGTAGTACCTGTGTTTTGCTACTGTTTTGCTTCTCACTTCCATGTGTCTCACTGTTATTCTCTGCAGCGTGACAGGAAAAGATTGGGCGTGGTAATTAGACTTCTGACCTGAGACTCATCAGAGAAACCTGGTTATGCATCAGATACGTTTTGCAGTCACGGGTAAGTCATTTCTCTGGGTTCCTTTTTCCATGAATCTTGAGCTTACCTGGTGAAAAAGTCTGCACAGAAGCCAGGAACTATTGCGAAAGAAATGCAAACTAGAGTGAGCGGTGCAAAAATTCCTTCTATGTTTCACTCTACAAAGCAATATACACTTGGGAAGGGAAACTGCCCTGCTGATCTGGAAAAAAAAAAAAAAAAGACAGAAAAAGCTACACAACTGTGTGCATTGAATGAGCTAAGTCTGGATGAAGGTAAACACGTGGCTGGCTGCACGGTGGGGAAAAACGTGCAGCATTTTCATGTTGCTTGGCGTGTTTCACTGAATGAGAGGCTGATCTGAGAAGGCTGCCTAAATGTTATTTCCCATTCTGAAAGTTTTGTTGATTGTGAACAAACTCGAGCATTGGAGCCGTCTACAGGGGGAGCAATGACGAAGCAGCTTCTCTGTTTCCTGCCTCAAGAGGAGCAGCGTGCCTGCCTTTGCCAGCACGCTGTGTTTTTTGCTCTCGGACCAAGGCAACAGAAGAAGCCATATTCCAGTAGGCGAGACAGACGTTTTTGAAACCTCAGCAGCACGTGTTCTTGTGAAAGTACAATTTCAGGTGTCTGGTAAAACAGCCAGCAGTGCAGAGGTGACCTGAGTATTTTTATTAGATACAAACCCTTTCTCCCTTCCCTGGTTTTCCACTTTTCTTCAGAAAAAGCTGTCGAGGGGGGAGGGAGGGGGAAAGGACCAAAAGAGGGAAAAAGAAAACCGTGGCTTCCTCTGTAGAAGTGTTTCCTTAAAAACAAAGAGCTTTCGGTTTGTTTGTTTTTCTTTAGAGAAGAGGGCCAGGAAGCCTGGTCACGCAACCGGGGAGGCCGGCGCTGAACTCGGGGCCTCAAACCCGCGAGTTTTGCCAGGCGTCCAACACGGCCACTGCTTTGCAGGGCTTGGCTTGCAAATCAGTGCTGCAAACTCGCTCCCCGCCCCTTAACTCGTTGGGCATTTCCCCTCCTTCCCTGCAAACGGCAGCCAAAGGCAAGCACGGAAGGTCAAGCCAAGATCTGTGAAAAAAGGCCGGGGGGGCGGGGGGAGGCCAGGCCGGTGCCGGGAAGAGAGGCTGCGGATCGGCGGGGCTGCTGGCTGCGGAGGAGGAGGAGGAAGGCGGGAGGAGGAGGAGTTGAGGAGCCGGGGCCCGGGAGCCTCCCCGCTTACCGCACTAGGAAGTGACGCTTTCCCTGAGTCCCGGAGAGAAAGAAACAAAGTTTGGGGCTGCTTCCCTCCCCCCCCCCCCGCCCCCTCCTTCGCTCCGCGCCCCCCGTACGCTCCCCCGCCGCGGGCGCCCGCCGCGCCTCGCTTCGCAGGTAAGCAAGCACCTTTTCTTCCCTCCCCTCTTTTCCGCGGGTTTATTATTATTATTAATAATTTTATTTTTTTTTTCGCACGACTTGCTTCCGTTTTCCTGCCATTTTGGAGAGGGGGTATACCTTTCCTGTAGGGGGTGTAGGAGGTGGATTGCTTTCCTTATGGTGCTGGGTGCAGGATGAGGAGAAAAAGTAGCTGTGGAAGTGACGGGGGCGGCCGGGCCGCGCAGCCCCGCGGGACCGGGGCCGGGGCAGAGGCGCTACCGGGCCGCCTGCTGCGGGGGGCCAGGCTCGGCTGCTGAACTCTTACCTCCCCCCCCCCACCCCTTGCTTTACCGCGAATCCTTCGGAGGGCTCCGGAGGGGTTCTTTTGCCGCTGCCTGGCTGCAGCCGGGCGTTAAAGGATGTATCCGTGCCCGGCTGAGCTGCCTGCGAAATGGTATTTTGGGAGTTGTTTTGGTTTTGTTTTGATTGGTTGGGTGGGGTTTTTTGTTTGTTTTTGGCTTTTTTAAAAAAATATTATTTTGTTGGCTTTTCTCTTTGCTTGCTGCGTGCTGGAGCTGGAGCAGCTCCGGGCGCTGCGGGGGAACACGCCGGGCTGCAGCCGCGGGAAGTCTCGGCGTGCAAGGGCCGGATTTCTCTGCTGGGATTTACGCGGTCAATCGGGAGGTGGGGTGAGGAGGAATTTATTAGATAATTTCTCAAAATCCCGTGCTCTCAAATGTGCGGCTCTTGGCATCAGCTACAAAGGACGGCTTCTTTGCAGTTTGCCAGTAAAAGCTGACAATACTCCCACGCACGTATGTGAGTGTCTTATATAATACTTACAGTTTTTTTTAACAGTCATAAGCAGGATTTATTTTTGGTTTGTAAAGTCTTGTGTGGTTGCAGCCTGCAGAATTAAAGAAATAATATATTTGGTCAACAGAGATTTACCTGTCATCCTCTTTAAAGCAGATAGATAATGTCTTTTTCATACTACCCCGAATCACTTGATTTTGTCTTGACTACGTGTTTTGGGTCGTCTGTACTGGGGTAAGCAGTTAAGGGAGGGGAAGAGAGAAAAGAAGTGTCCTAATGCGGAGACTGATATTAGGTTGTTTAGAGGGCGAGACTGCAGTTCCAAGCAGCAACAGCAGCAGCAGCTTTATGACTGTGTGTAATTACAGAGTGATTGCATAGGACAGCATTGTTGGAACGAATACGTATATGCAGGCTATTGTGCAAGATTTCTGTATGGAACAAAACCTAGTTTTGCCTTGTAAATGCTAAAAAGAGAAGGTATTCTGCATTGGATTTCCACATTCCTCTTTGACTTCACCGAAGAATTAGAAGTGGGGGCAGGGGGAAGTGGAGCGAGGCTGATCGTAGAAGTCATAAACCTGAAATGCTCAGCAGAAACACCACCAGTAGTCTCTACAATCACAGAAGAAATTGAAAGCTTCATTGAAACTGTGGGTTCATGTTTCTAAAGTGATTATGCAGCAGGCAAAAATCAGTCAGGTTTGATAATACTCCTGCAGGTTTAGTGTAATTCTTGCTCTGGTCTAATTGTTTGTGTGGGGAAAAAATGCCTGTGTTAAAATAAGCAACTGCAGTTCAGCTAGCTTGCTTGGAAATGGAGAGGAGCACTGGGGGGAGTTTCTGTGGCAGGCCTTAAACAAACCGTAAGTTCCTGTCCAGCCTGCTGTAGGTGAACTTGCTTTGGGGTTCAACTTGATGATTTTTAAAGGTCCCTTCCAACCCCTGCAATTCTGTGATTTCTGTGAAGGGAGTGCTGGGCTAGACAAATGTTTTGAACATGCTGTTTCAATTTTAGTTGAAGAGTTGCATCTTGCTTGGTGATCTTGCAGGCAGCATTGGCTGTGGGCTAGAACAAGGCATTGAGAGTATGCCACTGACATTGTAACAGCAAGTCTTTTAACTAAGACTTTGAAAGGCCATCAAAATTATGCCAAAGTTCTTGTGGATACAACCTAAAGTAACAAAGATTTGTTTTTCAGAGACGCTGGTTATCTGTAATTTTTATCAGTACTTAAAATTCATGAAACATCAGATCCAAAAGATTTCAGATTTAGTACTCAGAAATTGGCCTTATGTTATCTTTAGCTGTCATTGCTGATGTCTTAATAAATGCTGTGAAAACTTGTAAAGTGTTTTGAATGTTGTGATGGAAAGTACTACAAAAATGGAAAGCTGCTTTAAAATTTCTTGGTGCTCAACATATTATTTTAGTTCAACACACAGATCATCTTATTACTGGCAGTTTCTTCAGGCTATTAATGAAATGCTCCATGTAAAATATATATAGCTTTGTTAATGAAGAATGTAGTGATGTGCTGAAGTTTACATTTGATTGGTTGGTGTTTGGATTTTTTTTTTGCAAGTGGCTAATTAACCACAGCACTAAGCCTATCACTTGACAAACCTACTTTCATAGCGATCCTTCTGTGTGTTTATTGAAGCATTTTTTTTAATAGAAAATAAGCAAAGCTATGTTAAACTGTGCACTACTATAATGTTTTATTTGTAAATTTTTCTTTGAATTGTTCTTCATCTTCCTGACTGACTTGTCGATCTATGTTATCCCAAGTGTTTTAATGTCAAAATTACTTCTAGGGAAAAACTACCGTTTGTGGTAGTGATACAATACAGTCATTCCTTATGCCAAGACTTTTGCTTGTCACAGCCTACGTGGTGGGAGAAAATGTTTTAGGCCAGGATTCTTCGGGCTTATATAGAAAGGAGTAGGCAACTTTTATGTCCATGAGTCGTCTTGCGGTACTCAGTGGAATTAGTCATAGACATACATTTGTGTGCATATTAGCAGAAGGGAGGCGTAGCCCTGCTAGCCTTTAACCCATCCAGGTGCATGGGAGTAGCGGTGATAGGAAACGATAGTACAAGCCTTTCAAGAGCCTACACACTAGTTCCAGATGTTAATTTATGGTTTTGCATTTTCACTGTTCTTGTCATCCGTAAGCCGTAGCTGCAGAACGGCAGGAGATGTCTTCAAGCCTGGCATCCCTCCCATGATGTTATTCTGTCAAGCTGCCAGGCAGTCCCTGAAGTTACTCCTGAGTGAGGACCTGCAGCCTTTCTTTGGAAATGGCCACCTTGGTGGTGGTGGTGGCAGCAGAAGCAGAGAGTATGTGGGGGGTATTTGGGCATGTAAGGAGACAAGAATGACTGCCACGAATCAGAACGGGAGTCTGTCCAGCCTGTGGTCCTGTTTCCAAAGGTGGCTATGTTTTCGATACGCTTAGCAATTCTTGAGGAGTTCCTGCTCAAGAAGCTTACCTAGTTTTCCCTCCAGCTCATGTAAACATTTAGCAGCCACTTTTTTAACCTACTGATCAAATTATTGCACGAGGATGTTGAAGGGATTTGTATTAGGGATAAGAGCTGATTTGTTTTTTTTGTTTTACCTTTTCTTAAAAAAAAAACTGATTTTTTTTTTCTTTTTCTGAGGCATTGCATAAAAATTTAGTATTGGTTGCAATAAATGATGGTTTATGCTAAAATGAAATGTAGTACATATTCATATTGTCTCCAGTGTAGTTAGCTGCATTCCAAGTGACGTGAAGGGAGAAATAAACTATTTTCCTCTGAGTGTTCATCCTATGAAATGGGGGAGAGGCGAGAGGGAGGCAGAAGCTCTAGTGGTGAGGTTTTGCAACATGTGTCCAAAAAGCCAGCAAATCCTGGCACAGACAAGCCAAAGCTCATGAGTCAGCTCCAAATGGAAGACTTGTCACTGAGCAACTTGTAAATAGGAGGGGTGTACTGCTAATTCAAGGAAATATCATCGTTAGGACCTTCCCTAATAATTGGAATAGTGTGGCACAGAACTGTCTGTCAGCTGGGAGTTTGTGCTTTGAACCAGATTTTCCCTTTAGTGCAATTTCGGCATTCAAACCAAGAAATCCTTGTCGTGCGATATGTAGGTTCCTGACGGAGGTGGTTGCTAAAGTAATCATTTAAATTTTTGTAGCTGCATACCAGCAACTTACATTCCACATGGAAGCTCCTTGGCAGCTACAGCAGCTCCCAGGGCACAAATGGCATGTGTTTCCAGCCAGAGGCTGCTCAATAAGCACTTCACAACATTTTGCTTAACTTCTGTTTCTGAATGGTCTCCAACTGTAGCCCTTCTCGAGTGCTCTGATGATCAATTCTAGCGGCTGAAAAACGCACAGAATGTTATGAGAAGAGGTTATATTCTTCACAATGGGAAAAATGTGAATGTATGCATTTTGAATGCAGCCAACATTCAGGTATTTAGGAGCAAATGTTCAAATGGGGATGCAGAGATAAATCTTTGGTTTTTTGACTATGCTGATGCTTTTTCTCATGTTTGGTGCAACTGACAGCCACTTGATCAGAAGATCTGCATTAATGTAGTTTGTTTGTATGTGGTATGGAAGATGTACACCTATTCTTTGATATTTACATCTCAAAAATGAATGTTCTCTTTGTGTACAAGTATGTTTCATGAATGCCTCTTGTTGCATTGACAGCTGGTGTTGATCAAGACGTTAAAAACTGGGAAAAGCTAAATTTGGAGGGGGTGGAAAAGTGTTCAGTGGAGTTTTTTTGTTGTTTTGTTCAAGTCATCATGAAAGGCCAACAGCAAAACATGGAATAACGCTTTCTTTTTTTAGTCTTCAGTTTTTGAAAATTGATTTTAAAGTTCTATATAGTTTCTCTCAAGTATTGGTAAGGATTGAAACAAGTTAAATGCTATTAATGACTGAAGTAGTAAGCTGAGAAACAGTTCTGATATTTTTTTTCTTTACTAAATTTGTTACTGATTCATTACATGTTCCATGTTGGGATGTAAAGAGATAGGAAGTGGAATCAAGTCAGTATTCAAGTTTTATTTCTTCTTTGCTGTATATTATCTTCTCATGTGAAAATTGATTCTCAGTTGCTTGGCTTTCCCATCATGTCATACTAATAGGAGAGGTTATCATGCAACAATATATAATGGTGTATCCTCTTGTCATTTATTTTGGGAAGACAAATTGAGCATGTATGTATATTTGTGTAGACACACTATTCTGTTATATACTCTTGAGTTTCTCATAACTCAGGTTCCCTGAGAAGAAATGTTTCTTTTTCTTGTGGTCATAGGAGTACTGTTTGTGAAGTTTTGTTTATTTAAAAAAAAAAAAAAAACTTCTCAAAGTTTTTTTGTTTGTACTTTTATTTCAAACTTTAATGCTAAAATTGGGGTTTATGTTAATTTATTGGTTTTAATACTGTTGCTTTTGGTGTTTCCACATCTATAGTGACCAAATTCATGCATGAATTGTGACTGCAAGGATTGTTCTTGTCATCCTTTTATCAAGGACTTCTACTTGAGAAGACTTTTTGGAATACTGGCTTGGCTTTGCAGTCTGTTTGTGGCACAGTGTTGTGCCACAGTTGATTTCCATCTACCAGGCAGGCTACATCCCTTCAGCATGGGTGAACTAGAATCTGTTCTCTGAAGCTACATGTTGTGGGACAGTAGGCCAGCAGGAGTGCTTGTCACCTTGTCTGCAGTGTGCTGTGATTAAGTCTGAAATTGAAACTAGTTCCAGAAGTCTGAATAATCTCCAAATTGCCCTGTTATGGTTCATAGGGTAAAAGTGCATTTCTCTTTGGATCCCAGGTTGATTGAGGATGTTGCGTGATTTCAAACTCAACTTAATCACGCATGTTTAGGTGTGGCCTTATCTGCTCTCTCTGTACGCTTAGGATTCCTTGAGCATCTCCATTTGAACTCCTGCAATCTGTCTCTTAATAATCTATCATAAATTAAATTATTGTTCAGCATTTTACAGTAATACAAGTCAACTGTTATTGCAGTTTCATTATACCCTTAACTGTTCAGATTCTTGATGCTGAATACTCCCCTTTAGACACATTGAAAACTAAAGTAAAACAAAGTGCCATACGTTAAAAATACTCTTGGGATTTTACTGGATCATTTGTCATTAAACTTTCTTACTTTCAGGATTTTTTTTTTCCTGTATAAGGTGGTGGTTGTTTTTTTCAAGCACTTCCTGAAAGGAGAGTTTGCTGTGTTTGTGGGAAATCACTACCCTGGGGTGGAGAAGAATTTAGCAAAGTATTTTTCTATTTTGAATTATGTTTTATACCATTTGAGAACAAAATCCCAGCACTGCCAAATTCCTGGTGAGAGGAGAGAGTGCCACAGGTGTAAGGCATTCTCATTACTTTGGGAAATTCCAATGATGACAATTTAGGATGCCAAAGACTTGTGTATGTGAAACTGGCAGGGAATTTTGACTGCCCTGTGGTTTAGTTTGATTTTGTGACTTGGAAAATTCTGAGTTGAATTATTCTCTTAGAATCTTTTTTGACAAGCTCTGGATGTTATCCTGTATGAAACATAAATATTCCCAATATTTAGCATAATATAATCCTTATTATATTGAATTAAAAATGTAAATTTATTTGGATTTTTTTAAATTGGAAAGTTCTCTTTCAAATTTTTTGAAAATATAAATATTTTTTCCAAGTATATATCATAAGTAAATCACGTGGTCTTTCCACAACAATGTTTGTTTAAATGAAGATATCTTAAGGGATGTTGAGATGCCTGGGGAGAAGTAAATGAATATGCTATAAACGAGAGCTAGGAATTAAAAAGTGTTACTGTACTGTTGGGCATTCTTCTCATTAAGACTTTGGGCTGACCTTCTTGAATATTTGAAAAGTTTTCATCTGCACATAATGGGTGTTATTGCAAGTATATAATTGTGCAAAATGTTGCATTTGATTATGGGTTTCTTTTTTTTTCCTATTTAATTTCAGCATTGAAGTGGTCTTTATTATCATGATTTTATACATACATGCAAGAATACAAAATATATTTTAGACATTTTTTTCATTTTGAAGTATGAGAACTCCTTGGGGTTTTTTGGTTTAATGCTCTTCCTTCTTTGACAAAAGTGATACTAGCTGACTTATTTTGCCTTACTTGACTTGTTACCACTATTTCTTTCTATAGAAAATGTACAGTAACTTTTTCTATAGAAAAATTTGATCTATAGTAAGAATGCTCTTTTATTGCCAAAGAAAAGAATAATGTAGAACTCCTTATAAACAGTCCATTTTAATTTGGAGTTTGAGATGCAAAGAATAAACATTTGAATTACTGAGGTATTAAAAACCTAGGAAGTTTGGTGTACATGGTCCTGTGCTTAGGTTTTACGCTTGTTAATGGTGAATAATGGGCTGCCTTGCAAGAAGCTTCATTGAAGTCAGCGTTGATACTTTTATTCTTTAAAGAAATCAACAAAGTCTATCTGAAGCTTTTAATTTGCAATATAAATAAACCTAGTTACCTTACCATTACAAAGGAAATTAATACACAGAGAGCTTTGTTAGGAAAAGAAGTAAAATGTAGATTTGAATCCTTGATTTGTGAAGTTTTTCTCTACAGCTGGAAGACAGCTTAAATAATAATAATTGCTATTCATATAAATTGCACACTGGAAGATGCAGTCCCCTCATTCAGGTAATCTCTGCTGGCATTTTGAAATGAGCTGGCCTGCCTGTACATGCATGTGTGCCAAGATGCAGGGGTTTGTTTGTTTGTCTAAGAGTGACATAAGCATCTGTTTGCTAAATTGTAAAGCACAGGAGACAAAAGAAACTTGGGCAGACTGGTGATAAGGCATCTCTCCAACACAGAGGCAATGGAGCAAGGGTAGAGACCTTTCACTGGACTTCAGGTTGTAGAGACCTTTCACTGGACTTCAGGTTGCACTGCTGCTTTTTGACCAGTTTATGGATTTCTCCCCAAGGCATGTTGGTCAGAGGTATCATTAGGCAAGTATGAGACCAAGGGCAGCAGCCCAAATACTTGTCAACATCAACAATTGCTTGACCATGTGTACTTTGGATGTTTAGTTAAAGGGACAGTGTATTTGATATTTGGAGTTGATGTTCAAACAGCCAGGTTGGCAAGGTGCTGCTTCTTTTGTGATGACTGTATATTTGGATGGCACTGAATTGATTTTACTTTTTTTTAAACAGAAGTGTTTTGGTTTGTTTTTCCTCCCCAGTGATGATAAATCTAAATCAGTACTTTATTCCAATCCTGACCAGCAATATTCTGCTGTTATAGTACTGTCAAGGTACTGTGGATGTTTATGGAAGAATGAGTTATACATGAAAGGGCAAAACTTACTATATTTAAAAGATGATCCCAAACTAAACAAACATTCTTGTGTACGCACAAAATAGAAAAGTGCCGAGGTAGGAAGATAGTTAAATAGAAGCTTTTAATGCTTCCTTCATGAAAGGTATTAGCATTTTACTGGTACTTGGATTTGGATCTCAAGTTGTAAGCACTCACTTCAGCCTATGTAGTACCATAATAGCTTACTTCAAGGATGAAAAGCAGACAAGAGAACTCGGTATTTGAACTGTTTCACACATCACTCAGGTAAATAGCCCAGACGGCACTGATGTTTGCAGCAACCCTGTGGTCCAATACAGAAGTTCTTAAGAAACAAATAATCTGGATTTCTATAGTCTCTTGCCAAAAAATTGAGCAGAAATGTACTGAAGAGGGTTTGTAGGAATAATTCAAATCTGCATAACATGTTTCTGGTCTTCACATTGTGAGTGTTAATAAAAAAGACTGCACCTGCTCTGTAATTCTCAGGCTATGTGGTATAGTTAAGTCTATAGATTTACTCTGTTTCTTTCATATTCTGAGCCATTATGGTTTTACTGTAAGTTGTTACCACTTTAATTTGAATAATATGTTACAACGGTGCAGGCTACACTTAGACCTTTAGAGGTCTGACTGATCGATGGGTGTCCCTGTTGTCAAAAGCAAATTTGAGAGTGATTTGCTTGCAGAGGTTGCAATGCTGTGACTGGGTCTGTACCAGCAGTTCTTCTGGAGGTCTGTTTCAGGAGTACAGCCTAGAAATTGAAGTTAGAGGGAGCTTTCTAACATACTAGATGGGGTAAAATGTTTAAGAAGTCATATCTTTACTCTTACCAAAAAGTCAATGGTTTTGTTAAGCTTTTAAAAATCTTAAGTAAAGTCTTTTCCTTTAATCTCTTTTATTAGCCTGAAGTGCTTTTAGTGGTCTATCTCCGAGTTAACTGGTGTTAATATTCGGGGAGGGAGGAGGGAAGTGTTTGTATTTATGATTTCACTGAGCCTTTTATTCATATGTAGGCACAACAAGCTGCTTACACTGAGACTACAATGGTTAGCAAGGAGGAGCAGGTACCTAGAGCTCTTTGCCCTGTCCCAGGAGACCATTAGGTCTTCAGTCGTGGAATTTTCTGCATCTAATATATGAGTCTATGCTTACATTCATACACTCTTGTTGACAGCTATGGGACAACTAAGACCAAAGGCAGACAGAGACAGACTTGAAAGAGAAGGCAACGAATCACTTTACCAGGAGGAAGCGTTTTCTGATGCCATAGGACATAGAACAAAACCGTTTCCAGCCTTCTGCCTTTCTTGCAATCTCACTGCTGACAAGTAATTTATGTTGTTTGTACCTTGTTGTCATCCTTGTTTTAAGGTGAGGTAACAAAGGCTACAGAACTCTGACCTAACTGTAGTGGCACAATGTCGAGAATGGGAGCCAAAGTTGCTGAGGGATGGGGACTCCACTCAGTTACCTGAGTCTGAATTTGCAACTCCATGGCTGGGTGCTTGTTTTATCAGGGTTTTGTACAGGAGATCACACCCTCTCACACCTACTGTGTTTGACAATGCATCCTCTTTGGGCCCTTTTCCTGGACTTACTGATTAAAAGGCTGACTTCTGGTTCTCTGTGAGGTGCTTAATCCCTTCATGTTTACTCTAGAAATCTGAGGCATGGAACTGAGATTTTTGGATTGCACTCTAGAAACCAGATTTCTGTTTGGAGCAGGTTGAGCAGAGTTTCTCTTGCCAGATTACTTCCTTGGCTTTAAAACAGGTTGTCACTGAACAAAATTGTCATCTCTGTGGTTCTGGGCACGTACGTGATTTCGGTCTGGCTTTTATGCAGAGTTATTTTGTACTTTTCTGTTTCTCAGTTGGTTAGCTTTGGCAATGTCATCGAAAAGGTCCAAGTTGGAAGAAACCAAAGGGGTAGATCAGCTTTCTCCCTTGGAGCATGCTTCCAGGGCATTTTTCACAGGTGGTTATACATCTGTCAGCTCTGCTGAGTTATGGGTTTTTTTTTTATTATTTTATTGTGAAGATGAACAGAACTACTCGATTTTACCGTGTGCTAAAAAGTATTTTAAGATGACAGTTCTTTCTGAGTGACTTGATTTATGTGAGAAAAGTACAGTTTGGAGGTGGAGTTTAGTGACAGCTATAACCGAGTTACTGTAAGTGACAGAATTTGCTTGGGAAAGTGCTCTAGATGAAGTGTAGGATGCCTGGCTGTTTACAAGTCTGAGCCATACAGTTTGGATGCATGGAGAGAATGTGACAATCTATTGCCATCTTCAGTTACTCAACTAGTTTATTTTTGGGAGCTCGTGAATTGGCAGGACATAGTGACCCTGTCTGAAGGGGAAAATTGTAATGACTTTGAATGTGGGAACCTTAGTGAATATTTTGTCAAGTTTAGTTGCTACTATTTATTTGCTGCAACTGCAGTGGAGGTTTTAACCCTTTGCTTTCCTACTGAGCATTTTTGCATAGTATCGATATATTTCAATGAAAATCTAATACTGCTCTGTCAACATGAAATTGCTTAATATGTCATACAATAGATTGGAAGAGTATGAGATTTTCTTGTTTGCAAAAAGGGAAAAACATGATTTGGTAGTAGGTTCCTTGTTTGTAACCCTTTATACTGTTATATCCTTGTTGGGAATAGCTACAGCTTCGATTCAGAATTGGTCCTGGGCACAAAATGCCGTGACATAGAAAAGTACCTCTTGCACACAGGTAATATTAGGTTGTGAACAAGCAAGGAGCTGGAAGAAGTTGTGTTTATGTACAAAAGCACAGCTGTATTTTGCGTGACACTGATCCTGGCACTCTGTGGCTAGAGAGACCCAGCAAACAGATCAAAACTGACAGTAACAACTGCAAAGCCTTGCAGAAAGTTTGCCATTTCCTATTGTAAGTTTTCTGTGTGTGACTGATTTGCACAAAACTAAGAAAGCTGGTTTCTTTTGGCTTTCAATATTCTGTACTCTTACACCATCAGAAATTCTCAAGTACAGTGTCAGTGCTGAGAATAATTTATTTTTAAGCAATTTACTTAGTGTTACTTGCAGTTGTCTTACTGAAAAGTTAAAGCTGTGTCGTTCTGATCATTCAGTATCGCTTATTCATTCACACCATTCACTTGTAGTCTCAGACCAGCACTGCAGGATTTCACAAATGCTAAATCTTGAGAACAGATGAGTTACCAATCAATTTAAAGGGAGAGAACCACTGATTTGATTTTTGTACGTTACACTAACAAAATCTTAAAAATGCCAACAGATAAAGAAATAAGGCAAAGGTCAATACTGGGCATGCTGACTGGGCTCCTGAAGACCATTTTGCTTTAAAGGTGACTTCTCCCCTATCCTTTTCTTTTTTTAATAGAAGTAATATTTTTTTTTTTTATTAAGGAAGATCTGGAAAACTCATATGTGTGTGGAACAATGTTAACTGCTAGCTTATCTGTTCGTCAACAGTTCCTTACTATTATTAAATACAATTGCTGGAAAAAATTGTCTCGGGTCTCACAATCTCACATCTTAATTGGAAGCAGGGATGTTAATGTATTTTCTTAAGAATTTTTTTTCTGAAGTGTATATTAGATGTTAGTTTCAAACAGTATCAGTTCTCTTTGATACCCTCAGTGCTAATTTTCAACTTCAATAAATTATAACTTACTCATTTGTCCAAAGTTTTAGATTAGCTGTTTCTAAGAATGAAAGCTTCCTCATCACACTAGCTTTTAAAAATTAAAGTATTTCCAGCCAAAAAATTTTTTTCCCTACCCTTTCTAGATTGTCTTAAGTACAGGTTTAATCATTACAAACAGATTGTTGGTCAAACATACATGGCTGTATTTTCATATTGCTTAATAGTGTGTTGAGAACTGACAAGGTTCTGAAATTTAACTTGGAAGTGGAAAAATGCCAAAGTCCCTGATGCATCTCTTACAAGAACTTGTTGAAAGCAAAACAATTGTTTTTATTTCAAAATTTAAATAAGGGAGTGTTTTTACAATTCCTTGATGCCTGCAAAGACTTTGTTAATATGCTGGAGCCTTCATAATTCAATCAATTTTTTTGTGTAGTGTTTGTTTGTGTGCAGAAAGCATCATTTTAAGAAAAAAAATTTTAAGTAAACTACTATAAAGAACTTCTTCCATTTAAGTTGGCTTTTATTTGTAGCGTAGGTAGCCATGTAAATGTATGTATGTATATACACAGTATAGGTATAGTGTATAGCCAAGATAGAATACTGCTGGTTAATGATCACAGGTGTTGCTTATTATTGTTACTTCAAACAAAATGTGCTTTGCAAATACAATTAATCTCTTCTTCTTGCCAAACAAAATATCTAAATATACACTGGATGCTGGTATAAGGGAGAACACCACCTTTGACCAGGCTGCAAGTATGTTATGGCCTTCATTTCATTGAAAGCCATTGATTGCATCTCTTGGAAATTGAGGATTAAAGCAGTTGAGAGAGATTCTTTGTTTTAGGTTTTTTCTTGAGGGTTGTGGTGGTACTGTATGGTTGCTTAATATTCAAAATAAAACAAAAACCCCCAAACCTTTCCTGTTAGCAAAGTCTGAACACTGTGATGTAGCTCTTTTAAATCTAATTTATCATCTTAGGGGAACTTGCTTTTGTTCTAATGCAGAAGTTGAAACAGAAGCCGTGTGTTTTTGTTGCTTGTGAAAATGCAGAACATGTAGTATAAGTAAGAGAGGGCGCTGTATTATTAAAAAATCCTCATTCAAGACCTAAATGAAGTGAATGTACTGTAGGATGCCTTTATGTGCACTGCTGGGCAGGCTGCAGCGCTCTGTGATTGTGCTGCCTCACCTGCAGGGGTGTTTCATGCCTTGGTGTGTGTGTGTGTGTGTAAATTAATGGAGGGAGAAGCCTGGGTGCCACAGCAGCCACAGGCACAGGGTCAGGGCATGCCAGGGCAGAAGGGGCTGCCAGGTGCCTGGTGTTGGGTGCAGCCTGGTCCCTCAGGGCCCCTGAGAGCGATGAGCTCAGCTGCAGGGTTAGACACAAAGCCTTTGAGAGATACAGTTTCTTCAGGCTGTCGCTTGGGGACTTGCTGAGCAGCTGATGTATTTCATTGGGAAAGGCAACATCAGAAAAGCACGCTTTCAGACTCCAAGTGGCTTTGGAGCAGCTGTACTATGGCTAAATAAATATAACCCTCTGTAAGAGGAAATAACTCTTCTACCAGATATATGCACAGATGGATTATAATCCTACTGAGGCCAGTGTTTGCCTCAACAAGAGAAAAAAACTTTTTAGTTGAGAGCTATAAATGGAAATTTGTGCTTACACTGGCTACTTGCAGCAGTGATTGGAGAACACTACTCCTGCCTAGTAGGAATCAGATGGTCATCTTAGGGAGTTAAAAAAACTAAAGGAGCTAGGGAGTATACAGGCCATGAGCTACAACAGCAATGTACCTTAGAACTTACTGGCCCCCAGATGTCTACAAAAGTGTCTGGGAGCCATTCTTTTACAGCAATGTGAGTGGACCTGGGTAACAGAGGCGCATGGGCCAGAGGTACCAACACACTGAGTGTCGGTACGCTCAGAGGGAGCAGGGGAGGACCACCTTCCACTGCCAGGGGCAAACCCCAGTGTCTTGCCACCTCCAAAATAAGGATTTCATTTTGGTTAGAAAAATAAGATACTTTTTTTTTAAGAATGCAAATTTGGAAGATATTTAGTAATTACAGATATACTTCCTAAAATATTTGCTTATAAGTAGAGCAAAGTATAGGGCTAAAATTATATGCAAACAGCACTTACAAAAGCTGCTGCTGCTTGAGGAAGGAATTAGGATACTAAAATAGTGGAACTGGTATAAGATCATTCCAGATGTTTGATTTTTTTTTTCTGTAATGAATGAGGGAGGTCTTTCATGAATACTTTAATGAAGTCATCACTTCATCTTCAAATACTAAGATACATTAATGAAGGGGGAGTTGTTACTGATGCTTTAAACAGGCAGCTCTAAACTGAAAGCAAACTCGTAGATTAAAACAACAACCTTCTGTGCCTTAAAATAAATGGATTGTGTCTCCTGACAGAAATGGTGCCAGTATCTGGAGGGCCATGTGATAGAGTTACATGCCTTAAAGACTAAAAAGTGACTTTAAGTTAGTGTATAGGTTTACAACTGTATGTCTTTTTTTCTTTTTCTTTTTTTTTTAAAATAAAAAAAAAAAGAAGAGGTTGTTAAGCTTTAGTGTGGGAGGGAAGAAGTGGCCAGTGATTGCTTTTAAACGGTGAGGTTTTCCAGAATGCCTGAAAAGGACATGGTGCTGCTTTTGTGGTGCACATTCACCGGGGTGTATGTGGCAGAAGAGACAGCAGCAGATCTCTGGCGAGGGCTTGCTGTGCTCCACAGGCCAGTTTTCCACAATCCTCAGCAAATTGGTCACCACTGATTATTCTTTCCACATGTGGATTTCGTGCATGAAGCTGCTTTAGGGAATAGAAGCCAAAATTCAGGAGTTAGAAGGTTAATTATTTCCCCTGCCTTTTTGCATGTGTGTGCAATTTGCTTGGAGGCAGAGGGGGGGAGAGTGTTAACTGTTTAGAAGAACACATCTCCCCTCATCCCTCCCCAGAATGATTGTGGAAATTATTCCCAGGCCGGTTTAGTGAAGCAGCTAGGTCTGCTCTCAATAGTAGGGACTGATGCAAGTACACAGATTAGAAGAAACACACAGTGGGTGGATATTGTTACTGAAGAGTTAGTTCTCCAGAACGAACAGAGAAGAGACATGTCCATATTCGGCTGAGGAAATCTTTACTACTGAAGTTAGGCAAGCAGAGTATCTTTATTGCTATGGACTTGACTTTAAAGTGTTTATTCAAAGATGACCAGAAGTGTCGTTTTACTTGCTTAAGGTATAAAAAGCTTGAAAAGTTGGAGCGTGGTAAGCGATTTCCTTTTTTAGCATTAGAGTTGCAGATCTGCTTATTTTAGAATTTGACTAGAGAGCTGGTGAAGTGATACTGGGAGCTGCGCAACAGACAGGTGGGATTTCTTCCAACCATTGCTGTTAAAACCTGAACCTTTAAATCTACCGTCTGCTGCATGTTAGGTATGTGTGTGAAACTTTTCACTTGATTTTTGAGAATTCACAATCTTCCAAACTATAAACAGTTTCTCCAATGATACTGAGAAATCTGGCAAATTATATTCTTTCTATATCCAAAAAACAAAGTATTAATTCCTCTTCACCATGCAAATATCTGTGCATAAAAATTAAAAGATATATATTAACAAGTGAAGTGTTTGGGAAAACCTTTTATTTCTTCAAGGAAAGGAGCTGAGAAGTATAACTAAAATGGTAAATAACTGGTTTTTATTGGTTGTAGCTTTTTTATGCCCAAATCTGTCCTATTATTTTCAGGTAACGTAGAAGTCAAAAAAATGTATTAAAGAAATTACAAATTATGAGAAGTTACTTAACTTCTTAGTGTACTTTTTTTTAATTATTACAGTTGCTTAATTGGATGGGGCTTTCACGTCTTTGGAAATGGTTTGTCCTGCCATGATCTCTGTGTGGAACTAAGTATATTTAACTGGAGGGCATTGTGTTCAAGAAAATGAACAAAATGTGCTGGGAATGTAGGTGCAAGACGAAGTGCGTCTGCAGGGACCGATATACTTTTGGTTTCAGAAAGGAAATATTTTCTTCTTCCTGCTAGGTTTTTTTTGTCATCTCACCTTTTTCTCACGTGTCAGCTTCCTACTTGTTGCAAGATGAAAGGAAACCAACCATTGTCCTTGACCTCAATCTAAAATCGAAAGTGGTGCGATCTTCAGCCCCCGCCCCGGCCTCTGAAGCTGCTGCTCGGGGGAATCCCTGTCTCTTTGCAGCTGCTCTTGTGAAGCTTTATGCCAGCACCATGGTCACATGTCTTGCACAAGCTGGGCTGAGGATACCTGGGGAATGTGGAAACCTTGTCTAAGCAAAGCTGTAAGTTTAGAAATGGCCAGAGTAATACAAACTTAGCTTGCTACATGCAGGAACTGCGTACATGTAGAAGCCATTCCTTTATCTGAACCTTTTTTTCCTGATGGCCTTGCGCGCAGGTAGTGATGAGTGTGAATTTTCTTCTGCTTTTTTATTCAGTTCTGTGGCTCGAACAGTACTTTCGTTACTCTGATTTGGCAGATTTTGTCAGTAGGGGAATCTTCTGTGCTGAGTGTTTGAGATTTTTAATAAGGAAGAGAGAGGACAAAGCCATAAATATAAGTGGTGGGAGATCTAGGAGCAGAACTGACGTAACAAGTTAGTCTACTGTAATAGGTGAATTTCATTGCAGTTATGTGCAAATTAGTACTTGTTCTTTCTTTGTAAGTAATACTGTGACTTAGCATTCCTCATGCATAACTTTCAAGGCTTTCATATTTTTTTTTTTGTAAGTAGCTGCTATAAATACATAGCTTTTTATGGAAGGGAGGAAAACAAGACTTGCAGTTTTATCTCTAGTGTTCGCATTTAAAAAAACTCTGGCCCCTATTCTGTTTTTTCCATTACATTTGTTATGTTTCACAACTAAATGTCTGATGGTTCTGCCCCTCCCTTCCCCCCTCTCCTGGCTTAAATGACAGAAATCTGACATTGGTGGCTGCAGAGCTGAGGACTGTGGTTGTCCCCCACCTCTGGGGCCTCAGAAGGGACAGTGGTGGCAGCAGCAAAGCCCCTTCTACGGTCTGCTGAAAGAGTCTTTGTTCCTGCAGACCAAATGCTGCCATGCCTGCCGTGTTCCTGCTAAAAATCAGTTCGAGTTTTGTTCTTAACTTGGCCGGAGGACAGGCTTAAACAGAAGATTCGGTTAGAGAGTTCAAGGGGTGGCAGCTTGTCCCTGCATGGGTGGGCTCTGAACACGTGCAACTCTGACATATCTGTTTCTTGTGGGCCTGAAAGCTGTTTCTCATTTGTGATGCCTCAGATGTTGCAGTTGTGGGAAAAGAACAAAAATTTGTTTGCCTTGGAGTGGGTGTCAGGAAGGGGGTTGCAGAGATGGGAGGAATATACATGTCATGGTAATTGCTAAAAGCGCTGTCTTACAGGATTTAAGACCTCTCCTTCCTTTTTTTTTTTTTTTAAGTATTTTTGAATTTATTTTATTCTCTGATTTCAAAGTGTGCTTTTAGGCTTGTGGTGATCTTAAGTGATGTAAACAGATGAAAATATGTACCAAAGCTAATCTACTTATAGCTAGAAATGAGTACATTCTTTCCCTTCTTTGTTCATTTGAATTTGTAGTTGCATGCAGAGAAGGGATTTGATGAGGTTATTCAGCATTGTTACCTAATCCCTAGACAAAATTAATAACAATGTCGTGTTTGCACCTTGAATAGGGCCGACTAGTACTCCTGAATTGCCCTGTGTGTCCCCTGGACACTACTGCAGCCAAGGCTAGTGTATCACTGATGCATATATGCCTTATAGGTGACTTATAGGTGACAATTCTAATAAAAGCTAAAAAAATAAAATTTTTATATCCATAGTAAACCTATGTTCGCTCCTATATGCTTATCATGAGTGTATTGTGTGTGGCGTACAGCCTCATGGGTAGGCTGAAATAGGAAGAAATGTTTTGAGGAAGCTTCATTTGCACTTTAGCCATCCTTGGAATGGGATTTCAAACCGAGTTGAGACTAAAGGTGGTTGAAAGGGTAGGGCACTGGCCTAACACTGGATTGGGTTCCCTGTTCTGTCATAGACATCTTCAGGCAAGTCTCTTTATTGTTTCTCTCTGACGTAGTCCTCTTCAATAAAAAGGGAATAATAGGAGTTCACTCCCATCGAGGTGTTGCCAGAGTAAGTGCATTAAAGAATATATAGTGCTGTTATGCTATGACTGTGAGGCCATACAACTGTGTCAAATAGAAAGTGCTGTAATTCATTTTCTGTACTACAGTGCAAGAAATCAAGATGTGGACAATAAGAGGAGTACACCTAGCTAGCATTGTCATTTTCTTAAAAAAAACCCAAACCACCAAAGTACAAACTCCTCCCAACCACTACGGTTCAGGCAAGTGGAAGAGCTCTTCCCTGCAGCTCATGGGGACTGTTCAGCAGCATCATAGAACACTGCATCTGTGGAGTGTTGGTGGGACATCTCTAGTACGACACTGCCATGTATATATTTTAATGTTAGAGCCCTTTTGCAGATACGAGTGGGTGAGCTTTTATGTACTTTAGAAGACATTGTGATTTTTATATCAAAATAGCCTTAACATTTACATCAGGGTAGGGGGAAGTCTATGGGGTGTTTTAATAAGTCATGTTCTATACCATTTTCTGAATTTTAGTGCATCTCTTCAAAATGAAAATGCTTTACCTGACATCATGCAAATGAAATCTGTATCTGCACAAGATGGAATGATCAGGGGACAAAACTGAGATCAAAGACTTCCAGAAGAATAATCTCTTGTTGGCTACCACTTTGTTCTTTGGGCAAAACAAACAGAGACTAAATTGCCTACCTGTTAAAAAAACAGAATGTTGTACATGATGGCTTGTGAGGTTGGTTGAGTTGGTGTTAATATGTATCTTTAGCTGTTGCAACGTGTTACTAAATGTTAAGCCTTCCAATAACATCAAGTTTGTTTGTGGACAACTTCCTTCAACAGCTTTCTTCAAATGAAATTTGTCTTCAGTGTAGAATGGTCACTCGTAGAATGTTTTTTTTGCCTTGGTTAATTTGTAGATCTCTCCCAAAAGGGGAGAGCTCTGTAACAAATGTCAGCCTGTTGACAAAAGACTGGATGTTCGTTCTTATTTGAAGTTTTTGGGAAAATAATAGTCTTCAGAAGCTGCGGGAACATAAGCTGAACTAGACTATTTGAAATAAGAATGCTATCTGGCTGGTGTGGAAAAATCCTTCAGAGGCCACTAGATGTGTTATGGATGGTAAAGAAGCAGCAGTTTAAGAATTTATTTTTTTTCAGTGTGACAAGATTGGGTTAATAGAATCCATACACCTGAAGGGTTGATTAGTCCAACAGCCTTTCATTCTGAGGGTGAAAACTGTATTATCTAAAATTTGGGGGGTTTGTTTTGTTTTAGTTTGGGTTTTTTTGTGTATGTGTTAAAGCATAATTTCTTTTGGAAATGGTCAAGTATTTAGCACTGATTCTCTTATCATTTTTTCTAGTAAGTTGCTGTGTGACTTTCCAATCATTTATGGCCTGTTTTGGTTTTTTATCTCCACAATTGGTAAGAATTTACTCTTCCTGTCAATAGCAATTACATAGTTTGTATATTTAGCAGATAAAGCAATTCAAATAGCTATTCAAATAGATTATTGACCCAAAATATTATGACTTCAGTAAGAGTGTATTTATGTTGTTCCAGGACTCGAAGAGCAAACTATGTGAGTGCAGGAGGAAATGTAAAAGCATGTTTTACTTATGATCTGCTTCACACTCACAGAATTCCATGTGCAGGTGGATTAATGCATAGACTTTAGTTTTTCCTGTAGTATTGAACTTGATAGTTGCAGCCTTAATTTTGTGTTTTACTCAGAACTGAGTCTTTTACTCAATTTAAAATAGCTTTGTAAGGACTCTTAATAGAGGCCGCTCTTCCTTCTGCTATTACTGAGTGACATTTTTCCTTTATAGTTTTAAAGTGCGGGTGGTTTGTTTGGCTTCAGTTGAGCTTGTTGAGTTGAATCTGACTTTGCTCTGAGTAAGTATGAAGCTGGTGTCACTTATGCCCAATTGTGGAAGTGCTTTATAATGTTAGTAAGGATACAAATAAGCTACTACAGAAGTGGAAGAGGCTCGCTTTGTATTTGATCCCGTATTGGTGCCAACCATCTGCTCTTTCTTTCCTCCACTGAAATTCCTGTGGCTAAAAGGAGGAGATTGGGCAGGTAACTGGCAGGGAGCTCTGAATCTGGGAGCCTGGAGAGTGCTCTGATTCTTTAATTAAAGATTAAGAAATTGGAGTGCTCTCTGGGCCCCTGGATTCTTTAAACTTTGCTGGTTTCCACCCTGTGATGATCCATGTGTTTGTCTGTGTCATCCAGTGTTCCTACCCCCAGTATGAAGTAGTATGTGTTTGCTGAGCTGTGTTGCTGTGATGCCCGACAGCCCCAGTCACGGCCAAGGGCTTACTGTACCCTGTAACAGACCAGCACAATAAAAAGACCCTCTTATATTCAACAGTGACACAAGACTTCTTAAAATACGTAATTTTAGAAATTTGAGCTGAAGTCCTGTCAGTGCGGTTAAAGACCAACTACTTGAGTAGTTTTATAGTAGATTAGCTCAGTCACTACCGGCATCTGTCTGGCTGCCCATGGGTGTGGGCAAACCAAGATCAGCACTGCCTCAGCTTAAATAACTGCTGAAAAACAAAAAGATGTTTCTGGATTGAGTGAGGCATAGAGAGGCATATGACAAAAGAACAACTATGTTATTATTTGTGTGACCTTTTTCCTTCATTTTTGGCCCCCTCCCCCTTCTTTGGTTATTGCTACGCTGTTGCATCATGTCTCAAATTAGACTTCTAAGCTCTTTGTGGAAGAATCCCCATCTAGCCTGTTAGTGGGTACTGTTAAAGGTAATGCGATTTTATGACCTCAAAATACTTCATGAATATCAGTGTATTGGGTTTCAGGTATTGTTCTCGTTTTATGAACTGATCTGAAGTAGCCTTTTTATGATGCATGTCTGTAGCAGAGCTGGAAATTGATCGCAGATCATCTGATGTTCTAGCTATGTTCCAGCAGTTCTCCAGCCAGACTTGGGTGAGTGATGATGCCCACTTCATGGTGTCAAGAGTGTCTCTGCTGAGAGCAGTGGTCTAGGTATTGAGTACGTTTATGTCTCTCATGAAGAAAACTCTGGGGATGGAAAGTGTCATCATCTCTATGAACTTTCACCATTCTCTTCCCTTATTTGTAGGCTGTTACCTCTTACAAAGCCTTGAAGGAATCTGTGAAGTGCTCAGATGGTGGTATTTCATACACTCGACACCTACATGTGTGTCTGGTTTTGTGATGGAGCACTGGAGAGGTCAAGGTGGAAGGAACTGAACCTGCAGCAATCTATCCTGTCACAGTTCAGTGCATTCAGATGTGTTGTCTTCTCAGGGCTAAAGTACAGAGAGACTTAGTCTGTTTCTGGGGTGCATCCGTACAATTCCGTTGTGTTTGTGGTGGGAGAGGTGTTGGGAGCCAAGGACATGTTGTGGTTATGACAGCTATGTGAACGCGAGGCCAGGAGGAAGCTGTTGGCCTGCTCTTTGCCATTTGGACTTTAGAGCTGCGATTCCTGCATGTTGGAGTATTGGTCTCTCTGTTGCTAGCAACTACCTTCCCAGACAGCTCCAAACAAAAAAGCTTAAAATAGCTATCTAAGTGCTTACAATTAGAAGAACTGTTAACCCATTTCCAGTGGGGAAGAATAGTATGTTCATGTAACTTTATGAAGCCTGAAAGCAGAGTTTCATACTCCTTAATTGCTGTGCTCTTTCTGAGCTCTAAGGCTGCCCAAGCCTCTTCAGGTCATGGTATTTATCATGATGACAGATTATAATAACTAATATTCCTAACTTCAGTACAGTTTATAAACATTAGCTAATTTAAGAAACATACCATATACCTATTTCATTAAAGGATAAGGCTGCACTGTGTTGCATAGCCATTTGTAACAGTGGGCTATTTGTTTACAAAAGTCCAGTTTATGTAGCTTTTTTCTCATAGTTCTCTCTAAGAACTGCATGCTGTTGCTGTGCAAGATGAAAGATGAGGTTGGTGGAAATCATGAATCTCTTGCTTTCATGAGATGAGGCTTGGGAAAAATTTCAATTACTTTCGAAATACCACTTAAAGTTTTGAGGATAAATTAAATTGAGGAGCTAAATTATATTTGCTGTATTACTTTTTCAATAGCTGGTAGAAACAACAATGACAGTTCCCCTAAAAGTAAATCAGGGTGGTGTTTTGTGGTTTATTTGTTGGTTTGGTTCCCCCCCCCCCCCCCGCTTTTGTTGTTTATTTAATAATCTGCTAGATTTTAAAATTCTAGTCTGTCGTTTTAATAGTTTTCTTCCTCATCTGTGCTGATTTTGTTCTGGTGGAGCTGTTTGTGTAAGCCAGGTTTTGCCTGGCTCATTTGTTGTCAAAACAAGTCTAATCAGCACTTAATGGACGTTTTCTTTGTAACAACTTTTTGTGTCTTTCTCATTCCTTTAAAACAAAATTATATGAAAAACTACAGGTGTGTTTTGAAAAGTGAACCTCCAATATCTGTACTGCATTTACAGCTTGAATTGAGGAAGACAACCTGAACTTTAGGTTATTTTTTGAGTGTTCCTTTAAAGTACACGACTCCCCTCTCAAAGAAATATTATCTGAAAACTTCTCTTTGAGGCACATCTATAATTCAGACCCTGTAATTAAAAAAATGAAAAATCCTCCTCTATAACTTTGTGCGTACTGGAATGCATCTGTGTGTTTAGATGGAATGTGAAAATTTGTGGTGATAGAGCTAAATAAAACCATGTCCAAATATATAAATGGTGGGTCAAAATACAATCGGAATGCATGGTTAGTGAATTTTAAGACCGTTTGAACAGAAAAGAAAGCAGCCTAATTAAATAACATCTATGAGAACGCATTTTCACTGCCTCTCCTTTATTACATTCTTTATTGGATAGACCAAAATGTATTACTTGAGTAGGATTTGTATTTCTCCTTGGTTTGATTAGTTCATCAGGTGTAGTTAATATTTTCTTCTTGGGTATGTATATTTTTTCCCAACAATATGGTAACTCTACATTCTATGTTATTTTGCTTGCTATAGGTAATTAATCTATGACGCTAATTGTTAGGAATGGTCTAGATTGGCGCAGTAGTTTGTCACATCTGATGTTATGATACAAGCTACCTGATTCTGGTGGCACGTGGTCCTTCAGCATGACCCTTGTCCCTGCTGCTTCAGCTCACGGAGCCTGATGGGTTTCACTGTTGACTCTCTGGTTAGTATAGCGGTTTAACACAGCTTTATCAATTCCCAGCCTCTGAAAATGGAAAAGTGAAAGTGGTAGCAAAGTAATTTTAACCATGCTGCCCTCAGGGCCAAGGTGCCCTTGAAGTCAGTCATAGCTTCAGTCTTTCTTCCCAATAGGAATGGCCTAATCACATGAGAATTTGGGTAGGCCATAAACATCTTAGATGTGTACTACTTATTTAGGTATGTGTTTGTTAGCCACAGGCAGGCACCTTCAGGCAACAGTGGAAGTTGTCAGGCTTCCTGGATGCTGTGTTTTCCCTTTTGTTGTTGTCTGTCTGTCTGTGAAGCAGCTTCCCTTTCATCTCTTTGCCCCTATTATGGGCACACTGTAGAGTTCCTTTTTTGCTGTGCAGTGTTGTGCAAACAAGTAAACCTTCCACGTTTTATAGGCTTTATTGATACTAGGGCTTTCATCTGACACAGTTCTCTAGATTAGTATCTTACTTGGTGGTGTTGGGGGGATGATTGTAACCTACCTATAATCTTTTGTAGTGGGCTTCTTTTAAACTGGAGACTGTTCAGTTGGTTGGTTTTGCTTGTTCACTTTGGGCTTCAGTCACTGCTCTTCTGTGGTGCTGGACTCCTGGAAAATACACCTTCCCCTGTAGAGACAGCCTTTCAAGGTACCTGTGGAAAATGCTGTACCATTTGGGCGAAGGTGACGGACATAAAACCATCATCCTCCATTTATGTTTTTGGCTTTCTTGGACACTGATGTGTTTCTCGGTTGCTTTGAGCTTGCCACTGCCTTTCTTCAGAAGACAGACTGCTGTGCTTTGCCGTACAGAATTTCCAAAATGGTCAATTTTCTGTTTTTTCTTGTTCGCTCCTGGGGCAATATGTGGGAAAGCTCTGCTGTTGTCCTTCCTCTTCAAGGTGTCTGCAGGTGGTGAGTGGGAGGTTGCAAACAATCTGCAGGAGTTTTGATGTAGCTGAACTGTCTGGAAGAAAATGTGATGAAGTGAGTGTGCGGGAGAGGCTTTTGAGGGAGAGACTGAAGCTGTTTTCATGTAGAGCAGGGTAAGCAGAGGATATGGGTAAGCTGTGCAACAAGCTTTGCAAATCTTCTTTACCAAACACAAAAACTGTCCCAGGTTTTCATCACTTTCTTGGTTCTTACTCAAGACTGTTTCAACAGGTGGTGGTGGTTTCATAGGTGGTGCTTTCATTGGGACAAATTTCTGTTAGCCTGGAACAAATTTCTTGTTTGTGATGCCCTGTAAGTCTCCAGTCATTCTAAAAAAAAAAAAAAAAAAACCAACAAAAAAACCCAAAGCAAACCAAAAACAAACCACCAAAACTAGAAACAAATCCTATCCTGTTGAACTACTTCTGTCCTGCTGTTGCACTGGAGGAATTAAATTTTCTTTGCCCTTTCTGCACACGTATGAATAGCACACCCAATTTTTGTCTTCCATATAGAGTTAAACCTGTGCTTTTTTGCAGGGTTGGAGGGGAACTGGTAGCTAGTATCCTTTACTCTGTTCTTGATTTTTTTTGACCTGGTTTGTTGTGTGATGTTAGAAGTGAGTTAGTTCCTCTGGTTTTGTTCCTCATTAGTAAAATGTGTGTCATGATTCTTTACCTGTTTCATAAATGTGGGATTTGACCATAATAATGAGCAAATTAGAGAAGGAAGGCTTGGTTGCTCTGTCTCAGAAGGACACTGAGTAGCTCACTGCATTTGACTTAAAAGTAAAAATTGTTCTTGGAATCTGTTCATCTTCATTAAAAGTGATTGAGCCTTCTTACAGGGGAGATCAGTAATATGAGTTGCTGACAGCAGGAGGATTTAGTGAGAAATGATTCTCATCACTCTAATTTGACAGATTTCCTGTAAGGAACTGTGACAGCATTGTTGCAGTTGAGGCTGAAGATGTACACTAGCTAGAACCCGGGAACACTTTTTAATCATCACGTGGAAAAAACACCCTAAAATAGAAGTATTTGAAAGCTGAGATTAAAGGAGTGAAATAGAAGATGGTCTGCGACCATTCACTATTTTCTGCATCCTTAACTTTGCCGAGGTTTGAGGAGAAGTCAGAGTCTTTCCTGAGTCATTTCTGCAGCATTCTGTCAGAGACAATTGTGTGCAAATGATCTCAAAGGAGATTAGGAATGTGCAAAATTTAAACTTGCTTATGGTGCCAAGTACAGGTGGTGTAGCAAATGAACCAAGCAAAGCGCAGGAGAGCAGAGCCCTCAGCAGGTGGGCTGAAGAGTGGAGTTTAAGGTTAACACAGTGTGTGAGGTCATGAACTTGATGTGTGAAATTGTACAAATATGCGCATACTTGGTGAAGAGAATATTTAAAGAAATGGAATAATGGTGGGTGGTTATTAAGTATACAGTCAAATTGTTTTAAAGGAAGATAAAGATATTTTATATTAAAAGATTGCATTGAGCATTTTTAATTTGTCCTCTAAATAGCCTTTTAACTTTAATTTAAAAAAAAAAAAAAAGATTATAAAGGTTTTGTAGCAAACTCTCCAGGCTAAGGATAAAGGTGGGACAAGGTGGTTGCAACAGACAAGGATCTTTAAATCATTCTGCAGAACCTACTTTCAGTTGAGTAAAATCTGCCATGGGTGCTCAGGGATGGTACCAGCCTCATGAGTGGCTGCAAGTGCCTGTGCCCTGTTCTCCTCAGATAAAGAACTTTATTAATTTGAGAATGGCGTCCTGGCTCCAGGCAGAGACTCCTCCTTACTCCTCTTGAATACTTAAGTAAGTCTTTCCAGAGATTTTGCCTAAATCTAGCCCATGTGGTCTCTTATATGTGTTTATGAATTTCTTTAACACTTTAGTGTTTAGCTTGAGAAGTTTTAGCTAAAAATACAAACCCTAACTTCTCTCCGTAAAGTGCCATTGGTTACTTCGTTTACGTTTTTTTCATTCCAGAAATTACGCATAAGTGCCCATTGGGTATTTGTTTATCTAATTTGACATTCCTTTTAGGTCTAGAAGAGAAAGCTTTGCAACATGAAAAATTCCTAGAAATCTGAAAGTATTTACAGTATTAAAGGAGGTGACATACAAATTGTATTCATCTGAAGAAAGCTGAAGAGATGTTCTTGCCTGCCAGAAGTTTCTGGAAGTGAAAATAACTGATGATGATGTGTGCCAAATATTAAGAGTAATTCAAACCGAATATACTGATGCTGGGTTCTGCTTTTTCTCTGTGCAGCGTAAAAGCAATGCAAAGTATTATAACACTTCAGTATATGTTTGGAGACAAGACACGGTATCTTCTGGGAATTACAGTATGAGAACTGGTTCTGGGCTTTATTCAAAGGTAAGAAATGGTCAGGGGCGTACAGCTCCAAAGCACACTTCGGCCTGGAAGCGTCTTGCCATTTTACTGAGCTACTGCAGGCTGACTCTTGTGCTGAAATTAAAGTAAAACAAAACAAAAAAACCCCAAAGCTGGTAATTGGCTAGGATGATGATAATGTGAGCTCATCCCTCAACCTCAGGGAGGGAAGCCTGCTTAGTCATAGAGCCAGCAGTGCTCAGGCGAGGGGAGCTGCCAAGTGTGAGCTTTCCTGGAGTGTAGTCATGCTGCAGCTTGAACATCTATCACTTATCTTAAGCTGTGGACTCTTATTGTTAGGATATCCTACAAGATACTTTTCTGCAGTTTGTCTGTATAGAAAGAAATTTTAAAGAGTTAATTTTATAATGTTATCTTCTACCACCTAATAGTGGATGCACCAAATCCTCTTTTTTTTTTTTTCTTGGTGATCTCTTAGTTAGGATTTATTTATTTTTGCATGCAGTTGGGAGAGCTGGAATGTTCAATAAGCATGTTTTGTTCAATATACCTTAAATATCTTTCCTCCCTGGTAATGTCACTTTCATTACCCTGATTTTTGTGCTGTTTTAACTTCAGTTGTTCTTCAATTATTAGTCTTCTCAAATGACAAGGTAACTTCCCAAAGAGATTTATAGTATTTTTTAGGACTTCCTTTATGGAACACACAAGTACATACGTAGTCATTTCCCTGCATTAGGTTATCTCTGAACTTACATTTTGGTAAACTTTGGATCTTAATACTTTTGTTACATCTCTTTCCTAGAGAGGTGCAGTTCTAGACTGGGCTGAGTTAGCCTTTGCAATGCTGGTGGCTTCTTATTTGGTAATGGAAAAAATAGGGCCAAAGTCCACACAAGTGAAAGTTCGGAGAGCTGTACTAATGCAATGCTCTCTCACTAACCTCAGAGCCCTCTTTCTAAAGGTCTTCTAGATACTTGTGCTTTGCAAATCTCAGCCACCACTATTAAAAACAGCATCAGCTGCTTAGTTGTTTTTTTTTTTTGGTTTGGTTTTTTTAGAAGGGTTAAAAACAAGGATCCTTGAAGTTGTATGCCAGCTTTTGGGCAGTTATCTTTGCATTCTTTCTTAAACTGTAAAAAAATCTGCAGCAGAGTTTCTAAAGGTTGTCTGGCAGGTTTAAATTTGATTTATAGGTAGTGTCTTCCGATAGATAGAAAACCTTGGATTCTTTTTACCAGAATTATGCAACTGATCATACAAAAGCATGCAGAAGCTTTTGAAGGAAGGAAAACTGCTACAAGTTTGTCTGTTTTGGAGCGAAATGTAGTTTGTGATGATTTCAGAAAGTAAGATACTGTCAGAAACCTCTGTCAGTACTATTATCTCAGGTATTGTGGTTTAGCTGTCAGCTCTCTCACATTTGCAGCAATGCTGCAAAAAAGCAAGGAGAAAGTAACATTAATGGTCCTGAAAGGCATATAGCAACCTTCCCATCTCTGCGTTTTTGCTACCAGCGATCCAGTTTCTTGCTGTAGGATGTTTTTTTCCTCTGCTAATGAAGTTTTGAAATAGGAAAAACTTACTTTATGAAATCCTCGTTTGTGTACTAGTTGCAGTTTAGAGAGAATTTTCCATCTCACGTGTCCATAATTTCTCCTAGAGTTATTTTTGTCCTGTTGAAAGAGGACTGGAAAATGAGCTGAGATGTTGTGCTTAGAGGAGGGAGAAACGCCCTGGCTCCACAATACGGGGTGGCAGAGGTCCACAGTTTGTAGCCAGGGAGAAGCAGGGGGAGCGTGGGGGGGAACAGCTATGTAAGCCTGAGGAAGTGACTCACTTCACTGAAACACAGGCCCATGGTTCCAGTAGCCTTGAAGCCAAGCTTGGCCTCTGAGGTGGAAGTTGCGTAAGTTAATTTAAACTCTTTGTCTTTTCCTCCTCCTCATGCTCCCAACCCCACCCCAGTATCTGCACTGTAGCTGTATCCGTTTGGAGGAAACTCAGGTTGCAGGACTTCGGTGTGCCCTATGCTTTTGTTTTATTATTTTTAATTTTATAAGGAGAGATAAATGGATTGTAGGTTTCATTGGAGGGGATGTATGTATTAGTCCTACCTGCTCCACTCAAGAGAAACTTGATTTTATAACAGAAGGGATGCAGTAGGAATAGTTTTTTAACAATTTATTAAAATTTTTCTGAAATATATTGGCAGTGTGGTTTGAGGTGGAACTGAGTGCATATTGAAAAGAGATACTGATAGAGACTTAATTGCTTGACTGTTAGTAGTTTTAAGAATTTAAATTTATCAGTAGTCTTAAAAGGTTTTAGGTGTCCTACTAGAAATACTGGTGTTTGTGTTAACACATCAGACCTTAATCCTGCAAACTAGGCTTCTAAAGCCCAAGTTTGTGGATAGTTTTTTTTTTCTGTGGAAGACGAGGATCGGATTGTCCTAGTCTGCATGTTCTGGAAAGGCTTTCTCCTATAACGTGTTCAGCTTTACAGTACCAGATATTTGCTGGTGTTCTGCCTCAACTACTTTTCCATGTGTGACCTGAGCTGGAGCAGTTGCTCTCAGCCGTTGAAGGAAGCATCTACGAAGGCAACAGGTTATGCAGTCCCTGACTTCAGTGCTTGGATGCTTGGTGGGTGGTTCTTAGTTGGAAAGCAACTGTAATGATTGGGAGAGGGAAGGTGAATGATGGGCTGCTGCCTGAGCCTCTCCTTCAAAGCACTGAATGGAGCATCTTACTGCGTGTTGGGCTGCAGCCTTCCTGTGCCCCTGGGTGTTTTAAATGTCTTCGGGGAACGTGGTCTGGCACAATTTTTTTTTCCTTTTGGGGAGTCATAAGTTTTTCTTTGATTTGTGTTTTTGAGTTCAGATTAAAAACAGATTATTCTAGCTACAGGAAGACATAGAAGTAATTGGCTGGATGAGAGAGAGCTTAAGAGAAAAACCTTCAGAATGAGCTTGAGTGCTTAGTCAGAAGTCTGTGCAATCGGGAGTTGCATCATAGAAATATAGCGTGATATCCGTTTTGTAAAACTTAAGTTGTTTTGTTTTACATTCTTCTAGCAGATCAGATCTATTGTTTCTTACACCTATTATCCTGATGTTCATTTACAGGGGAAATGGGACAGACATCCATGTTGTTGCTTATCGCATGACGGTTTATATGCCGGTTATGTTTGTTGATGATTCACTGCAATTGCTTCTCTATTTCAGGACCTGTAACTGAGTGGACCCTACTGACCTCTGAACCACAAAGGATAAGAGTGAAAAGAAGCAGGAGAAGCACACAAAGAAAAAGGAAGTGGATGCACTTTCTTCTGGACTTCTTTCCTGCCCTTTATTACTAAAACTGAATGGAAAAGAGAGACTTCCGTGCCTTTCCTCCCCCAACCTCAGGGATGGGTGGATTGTAAATACAGTTTGTGCAGCTGGGAGAATAGACTGAACCATGAATCTACAGGCTCAGCAAAAGTCTTCAAGCAAAAGGACTGGGAAACGAACTGCCTATTTCAATGAGCAAGAAATAGCTGTGTCATCTAAAGAACCACAGCAGCAGCTTAAGGAAGGACAGTACTATGGTCACGGAGGGAATATACAGGCCTCCCAAACTGTGGAGATTTCTCATGCAGGAGGATTAACAAGTACCCCCAACAACGTTGCTTTGATGAACTCTGTTTACAGTCAAGATAGGGGAGAACCGATGATGATGTCACAGGCGGTAACAGCTGTCAAATGGCAGAATTCACTAATGGGAAACCGGTTGCCAGAGAGGGGTGACGGCCACTGGCAGTCTCCACCTTCAATGTGGAACCACAGTATGGTTTTTGGGGGCAACCCAAAAGGACCTCACTCCAATGCTGGTGCCCCGGGCTTCTATGGCCACCCAGATGCCCTTAAAAGAAATCAAGAGAAAGGAGTGTTTGTGTCACAGCTGGACTTGTATGGAGATGCTGTCCAGCAGATGATGTCCCAGAAGGCTCAGCTGGAACAACAAGCCTTGGTTAGACAGCAAGCTCAAATGAATTCTTTTCATCAGATGCAGAAACAGCAGCAGCAGCAGAATCAGAGTCTGCCATTACAGCCTTTCCAACTTGCATTTGGTCACCAAGGCCAAAAGCAGGGTCTTCCTGAACTGTTACATGTCTTTCAAGAAGCCCCAGCTTCTTCCAGTCCAGCATTTACCACTCAACAGAAACAGCAAGCTCTTCCCCAGCTACAACTGTTTGAAAATTTCTATCCTCAACAGCAGCAGCAGCAACAGGCTGCCACACAAGCCTTCGGGCTGCAGCAGACTACTTCCATAGCACAGCCTCACGTGGCAGCTGCGGCACCTCAGCATCACATCATGGCACACCAGTTCCAGCAAACAGAGAGGAACCAGGAACTGTTCAAGGCTCTAACTGAGCAGAACCAACAGACTGTGCTACCTCAGACCCAGATTCCCTTTCCAAGAAGATCACGGAGACTCTCCAAAGAAGGTGCCGTGCTGACATCTGCAGGAGAAGCGTTGGCTTCCAAGCAGGCAGAAGAACAACCTAGCAATTTGTTTCTGCATCCCTGGCAAACACATCAGCAAGAGGTCCCATTACAGCAGCTGTCTGAATCACTGGCTCACAACAAAAGTAGCTTTTTGCACCCCAAGAGACTGGATATGGGGCAGAAGGATGTCCTACTCAATAGTGAGCTGTGCCAGATGGAAACAGACAAGCAAGCTGCAACTCAGAATGGTGGAGATGGGGAGAAACAGGTGGCAGCAGCTGAAGAGAACACTGACAGAACTAATGATTTTCAGGGTGTCAGAGGTGGTGTAATCCAGAGCACACGACGGAGACGACGTGTTTCTCAAGAAGCCAATTTGCTAACTTTGGCTCAAAAAGCTGTTGAGCTGGCTTCTCTTCAAAATGTAAAGGTAAGGTATACATCCTGACCAATATAGCATGTTTTAGACTACAAAATAGGGCTGAAATGAAATTAATTTCTGTACATATGTAGGATATGAGGGTATTTTGATCCCATCAAGAAGTGGTGTAGTACAGCAAGGGCAGCTCTGTAGTGGTGGCATTTAAGTGCAGCTGCTGTAATTCACAGATGCGGGAGAACAGAGATCTCCTAATGCAGTGAAACCACCTAAGGGCAGTTTTATTTCACTAGTACTGAGTGTGATTTTAGCCCAGAGCTTCAAAATATGGACGTTTTCAGCTTAGGCTCAAGCTGATCACAAATTTAGAGAGTCAAGTAAAGTGATTCACTTGATGTCTTTTCAGCCATCAAACACTCTCTTCCTTTTATGTTAAAAAACTGCTGCTTAACTGTCAGTTTTAGCGGTTTAAGTGTTTCTAAATTGTGCTATCTAACATTTACATAATGCAATATACATGTTTATTTCCCAATATTAAAAGCCTGAGAGAGACTCACTTAATATGAAGGCATAACAAAGGTCTGGCTGATGTGATATCCTATTTCTGAGAATGGCCTGCAGCGGATGTTTGAAGATCAGTAACCTGAGGACAAAGTCTGCCTGTAGACCTTCTGCAGGGCTTGATGAGGAAGAAATTTAGTGTTGGCTGATTAGGTGGTTCACTGCTTTTATCCCCCATCAGTCTAAACTGTACAGTTATGGATTCCATCTGGCAAGATGACAGGGTTGGAAATTAACTAGGCTAGGGGAGGCAATTGGTAGGACTTTGGGTGGAGTTTTTTTGAGAGATTATTTTGGGAGGTTTTCTTTCAGTTGTGGTTTGACTAATCATTTATTGAGTGCCTCTCATGAGAAGTAAAGATGCACTTTTCTTTGGAAGCTTTGTTGCCAGAGTCTGATGAAATGTGGGTATTAGAGCATGAGCTACTTTTACCTACAGTTTTGCCACTTGAGTTGCTGCCCAGTCAGACAACAAAGGGAAGGGAATTTTATTCCCTCTCTTGTTCTTGTCGTCCTTTGTTGTTTGGTTTTTTTTTTATTTTCTAGTCTGGCTGTGTCCTTTTTCCCAACCTCTTCCTTAGAGGGATATGCTGTTTGAGTGAAAGAACTTAACTAATAAACAATGAGGCAAATATCCATAGCCTGCTCCATCTCTTGCACAGTAGGCAGCAGCCAGTGACTGGTGTTGCTGTTTTCAGTCCTTTTTGGTCTAACTCCTGTTGAACAAGCAGATTTCATAGAAAACCAGTAGTAGTTAGCAGCACGAGGTACTTGCTCACACTCTGCCAGCCGTTGTAAGTTTATATTGCAGGAAAGCCACATTGCAGTCTGATCGCCAACACACTGGCAATGAAAAGCTAACAGAGCATCTGAGAGGTGAAGTGAGAAACTAACTGTTTGAAGGCAGGTTTGCTTGCAGCTTGATTCATAATGTAAAAAACTGAGAAGTGTTTTGACAGATGCTCTTTTGTTCTTTGCAGTTATGCAAGCAGCTTGTTTGCTTCCATGATAGCACTAGCAGACAAACTCTTTATGTTTAGATCTCCTCAGGCTCTCAAGATGAGGTTTTGAAAGACGTTAAAGTTGTTACCTGAGGTCTGATGGATTTTACATCCTTAAGGGGGCTGGATATCATGCAAGGGAGAAAAAATAAACATGTTTACAGGAGGAGAGCGGTCTGCTTCTCTTATCATTGTCTTTCTGTTATAAACAACCTAGAAGCCTTCTCTAGCGTAGGTTATATGAAGAGCATGTGAGAAGGCCATAGGATTAAATTATTGATGAAAGAAGATACATTCATAATGTGAACAGTTGTTTGAACATTTCAATGTAGGTGTGTGTATACCTTATGTGAAAACATTCTTTTGGCCAGCGTTATCTGTCTATGTGCAGTGTCACAACTGATGCTTTGCACCAGAGCTACCCATCATACCATGCCTGCCTTTTCAGGTGGTGCAAGCTTATTGCTGCTTACAGGCTGAAGCGAATTCTCAGCTTTTAATTTTTGGTTTTCATTTCACGTATAACTGTTATGTGCAAAAAGGCAGTGTAATTTGTTTTCTTTAATAGTGCAAGAAAACTTTTCTCAGCTCTGAAATGGTCATTTTAAGGGTGTCTAGATCTAGATGTTCCTTTATGAAAGGGAGGCAGAGGTTTTAGTTACTTGGCATCTTTCCCCTGGGACACGGCAGGGCACCAGCTGCCAGATATGAAAGGTGGGGAAAAGAAAGGTTTTATTTGTGGAATTGCAGTTCTGGACTCATCTCTGTGGACAAGCTTCAGTTTGAGTGCAGAGAGAAGCTGCCTTTACTGTTAGCAAGGTGATGCAGAACGTTGGCAGAAAGCACTCTACGGGCAGGTGTTTCTCAAAGGCTGGTGAGGTTTCTTGTGTGATCACAGCAATGGCCTTGGAACTGTTCTTCCAGCTATCACAATTGGGTTTTGTCTGTGAATTCTAAATTTTTTTAGAAATGCCTTGAAGGATAGACAGGATCAATGCCAGAATGACTGATGGGTTTCTGTGGCTGTCCGGGAGGATTCCAGGTCACTAATTTATCCTTTAATATTTGTGCAAGAGTCTAAATGGAAGTGTAGCAAGTTGTACTTTGAGTTATCCAGCAGCCTGGCAGCCCTAAATTCTGCAACAGAGATGCTGCGTGAGCTGAAAATCTAGCAATTCTAGAAAAGAAGATCCTGTCCCTTGTTCAGTGACTTCTTTCTGCATACCTCTCAGCTTAATCAAATAGTTGAGAAACTATTTAAGAATTTAAAATGTAATTCCAAAATCTTAGTAAACCTTAGGTATGTGTGATCTTTCATGACCAGAAAAGCTCTGGTGTGGACCAGAGCATCTTTAAGGATGTCCCAGCTATTTACATTAGGTTCCCAGTGGTGCCTCCTCTCTATCTCCACTACTGTTCAGGTCTCCTCCTTCCCCTTTTCTCTCAAGGGGATCATCTCTCCCATCATCAAGGAGGAGAGTCTGTTGCTGGTTACCTCACAGTCTTGAAAATACAAGGATTGATTGGCTGATTGTACAGCCAAAGAAATGTGACAGCTTTTGTGTGACTAGCTGCCATAATTTCCTCCTTGTAGTCAGGAAATTAGTTCATTTCTCTTGACCTACAGAGATCCGTGTAGCACACAGGAAGTATCTGAGGTTTGTAGATTGGTCAGAATTGGTGCTTGTTCACATACTCATTGCTATTAATTGTTTGATTGCTGTTATTCTCTCAGGTACCCAGAAAGTATGCTAGAGTGCTTGCACTAGAAACAGCTGTATCAGGAGAAAAAACGTAATCTGATTAAAACCAAGGCTGTTCATGGCAGTGGTCTAAAGAATATAGCATGAATGTACTGCTCTAAGCTCTAACTGTCTGCTGTGGCTTTCACTATCAGAAGACGACACCAAAGCTCTCCCAGGTGTTTAGCTAGGCTTCAATAATCAGGTGATTACAGCATAAATTTCCCTGATGAATGGAGGCTCGGGTATAGCAGCATGAAGCTGTATGTGAGCTGCTTCTTCAGGTATGGGCAGGACTAGTGGGAGTAGATAATCTGTTTATATGTTTAGAAAGGCATCCTTATTAGCCTCTCTTTCCTGAAGTAATGGAGGGAGGCTACAAAAAAGAGCCCTTTACTATCAATAGGGTAGTGGTCCCTGGGGACATATGTCACATGATGAATGCCCTCCAAATCCAAAACTGGTAGTCTCATGAGAAAGTAGTGGTGCATATCACCAGTCTGGAGTGAAGGGAGGTCCTCAGAGCTCATTAATTCCTCCCGCGGGACAGTCTGGGGCAGCTGATGTCTGTTGTGAGTTTTCAGTTGTGTACTTCATCAGTGTATGGTAGGGGCAGATATCTCCAGTCTCTGAAGAAGCAGTCAGACTTCTAAACTGCAGTGTCACCTAGGGGATAAACCTTTCTGTGCACACTTAGCCTTAGTCTAGCTAAAGGTCTTGTCAGGAGGCAGTCCTAAATTTTCTTGATATGATTGATTTTACTTGCTAAAGCCTGGCACCTAGCTTTTTTTGAAGGCTTAGTGTTTCAGAGTGGACCTGTTTGCTCTTAAAGGCAACAGAAATGACCAGGACTCACTATCTGGAGAGAGGCCAGAGCACCTAACCCAGGCTCTGACTGATGCATCTTCTGACAGTACAGTTGCGTTTCCCTCAATATAAATACAGTACCAAAGAGGGACTTCAGTCTAGTGTCCTTCTAGCTATCATGGGTTGACTTTTCATGGGCCAGCTGAAGCATGTTCTCTTGCTCATCAGTGAAGCCAGCTTTCTTGATCTATGACCATAGGGAAATGACTGGAGTGTGTCTGAATCCTTATGATAGAACCTGCTTATGTGGACTTTTTAATCAGGATTAAGTATTCCTAATGGCACGTGATACTTTATTTTTGAGAACTTCAGTAAATCTCTGCAAAATTTTGGAAGTTCAAGTTGGAGACCTCTTGTCATACCTGAGAGATAGCATGCCTCAGTTTCTACCTACAAAACACAGCTATTCAGATAGATTCTCAGTAGATTGTGGCTCTGATGGAGGGTGAGTTTGTATACCTCATCCTATCGAAAGGCTTTCCAAACAGAGCTCTGAGTTAGAGAGAAGTTCTGAAACACCAAAAGGGGCATCTTCTGTAGCTTCTAGATTGCACTTCACCAGAGCTCAAGAAAGCCTTTTACATCTCTGAAGAGAGGTGTTTTTGAAAGCTGTACTTGAACGTTTGGCTTCTAAGCAAGCTGGATTTTGAATTGAGAGTGGAATGAACATGTGGAGAGTCATCTGAAGGACTAGAAATTACTTGCCTAACAGTACTTGAAGCCATTTGGTGTTACAGTGTCTGTGTGTTTATTCAGTAACTCATCCTCCATTCCCTCCTCCTTAGAGCTCAATTTTTTAGGGTTTCCATGAGTAAAAGAAAGCAGAGACGTGGAAACTGTAATACCAATGCAAGAAGTGCCGGCTTGCAGTTATCCCTTGTTGATTCTGCTGAACAAAAGTCCTTCAGGCTCAAGCCTGGTTAGGCAACAAACCTCAAAGGCTCCTGTTACAATAAGAAAAGTTACTTCTGTCATGTGAATCGGAAAAAATGCAGCAAAAAGCTACCTCTGGGTTTTGTATGGGAGATTTAATTAAGATTATCATGGTTCAGTCTTTCCTGCAGCGGAAGTCAAATATTTGAAATTAATAACCTGCAGCTTATAATCATTTCTAAAACAGAAGAACCTTTGTTGGAAGTTATATGGCAGAGCACAAATTATCTGTAAAATAAAACTTTAAACCTTAGGTAGTGAAATGATACTTAAGAATGATGTATACAAATATTCTAGCAGTTGAGACCTCAGGCAATTCTCAAGTAATTCTAAGAAATTTTGATAACTCTGTGGTGAAGTGTTCTTCCTCCAGTAACACTTCTCCAAATCCATTTCAGCTTGCAAATTGCATAGAGAAACTTGACATACACTGAAAGTGAGTGTGAGCTATCATCAGATTCATTATGTAAGTACTACAGAACTTCTAAGGAATCTTTTTTTCTTCTCAGGAACTGGATACTTCAGAAGAGAAGAACAGTGTGCTGGTATCAGCTCCAGGGCCTACAGCTGCAAAAAGTGTTGTGGAATTCGCCGGTTCTTCACCAGCTCCAAAAAGAGTGCGGGAGGATAACAGCCTTGTGCCTCTTATCATTCCTGTGTCTGTCCCAGTGAGAAAAATTGACTTGCAGAGCCTTGGAAAGGAAAAGTCTGAGGATGGAAAGCTCCAGAGAGGCCAAACAAATGATCGAACTCCTTGTGAACGCAAGCCTTCTGTGATAGTCACTCGGAGGCGATCTAATCGTAATACTAACATGGAAACCTCAAATCAGGTATGGGTAAACTAAGAAACTGAAGTTGAGCCAAACCTGTTAGAATTAATTACGTAGTTTTTGTCCATAAGCTTTTCTATTAAAGTAGTTTGATCTCAAGTCTGAATTGAACTTGGAATTAATGTAGTCTAGGTACTGTGGAATTTTTTTCCATCATAATGTTGCCATGTATTTGGGCATTGTTGGCTTTTTCATGACCTACAGCTGATGCAGGTACAGCCAAGTAATTCCCCGCTACTGAACAGTGAATGAAGCCAGATGGTCAATAACAGTAGAATAAATAGTCTGGCTAAAGAGTGCTCTCTCCATCCATATATAGGTAATAATAAGTAGGGTAGTGCATATATCTCTGTATATGAATAAAATCCAAAGTGAAGATTTGTTCTCGTGGAATTGAAATCTGTTACTTAGGTTCTGAAGGTCTTGAGTGTTCACCTTCAGTGTGGTGCTGTTGAGTGGGTTTTTCTGTTTTGGGGTTGGTTTTTTTTTGTCTCTTCTGTTCAGAAGTACAGTAGAATGTTCAGATACCAGAGAAATGGCCTCCAAGGAGGCTTTTCTGCCTTTAAATGCTTGGCCATCTAAGATAATATTGTTACGTTGTCTTCTGTTGTCATATTGCTATTTGGTGTCACCCTGTATCTGTACCAGGGTTCTGCTGGTACTTTTATGTCCTGTTTTAAAGCTATCATGAGGTCATTATCTTTCCAACCAAGGGTTGAACCAGACATATATCTAGTTGCTGTAAAAATACAACTTCATAAGCACTCGAAGCTAGTGTTGCTATCTAATAGTTCCTGTTTCTATTTAGTTCCCTTCTTCCTCCCTCTTTCCCTTTGTGCTAACTGTTGAGACACCCTCCAACTGCCTCATCCAGTTTTTGAGCTGCCACGAAAGAATATTGTTATTTCACTAAGTTTTTAAAATGACCTGAGGTTTTAAAATGAATTGAAGTATGTAATTTTTTTTTCTAATAGCATGAAGATGCTGTTCCAAAAGATGAAGCAGAGGGCTTTGCCCGGAAACCAAAGCAGCGGCCGAGACCTGAGCCACTCTTCATACCACCAAAAGCTGGCACCTTTATTGCACCACCTGTTTATTCTAACATTACTCCATATCAGAGCCACTTACGGTCACCTGTCCGCCTGGCAGATCATCCTTCAGATAGGAACTTTGAGCTACCTCCTTACACTCCTCCACCAATTCTTAGTCCAGTGAGAGAAGGATCTGGACTATACTTCAATGCTATCCTCTCTTCGGGTGGCCATTCGGTTCCACCTCCAATGACTCCTAAAAGTGGTCACAGAACTCTGCTTCGATCGAGTAAGTTCCACTTTTTCCTTCCTTTCTTGGCTAATTTATGATTAGGAACTGTGGAGTAGTAGGAGAAAGATCGTGACTTCAGAAGGTGTGGTTATGTAGAACTGGGACTTCTTCACAATATTCTGGGGAACTAGGATGGAGGAAACGCCATGTTACTTCCATTTGGGCATGCATGTCAAGATGCATTCACAAGCAATCTGCAACACCCCCTACTGACCTTCCTAGGAATGGAAACGTTTGTTCCTCCTCTAGAATAGATTGTCATTATCTTGAACTGAAGGGGTAGTAAATAGCTGTTACTAAGGTGTAGATAGTGACTGGAAGATAAGCTCTTACTTAACGTCATCTTAAACTCCTTTAGGGTGTGAGTACCTTTTTTGACAGGTGGATAGCTCTGATAGATTTACAAGAAGTGTGAAGAATATGTCTGAAATGCAAAGACGAACTGTTTGAGCAGTTCTTTCTTTCCTTGCAGATAGTTCAGAAGTTACCCCTCCTGTTCTTACGGTGGTGGGGGAAGCCACCCCGGTCAGCATTGAGCCGTAAGTACCCAGTATATGTTTAGCCTGGTAGAAAATGTGCTGCTTTTCTTCCTCCTAAACCTTCATGCTGCTCCCTGCACAGTTGATGTACAGGGAAACGTGAAAGCATTATAAACGTCCTAGAAATGTTAAAGCTATTCCTATTAGTGATTCAAAATATAAATTGTCCTTATTAAAAATCAGTCCGTGTGATAAAAGAATGTTTGTTTGGGCAAATGCGCTGGGGAACAGAGTTTGGACGTTAGGAGCTTAGGCTTGGTGCCAGCAGCAAATGTCTCTGCACAGCCCATGCAAACCCTCTGGGAGTGTTATCAGCTCTGGTTCAGTGCTGAGGAACTGCAGCAAGGTAATTCTAATTCATGATTATACCTAGGTTAATGAACTCTTGCAAAATCTAAACATGCACGACATGGAAACGCCCTTATGGCATAAAAACACCTACGTGGCTGTGCTGTGCTGACTGTGCAGTCAGGAATCTGCTCTAACTCTGCAGCGTATCCTGTAACATCGGAGATACTTAACTCAAACTCTCCCCAAAGAAATTCTAGGCTTGGGGGGGGGGGGGGGGGGGGGGGGGGGGGGGGGGGGGGGGGGGGGGGGGGGGGGGGGGGGGGGGGG
>JAOQGH010000040.1:26400879-26446882 GCA_025769975.1 Gallinago jamesoni
CCCCCCCCCCCCCCCCCCCCCCCCCAAAATGGCTTATAGTTTAAAAATTGACTGGAGCATTTGCTGACAATTTATTTTTTCATGCCCTTTTTCCATTCTGCCTTTCTGTTTGAAGCTGAGTTTTCTGCACTTCTGGCAGCAGGCTGTCCTGAGCGAATGTCGCAATTATGAATGAACTCAGATTATACTCGTCACCTTTGCAAATCCCTTCCAGGCTGAGCCCATTCGTGGAAATAAGCACGTTTGGTTATTGCTTGTTGTTTTGGGATTGTTTTTTTTCCTAAATCTGTTTTGAAAATGGCTTAATTAATCTTTTTATTGTTGGTTCATTTCACACCAAACTAGGGGAACCTCTTCTTGAACAAGTATTATTTTGTTTCCTCCCAGGTCTTGATCTTTGACCTCTCTCTGTGTTGTACGTCATATGTGTTGGTTTAAACTGCTGAAGTTAATGTCATAAAGTCAGCTGCAATTTTAGTTGTGTGTGAAATTTTTCAAATTTGTTGCTGGAAATTTCAAACCATAGTAGCTTAGTAATACAAGCTCATCTTCCATTGCCAAAAGGGAGTTTTGTGCAGAGAGTTACCTTATTGTCATCTTATGTCTTGCTGAAGAGAGGCTTACGTAGGTACATAGCTTTAACTTATTAACTAAGATAAATTATCAAATTAGTATCACTCTGTGATACTCTGTGTTGTCGAAGCAATCAGTTTGCTGCTTTGAAATTTTTTGGGGCAGCAGTGCTATGGTCAGTTATGTAGACTTATCTTCCATCAAAAAATATGGTAGGTTGCACTTTTTTTTAAAAAGAAAAAAATATTTACTTTGAACTGCAATCTTGATTCTGTCAGAAGTTGACTCTAACTTGTGATTACCGGATACTCTGTTCTTAATTGCTTGTGCTTTGCCAGAACCTTCTGCTCATGCTTCTCAAAAGGTCATTTCATGGCAGAAATTTGGAGTAGGAAATGTGATAATGAAGCTTAATGCTTCTATTTGTGAAGTAGTACAACAGGCAGCTAGTGTCACAGCTGGTTTTGCAGTTCAGTTGCTTCAAAGTCTTAAAGCCACCCCTCAGCCAGCCTCAAGTATAGCTGTGACCCATCAGCTGTGAATTGCTTTCCCAATTCACAGCCTCAGTTCTGGATGTTACCACACTCTGCTGTTTACCAGGATGTCCCGGAGGCGCTGTCAGTGCCTACAGACGAGCTTTTGCTGTACTGAAATCTGGGCTTCATCAGCAAGGCTGATGTATGGATGGATGTATGGATTCCTATGTATGGAATAGCATAGCTTGAATGGGCCTGTGAAGGTCATTTGGTCCAAGCCTTTGCTTGGAGCAGACCAAATTGGATCAAGTTATTCAGGTCAGCCCTTAAAGTGGAAAACTGGTTTTATTTAAACGCTGCAGTTACAAAGTCTAATTCTTAGGCTTTTCTAGTCTAGTGATGCCATATTCTAAGGTGAATTTCAAGATCAGAAGGAACTTCTGATAGCTCTTCAAGCCCACGTTTTTTCCTTCCAGCTCTTCCAATTTCCTCTTTCTCTCTCACAAGTCAGACCAGAGGGTTGTGTGCCTTGAGACAGAAAATCTCTCAAAATTCCAAAAATTTTTGGTCTCGATTGTGCTGTTTCTGTCCAAGATAATCAGGACAGATGAAGTGATTGACAGTAGCAGAATAGGCAGGAAGGTGTTTCCTTCTTCCCTTTCTATAACAGAAAATTATACCCTTTTCCTTCCCTTTGGTACTGCAGTCTTCTTGGACTTCAAAACATCCTATTGGGATGTTTGTTATTATCTCCCTGGGTTTTTGTGTGGGTTATGTGTGCTCTTTCAAGGCCTCCCCACACCTTTTCCAGACTCTTCCTTTCATAACAGATGTGTATGTGTTACTTCAGAACAGCAAAGGACCAGAAAAGTCTGGAGGCTGGTGTTTTCTTACATATTTTTCCTCTGGTAATTGTGTTTCCCCTCATGCTGGGGGTGAACCAAGCCAAGACCTGACAATCACAGCAAACTCCAGACTTTAATCACCTTGTGGGCACTGTCCTATCTACTCTTTAAAAAAAAAAAAGGCTTATTTCTCCATCCTTTACTATTTCAGGAGCTACTAATATGGTGCTAGTTGACTGACATCTGAAAGAGGAACATTTTTTCACTAAGCATAGTTATTTCAGAATAGGGGGTTTTCATTATATTCAAAGTGGTTTGAGCAGCAGCTGTTCCCAAATACCTTGGGTTTCTGGTGTCTTGGTTTTCTGAAGGGCCTTTTTTTTCTAGCTTAGTTTGCACGTTTCTTTTGCTCTCTCTTCTGGAGCTCTGAATTGTGTACATAGTCGCTATATTACTTAGAAAGTTGTCCTTGAACTCACCCAAAATATTTTAGCCAAAATATTTTACACCCAACATATTTTTTCAGCTACACTGAGTTTATGTAGCTACTGTTGTGTTGTCTGTGCATTTTGCCACTGATTAAGAAATGTAGATGCTCTCACTGCTTGCTGTGCTGTTGGTGTAGATCTCCAGGCCTCCAAGTGTGGTAGAGCAGTCTTGATGGTGGTTCTTACTCATCTCCATGCACAGAACCCTGTGGGCTAATACAGAGTAGAATCTCTGTGGAAGGTCACTTGACTTAAAGCAAGTACATGGATTGCATGTTGTGAAAAATCTGTCAACTAATTGAGAATCTAAAAGTATGGGATTGTTGCTCAAAGAGTGGTTGATTTTGATACAGAATGAGCAATACAGCTGTCATTGTTTTATATTTTTGGTTTCTGTTGTTAAAAATAGTTTCTAGAAGATACTAGCTTGTGTCAAGATCATAAAGGACCAGACTTTGATCCTGCTTTGAATGGAGAGTTGGACCAGATAGTCTCTAGAAGTCCTTTTCAACCTATATAATGCTATAGTTCTATAGTTATGGCTGGCAAAATATTAATAATAAAAAAAGCTCACTGAACTTAAGCATGAGGAGCAAGTTTTCTATGAGAGAAGTCTGCGTGACAGCCTCTCAAAAAGTTATGATTAGTGAAAGCTAATAACTGTTCTTTGAGCAGTTATTAGGAGATCCTGATTTAAATACAATTTCAACCATTGCTGATAAGACAACGGAAACTGGTAATGGATGTAAAACCTCTCACCTTTTGAGTCATACTTGTTAAGGTAACCTACCACACCTGAAAGTTGTTCATGTTATATTCCAGAGCAGTTATATGTATTTCAGTTTCTTCATAATTAGTTCTTCTTGCAGAGATGGAGATTTTCTGGCTGTTGGAAAGGGGGCCTGACCGTTACTTGTTACCTTTTCTGCAGGCGAATAAATGTAGGAACTCGCTTTCAAGCAGAAATCCCATCACTCCAAGACAGATCTCTGGCAGCAGCTGATGAAGACAAAGCAGACCTGGTGTGGCAGCCGTGGGGCGACCTGGAAACCAACAAAGTCACCCAAGAGAATGGTAAGAACGTGAAAGGCTGGGAAATAGGACCAAATTGTCCCAGTAATTGTAGGGGTAAGCACATGTCTGCTGTTGGCATAATTTAAAATAGAGCTGCAAGTCAAGTGCCATTTTTGAGTGTTCTTGAGAATGCCAAGGAGGGAAATTGATATGAATGTATTTTTTTGATTGAGCTAAAACCAAGACCATTTCTACTGTTCAGGCAAAGAGCAGTCTTTTGCTCAGTGAAACTTCCTTGTCTTTGTTAACATGTGAATGGCACATGCACTCAACTTCTCTATTTTCAAGGGATGTTCCAGACATAATAGTATTTTTCAAAATTCAAGTTGTAGACTGCAGTTAGGCTGAGGAAGCAGGAGTTGTGGCAGCAGTAGCTGCCCTGGGGAGCTGTCTCGTGTTAGTACACCGGGCTGGGGCACGTTTAAATCCTGAAGGGAAGAGGAAGTGGGCAGGCTCAGAAGAAATCTTTCTCATGAGAGCAAAAAAAAAAAAGGGTATTGTGAAATTGAAATTCACGGTGTAAGGTGGAATTCAGGAAATATTGAAGGTGAAGGGAGATGGGAAGACATTATAGGAGGGAGGAGACTTGCAAAAAACTCCATAAGTAGTGCTGCATACGGAGTAATGCTCCATGACCTCATGCCCTAATGAGTTCCTTTGTCCAAATTTGCAAGGTCATTCAGCTTCTCTAAGACTTTTACTTTGTTATATCTAACTCTGATTCAAAAGAGCTAATTAATGATGCAAATCCTGTAGGAAACTCCATTTTAATTTTCTTATCTGAATTTTCTTGGTAATCTGTGGAAATAGTGGAAAACCTTCTCGCTGCTGCCTGTTCAAGCATTTTTCCTGGGGCTGGAACCAACCAGGAGCTGGCACTGCATTTCTTACATGAAACCAAGGGAAACATTCTGGTGAGTCTTCCCAGCTTTTCACCTTGATGTGGTCAAAAATGTTAATTGAAGGCCAGGTAACCTGTCACTTCATGAGAGGAGAGCCTTGCAAACTCCTTCCTATCTGGCTCCCACTGTTTAGTGTCCCTTGGATGTCCCTAAAGTGGGTTCTGCATGATGTACAGGGCCATGTTCACTTACTATCTTGCATATTTCCAACCTCAAGGTGTTTGGCTTATTAATAAACAGATTGACAATATACCACGGTGATTGAGTCCTACTGCTAAATGAATCTTAAAAGTTGTCTTCCTGGGAAGGTGACCAAGTGGGAAGGAAAAGTAAGACTCTGGGACCAAAGCTGAGGCAAAAAGTGCGGTGTCTTGCTCCTCTTAAGTTCAATAGATCTACTGAAAGTCTCTGAGTACATCTATAGAAAGGCTGTGCTACTAATTTTATATCAGTATTGTTAGTCATGATACACTTTCATAAATGCCCTTTGACATCCCTGGGAGGTAATAGCAGGGAGCAGGCCATACCATGTGGCATAGGGTTGTCATCCTTTCATAGTTCTAGGATTGATTTAACCTGGCATAAATCATCCCTGTGGTCAGGAGTATCCCCCACTTCTCCCTGGCTGCATGATTCCTATCCCAAAGTGTCAATTTCCAGAAACATGAAAGGGTGCCCAGAGCTTACTGCTCACCTGCAGTACCCAAGACTCACTGGATAGTCAAGGATAGGATTTTTAAAGTTGTCCCTAAAGTTAAACTGTGCTATGGTTCTTTTCAGTTAACTTGCTAGAAAGGAGAGGGATAACATGTGCCTGATCTTTGTTTTAAATACCCCAAACATTAAATTAATTATTTTATTTGTGTTTATCTTAGGGAGCTTTGACCAAACTGCTGTTGAAGAGGCCAGTACGATCGCCCACCCACCCTTTGGCAGATTATCACTACACAGGTTTGTTAGCACAGAGTTATTCTGGTTCTCTATTATAAAGGAAATTTTCCATCCTTTTCTGCTTTTTGGGGGAATTCTGTAACATTACAAGAAGATTAAAAAGTGACTCTTCTCTCTGGTAAAGCAAATGATGGCTTGCCAGGAATTTTGCCTGAGCAAATAATGACATTTATAGTGTAAGAAACACTGCATCTCTCAGAAGTATGAGTTTTGATTTCCTCCTTGAGGAAAAGGGAACGTGATCCCTTACACTAAGCCACAGAGATTGCAGGAAAACGGTACCTACAAGAAAGGCTGTGGTAACCTCAGAACCAGAGCCTCTCTGGCATGAACTTCCAGGGTGGAGTTAAGAGGGGGTTTTATGGGAAGAGTTTTCAAGCCTGCTGAAGAAAGCTCCGACGATTATTGATGCCTGTCAATGTTTCTGCAAAATTTAAAGGCCGTAACCTGCCTTTGCAGTCTTGTACCTCATTAAAAAATAGTCAGCCGTGGGACACTAACTTCAGTGATCTAGAGTGGCCCCAGCCACCTGAAAGACCTGATGTAAGGAGGGAAAGACATCTAATAGCTGGCGCCACAAAACATAGAAATGACGTTTCTTTGTTATTACACAGTCTGACTATAATGGCTGGGAAATATTACTTGAGTAGTATCCGTAAGACAGGAGGACATTTCAAAATGTGTTTATTATTAGAGGCAAGGGTGCTAGGATAGTAGGAATATTTGAGAGGTACTAAATTTTCAAGTACAGTGGATTGCTGCTGAGAGGGAAGATCCTGTTCTCCTACCCAACCATTTCCCTTGTATAAAATTTAATGACTGCACCACCACAAAGTGTGTCTTTTGGAAAACATCTTAGTTCACCAAGTGGACTGGTTTTTGCAAGGTGAATGGAGTTAACCTGCGGTGCTGGGTACCAGATCTGACACAAAGGAAGTGCTGAGAGGAGGGCTGAAGTGGGGGTTGTTAACAGCAGTCTGCTGTGTTATGCTGGGTTAGGTGTGATGTGAGACTGCACCCCTGCACATCTGTCTTAAGGCGAACGCGGAGGAAAAGTATATAGGAGAGTGAACCTTTGAAATTGCAACTTTTTTTTTATCTACAGGATCAGACAAGTGGAAAGTCGCTGAAAAAAAACTTTTCAACAAAGGCATTGCAATCTACAAGAAAGACTTTTTCTTGGTCCAAAAGCTTGTAAGTTACTTTTTTTTTTTTGATAGCAATGATACATTCTTACACATTTATTGACCATTAAATACAGGGAGTTCAGTCTTGATTTTGCTGAAACCTCGGTATTAAGCGCTAAGTCCTGCACTCAGAAGATTTCAGAGAAATTCTATCATTCAGCACAGCAGCAAATCTCACTAGATAGCTAGAACAATGATGTTTGTTTTGCTGTTGTTGTTTGCTTAACCCTCGTACTTGCTGTGTTACTTCCATCAGTCCACACCGCAGATACCACTTCTACGGGGTGTATTTACAGAGTGCTGGGGGTGTTCCAGTACGGTTTAAATGGCTGGGTAATAAAGCTGAATAGAACACACACAACACACCCTTGCCACTGATGAAAAGGACCAAAGGAGGATATGTGAATGACGCATCCTTTAGGATCTTTCTTTCCAGTTTTCTGTGACAGTGATAGTAAAAATGATCATGTATGATCACTTCAGTGGGGGGGAGATGGCTGAAGGAGAGTACAGAATCAAGAACTGCATTATGTATTTCCTCTGAATAAAGACCCAAAAGATATTTAAGTTTCAAAAGCCCAGAAGCTAAGAATATATTCCAAAACTTCCATAAAAATCTCAAATGGAGAATATGTAGATGGTCACAGATCTGTATTGATAACCGTCTCCCACCGTATGTGTGTGGAATGCACGTGGCCAAAATGGGAAAGTGCCACAAACCTTCCTTTCCATTTTTGGCTCAGTATTCTGGTCTGGTCTCCTCTGAAGTGCTGCTGGAAAATAAAGCTCCTCCATAAAACTTAAAGTCTGCTTTCAAGCCTGACAGCTCAGTTAGAAGGTTTCGGAGGCTGAGAGGTGCATTAAGCTTACGAAGTACCAGGTTCTGTCACCATTACATTGACCAGCTTTTCTCTGGAAAAGTTGGTCCTGTAATTCTTGGCGAATAACAGTGGTACTAGGGGGCACGCTGTGGGATGGTGGTGGAATGGAGACTGCTGAGGAAAGAAAAATACAAAGTGCATTTATTGCACTTTTAGTAATTATTTATAAGCCTTCTTAAAATATGTAACCCATTGGACTTTTATGTTTTTTAAACACCAGATAAAAACCAAAACAGTGGCTCAGTGTGTGGAATTCTACTACACATACAAGAAACAGGTGAAAATTGGTCGCAACGGGACCTTAATCTTTGGGGACATTGATGTTGCTAATGAGAAATCCATGAAAGATGAAGCTGAAGTTGACATCAAGGTAATTTCCTAAATTTCTCTCGCCTCTTTTGTGGTATGAAGTCTGATTTTTGTGTGTTGTCTCATTTGCTGGCAAAATCAAAAGCAGAAACCGTCTGGTCAGTGTGGAGGAGTCCAGAATCACAGACTTGTGTCCTGTGTCACATAAGGACATATAATGACAAAGGCCAAAATTAACATTTCATTTATTTTCTGATTAAGAGTTCCCATAGGTTTGCACGTGTTCTTCCTCCCAGAAGGGACATTTACAGTGAAGAACAGGGGCATGTGGAGGAGGAGGAGGAAGAAGATGAAGAGGAGGAGGAGGCAGAAGAAGGGCTGGATAACAGAAAGAGCACGGTTCCTCTCAAAGATGAAGAGACACTACAAGATGATGTAAGTGCTGCATTGTGCGGGTTGTGTTTTCTATGCTTCCTTCACTCTGCAACTAGTTTAGGAAATACCAGGTGGACAGTTGAAAATATAAAAAGTTTTCACTTCTGTCTTCTCCCAGAGCAAAAGACTGGGCCTGAGGTAGCTTAGAGTGTTACCAGCAACCAGACTGTGTGCTGTGGTGGGAGAACTGGGATGAATAAGGGGGGAACAACCCAGTATATATTTCTTTGCGGTTGGTGCACACATAGGACCATGATGAGAAATATTCTGAAAATATCCTGAAGACTTTCTCATTAAATAAAACCTTGGTTTGGAATAAATGAAGCACAGGAGCTCGGCCATTGTCTTCCTTCTGGTGGTGGGTTTCAGTTTCAGGTTGCCTTAACTGTTCCCCTCTCTCCAAAGGGTGATGATGCCAGTGTGAGGAGTCAAGAGGCAACTGTCACAAGCAGAATTGGAAGGAAACCAAGGGAGACAACGGTGAAGCCTCGAAAGCCTATTACTACTACAGTGCAGAGGGGGCGGCAGAAACAGAAGATAAAATCAGATGCTACCAATAAAACTCAGAACACAGAAAACACGTTTCCATGTAAAAAATGTGGCAGGTAAGTGCAACTCTGCCCCCAGCAATAGCCACAAAATTGCAATAGGGCATTGAAATAGACAGAAGTCTATTTAGGTCGGAGACACTGGCAGTAATGTTAGTGAATTATTACTTCACTAATACTTGCAGATTAGGGACTTCTACATATACTAATACTAAGATACTACTACTTGGATAATTACCTGCTACTGACTGTTTTTCCTCAAATGGGGTGAGATACCACCTGCATTTCAGCTGTGTCCAGTGTTTGGTGTGAGCTGCAGTTTCAGACAGCTGCCCTATTGCCTCTCTGGAATGTCTGTGTTTTTGTAACAAGCAATTTCTATATATTTTATTTGCTAGATGACATATTAAGAACATGGTATAGATTTACTTAAGAACAGTGATGTAGAAACAAGACACTGCCATTGTTACAGCAGCAGGTATTAGGTACACGGTTCAGCTGGCTAAAATTGCACCCATCTTTTGTGTCTGTAAAATATACTTATCTTTCCTCACACAGTTCTAGTAGTTTTTGTAGTTTTGTTGCCAACAGATTCATAAATGTAAAGAAAATTCAGTTCCCTGTATTATTTATTTTTTTTTTACCCTTAAAACAATAGAGAGTCTTGTAATACCAGCCAGGAGATGGCAAGAAAATGCAATGTCCATCTAATTCCATCAGTGGGATGTTGACAGGTGCCTGCTGTGGCTGGGACTGCACATCCTGTCCAATGTCCTCTAGGTAGACCTGCTCCGGTGGGGGTGTTGGACTAGATGATCTCCAGAGGTCCCTTCCAATCCCATATGATTCTATGACTTGGCCAGTCCTGCCAAATTGCCCTGTCTCTGTGCCCTTGGGGAGTGTGTGGCGTTGGAAAGGGCAGAGCTGTGGGAAGTCGAGCAGTTAGGATTTGGTCTTGGCCACTGACAAAGGAGAAGCTGGCAAGTCGTCTTAATGGTGTCTAAACTTGTGACATTTGGTGCTCATGCAAACACTCTGCCTGGTGCTGGCCCACCCCGAGTCACACGTGGGGCGTTCTGTAGATGCCCCATTGCCATAGAGCCCACCCGAGTGCCGGTGCCAGCGCTCACAAACCTGAGGTTGGAGCAGTGGAAGTTCTCCGGGGGAAGTAGTGAAGGAGGCTGGAGGAGAGACCAATGCTAACATGCAGGTGTGCTTCCACAGGGTGTTCTACAAGGTGAAGAGCCGCAGCGCTCACATGAAAAGCCACGCGGAGCAGGAAAAGAAGGCGGCTGCACTGAAGCAGCAAGAGAGAGAGGTGGCAGCAGCAGCGGCGGCGGCAGCAGCAGCAGCTCACAGCCAGGCCCGGCAGGAAGAGAGCAGCGAGAGCGGGAGCAGCAGCAGTGGAAGCAGCAGCGCGAGCTCAGATGAAGATGGAGAAATATAGCAGCAGACCAGCCGTGGAGGGAGTAGCAAGGCTGGACCCAACCTCCCTCTTGGTGGTCTTACTTATTTTGCTTGCACTTTTCTTGCCTGACCCATCAGGTCTCAGTTTCAGTGCTGCCATTCCCTCGTGCCGCGTGTTCCACTTCACCTTGCTGGGACTGACCAAGCTGGAGTGGTAGATGAAAAGATTTCTTTCAACTTGGGTATTTTTTTTTTTTTTTAAACAAATAAGATTTCTATTCTATTTATGATATCTGAGGTACATAATAGAACAATGTCACCTGCAGTGGAAGTAAGTTCTCTCGGGTCAGTCAGACCTTTCTTTTTATGCTTTGTCAGGAAATCCTGGTAACGGGACTCTTGGATATAAAGGTTTCCGGACCAGAGTGAGAAAATGATGCTCTGCTCTGAGCTAAATGTATCCAGTTACTGTGACACTGGTGATTTCTAGATGTTTCCTTTCTCAGCAAGTTCTCCTTCCCGTTGCGCTTTCCTGCCTTTCTTTCTGAGCATTCATTCAGGCAGCCAACAAGCTTTGGGGAAAGATGGTGTGCACTTTTGGCCTCTGCTTCACAAAAATGAAAACTGGGATGAGCAAGACACTTCTTCCTTTTGTGAGGAAATATTATTTTTCAAAAGCAGTCCAGAGGTGGTTTCTTTGATGCCATTAAATTCTGCAGGATTAGAGTAGCTACAGGCCTTGTGGGTTGTCTCATCTTGGAAAACAAAGTATGTCTGCCTTTGATTACCTTAATGGAAGGTAGTCTGGGCTTCACAAGTGCAATTTGAAATGAAAACTGCTGGTTTTGACTTTGCATAAACGGGAGCAAGTTTGTTTAGTGAAAATGAACTAAGAGCTTCTCGTGTGCTGGATTGTGTGCACCTCGGAGGTGGGAGGAATGGACTCCTGTCTCCAACAGCAATCCCTCTGTGAATGGCTTTTACCTCTCAACACGTCCATCTCTTCTTGTGGCAGCCTTCACTTATTCCTTGAAATTGCCACCATCCAGAGCCTTTATGGTGGGGCCCCAGTTTCCCAAATACTTCCTGTTGGACAGTATGTACATGCAGGGGCAGCTTGTCACTTATGTCCATGCTGGCGGCTGTCCAGCCTTGCTGGCTTCTCCTGCTGTGAGCTTTGCCCTCAGCTGAAAGGCTGGCTCCTCCTTCAGAACTAACACATGCTAATAGCCCAAAAAGTCTAGCCACCAAAAGCCTGCTGGGGAAAGAGAGTTAAGAAGAAGTGGTCCAGATGATTTGGCAGGACTGTGTATATCTCTACAGCTGACACCATTATTTCATAAAGATTGCTGCAGCGGTGCAACACCGAAGGAGCCCGTTGTTCCTGCATTCCCACGCAGGGGTCCTAGCAGGGCTGCTGTATGTGAAGCCCAGAAATACAGAATGCTGCTGGATAAGTTGCAGGTTAACTCTGGCTTTAGCTCCAGCCTGCCATCTTGGCAGCCTTTTTCTGCCCTGTGGTTTTATGCAGCCACGATCACTTGACTTTGTGAGCTGGGGAGGCTGGCTGTTGTACCAGGTTTGCTTGGACATATATATGCCTTTGGATAGAATCTGTTTTCTTAACAGCTGAAACAGTTACTTCTCTTGCAAAATAAGTAGGAGTATCACTGACACTTTTGCCTTTAATTGTTCTAGTTTTCTGCCAAGGCTGTATTTTTCACTCCTAACAAAATTCGATTTCCTTGCAGCCTTTGGATGCCTGTCCCACGTGCCTACATGCATGGGTCTCATTGACCAACTAGGCTGTGGAGCAGATGGTGTGTCACGAACTGTTAAAATCATTCAAAAGCTGCAGAGAACTAAAAGCTACTAATCAAATCAGCCTTCCTATTGAGAGTTTCCATTTTCCTTTTGTAAATTGGAGGAAACACTTGTCTGTCGTTATCCGAGGGCCCTGCAAGAGAACAGAAGCTTCAGTGCACTGTGCCAGGACAGAAGGTATGTGAAGCAGCTGGACCTGCTCGTGCTCCACCTGTAGTACTGGGATTAATTCCTGTAAAAAGCAACGATGCCGTTAAGCGTAAGGTTCTGAAGGGTGTTTCTGGGAAGTTGCTAATAGTTTCCAAATCTTGAGAACTGCAGGGCAACAGTTCAGGAACAAGCAGGGCGAATGAGTGTATCTAAAAAGGATTTAAAGTAATACAGATATTATTACAATGCTGTGATGAACGTGTTTGCCCGGAACACCCGTGTGGCAGCAGAACAGTTACTTAGTAGAGACTGAAAAGGCCTAGAGACACATAACAAAGTGGAGATAGAGGTGGAACTGGCACACATTGAGAAATGTGGCAAAAATGAAGGTTTTTGTCTAGCTTCAGGTCTTGTTTCTGACGGCAGTCGGGAGCAGATGCTTAGGAAAAAACGAGGGGTAGCACGGACCAGCGGGAGCGGTTCCAGCCAGAAAACAGGAAGCTGCACTAGAACTTGTGTGTCTCCTCCTGTCGATAAGGCAAATCTGCAGAGAGGTTTGTACCGAAACGTGTTCTCCTTATGGGCAGAAAGTCATTTCTCTGCCTTTAACTCTTCTGCTCAGCGTATCACCTGCGTTCGCTCTAATAGTATTAGTGTCTGGAAGCATGCCTGGCTGATAATGAGCAAACATTTAGTCACAGCCCCTGGGAGTTTTCAAGTTCCAAGTAATTTTAGATACGGCATAGGAAATAATGGTGACAAACAACTGATGGAATGAAGTACAAAGATTAGGGAGCAAATCATGGGATTGCTTTAAGTACCAATTTAATCTTCTTTCAGATATGATGATGCTTGAACAGAAGCATTATTATAGTCTTCCAAAGACCAGATCTCTCACTGATTCTCTCTATTTTAGGAAATTAATATGAGAGTAACTTTTCCTCTTATCAAGAATAAGCAATTGAGGTGCTAATAAGAAAAAATCGGAGATTTTTTTTAATTGCACAAAAATGGTGTCTGTATGACACGCTGAATCTAGTACTAGTTGTTTCTCTCCAGCACCCTGCTGCAGTAGACATAGAAGAGAACAGGAAGATGTGGCACAGTGAGGCTTGTCACTGCAAGAAAATCAGAAAAGGGCTTTTACTGAGGATAACCTCTAGCAGCTGTGGGTTAGTGTTGGCGGCCCAAAACCAGGTAAATGTTCCAAGTAAGTGGCATCAGATTGTTTCTGAGCATGTTTACGTATTGCTAGCAGCCACCAGAAGACCTCTTTTCTGTCATAGGAATAAGTAATAATGCTCCTTTGAGTGTCTTCTTTAAAAAAAAAATAATGAAAAAACCCAAACCTGCTGCCTAGTTGCTGACAGCAGCAGTCAGGAATTGATCCTGCATCTGAATTAGATCCTGCCTACTCGTGAAAGTTGGCAGAGAATTGTTTTAATAAAATCAACTAACCAACCCCCAATTGCTGTGGACAAAGCAGTTGAACTGAATTTGTCTAATCTAGAATGAATTCTGCTGCTATTTTTAGTGGGTGAAAAAAATTACTTGAGTGGCTCCTTACTGCAGCACAGTGTTAAGTCTGTGTTGTTCCAATTAGATTTAAAAAGATTCTTTTCTATCCTCTGATTTGTCCATTTTACAACCTTTTGCTCGTTATTTTCCATCATTTGAAGGCCTATATACTGATCCTCATTTAGTATAAGGGTTTGCTGTTGATTTAACAAAAAGGCAGTACGTGCTCAGTCACTGAGTTTGAAGGGGGTGTCTCTTTGCTTTATCTATCACTTTATCTGTTCTGTGGGAACAAGTGCCACGTTGTGCAGATGTGCCGTTGTGTGGATGTGCATGGACAGACTGGCCTTCTGCAGCGCGAGGTCAGGCTTCGGGTGGTTCCACACCCAGCAGCCACGTGGCTCTTTCCAATGATTGGAGTCTCGGCGCCGGCTGTTGCGGAGAGGCAGCGACAGATCACAGTTTGCCCTGATGGTGTACTTCTGCCTGTGTTGTCTGCCCTTTACAGCCAGATTCAGCGTTCCAGGTTTGTGTTCCGCGTGTTTTGCTGTCTGGCTGCGAGAACAACTCTATATTTTAATTTATTTGATGTTTTTTCCATTTACTGATACAGGTAATGGTATCTGAGAGAACTCAACTCTGTAAATTCAAGGCCTACAGGATTCAGTTGGCCGGGCAGGAGCGTGGCATTTCACTAGCTAGGACCAGGTAGGAACAGAGCTGTTTAACTGTAGGGCAAAGATAGACATGCTAAAGCCTAAAGGTAACTCATATGGTAATCCCATACTAGAGATGTAATGCAAAGTCAAAATTAGCTAAAAATACCCCCTGACTTATCAGACTGAGGCTTTTGGACATTTCTATAATTGTAAGAAGCTTAGATTAAAATCAACATTCAAAAAAGTGTTTTTTAAACCACAAAGGCTGAGCTTTCTCACTCTCAGCAATTACAGTCTTCTTGATTCCCTTTCAGGCAGCAGACTAGAAAGTCCCTAAATGTACATGTCCTATTTTAAAAGCGATGGGAGCAGGGAGGCCCGTAGCCACACAAGTCTTGTCTGCCTTTGTACAAGGGCACTCTGAGTCCAATGATTACCTCTGCCAGAAACCTTATTCTAAATCGCATTTTCCCACACAAAGTTCCTCCCTTTTTTATCTTCTGCTGTCACCTGAAAGTTGATAAAGCTTTAAAGCGACAGGGAAGCAGCAGCTACAAATCCTGTTTGATTTTTTTGTGGGGTGAGTTTCTGTGTAAATTCCTCACTCGGGTTCAGCTGCTTCACGCCCCCGCGCTCTCTCCGGCCTCAGCTGCTGGGCGGGCGCAGGCTGAATCCCCGGCTGCCCCAGGACTCCCTCGTCTTTCCCAGACTAGGATTCCAGTGGCAGCTGAGCCTGAAAAAAAACCCTTAACTTCTTCAGATTGGAAGACAACATATATTTTTATAGAAATGTAATTGTATATTTTAAAAACCAGTTTCCTGCAGCTTCTCCACATGTATTTTTTCCCCCTCTAGTTGAGATTTGATATAAACTTTGTGTTCATTCTTTTTATGTTCTGTTTTTATATTTGTAGTCGAAGCTTTGGTGTACTGTACAGGAGCAGTCAGCCTTTGTAATTACTGTATAAATGCTTTATAATAAAGTATATTACTTTTATTTTAACAAGTGAGCAGACACTTCCTTTTGTGTGTTTGCTGCCTAGGGCACCTTTTAAAAGACTGTTACATGTTAAAAAATGTACATATATAAATATATTTACCTGTTGCTGTACAGTTGTGATAGACTGGACTGAATTTATTTTTTGTGTGCTTTTTTTTATAAAATATTAATACACTAAAGGAAATCTTGCTGATGTGATTGTAATGTACTATGTAACTTATTTACTTAATATTCTCTATATATCTAAAAAACCTTTTATTAAATGAGGTTTAAAAAATAGTTCCACAGCTGAGTTTTTTGATGGTAGGAGGGAGTGGCTGGGGCTTAGGGGGGAGAGCGGTGTGGTGTGTTCCTGCAAAGGGAAGGGGTTAGGAGTCCTTTGAGCTGCTCTGTGCTCTCTTTGTACCCACCTCTCCTCTGTCCATAGTAATCCTTGATGCTGCTTCTCAATGTAATCATCTTCCTGAAGACGCCAGCCTGCGATGCCTTTTATGTCTTCTAGCCAAGAAAATATGGCAGCTGCAGCTGCTTTACAGAAATGTTGTGTCCCGCTCCAAGCCAAGCAGCTTCCCCCAGTGCCAGTAGCAACCTTGATAGCGTGTCAGAGATTCACGGGGAATAGCTGCAGGTTCACTTCTGTGCTCTACTTAAGGCCAGCTGGATTCTGACCACTGCAAAGGCAGCAGAGAGTGAGGGGCACCCCCTGAGGGGCCTGTGTCACATCAAATTCCTGGATGGCTGGAGCTGGGGCAAAAAGTAGACACTGAAGTAAATCTAGAGCTGCTGGGAAAAGAGTTAATGCCACTGCTGTTTAATAGTTGAATCTGCTGGTTGTAGAAACAATGACTCCAGTTGTAAATCATACTGTATTTTTTAATGGTAGAGTTTAAAAAACATCTGGGTAAACACTGTCTGAAAAGCACTTGCCTGTTACCTGAATCTTAAGGGGGTTTTTACTGGATCTCTTGCAGTGGATTTTAAATCCTGATATGCTTCCATCCATCTTCAAAACGCAGATTCCTTCTGTTTTGGTAGTTCACTGTTTTTAGTTACCTTGGCTACTGTTTCTCACACCTGTGGGGGCAAAGTCTTTAAAAGCTGCAAGTGTTTCACTCCATAAAGCAGATGGTAGAAGCACACTTGTTTGCTTCTTAGTTGTTAACTTACACTTTAGTTGTTAACAAATCTTAATTTCCACGTTCTCAGCAAAGCTGGCAGGAGAAAGACGCAGCCCACGACATTGAAATGCTCTTTTTTTTCAGCTCCGTCTGGAAGCCCTTGCTTTAATTTACTGCTGTGGATGTGCCATTGATCAGCAATAGCGTTTGGAGAAGTAAGCGGTGGGCAAAAGAGACAGGGAACAGGGATGCCTTCACTTCAGAGAGCAGCCCGTGAGTTTGATTAAGGCTTTAAATAATGTATTTGCCTCCCTGTCAAAGCCAACTGGCAAAAGTGCCAAAGGCTGGCTACGTTGCACTAAAGCTGGGGAGCCATGCAAACAAACTGGATGATGAAAAAGTCACAAGTTTAGGTTTTCATCCTTTTTTAATCAGCAGACCCAAGCCCAGGCTTCTGGAAGTTATTTCAAATACTGAAAGAGACCTTATAAAGCATTTTAGTGATTTGCTTTGCTGAGAAAAAGTCTGAGAAATTGTGAAGTAATTCCTTATATGTTTTTTAAATAGCATTCCAGCCATCACTGCAGGAGCTGTTCCTATCCTTATTGAGACCAACTGCTATAGACTGTGGGGTAGACAGCTTTTTTCTATGGTATATATATAAATATATATGGGTTTTAAAAGAACATTTCAGTGATGCTGTCTATTGAAGGCTAAAGTTTATTACAGAAGTTTATTAATCAGTTAACCCTCTCTTGTCCTGGGTTAAGGGAACTGATGGTATATTGCTGTTAACAGAACTTAAATTGAAAGTGAATTAGTAATTTTGTACTAAAGAATGACTAGCTATTTACTTATTTGGATTTTTTCTCCATATGGCAGTAGTAGACTTTTCTCTAAGAACCTAAGAATGAAGTCTGACAACCAATGTCTTAAAAGATTGAAAAATATTTATGTATCAGATAACAACAATCACAATATATCAACATTTTTAAAGCCTAAGATATTTTTGATTCTAAAATAAAGAGGCAGTAAGGACCAGCATTTACATACTATAAATGCATTGCTCCCTGAGCAGCTAGGGAAGTTTATGAGAACAAAATTTGATTTCTGAATACCCTCCACAAGCTGAACAATTTCATGACACGACAGCCAAAAGTGTTTGTATAAAACAACATATTATTTTTAAACAAGTTTCACAGAAGAACATTATAAACATAGGCCTAAATAATTTAACCACAGCAAATTTAACAGTTTGATCATGCTACAAAATTACTGTATACAAAAGATAGTCAAAGAAGATGTTAAAAGTGCTCTCTTGCTTGAAGATTTTTCTAGACGAGTCTACTTCTAGTGCAACCTGAGTCATCTGCTGGTTCTCAGTCTCTTCTTATTTTTTTTCCAGCAGTTCTCAATAGAATTACTGCATACATCAGCTCTTTGAAGAGAGGTCAATGTGCTAACAAGCAAGTAAAAAAACTGGGCCAATTCTACCAGGTCTGGGCCAATTCTACCTCTTTATCTCTGACCATGACTTCCAAGATTTCAACTCCTGCCACACTGTCACAAGGTAATTAAGAGCAGTGCTCTGCCTCCATCTGCACCTGGTCTGGAACCAGCAGGTACACTTCTTGCCATTGTAGTTTAAACAAAGATGGTACCATGAATTAGAAGAAAAGCTTTTAAAAAAACCAAAACCAAGATGGAGTAAAATTTACTCAGGTGACTTGATGTATTCTCTAAAGAGAAGAAGAAATAACACCCCACTCTTGGCATCCAACAGTGCAACCAGGTATGATTTCATCGCTGTTTAATGCTTTTCACTAAAAATAGTTACCTGTCATAGAAAGGGGCTTTACTAAAACTGGTTACCCTGCAATATAGCACATTTAGTATGTCTTCAATACTGTTTTCCAGTGCTCACTTTCCATTCATCTCACCTTCCCCATAACTACATACGCTTTCTCTCACTGCTTACATCTGTGCTTTCATTAAAAATTAGTATCTCCCAACCCAAAATTTTCTGTCCTCAAACCCACGTCTTTTGTTCGCTGTTTGTTTCTGTATTAGTATCAGCCTACTCAGTTATAGGAAGATTCCAGAGTTGAGAAGGATTATGTCCAGCAGTGACCCAAACCAAAACTAGGACCCAGCTGTAGGCTAATAAATCACGTATTCAAATCTAAAATCATTTCATATTAAGACAAAAAGAAAAAGCTAGCAGATATTTTATCTCACTGAACCCATGCAAAGAATTCCCGTTGCCTCTTTAAAATAAATAAATATTTAAGTTACACATGTCCTTCTAAGCAATGCAGTTGAGTTCCAATGGGAGAAGCCCAAAACAAAGTTTAAGGCCAGTAACAAGCAATCATTGGACCAATACCATTTTTGTGCGTGGGTCCACAGCTACTGGGCCTGTTTGGCGTAACAGTTAAGGGGATGAAAATTGAATCTTCCGTACTTAAAATACTGAGGGATTCTCATGACAATATTAAACACAACAAAGCCTGTAAGGTGTCTCTAAACCACAACATTGTTTAGAGATCTCTAAACCACTCAGACCATTGTTCTTTTGCCCTCAGTGTTTCCAATTATAACAAACTAAAATGGTTCTATTATAACCTAAGAGTGAAAAACAAGCACCACTAATCAGGGATTAAAAATAGCTATGAATTAGTTTAGGTGAAGATCTCTTGCTAGCCAAATAGCAGATAAACTCAGTTCCACTGGTCTCTACAGAAGGTGTCATAAACTTGACAAAATTGGCATGCCTGAATTTTGGTTACTGACTCTTTGGGTAAGAGACTGTGGAGAAAGCTGGTCTTTTAAAAATTGCCCAAAGATCTTCTTCGAAACAAACATTTATATAAAACTTCTATATGCCGAGCTATTTGGAGTTACTTAAATAATTAAATACCCAACAAGAAAGTGTCATCAGTTTGCTCCTTCTTCATCTTCTTCTTTTTTAATAACTGGGGTACCTAAGAGAAAAAAGAGAGGGAAAAAAAAAAAATCTGCAAAGCTTTACTAATAGATTATGCAGAGAAAGATATAGTTAACGCTAATATACCAGAAAGCTAATTGGGACTGTCAGAAGGAGTTGCATTTCCTGACACTGCTTCTAACTGACATGAACTTCTACACACCTGAACTGCTCTTCACTAGAAAACTCTTCAACTGATGAGATCATTGGTTGGATGGTTTCTTCCAATTTCTTGGGTAACAGGGAATAAAAATGGTACGAAAGTAGGACCTGCAGAGATCAGCCTAACTTGGTCCCTGAGAGATGTACCATGTCAGTTCAACTAACAACCAACTAACACATCACCTTTCTCTTGTGTTGCCGTTACCATGACAGAAACCATCCCTCCTCAGTGATACCAGACTAGGATGTCCAGACTACACAATACAAATTATACAAATGTGGATCCAGGAAGCAATGTGGTCACATCTCTTAGAGCTAACCTGGATGTTATGGAATAAAGTTGCATTGCACAGTAGCATCATAGTCTATACCTCCCCCTTGGGTACTTAAAAAGCCACAAAAATGGTTTTTAAACTGCCATACTGAGCAAAGGGCACCTCAGAGTGTGGCAGCCTGCAGTGTTCACACACAGTGAACCTCACAGTGATGTGTTCATGAATTTAAAATAAGCTGAAATGCTGGTATCCCCCAAAAAAGATTTATCAAGTTATAAATTTTCCCCACAGTAGGAAGCCCCAATAGCACAGGTGCACTCACAGCACGCTGAGATAGCACAATCAAATACGTGCCCAAATAATTAGTACAAGAACAGGAGGGGCCTGAAGGTATGTGTTCATTCACCTGCGCTGCCACCTGGGCAACAGGAACTGGGTCACACTGATGCTTTGCTCAGCCTGAGGCAGAGACTTGAACTGTGGTGAGAGCCCTTTGCTTACTGCACGGCTGAGGTGCTGCCTTTCTTTTGTCACAGGCAGGAAACAGAAAATTTAGGCATCTAACTGCTGAGCAGCATTCCTGGCACAGGAACTAGCTGAAAAGAGACACCTACCTGCTGAAAAAGACTTTCATTACTTATTTTTTCTGTCCAGCACATCTTCAACCATTTCAATAATTTTGAGGTCCCTCTATTAGTCATCTCACATATAGACACAAGCATAACGTAACTGTCCTGGGGCAGCGTAACAGCAAGAACCTTACAGCCACTTATAGCATTTGTGACTTCTCTTTTGCTCAACATTCTGGTGTTTGTGGTTTCCATTCTTAAATATCATCCTCTCTTTCTACGTTGTTACATAGGAAATGCACCTGCCTAATTCAGAGCTGTCCATCTCTCCTGGCTGCAGGAACGCTTGAGAAACTAAGGGTCTAACCTTATACTAACAAGGTTACTCGTTGCTCATACAGATACTTGCCCTATTCCATTTTTTGTTTCACTCTCAAAATGTTTTCTATTAGAGCAACTGGACTACAGCAGGCCATTCTGCACAGCAGTACACTTTATTGCCAGGCTTCTACTTCCCAAAAACTCTTAGTACTTCAGTTATCTTGTTTTGCTTTCCCATCCATTGTTCCCTGTCCTTATGCTGTCCTTATGTCACCATCCCTATGCTTCTACCTTCCCTGTTTTTAGTGTTACCAGTCCTGCTGCCTCTTCATTGCTTTAGCAAACAGCAGGTAACAGTCAGCAGCTGACATCTCCTTTAACAGAAATTAACATCTTTAAAAACAGATTTTAAAATTGTCTCGCTTTTAAAAGCAGGACACTGTTTAATATATTTTCATGGCAGTAACAAAAAGGAGAGGACAGCTTATAACCTGAGGCTTAGTACAGTGACAGGAAGGAGATATTCAGGCATTTAGGAAACTTGCATGAAATTCTGAAAACTTTCCCCCGCACCAGAAGCAAAACAGAACATATCCATGTCTAGCCCTATCTCCCCACATCACCCTTGTTGGTTGGGGAAAACTGTAAATCAGATTTGCTGAGAAAACTGTAATTCAACGTGGCAGATGAATGCCTTGCTAACTTATTTAACGCTAAACACTTTATATAGTTACATACAAGTCAACATGTGAATTCCACAAAAGCACTCCAAACCAGAATGTCAGTTCCCCATTAGTTATGTGCTAAAACTATATGATGGGTTAACTTACAGAGTAACGCCCGACAGCGGGCTGCAACACCACTTGGACTTAATACTCCCAAACCCATCAAACACTTTCAGAAGATCCTACTTCTGAATAACTCCAAAGAGAGGAGGGAGGAATATTACATGGGCACACAGATTAATTTCTGAGCTTATGCTCATTTCCCTTGGTTGTCTTTATATATTAAGTTATTAACTCACACCAATTGCCTCATGCCCCAAACTCACCATCCAGCTTTCTCAGCTTGGGTACCCGTTTGGTTGCTTCTTCAAACCAACTGTTCTGATCAGAGGTGTATTTCTCTTGCAGTGGATTGCCTGTAAACACCAGATCCTCTAGTAATGGCAGCTCTGCCAGTCTCACAAACTCTGCTGCAACCACAAAGGTGAAAACACCAACCAGATTGTGGAACATGAAAAGTACCTCTGCACCAAACCTCCCTTTCAACCTCAGTGCAAACATAAATACCATGGGATACAACCGGGTGGGGATTGCTTGGGCTTGAACTGGTATCAGGTTAAAGAACAGGTACACATTTTAGAAGAAGTCCGAGAAAGATGATTCAAAGAACAAACTTGTTTGGACTTAAAAGTTAAATGCAATATTCTGACTATTTTTACTCTCTTGCATGAGTGGATATTTAGGGATTCAGCACATGTCTGCAGGCTTCTCAGTGAGACTTAAAGCCCTGCAGCATACAGAACTATTTTTCAGTTGGTGACTTAACTCATGCATTCACCAGACTACAGGAGGAGTTACAGAATAGACAGGTATGGCTTACCCCAGTCTTTCACCAAATTATTTGACATATAAAGAACCTTCAGCTTCTTCATTACACGGATACCCCTCAGTTTCTCAATGAAGTTGTATGAGATCCACAGCTCCTCTAAAGTATCTGCAACTGCCTCCTGGAAAACGACAGGACTACTCAGGTAATCAGAAGAATATCTTCCTTTTTCTTCAGATACTCCACCCACTACAGGTCACCCCCTGTGAGAAAATACTAAGGTATAATGGTCCTCATTTTCTTTTAAGTGGTTCCCTAATTATGCATGACAAATACTTACGGGAATTAAGAGCAAATGATCTGAAATATATTTAGTAGGACAGAAATGACAGTATTAGAATAAGATAAGGAATAGCTGACTGGAGTAGTTGCTCTTAAGGCGTAGGGGCAGAGGAGAGAGATTTGGCTGCTTGTCACTACAAGTATACATGAAGTGAATGCAATTCAACAACCACTTTAGAGGGGATCTTCTACAATATGCGGGAATGATGCATTTCAGGTGCATGTATGTTTGTACCTATCGGCCAGAAGTTGCTTTCATAATTCTCTCAAAAGAGAAGGTTTTTAAACCAGCCATTACACATTGATTCTGCATTTCACGCTTAAGAGATAAGACATCTATGAAGGTGGGAATAGCTTTGAAGAGAAACCTTCTGCAGGAGAAACATACAGTATCTCTTCAAGAAGAAAAAAATTTCTATACTCATTAAAAAAAAGGTTGATTGAAAAAAAGTTCTTCTGCCCTTAATTTAAATGTAACAAAATTGATTGGATTTTTTTCCTCAGCAACTTTTCCCCTACCTGGTCGTGCCACCATCTTCTCCCCTAAAGCCATATTGCTGCAGGTGCCAGTTAACATAAAAAGGACAGACTCTCATGAAGTGTGTGTTCATAGGAGTGCCAATATATGTAGTAAAGAAGCAAAGCTTAAGTATCTTCAGGTAAAAAATTCCTCCTGCCAAAAGTCTGTAGGAATTATTTTTATGTAAAGCCAGTGGAATTACAGACAGACAGCCATTTTCAAATAAAAGTTATGCTCATCGTTGTCAAATACAACAAAATCCTTCTTTCTAAAATCCTTTTATATAGTAAATTAGCCCTGAAGAATCTCTGAACATGAAAAGTGTTTGAACAAAAAAAATAGAAAGACTATCTGAAAATATAGAAGCAATATGAACAGATCATAGTGACAGGACAAAATAAACCATTAGGGCAACAATGTAAATTCAGCAAAGACTCTTAGGAACACAGGGGAATTATCCCACACTCTAGACAGCGCTCCATTTTTTTAGCAAAGAATTGACACTGGGAAGCGCATACCAATCCATTCAAGTTCTTTATGTTATTTCTTCCCAAAGACAGAATCTTCAAATTTTCTGTAATAAATAAAAGAAAGTTTATTGTTAATAAATGGTGTTTTTTTTTCTAAATATAAAAATATGCTCTAAGTCTACTTACAAACAGACTGCACTCTGAACAGGCTGTTTTAAGAGAGAATGAAGTAACAGAAATAAGACCTCCTGACCCACATAGATAATGAGGAATGGATGCAGTGGGCAGCTCAGAAACACGCTCACAAATACAAAGCTACTCGTGTGTAGGTTACCTGGTTGAAATTCAGTCCAGATAAATAGTGAATAATTCACTTTGCACCTGAACTCTAACTGCTAACTTGCTAGTTTTGATCTTACATAGTTCATACCCCTTCTTCTTCAGGCAAAAGTTCTTCCAATATTATCTTAAGGCAGCAGATTTGATTTCTATAATAGAGGCAGCAGCATTTAAAGCTGCCTTACAGAAGTCTGATGAGAGACATTTCAACTTTGTCTAGCACCCAGACAAACCTCCTTTCCAAATGAGATGTTCTTGTTGGGGTTTAGTGTGATACCAGTGTAACTCAAAGCTATCCAAAAATAGCAGTCTTTTTGTATAACTCATTTTACTTTTCACACAAGTATTTTTGCAGGTGTATATAAGCAAACTGAGTTCCAGCATGTAGCTGGGCTAACTTTGGATCTATACCTTTTCATGAATGTTGTAACACTTCTTCCTAACTGCATTAAGGATGAAAAATATTATATATGAAATGATCTTGTTTGCTCTTGTATGCATAATGATTACAAATGCACAGTACAATAATAAAAGTCAAGACCAATGAAAGTTCAAGCCAAATATCAACAGATACTCCCCAGACAGCACGTGTAGCAGCTGATTGGATGAAGATTCAAGGCTGATCTAGAATAGAGAGTTGTATGTTCTGCCTCGAGAACTGCAGGGATGAAACCACACCTGATAAAACCACACCTGGCAAATATTCTAAAACAAAAAATTGTTTCTAACTCTGTTACTGTTTTTTATGGCTCTTTTTCTGAGAAATTCTGTATTTTAAAGGAAGAAAGACCTCTGTCATAGAACATTTACACTCTCTAAAACACAAAACTAACACTTGTTGCTGTCATCTAAAACATCTTCCTGACATGTACAGATATAGGGCTGTGATCCTTTACACAGAATTATCTACTTGACATAACTACAATATCAGGTACATACATTAACAGTAATCTTTTCCATCTGAAAAGACTGTAGATGCTTAAAAAGATTTCTCAGCTTCCTCTCTGCAACGAGCAAAAGCAAATATGTAATAATTACTGGCTGTTTTTCATAGCTATAAGCACTCCTTTCTCTCCCTTTCCCAGAGGCCAATAAGAGCTGTTGAGTTCTTCATATTCTGTACCTTTAAGATACAGACCATGTAGTTCCAGTTTGTCTGGCTTTAGGATGAATATATTTGGTACAGACTGGATGTTTTCATTCTATGTTTTATTAATATAAATATTTAAGGTGCTTTAAAGGCTTTTAATGTTTTACCCCACTACAAAATTTCATTGGTTTCACTTGTATATATAACTGCCTAATTATTTTTTGCTCATGATAGAGTTACTCTAATTGAAATATTACAATATAGTTATTTTGAAAAAATACTGGAATATTTTTTTCCCTGATCAGTATTTGCAAATTTGTTGAAGTCTTGAGCATATTACGAAAACAACTAAGTTCATCAAGCTCATTGACAGCCCCATTGGTGTGTAGTTGGAGAGGACGGAATTCCTTGTCTGTCTGCCTGGCAATTTGATAGGGACACAAAAGCCTGGAAACTCCAGCCTAAAACCTGCAGCTCTTTGCCAGCCTCTTGCCACAGAGTCAAAGTCTCAGACTTTTAAAACTTCTGTTCCAAAGTCAGTAAGCCAATGAGTTTCAAGGTGTTTTAGACAGCTGTCCATGAAATCAAAGTTCAGTTCCACTTCTAGAGAGATGGCAGGCCCCTTTCAAGTATGAACAAAATCAAACCAAGTATATCCAATTCTCTGCAAAGCGGAATGGCATTTTTCCATCCAAATCTACCACACTCCAACCTCACTCCAACCAATACCACAATTACAGATTGTTGAACTGCAGGCTGTCTCCATCATGAGCATGGAAATTGGTCATTAAATCACTCTAGAACTGATTAGGTTTTGAACATCACAACTAAGGCCCGCTGGAGGTTACAAAGGTGCTTTCTTAATGGATTTTTTTTTTTTTTAAACTTGCAATTGCTAAACGTGCATTCTCCAGTAAGACTGTGAATTTAAATGTCACTTGTAATTTTCTAAGAGGAAGAAATAAAAAAGGATAAGAATAGGTATATAAATAGGTATATAAAGCTGGACACATATATGAAATTATAGTGTATGTCCCATCCAGGCAACTAGAAAACAAACATAATCAATCGCTGGCTTGTCACTTACTTAGGCTGTTCAAGTTGGCGATTCTTTCAATGCGGTTTGTAGACAGCGATAGTTTCCTTTAAAAGGAAGAATAATCAATTCACAGTATACAAGGGATGACTGCATCAGAAGACTTCCACGCCCAAACACCGTTGCATTAATTGTCTAGTCTTCTCTCATTAGATAATGAAGTAACAACAGACCCAAAATATTCTCAAACCATCAGGACTTCTGCAACTTTATTTAGCTTCTGGGAAAGTACCGTGAGTTACTGATGTGACACACCAGATTATCATTTTATGCCTAGCCTTATCAAATGCATCGATGCTTACTTCTGAAACAGCTCTAATCTGTTTCTGAAAGTCCCGCTTAAGTCGTCTTTTTTTTCTTTTTTTTTTTTTTTTTTGCATGAACTTTGGAATGGATCATAAATGTGCCAGTTAGCTGACAGACTCCAAAATGGACCTGTAATTATATACTGCTAAACAGTATCTAATTTTTCTGGGGACAAATATCAATACAGAATCTACCCTAACACCTTCTCAGTTAAGTGACAGGGATCTTTGAATTAAGAAGAGGAAGAAGAACTCTGTGTGGAAAGAGAAGCTCGGCTGAGAAAAAAGAAGAGAAAGCTGCTGCTTTGAAGGTTGCAATTAAACATAGTAAATGCATATTTGCACAGTGGACAGCAGAAAACCTGAAAATTAATAAAAAGAGAGTATTTGGTTTCCAATTTGTTTTTAATTTAACTTACTCGCAGTTAACAAGTGTGGAGAGAGATTCATCCATTGTTTCAACAGGAGGAATCTGACCATACAGTTTCACTTCCTTTGCCTCTGAAGCCTTCTGGCCATTTTTTTCTTCCTAAAGAAAAAAGGTGAAGAAGAGGCTCACTGCTACATGCAATTACTGAAAATTACTATAGGATTAATTTCAATATACTACTAGAAGATGTTACTGAAAAGTTAAAGCTTTTTGAACAGTTCATCAATGCTCCTGTTGGCGTAGCATAAAAAAGACGACTAGCTTATTTTCAATACATTAAAAGAACTTACACATTACATAGGCTTTTTGAAAAGAAGTTGTGTTACTGTTGAGGAATTTAATTAAAGAGTCCTCTGCCATAAGGAAATGCAGAATAGATGGAGTTTTAAAATTCTGAGTAAAGGTACTTCCATGGAGACTGACATATAGGAGCCTCAACTAGGGCCAGTCTGTAGCAGAAGCCAATTCTTAAAAGCTCTGATAGAAAAATCTCCTTCCCAGTTCACCCAGAAAACTCATATCTCATGCCTAACTCACAACACAAACTGAACACAGGAGAGTGTGTTTTGTGGGAGAATCTCAACTGATTCACAGAGTTAAGAATATAAAAAAAAATATTTCTAATTAGCCATTAAAAAAGAGTGGAGGAAGATTTCACACTTTAGAGAATACAGTAAAAGACAAATTTCCTATTTACAATCTAGGTTGATAATTTTCTAGATTAAATAGTATAAAGTTCAGACTGTTAGAAAAATTGCCATAACTTAAGCATTTGGGTTTATTAAAAAATATAGTCCATTAAGTCTTTTAAAATTCTGAAGCAATGGTATTTATTGACTAAACAGTTGGAATAAGTATGTATTTAGGTAGCACCACCAATTTTGACAGCTGCCTCCCTGGCATCACAAAGGAAGCATTTTTGTGAATTCACTCAGTGTTCAATGGGAGAACTGGAGGTCCATTAACAAAAGGAGAAACCTACTCTGCGTTTTCAGAACAAGGGCTCTTGTTTTCTCCCCCATTTCTATGCAGCTACTGAAAAGTGAGATAGCTGAGGTCTGGCCTTGTTTATATGGCTACTTTGTAATGAAATGAACTGCATTTCAGCAGTCTTTAAGAATCCCACAGCACAAGATCAGGTTTTGAAAACGTTATTTTCTCTCTATGTACCCAAAATACTTCAGGCAACTTAATTTAATAAAAAAATAGCACATTACCTTGTGCATTTACTTATATCCTGTCCGAATTTAGTGTGATAATATTTTACTCGTAATTAGCAATGTAGCAAGTAAGCATGTCAGATGTTTTGCTAGAATATGGTGAATGCTTTCAACCTAAGTCACTATATAAATGTGAATCTTATGTTTTCTTTTCTAAGAACAACACCGTATCTATTTGCATTTATACTCAGTTCACAGTTATCGGTCAAAATTATCAGAAAAAATACATTTTTTCTGGAAAATGTGAAAGGGAGAAAGCTACAGGCTGTGGCAAGCAGTTAGCACCTTCATGAAGAAAATTCATCCTGATTGCCACACACTTCTGGAAGAAAGGTCAGCTGAACAACCACAAAAAGCCACAGAGAAACTGCAGGTAAAACAGACTCTTTTTTAACAACAGGTTATATATTCGCTGAGTTAAAGTTCCTTGGATTTAACTAATGTCACCCTGACTGTAGGGCATAGGTAAACCCTTATGCCAAAGGGAAGAAAAATATCCGGAATGCAACACAACACCGGATCCAATTTTACAAGTCACATGGACCCAGATTAGGAGTACTAAAAGGAAGATTTAGACCCACCCCCAATAACATGATCAGAAAAGCAAATTCAGCACTTCATGCCTAATGTTAATGGAAACTCACCGACACAGGTCAATTATCTCTAAGAGACATGTGACAGAGGAGCAAATAGAAAATAAATCTTTAATAGGAAACAAGAAGTTGAGGTTTTGGAGGGCAGAAAAAGGCAGGAAAAATTTTTAATACTCTGTTCGTACCTCTACTAATGCTAATGTCTGCAAGTTGTTGCATTCTAGTTCTTATTAGGAGAGAAGGAGTAAAGTTTGTGGGATAACAACATAAGTGGAAAAAAAAAATGAAATAGTGAAGGTACTAAAAAATGATAAAATTCAAAAGGACATAGTCTTCAATTACAGACCAGTATCTTGAGTGGATGGTACAGATCTTCTGGCTTTCAACTGTACCTGCCCACACTACCTCACATCCAGATCTTCTACACCAGCTGATAAGCCTTGCTTGTTCTAGCAGCTGGCCAGAATTAGTGGGAGAGTGCACGTATACCGAACGGCACATCTGTGCCCTAATCCAAGATTCACTCAGCCTAGGGAAAAATTCTCACTGGTTTTACTGGACTGTGCACTCGACCCCAGAGTATCCTGTATCATCATTTGAAATTACATGCACACCCTTGCCAATAAACAGCTTTCTAGAAGGTTCCAAGATCAGGTCAGTCACTGCCCCAAACGACTGTCTGCATTAACACAATGCTTTAAGAAGAAAACCAAGCAAGAAACTCATTTGGTGTTACACTTTGCATGATATGAGGGACAATATGTTAAGAGACCATAGTAGAAGCTTCACTGACTTCATTACAGTGAGAATTTCATACTTATGGAAGGACTACACTCAGATAAAATCAACAGACCCTAATTAAAACAGAAGACATTCCCAACTTTAAATCTCTTTGTAGTCTTAGGCCTCCTATCAATACACATTCAGTAGAACAAGGCAGAAGAGCAAAACAGACTCATCTTCACCGGCCATATCAATTTAACAAGAACACACAGAAAGGCCAACACAATGTATTATGCATCAATGGTAACAGTTAATTTTTTTCTTTGTGAAACTTATTATAGCAGATGTTTCAAGCAAACATATTTCTTACAATAAGTTTAAAAAATAAATTTAGCTGAATATAGTCAAAACCCATGCCACAGAGTACTGCAAAGCAGCTAGATACTGTTCTACTTACCCATTTGGCCAGAGCGTCCTTGATAGTTGTTGCTTTTGCCTAAAACCAAAAGAAATTTAAAGAATATTTATTGCAAATGTCCAGTTGACTTACTCACTGCAAGCCTATCTCCTCTCCCATCTCTCTCCCTATCCTGCTTGTCTACCCCCTTCTACCATTTTCCTGTGTTATATTCTTCTAGCTGAGTTGAAGAAGCTGGAACCCCTCAGTGTCCTGTAATTTTGTTTTCGGGAAGACTTGGTAGCATTTTTGGAAGCAATGAATTGGCTTCATGTGAGGTCATTATCTACCTGATCTTACTGTCTGCCCTGTGTGGAGCACAGGCTCGGGACACTGCTTGTTAGCTTTGATGGTGAAATTCAATTCAATTCAATTCAAAGACGTAAGAAGTTAATGCACTGAAAAACATGGTCTAATGCTCTTAAAATCCCCGCACTTTCTATCATTGTGCATTAGCAACTCCCTGCCTGAAAGCAAGTCTGCGAGTTGACAGAATGATACAGCCTCTTCAGAGTCATTGAGGAAAACAAGGTACATCTTGCCAAAAATCAAGAGCAATAGCCACTGCTTATTATCGGTTTTTCGCCAACCATTTTATGTCGAGTCACATCATGCGATGTGAAAACATGTATTATTCAGTCAGGAAAAACCTGAGAGCTGCCGCACGAGGCTTTTTAAGGATTGACCCACTGACCAACTTTGCATTGTCACTAGCTCTAAATCTCCTGCCTTACATCAGAGTCTTTTCAAAACCCAGTGACAATATCCCAAACAGCAGTATATAGAGAAATCATGATATATCCTAAGTGTTCTACGTTTTCCAAGATGTCTTTCAGATTAAAAAGCTTCTGGAGACCAATCTTTTCACAAAAACTGGCCAACAGCCTCCTTTCTCCAAAACCAGAAGGACTCTAATTTGGACATCTCTATATTGGACATCTACCTCCGAGCCCCCCCCCCCCCACTTTTTCCAAGGCACGGCGACAGGCCACGACGCCCCCGCCGTAGCCAAGGCCCCGAGCACCGGGCAGCTTCCCGCCCAGCTTCTGCGGTGCCCGGGCTGCTCGGCGCCAGAGACCACCTCAGAGGAGCCCCGGGCCGCCAAAGGGCTGCCACGCAGCATCGGGGCGGTGGGGACTGCTCCGGGGCAGCCCTGAGGAGACGCCGCTCCCCCCAGCCCCGAGCAGGCCCCGGTCGTCGTGTCCCCCCAGCCGCCACCAAGTCGCGGGGAGGCACCGGCTCAGCCTCTCCCCAAGCCCCCCATCTTCCCCAGCAGCCGCTCGGCCGGCCGCCCCGCCTGCGGACCCAGCGCCCTCCCCGCCGGGTGCCCGCGGCGGCGCTGAAGGGACCCACCATGGCCGTTGCTGCCGTTGCTACCGTTGACGCTCCGGTTGCTAGGGCACGGCCGCCTCCCGCGCGTGCGCAGCGCCGCCGACAAGTCGGGCGGGTGGGGCGCGAGCGCGCCGGCAGCCACACCTGGCGATCACAGAGCGGCGCTGCCGCAGGAGACGGTCCCATCCCGGAAGTGGCGTCAGGGGCGGGACGAGGCGGAGCGGGGGTCGCGGCCCTCCCGGCGGGCGCCCCCTGGCGGGCGGGCGGCCCTTCCCCCCGTAACGGTGAGATGCTAGTGTGTCGTCGAAACCGGGCTCGGACAGAAGTTACAACGATTCGCAGGCGACAGACAGCGAACCCCACCGCCAGGCCCGGGCCACAGGCCTGCTCGGCCACCCCGCGACATCTCAGAACCCCCCCCCAGCTGTGGCCAACCCAGCCACCACAGCAACAGCGCATGACCCTGGGCTGCCGGAGTTCAGCCACGCCAGGAAGGCAAACCAAGGTAAAGACACAGCTTGAACCAAGGCCGTCATCAGGACTGGGTTTAATGTGTGCTTCAGGAAACATCCACATTGCCTGCACCGTGTCTGCGGCACGTCCCCGATCCCCAAGTGGCACCCTGAGTACACAAATACTAGTGCAAAAGTTGGTTGGTTTTCAACAGATCATTTAGCCATTAATTTTTTCCAGGCCTATCCTCACCTATCCGTAAAAGGACCTTCACAGTAAAATTACATCCCTTTTATCTTTCCTCCCTTCTTTGTTTAAAAAAAAAAAGAAAGAAAAACAATCCACAAACCATTCGCTTTTCCAAGCAAAGGAACCATTCAGAAACAAAAACGTCACCTTATTTTCTTACGCAGCCTCGCTTTTTAACACGGGAAGCATTTTACCCTTTCAAATTACATGTAACCAACAGCATCTCCCACTGAATGATTTCAAAGGCTTGTACTTTAGAAATGAAGTCTGAGGACTTCTAAGGTACCTGGCTTTGGTTTATTTACATTTAACATTTACTTCCTGAACATCCCACCTGCAATCTCACGTGGCAGTGGCTAAGCCGAGGTAGGACGGTGGTGTGGGGACACAGGGCGGGGACACTGTTGGTAACAGACACGGAGCTCCCACTGCTGAAGATGCACACAAGGAGGCAGGCTGAACAAACGGAAACCTTCAGACAACCCTTTCCTCTGGGGTTGCCACTTGGAGTGAGTTTGGGAGGGAAAAAAGGCAGGATACCAAGCATGGGTGACACCAACACGCACGTCACAGCAGGCCGTGGTCCTGGACTTCTGCGGCTGGTAGTTTTAGTGGAGGTTCAAGCATCAGGTATGACTCTGCAAAGGCCTCTTCAGCCGGGGAGAGAGTGCAGAGAGACGAGGTGGGAAGACGTTTTGTGTGGAGTGAGCAGGACAGAACTTCTCTTGTAAGGAGTGGACGGATAAATGGTTCGATTGGCAGTGATGGCGCGTGGAGAATACGTGACTTTAATCAAATAATAAGGAGTAATAAGAGTTGCAGAAAATTCCCGAGACCTGAGCAGCAGCATAATGACAGTTAACTGGAGAGAAAAGATCCCTGAGAGCAAAGCAAAATTCAGTACCATGAATGAAGGCTTTGTATCCTCCCGGGCAGCTCTCAAACTGGTCTGACAAAACGACCTTCTGGAAGGAGAAATTGTATTGACAGAGGCCCTTGTTCAACAGGCCTTCAGCCCTGGCACCACTCCAGCAAGACCCTCTCAACCCAATAAGATCAACTTATTTGGGAAGAAGTTGTTTCTTTCTACCTGAAAGGTGGGGAAAAATGAGGCACTTGCCAAGAATTAGTCAGTATGAAAAAAACCCACCTCATCTCAGGCAGTCATAGAAAAGACATCGTGGATTTGAGTTTGGTTGTTTTTTTTAAGGAGGGGTGGAGGAAAGCTGTTGGTCTGTTTGTTTGTTTAAGTATTGTAATTCTAAGTGCATAATTGCCATAAGGTGACAGCTTTTTTTACAGTCAGTCTTAATCTTCTGCTACATTTTCTGTCTCTCAACTATGCTTCCTCCCCAAGAACAGCTGTTCAGCATCTGTTGACATCATTACTAGGGTTCCATGAGTAATTAATCCCTAACTTAAAAGCAGGTGTTATTAATTTAAAACAAGCAACAAAGAGAGAAGACAGACTTACACATAGCACAACTGCATTTAACCATCCTTTAACCTATCCAACAGAATTTTAATACTCTTGAGTGTAAATGCCAATCCAAGACATTATAGGAAGAGATGGTTACATCCCTACATGAGACAGTGCTAGTGCTACCATTCTACTGGGATGGCAGAGAAAGTACTCTTTGTTTTCCCACTCTACAGGTAGTTTTTGTTCGCGAGAAACAGACTGTCACCAGAAGACCACTACCTAAGGTCAAGGTATACGAGACTCATTACAAATAGGTATCCCCACCTTCAGGTAAATAGAAAACATTTCCAAAGTGTGTATGGCTGTAAATCTGAGAGTTCTGGGCTAAGGTAACTTAAGACTCAAAGCCAGAATCATTCATCATTTTGTTGTCAAAGTTTATCATCCGTGGGTTGTCATCACTCCCCAGTTGTGATCCAGTCTGTCATCGCTGAGGGTGCAGGCTGGCTGGTAAATTCTCTGAGCCATAAATACTGCAAGCAAGAAAGTACCTACTGCTCTCTTCAGATACTTGTTTCTTGATACCATGACCAATTCAGGCTGTCAAATTTGTGCTGCAGCACAGCCCACTTGTCATTGTTCCACTTCTCCTCTACCTAGTTAAAATAAGTTAGACTGGTCCAAATACATCCCTTTCTTTTTGGATTTATACTTGCTGATGAGTAGTCATTTAGTTATTTCATATTTCAAAGCTTTTCTCAGTCAGTCCCTCCAATTCACCAGTCATTTTGGTGGCTCAAGCTCAGTCCTCTGCAGTTCTGCAACAGCTTGCAGGTGCTTAAGTGTTCATCCCAAGTGCAAGTGCAGAAACTCCTGAATCTTTCCCCAGGAGTGTTCCTGTGCGTGGGCGTGTGCTTTGCTTTCTCCACCCCCCAGAACAGGCACCCCCAGAACACGATCCAGAGCTACCTGACAAAATGGAGTAGAAGGAGGATCAATTCGATGACCTGCTCCTGGATAACTCAAGAGTTCAAAGTTTTCTTTCCCATGCCGACGTAGACGCCCGATTGCCAGCTCAGCATATAAGGAGCTCTTCCACACACGATCGTCTTCCCCTACCACTAAGAGAAAGTGACCTTTTGCTTTTTCAACGGGGATCACAGAAGGAGAATTAGCAGGATTTGTTGGGTCATCCAGAGCTTCAAAAGTGTCAAATACACCAGCTTCAGAAACACTGACCTTATTCATATCAAAACGCAGCCCAGGCAGAGTCATCTCACCATAATGGAGGTCTGCAACTGTGTTTGAACTACAGCCGGAGATACAGACAGCAGCCACTACTTCTGGCAGGAAGGTGATCATGGAAAGTGCTAATTCTGCCCCTTTCCCAGTCCCGATCACTCCAACTCCTGGTCCTTTCACCTTCAGATAAGACAGGGCGTGGAGAAGACAGAAAGAAAGGAATTAAGAAATTATACATTATAATGGGATTAGCCATTAAACAGTCTTGTTGTGTTATTAAAATAAAAAAAAACACAAAAAACCAACAACAAACAACCCAAGGAAAAGGTTAATTATTGATGTGACCTGTTGGAAAGCTACAGCCTGGACCCTGGCTCCTCCCTGTTTAGTGTCTCATTTTTCAGAGCCAAAAAGAGCTGTGAAATCCCACAAAATAACACAGACAGGCACAAAAATTACCATAATTAGACCCTGCCTAGTCCCTAGTGCATATTTTGATGCAAATATTCTCTCTTTTTCCCAAAATAGGTAGCAGGAAATTCAAGCATAGTCTATTGCTCTATATGTCTCAGGCAAATAAAGTAACCTCACAAATGACACCTGAAGGATGAGGTAAGTAGTATTTAGTCTTGTCCTTTTCTAGCCTGGAAAGTAAAACTGAAAGCAATATCCCAAGTCATCAAATCCATTCCTTTGCCGACTGTTGATAGTTTTGTATCATCCTCTCTGCTTTCATTTTAGAAAATCCCATCTTTATTACCACTGCTCCTGTCTCTTCCCTTCACTCTTCTAACGATCAGGAATGTCCGAGTTCCAGCACGAATTTATTTAACAGACGGTTTGTGCTGGAGAAAAATAAATAAATCCCCACCACCACTTGGGTATGACTGCCGAATCGTTCCTTGTCCTGAGAGATCTCTCATTACACTCACCTTCGGGTGACGCTGCAGGAATCTAGCTGCCTCCTCAAAGTACTCGAGTTTGAATTCTTTCATGACCTTAGGCAGATCTTCAAAGTCAAAATATGGCAGAGAAAGGGCAGCAAAACCACGGGTAGCCAAGAGGCTAGATCTAAATTCAATTAAACCTCCTTCATCACCATACATGTCAATCACTCCTGGAAATGGGCCATCCCCTGTATTAAAAAGAAGAGGTATGGAAGACAAGTTATCAAACAGGACACTAAAAACTGTCTGGTGAAGAGTGAACATCAAAATGCAGAAGGCTTGAAACATTTTCTATTAATACCCTTTTTTTTTTTTCCATTTGCACAGCAGAGATTAGAGAACCTAGGAATAGGTCCTTACCGGCCTGTAAAAATATGCAAACAGTTAAACTTGGTTTTTAAAAAGAAACTGTTCTAAATGTTGGTTTTTTTCCAATGGTCTTAACCTCCCACTCTCAGGACAATCATACTCTAAATCAGCTCTTTTCCCACAAAGAAGCCATACCTTCTTTAGCAAAGTACAAGCTCATTACTAATGAGGCAAGAGCACTGAGCCCTGAAAGTCTATTCCAGAGTTTGCGTAAGTTTTGTAGAATTAAGTGCATTGAGCAAAGCACAGCAAAGAAACACCCCTTGCTATATGACATTAACTGGACTTACTAGCTCTGTCTCAGCATCAGCGCTGTGACACTTGGCAGCAGAACTGCTACTGAAGATGTGAAGAAACAGGGTAAAATTGAGTTTTATGGGTGCGGTGATTGATACATAGATAAACATGCCTCTACAGGTGTACAATCAGTCCCACAAAACTGAAGAAATAATCAGAACAATTTTATATGAGCATACTTTTACAACCAAGGTCGTGTTGTGGTATTACTGTATGCCATGCCAGCAGATCTTGAGTTAAAAGGCTAAGGATACACCTCTGGAGACTGCAAAGACCCCAGGCCAGCAATTCCTTTTTTTTTTACTCTTTTTTTTTTTCCTGGCCACCAGATGTCACCACTGATGTACTTGGATCCAGCTCTCTATCTCAGAAAAAGTACCTGCTTGTGAAAGATTGCATTAACTCTCTGACATTACCTATACGCAATAACAAACAAAAAATATATAAGAAAACAACAACAACAAAAAAAGACCCCTGGCAATTCAAGGTGCTTGAGAAAAGGAAGTTTTGGACAAGACATGTTAGATGGTGGAAACCTCCTAACTTAAAGCATTAGGAAGTCAGAAAAGGACTGAAACGTGCTTTTGGGTGGTTTTTTTTTTTTTCTTTCAGTTCTGAAATTTTTCACAGAATTTCGATATTCTGCTATAGAGAAAACATGTCTGGATAAATTTATCATAATGCCATGATCAACAGTAACCTTTAGCTAACAACAGTCACTCTAGATGGCTAAAAGGAAAAAAAAAAAAGAAAAAAGTATTCATTCATTTATTACCCCTTCCTGGAAGGCTTTCTAGCAAGAACATGTGATCAGAACACAGTCAAGCATGAATGCATTTCTCTCTCATGAAGACAACCTTGAACTTACACAAGGATCATGGACTGCATTCCTGAGTACCTACACATGCCCAAGTATACAGTTTCACACAGCTCACTAAAAAGCATGATAAAGTGGGTTAGACAACTTTAGTATTGCTTAAAAGCAAACCACCACCCCCTATACCTGCAACTGCTAAGCCTGAATTGTGACATCTTTTTCAATACTAAAATTACAGTGTAAACCCACTGATGTTATCTCACTTTTACTAAGAACAATTCACTTTTAAGATTCCTATCTTAATAATGTTAAGATTTTCCATCCCTGGAGCAAAGAAAGGTATGAATAGTAATGCTGTAACTGGATCTTCCATCAAGAATGATGCCAGCGTCACTTAAGCAATGATTCTAGACTTTTCCACACTATTACAGTGTCAGACTTTCTAAATGGAAAACTGCAGTTCCATCTCACAGATCTATGGATTCCCACTTAGCTCAGCAGAAATCCAGCTCATCCTCTAGGGCAGGATATACCAAAACAACCATGTCCCAGTGATGGAAAATCCAGAATGCTGACTAAACATTTGATCTAAAATTCAAAGTTCAATCTCTGTTGTTTTTTTCTTCAGTGGACTTTGGATTTGTATCCAAATGGATAAAAAGATTATTGGTTTGGAAATCATTCACTGAAAATACTTAAATCCCTAATAAACGTAATGGTAATTACAGGATTTGCTGAATCAAGTAATTATAAATTAGAGGTAATATGGAGGGCAGTTCAAGGAGCACGACACTTGGGGACATACGTGAAGTTTAAATCACGGTTCAAGTGTACAAGCACCATCGTCAGGGAAATGTTTCATTTTCCAACAGCACTAGCAGTCCACCAGGATATCACACCTCATAAAGCACAACCATCCCAGCAGAACAGGTAAAACTCGCTCAGAAATCTATTTCGCCTTTATACCACAGAGCAACCGAAGTAACTCAATTATTAACTTAGCTTTGGCTCTCGTGTAACACAGGTGGAATAGCTATATTTTTCTAGAGTATCTTCCACTGCTCCGCTTACTGCCTCATGTTTCATGGGGAAGAACGAGTTTTCACAAAAAGAACAACTTTCAATCCAACTGAAGACAAAATCCTTGGGACATTTAGCACAGGCTCCCACAACGAGGTGTCATCAGATTTTCTGTTACAAGTGCTGGTAGTCTAGAGAAACATCAAACCTACTGAAAAATCATAAACTGAGAGCAGCGACACGGTGATCTCCTCCATTCCTATTCTCACTTGGTTTCTGCCCACCTCACAAAAGCCACCTGCCCCTGCCTGCCCTGCCTGCTGCTGCCAATGAGGACCAGGCAGTGTCCCCACGCACAAGCGGGGCTGTGTCCCAACAAGCCTTTGGGAGCATCTCCATAAGATTTCAAGGGACAAAAAACCACCTGCCACCTGTCTGCAGGGCGGCGTTCAGATCTATTACGGAATATGGATTTCGCAAGTGACGTCCTTGTTATGTTTTTCTTTTAAAAGAGACTTTCCTTGCTCTGGCCGGAGCAAGGGCTCCCGCCGGCCCCAGGGAGCAGGTCTCCGGCCGGGGCACTCACCCGGCGGCAGGAAGAGGGAACCCCTTACGCCTCCCTCCTTCAGCCGGATCCTCCGCACGCCGGGGACCGTGAACCACCTCTCCACCTCGGCCTTGGCCACCACCGGCCCGGGAATAGCGCCGCGATGGCTGTGGCCTTGGTGGACCAACATCTCCACCTTCATCGGGGTGCCGGTGCTGCGAGGAAGGAGCCGCTGGTACGGCTTCTCCATGCCGGCGGGGGCCAGGCTCCAGAAGAGCCCCATGGGCTCCACGCCGGTGTAGTCCCCGCCGTGCGAGGCGTCGGTGCCCAGGTGCAGCTCTCCGCGGCCGTCCGCCCGGTAGTGCGCGCACGACTGGAAGAGGCAGCCGCTCTCATCGGCCGCCACTGCCCGCAGGGTGACCAGCTGCCCCGGCCCCAGCCCCGCCACCCGCGTCTCTACCCGCTCGTCCGCCAGACCGGCGGCGGGGGACACGGCCAGGCTTACGGCCCGCCTCCGCGGCGGGGGCTGGAGGGGCGGCGGGGCGCGGCACAGGGCCCGCGCCGGGGCCCAGGCGGCGGCGGCGGCAACGACCGCTCTCCACATGTCGGCGGCGGGTAGGCGAGAACGGCCGGGGCCAACGGCAATAAGGCAGGGCGGCCACCGCCCCCGGCAGGCAGCCTCAATCGAGAGCGGAGCCCCGCCAGGGCGGCGCGTTGCTACGGCGACAGAGCGGAGCCAGGGCGGGGAAAGCACCGCCCCCTCCCCGGGCCGCTCCTGCTTCCCCCCCCCGCCCTCCCTCAGAGCACCGGGAGCCGTCGGTAGAGGTTAACGTTTGGGTTTAATCCGTTAAAAAAAAAAAAAAAATTACAATACAGTGAACGCAAAGCGTATAACGAACATGCCAACGCAACTCACATAAAACACGAACGGCAACTTTAGACAATAACTACTCAGCTTGGCTTTGTAAGGCACCAACGTGTTAAAAACATCTTTCTAAAATAGTGCAAACTTGCCACCACCCCACTGCGCAATATTCAGTGCTTTTTCTGTCAAACTCACCCCTGGGTGGCAAACAAGACTGACAGCCCCCCCTGGCCTGGGGTGAGTGGGCCCTGCTGCCCCCGGCTCCTGAGAAGAAGCAGAAATGGAGGGCAGAGGCCCCCAGGGCCTGGCGGGAACTGGGCCAGTTGCCACCACAGACACGCCAGCGCCCCACAAGCAATACTCAGTGCTTTTTCTGTCAAACTCACCCTTGGGTGACAAACAACTCCCTGGCAGGGGGGCGAGAGGGCCCTGCTGCTGCGCATGGCTCCTGAGAGGAAGCAGAAATGGAGGACAGAGGCCTCCAGGGCCTGGCGGGAGAGGGGCCAGTTGCCACCACAGCGATGCCGCCACCCTACGCATGGCTGGCCCACGTGGCAAGGAAAAGACGATGCCTCAGGGAGCTGCCAGGCCAGCTCAGCTGCCCGGTGGTGTTAGGCAGCGCTTACAGGCGGGCAGCCACGAAGGCACTAAAGGGAGTATCTGGGCAGGGAGAAAATGTCCCCCAAGAGCGCTGTGGACCTACACAGGGATGCCCAGCCCTGCCGAGGAGAAGCCCACCAGCAGTTCTCAGCATCACTACCAACGGGTCCAATTCTGCTGTTCCTACATGCTTACAAACGTTCCAAAAGCGTTCAAATGCCTCATTTCTATTGCATGTGTTCAGAATGTCGTGTCAGGCTACACATGGGCTGCTGCCTACAAAGGGAAGATGTGTTATCTGAGGATACAAGTAAAGTATTGCTGCTTTTGGTAAGTGAAATATTAAGTGTTAAGGCAGATGCATTTCAGTGACGTGGGAGAAGAGGAAGGAGCACCAAAGGAGAGGGAAGTGCAAAGGGAGAACAGAAAGACTGCTGGAGGAAGAGAGAATCGCTGCTTCCAGACAAAACTAGAGGATGAAGCTGACTCTTTAAGGGCATACAACATGTTTCCTCCAAAATAGCCAAGGCAAATTTTCATCCCAGTTTTCAGCTTGGATGAGTTCCCTTCCACTTAAATTCACATTCAAAGCAGACCCAGCCTTACTACCACCACCATTTTTCCAGTTTGTAATCCCATGCTATACACAACAGGCAGCCAAGACCTCCAAACACGGTTAAAGGAGGGTGTTAAAAGGAAGTAGCTCTCATGCTCTCGCCCACTATCATCCTCCAAGAAACCCAATAGCTTATTCTCTGATGTTCTTTGTTCTCATTCAGAGCCATTTAACAAAACAAACTTGAAACACTAGCATCTTGATCTGTAAAGTAACCTAACTCACATCACAGCTTATTGGATGTTCCAGATGGCTTGCCCGTGAGGTGTTTGTGGAAGAAAGCTTGGATCTGGTGCCAAGCATCTATCTGTGCCTCACAGTGTGCCTTGGGCTCCCCTCCCCACACCACAGGCTTGCCAACTAGCAGGTGCATTGAGGCCGCACACATCGGGAAAAAGGGGGGTTCAATGTAGTGCCCTGCTCCAGGATAACAGACTATCTCAGGCTTTTCCTTCCCATGAGCTTGCAAACGTTTGCTCCCCTCAACTGCAAAGAATTCACTTTTCCAGTTGCGATCGTCCTGACCAACAATGAACAAGAAGCGACACTCAGCCTTCTCCAAAGGGATAAAGCTTTGGCGGTCAGGCCCTTCTAGCGGGTTGTTCAGTACATCCACAATATCAGCAATACCAGACTTGGTGAGCTTGATGCGTTTTGCATCGGCACCGAGGGGAGGAATGGTGATGTCCTTGTAGCAGAGCACTGCACCCACATTTGCCACTGAGCCGTTGATAAGGGCGGTGGCTGTGATGCCCTTTAGGAAGGAGGCCATGGAGATGCAGAGGTCACCCCCCTTCGAGATTCCAAGCAACCCAATCCCCGGACCTTTAACCTGGAGGGGAGAGAAGAGAAATCACAAGCCATGAACTATGGCATGCCACTTCTTCAAAATGTTGCCATGTTCGCAGTGCTGTCTGTCCTGAATCTGGACGTCAGGAGTAGGCATCTAAGGTCCTGTGTGCAGGGCCCATGTCTGGGACACTGTTCCGTGCTTGATTCATGATCATAAGCCCTGATGAGACTATAGGCTCATCCTAACAAAAGTACAAGGCTCAGTGCTGAAGGTACTGCAGAGGGTACAGCTATGCTTGGAAAAAGCACGCAAATGCACAGCCCCAGATTCACTTTGCTTATAAGTCAGTTCAGGGAAGAAGAGGGAAGAGGCAGGGGAAGCCTCTTCTAGAAATACTTTCTTTCGGTGCAAAATGCTCCAATGACTATGATACTGTCAGTAGTTATGATAAGGTATTTCTTATGTTCAACCACTTTCTATTCCTCTTCCAAGAAGCTCACATGGGGTAGCAGACTCCACATCAGCTGCCCTCCCATTTCTCTAATATACTTGGTGTCTAAATCACAGTGAAAAGGAAGTATACTGAGGAAGTTTACTCATTAAAAAAAAAGTCTTCAAAAAATAACCTATTAAAACCATTTTTCTAAGTGAATTGTCCAGTCCCCTGGAGTCAATCTAGAATAGGTGACCTTCATCTTCTTTTACACAGGCAAATTATTTAGACTAGAAAGGCTAAATGATCTTACAGGGTGCTGGAATCCTGTAAGGACGCTGGAAGGCTAGCTAATATCACAACTGCTCCAACATGCAAAGACCCTCAGGGGTAAAAAGGCTCTGAGGCAGCATCCAAATTTAATACCTTTTTTATCTTACCACCACTGAAATAGACTCCAAACCCACTGAATTTGAAGCATGAGAATGTGGCTGAAACTTTGCAATGTGTTGAAAATATGGTGAGGGTATCAGTCGAAGATGATCATGGGATGCTATGGTGTTGCTCTCAGTGGGGAAAAAAAAACAATTTTCAGAGTTTTTTGGGCAGAGAGGTGGCACGAGCAGTTAGGGTTTGAGCGACTGGAAAGCAATCAAGACCTTTAACAACTACTCATCTTTCTGAGGTTGATGAAGGTAATTATTTTGAGTTCTCCAGAGAAACCAAGTGCTGCCTTGTGCAATTCTAGTTATCATCATGCACAGCCACTTGGAAAAAGACGCAGACCTGAGCAGGGTACTCTTCCAAGAGGTGCTGACTTAGAAGGATCCCCAAGTTCACAACTAGCTACTAAAACCCACACCCACCAAATACCAACATTTGGCTTGATTTTACCAGCTTATACAATGCACAGCAACAAATGTACCGGTGGACTTCCCTGAGACCTGGATCACAGAAGCCTATCGTGTCCTTCAAGGCTGAAAAGGGCATTTAGTTCTGAAGGAACTAAATTCTACAGAGCATAAACCTAAAAGCCACGTGGAAACCAAATAAGCCTCCAGTCAACTAGTACCCAAAAGGCAGAACTGGAGTAATCTGCCAGAGAACCACTGTAATGGAAGTTAAAGATATAAAAGAAACTAATAACATCCAACTTGCATGGAGATGCTATTCTAAGTACAGCAGTTCTGCCCCATCTGACTAATGAGAGCTCCCTGTAGTGAGAGTCAATGAACAAACCAACCTGGGTGTGTTGTAGCATGTAGTTCACGGCTTCTTCAAAATATTCCAGGTGGAATTCCTTCATCTCTTTGGGGAGATCTTCATAGCCGTAGAAAGCCAGAGCCAGCACAGCAAAGCCATAGTTGGCAAGCAGGCATGCCCTGTATTCAGGGAGTCCTCCTCCAGTTCCATACAAGTCAATAATGCCCGGAAAGGGGCCATTTCCTGCAAAAGACCACATAACAGGGCACATTAACCCACAATTTTTAATTCATATTTCAAATTCATAGGCCTGGGAATGTATTGTTTTAAAAACAAATAAAACATAGAGCAGCAGAATGGTACTAAGGGCCTTAAATTACTGTCCCAGTTTTCAGTAAATGGCTATGTTGCTTCAAGATTAAACAAAACAGTACAAAATAGCAGGTCTGACAACGTTTTGGGAACGTTCCGAAGTTGGGGAACACCTGGCAGGAAGGGCAGGGATCCCTTGACAGGCAGAACTAGTTCTCTTTATTATGTAAACTCACTGCAAAGGTATGAAGCTCTGCTTCAAAAACACCCAGGACACCTCTCCCCAGTGTATTTCTCAGAAGACTGATGGAAAAAATGTAATCTTCTGATGGTTCCAGCTTCTCAGTTCCAGTGTAAATGTACCAGAACCATTTATTCTGGGATTAAGAGAAGAAAGTATTTGCAACAAGCCTTGGTAATCTGATATGGGAAGCTTTACATCGGATTCATCAGGGAACAGGGGCTGAAATCCAGAATTGAGAGGGATTGCTACAAACAAAGCATAGAAAGCAGAAGGCCAAGAGGCAGAATCCCGTTCCTGCTCAGAAGGTGGGGTGAGGTGTCTGCAGACTAACATGCAGAACTTGGGCAACGAACGGGAAGAACTGGAAATTCTACACCAGCTACAGGACTAAAATGCAATCATAGTTCAGGACACTGGCTGGGACAGCATGTATGATTTTGGCAGTATCATGGAGGAAATACCAGGGACAGACAGGGAAGAAAAGGGGAGAAGGGAAGGCAGATATTACGGAGAGGAGCTCCTCGAGTACATGGAGCTCCAGAGACATGATTGGTGACAGGGGGAAGGAAAGGTGGGATGTGGTGGTAGTGTGGCTGCTACAGACCACTCAACCAAGAGGAGGCAAGAGATGAGGCTTCCTACAGACAACTATCAGAAGCCTGGACAGCTGCTGAGAGGACAGCACAGCATTTGTCATGTTGAAGAGATATTAATTGTTTATCTTAAATAAGTAAGTTTTAATTACAAGAAATTACTTAGGGTTATAATATGGTGTGATTTATGCTGTTTGTCTACCTTTACTTGGCAGGAGTAGCTAGACTTGCTGAAGCCTTTAGGCTGCAAGAGAGTTAATTTTCTTAGTAATTTTCCTAGCAGTTGGTACAGTGCTGTGTTTAGTCTCGTAGCACAAGAAAAACTTTGATAACACTACCATGTTTTGGTAGCATTTCCCCTAAGTCTGGGCCTCTTCAGTTCCCTGTGTTCTGCCAGTGGGTGCAGGGGGACAAGAAGCATAAACCAGAGGACAAGGAGGCTGCAACTGTCAGCAGAGCCAGTAAATAGACAAGTTAAGAGCAGTCAGGATAAAAAATTCAATAAGGTATTAGAAAACCCCAGACCAAAAATCCCCATTGGAACAAAAGGTGTGAACACCGTGTGGAGAGCACGTGAGGGGTGGGTGTAGAGATTGCAAGGATATAATTCCCTAGGGATTTTTGGTCGAGGTCCCTCTCTGGAGGCACCCAGTTCACTTGACCCTGCGCTGTACCTTTCAATTAAATTATTTATTTTTATATAACCCGACGTGTGAGGCAGGAAACCTAGGGTTGAGCCTGGAGGAGGAGGATGCGTGCCTGACAGTCTAACACACAGTGTGTGTGTGTGAGGAGTCAAAAGGGGGACCCCTCCGCTCAGCTCACAGGGGTCACTCGCTGCGAAAGGACCCTGGCCCGAGTGGTGACGGACTCAGGTGGTGTGTGTCCTGCTCCTTGAATGGTTTGTGAAAGCTCGGGCAGTGGCTTCTCCTTTTAACAGCCAGGCAATCTGAAAACCTCACAGACCCTCTCAAAGATTATTTTCTGACAAAAATACTCCAAGGGCAAACATGCCTAATGCTTTACTTATCTTCTGCTCACAAATGGGGAGAACTGGGGACAAATGTGGCAGCAAAAGACAGCTTGGGTTACAGCAACTATGGCATTAAGTTCAGGATCTGCAGAGAGGCTGGGAAGGGAAGGGAATCAACAGGCTTAGGACTCTACGCTTCGGGAGAGCAACCTTCAGCCTACTCAAAGGATGACTAGCCGAAATTCCTGGAAAGCAGCCAGGTAGAGGAAAGGTACCTTCAAGACTGGCTGACACCAACTCCCACAGCATTTGGAAACAAAATGGGTACGGTGATCGATGCCCTCATGTCCGATACGAGTCAACAAAACAAACTCACGTGTGTTTTAGCCCACATAGCACTGAGAAGTGTGGCCAGAGGATCAAAGCTGGTCGGGCTGATCCAGGAGGCTCCCTGAAGGGTGCCCAGTGCCAGCTGGAGAGGTCCAGCTCCCGCTTGTCCTCTGCCCGCTACCGGGCTCAAGGGGAGTCTGGAGAGGTCATGGCTCCGGGCCTGGGAGTGCGGGGCCGCGAGCGGAGGCAGGGCCCGGAGGAAGAAGCCCGGCGAGGCCGGTACTCACCGGGGGGCAGGAAAAGCGTCGCCCGGATCCTCCCCTCTCGCACCGGGACTCTCCGCACCCCGTCCCGCAGGAACGCCCGCTCGTGCTGCGCCTGGGCCAGGAGCTGCCCGGGGGGCTCCCCGTGGCCATCAAACACCTCCAGCTGCAGGAGGAAGGGGCTCTGCACGTCCCTCTTCACCAGCCGCCTGAAGGGCTTCTGGGGCTGCAAAGCCCAGAGCAGCCCCATGGGCTCCAGGCCGGAGAAGGTGCCTCCCGGCAGCGCGG
>JAOQGH010000040.1:26458009-26521740 GCA_025769975.1 Gallinago jamesoni
GGCCAGGGCAGCCGCTTCTGCCAGCCGCGGGAGCTCGCCCGGCACAGGGAGAGGGCAGTGACCTGCCACATGGCTCCTGTGTTGCTGCCTCCACTGTGTCTGCATTCAGGCTGAGGCTTCTTCTATAAATACGGCTTCCCACACACAGGTGAGGGGAGGGGAATCGGGGCAGGAGCTGTGTGGGAACAGACCATCCTTTCCAGGATGCCTGGAGTCACCGCTGCAGCCCTTCCAGCAGCAAAAGGCAGGGCGGGATTGGCACAGCCAGTTCCCTGGCATTGCGGGAGCATCTCCAAAGGGCGGCAGCTCAGCCCAGACACATGTTGACAAGTTGTGTGCTTATCTGCTGTGATAATAACCAGGGCTGCTGGTTATTCTTCTCGCAGGACTGGATCCAGGAGAAGGTGCAGCTGTAGCCCTCCTCCCTGGGTGTCTCTCACAGGCTCCATCTTTCCTCTCCTGAAGTCAGCCAGGCTGCAGGCTCCCTTTGGAGCGATGATGGCCAGTGGCTCATTGAAGAGGCTGCAGGCAGTGGTTGAGAGGTGGATGGTGACAGCAAGTGATGTGGATATGCTGGACAAAAGAAACCTCATCTGCCGTGACCACAACCGTGCTTGGTGATGAAAGCTGGGAGCAATCTGCAGCTGCTCCTGTGATCCACTCAGCTGCATCACCGTTGTATTTAGACTGGATGTCCTGAGTCCTGTTCCTTGGCAACCAGTCATGGCGAGCTGCCTCCTCCTCCTGCCCCAGCAGGGGTGGCACAGCCAGCCCCCCTTCCCTCTCTCCCTGCCCTATGTAGCTGTTGTGAAGCCAACAGTCTATGTATACTTCAAAAAGATGCTGTACCAGTGCCCCAAGGGGCTGATTATGAGAGCAAATAGAGCTCTCCTGTCCTGCACAGCTCCTCTTGGAAAAATTGGTGTTGTGTTCCCTGTAGCTACATTTGTATTTCTGCACTGCTTGGGAGCATGTGAGGAAACCCTTTGTGTGGTCCTCTTCTATAGTATCAGGTATTCGGAGACATCAGGCAGACTCTCAGCAGATTTTCCTTGCCCATGAAGATTGCTTTTTCTCTCCCTGTGAAAATGTCATGTGCTTTCTTATCGGGGATTTGTATGTGCAGTCCAGCATCCATCCTCCCTCATATAGGAGTTTCTCCTCGTGTGCTCCAAAGAGAAATACCCTGCTCCCAACGAAAACTCAGCTGATTTCTTAATGGAATTCTGATCCCATTTTCTCCCCATAATTTCAAAGCAAAAAGGACACTGCATTCTTCTGAAAGAAGATTGTACTGACTATAAATCAAGCAGAACTTCTCATCTTGGTTAAAAAGCAGCAGTCCCAGTCAGAGCACATACTTCTGAAGGGGAGATGAACCCAAGGTACAGAATACCTCATCCAGCAAGAAAAGCTGGTTCACAGCAGCCTGAGAACTGTCAGCCAGAGACCCTGGCATCCCAGTTATGACATCCCATACGGTATCTTTCCTGCAGCTGTGTTAGCTTTGAAACTTTTCCATTTATGTTGAGGCATTCAGGATAAACCTGGTGAAATACCTACACTGAAAGATGCATTTCTGAGGGGGTGTTTTAAATTAGGAGCCAAAGATACTAAGCATACAGAGAAGCAGCAAACTCTTTTTTCTCTTGTTTATAGTTATGAAACGCCAACTCTGGACAGGTCATAACTAGTGGCATCTCCTGGGACCTTGCAGTCTTGCACTTCTCACCAAATGATGGCACCTGGTGTGGCCACAGGCCATCCCTCCCTCCATTCGGCCCTGCCACCAGCTCTTCATGCCCACACCCAGACAGAGGGCCTTACCTGTGCTAGGGCAGGCCCACAGGTTTTGGCTGTGCCGGTCGGGAGCATGGATTACAAAATATCCTGGGTAGGGAAGGGCCTGGGAGTTCCATTTGCTACTAATTCTCTTTTATCACTTCTGATCTCTTATATAAATTTTGCAATCCAAACACAAAGCAGCAACTGTACATCCTTTTAGAGAGGATTGCAGGACAGCTTCTTGGATGACTAGACCGTATTGGGACCAGAAGTGTAAACGTGGCAAAATCTCTGCACCAAAAGGTTGCTTTAAAGTATGGGCTGAAGATGGGGAGATCACAGTTATATGGACAGTACAGAAATTTATTTAAAGTTCAGAGGCCACCAGTGAGATAAATTAGCATGTTGTATATGATCTGTTCAATTAAGTTCAATTCAAATGCTATCCCTTTTCTCAATGCCTGATCGAAAAAGATCAGGGAAATTATAGAAAACGTGAACTCAGTTCTATTCACAGCTGTAAGTATATCAAGCCCTGTTATTTGGGTTATACTGGTGCAGGTGTGAACAATATGAATTCAATAAATGAAAAAGCATTTGTCAACTCAGGTCCTTCAGATCTGGGTGTGCTTTCTGGTGGGATAGAATAAAGCCTAGATCTCTTGCCAAGCATCATCCTTGTTTTCTGAATGAGCCTTATGCTGCCTCATGCCCCATCTTAGATGGCGAGCTGATTCAAAAGGGACTCCTTGCTCCTGGTGGAAAGGGGAGGAGAACATGCCTAGCATTTAGTTTGTTTGAGATAGCAAACATTTTTCTGGTTTGATTAATAAAACGCTTACCTTTGCAGACATTATCTGCCTGCTCAGTGACGAAGAGGAAGGGCCTGTCAAGAAGAGAGATCTCTCCAGTACTTCAAAAGCTACGTTCAAGACTCAGTCAGTCAACGAACACTGAACTGAACACCACTCGAGGCAAACGTCAGCACCATTTCTTAACTGGATACAGCTGAAGGTAACTGGTGGAGACATTCAGGTACACCGAGAGATTGCACAGAGTACATAGGGGTGATGGTAGCCACCAGGGTTTCTGCTGTGTTAGCTCCAGGCATGTCCACCCTCCCATGTCCCACCTGACACTCTGCTTCCTGACACCCTGACCCCTGACCAACACTGGCAGGGTAGGGAGGATGCTGCCCACATTATTAGTGTAAGAAATGATTCTCCCAAATCAGACTGACATTGCTGGAGCCAAGGGGTGGCACAACTCTTATCTGCATTCAAAAGGCATTTACATGATTGGCTTTTGCTGCCAGGTGACGCGGACACCAAATGTCTCTGGCAATCCACCAGAGCCCTGGTATTGCTTATGATGTGTTTGCTGTCAGTGATTGGGTGAGTCATCATATGGGTGCATAGTTGCTTATCTTTCCTACTACCTCTACAAAGCTTTATTCTATAACATTACCAGACTCCGTTATTGTTTGGACCACACCATCCCAAAGAAAATGGTCCCCAGTGCAATGACAGCATAGCAAGTAAAAATGAGCCATTACCAAGTTGGGACTCAACAGACCTAACTTCAGCTTCTAAGAGTTACTCATCTATCCAGACCATTATCTAGGCTTCTCCTGGCCTCAAACAGAAAGAAAGGGACCCACAGCCTCTCAGCCACCTCCACAGACATCCCTGCATTGCTCCACTCCAGCACAGTGGGCACAAGTGCTTTTGGAGGAACAGGCACATGTAGCAGGCATCCCCTGGATATATGTCAGGGATATAGCCCAAGAAAGCCTTGCCTTACAGCATGCAGAACATTCCCCTCCGTTTAGCCATGGTGTGGCCCCTGGAGGAGGAGCACTTCCCCAGGTCCGTCAGAGCAGAGTTGGCAGAGGGCTTGTGCCAGGTGCAGCTGGGGCAACAGAACCTCATATCTACCCCATGGCCTGATGGGGCAGACAGGCTCTGGCTACTTCATGAGTCTCAGTGCTTTGCAGTGGGGAGTCCTCCTTAAAGCAGCTGGTTCTTCCCTCTACCCTCCCACACACAGGCAGGGAGACTGAGGGACATTCCCTGTGCTGGGAGATATCAAGGCTGTGTGGGGCCCTCGCTGCAGCCCTGGCAGTGCCCATGGCAGGATGGGCTCAGCAAAGGCACCCTGTGCTCAGCACTGGCACCCCAGGAGCATCTCCAAAGGCAGCAGGTCTGCCCCAGCCCTGCTGTCCCATGGCTGCACAGGCTGTACCTGCCCGTGCTGTCAGGCCAGCTGCCATGGGGGCAGGTTCCAAAGGGCAAGTGCAGGATTTTGGGAGCACTATGCTGTCAGGCCTGCTGGTTATTACCCTTGCAGGAATGGACCCAGCGGAAGGCACAGCTGCAGCCCTCCTCCCTGTCTCGGGGCTTCTCTCGCAGGCTCTCCCTTCCCTCTCCCATGTTGCAGGTTGCTTTGGAAAGGGTTGTCCCTTTGCTGCATGCAGACCAGAGGGGAATTGTCCCCATGGTCTGGGAGCACTTTGGGCTGGGCTGACTCCCCTGGACAGCCCAGGCAGCTCACCCAGGGGACATGATCCCACATGCAGCAGGGCAGCACCATCAGGGAACCAGCATTGAGCTGGAGGAGAGGGAAGTTCCCACTTGTGTCCAGCCTGGGGGCTTGTGATCCGCTGCACATGGGGCCAGCTGTATGCATGGGGCAGCATGGCAAGGTCCCACACAGAGCTCCTCTCCACTCCCCTCTGCCCCAGCTCCTTCATGCCCCCCTGCCCCAGAAACCCAACAAAGGAGCATGCTTGGGGCTCGGGTCCTGTCTTTCCCTTGAGGGAAGATGTTCTGCAGAAGCCCATATGGGACAGGAGCCCAAGTCATGCAGTGGAGGCATCCCAAGAGGGGCTGGTGTGGCCCTGTGCTGGGGTGGACACATGGGGCCGTGGCCTGGGAGCATCTCAGGGGAGAGACAGCTCCACAAGCTCGCTGCTGTTCTCCAGGCATCTCCTGGGACTTGCAGTCTTACACATCTCACCAAATGATAGCAGCTGGTGTGACACTGGCTGCCCCAAGGCTCCTGTCCCTCCCTCCCTCCCTCCGTCTCTGCCACCAGCTCTTTTTGCCCACACCCAAACACAGGGCCTTACCCATGCCAGGGCAGGCCCAGAGGATTTGTCTGTGGGAGCATGGATTACAAAATAGGGAAGGGCCTGGGAGTTTCATTTGCTGCTAATTTTCTTTTATCAGCTCTGATCTCTTATATAGATTTTGCAATCCAAAGACAAGACAGCAGCTGCAGCCCCATACCCCAGCTTCTCTCCCAAACTTGGTGAATTTTGGGAAAGGCTGTCCCTTTCCCTGAATTCATACATGTGGGGAATTGGCAACAAAAGTTCGGGTGTTGAAAAAAACATACTGGAGATCACCTGCATGTGGTGAATAGGGTGAACTCAGACACTTACTAGGAGATCTAAGTACTACTATTTAGCACTCGGAGTACTAAGGGTATACCCAGGATTTTGATGGACTGAGTGTTTGATCAGGGACTGATTCTAGTATATTCAGCCATCCCTTTCCTTCTGGCAGCCACCCTCAGGCCATTGACCAGAGCCCTGTGTGTGGTTATCATGAGGGGTGAGGTCCAAGATGTGACGAGAGGAAAACTAGACAGAGGCCATGCCCTGTGGCAGATAATGTGTGATCACGTAGAGGTGCAGAGCTGTCTCACCCATACACAGGTTGTACTACAAGTCTATTAATGCGCTTTTTCTATTTCCTCCCAGTGGAGGAATAATGACAGTAAGGCCTGGGAATCATTTTAGCTAGCCTTTGGATGAGAAGTTTTCAGCTAGAATTCCAAGTGAATTTGCAAGGTACATTTCCTACCATGGGCATGACAACTCACGGTTCCACTCACCTTCTGCAAACTTCTTCACCCTTATGAGGTAATTTTGGAAGCCCATTTCTGACTGAACTGCTTTAGGTCGCATGGAGATGCCATCTGTAGTGCAAGGGCAGCTAGGGATCAATGAGAGTCTCCTCTGCTTTTCTGGTGAATATATCCCAGGGAGATCTTCTATATGTAAGAAGTATAGAGAAGATCACAATGCCAGTTGTCTGGACATGTTTCCCTTTCTAATGCCAGATCTCCAGCGATAAGGTGTGGCATCAGAAGGTTTAATGAGGGATCTCACAAGCACACATACATGTTAATAGTAGGCTCAAGGCTATCATAGCTTGTCCATCTGCTGCAGTGGAACAGCATGGGCTGGATCACCAAACCCCTCTCCTTCTCAATGGGATCAGCTCCTGCTTGGAGGCTGCTGACCTCTGTGTGGGCATGGGAGACTCTATGGAGTCTATGGACTGCTATGAAACATTATGAAATCAAGCAACTGCCTGTTTTCTTTTTTATCAGCACCATTGCACTATAAAATCATCAGTACCCAAGAAGGGTACCATTGGATCCAATATTATAAAAAGCCATAGAATATACATGCTCCAAATACTGTAATTTAAGACACCTCAGAAATCAAGGGAATTGAGTGAACTTAAATTTGACTCATCTCTTCATACTTGATTGCGTACATACTAGAAAATGAGAGACTATGAAAGCAATATCTGTGTTGTTAACGTAACAAATGGCTGTCTTTTCTAAATTTTGCAAAAGATACCATGTTCTTTTGGCCAAAGTATGTAGAGTTTTCCTTGCTAGCCATTGTCTGTAAAATAAGGGTGATCATATTTTTTTACCTTGCCTTGGGTTGCAAATTGAAAAGTATTAATACTTAAGAAATACGGAGATCTTCAGTGCTGGAGAACATTAGAGAAGGATGAAGTATTGCTATTGCAAGTGTATCTGTAGCATTGTTATGTATTCCATATTACATTATTATGAATTCAAACACGCATGGAAAATACATTCCTATTTTTATTTAGGGAGCAAAGCATAAAGCAGGCAAATTGGTTTCTTATTCTGAAACTGAGAGATCAGCTTGTCGCTAGGTCTGAAATCCTCCAGCACTTTTAGGCATCTCCCCGTTCTTCTCAGTGGAAATCAGTGTAGGGATCCTGAAGGGAAGACCACTGTACATCGAATGGTTAGTGACCCCCATCAGAGCTACCCCGAGCATGCCCAGGTCTGTGCTGTGCTGCGCTGCACACCCAGCGTGGCCCACAGGCCTGTGCTGTGCCCCACAGATGCCCTGGCCACAGGGAGAACCCAGCCAGCTCCTTCTAAAAGAGGTCCCACCCAGTACCTGCCATGACCCCACCTGCGCGGCTTTGCCTTTATTGGGCAGCGCAGCAAGGCATTCTCACGCGCATATTGTTTTCTGCTTGAATGTTGACATGGTAAATAGAGCTATTTCCTTACATAAAAATCTTAGAATACCTTGAAAGACCAAAAGGGGACAATCTCTGCCATGGTCCACCATGTCTCCATGGCGTGCTGCATGTGGGTTGGAGTTGTGTTACATGCTATGCTGCTCGGGGTTCCCAGTGCCTGAAGGGATGTAAGATTATCTACGCTATTCTTTTCTTAGAGCATTCGCTCTGATAAATAGCATGTTGAATGATACCTTACAGAAGGTGAGTGCCTTTCTTACTGGGATCATAACGGACCAGCACCTCCTAGTGCAAAACATCTGGCACAGTTGGCAGGTCTTGGTGAGAAACGGCCTCTCTGGAAAAAGAACAAAGGAGAAAAGAGAAACCTTGCGCTTGGCTGGCCCTGCACAAATCCTTGAGGGGTATTTGCAAGGTGTTTAGCCTGGGCAGTTTCCCCAGTGGATTTAGAAACTGAGGAGGAATTACCTGAATGCCCCACCCCAGCAGATGTATGATGGTGTCTAAGAAAACAGGAGCCAGGGAAGGAAGACGGTGTAAATTCTCAGCTTTTTGGTTGTTTAATTAGTGTGACTGAAATGGACATGGGGGAAATGGACGAGTGCCCACGGTGCGGGCGTGTTTGATAAAACAGCATTGTGGAAAAGCACACCTGAGGCTTGTCAGTACTTACAGGCCAGGCCAGGGCTGTAAATCCATGTAACTTGTTAGGTCCCGATATGAAACTTTTTGCATCCAGCATGAAAACTCCCATATTAAGCGGATGCCCCATTTGCCTTGAAAGGACCAGTAATTTCCTCGCTAGGGGCTGCTGCAGTGGGGGAGGCTTTTCTATCACTGAGACAGCATGCAATTATCACGCTGGAAAAGAAGAGCCAGAACCTGGAGCATTTCAAATGCAGCAGCTCTCATTCGTGTGAGAGCATCTCCCTGCACTGTTCGATGAGGGCAAGGACACGCAAGTGGCGCGGTCGCGGGCACTGAGTGGGAGCTGCCTGTGGGCTCTGCTTTAGGACAAGTTGGCTGAGGTTTTTCCTGGATCTTTGCAGCACAGCACAGGCACACAGCACAGGCATACAGAATGGTGATCGTCACCACATTTCGCCTGTGAGTAACGAGAGTACTTCCCGCAGTAAGGCAGGCTGCTTTAAAGCACCGAGTAAACACAGAGATGATTTACAGACTGCGAGAAAGTTCACTGGCTTCCTGAAGCTACTGAGAATGTAGTAATAGGGCTGGTGAAGGATAAAAAAAAAAAAAAAAATTAAGCACTTCCCTTCTCCAGTCGCTCAGCCATGCAAAAATCACTCCTGGAGCAGGTGCCCGTTTTAATCAGAACATTTGACTTCTGTACCCACGCCAAAGCCCTTCTGACCCCAGATGAGATACTGTGATGCGGACTGCTGACTCCCACCTCGCAGGTGGAAGGCGAGAAAAGACAGAATGCTTTCTAAACAAATGTATGTTTATTTTGTTAAAAAAAAAAAATAATTAGAGCTACACTTGCACCAGGGGCTTCTTCGTAGTCAGAATGCCCTTCTCAAACAGGAGCGTGGCTAGAGAAATCTTGTCCTCCAAGGTTTCACATGGAAGGCTGCCCACACTGACGTGATTTGGATAGGAAGACAGGAGGAATTCGATGCTGTCTGTGTATTCGGGATCTATCTCAAGGAACTTGGGTTCTTCCTTGTGATACACTCTTGAGTTTTCCGTCGTGTAGTAAAGCATCACACCTGCTTCTTCATTACACAACCTTACGATGCCATGGCGGAGGAGACGTACTTCTGTGTCTTTGGTTATCAGTATATCGACATCGCGGGGGCCTCCATCTTGCCAGCGGGCCGGGAAGCCATGCACGCTCTGTGCCTTCTCGCTCTGCGTGAGCACCGGGGGGAGACAGTCATGAAGGAAGGACTTTGCTCTCTGATCCACGGCAGCATCGACGGGTGCATAGTGAACAAGTTTCTTTATCAGGCTCTGCACCTTCTCCATAAAGGCCGTGCGGCGAGCGTCGACCGTGTCTGAGTTGGCGACCCCCATGTACCTTAGGTAGTCCATGGGAAGCCCTTGCCGGTACTCCACGTCCTCCTCCAGGGCCATCTGCAGGGCAGCCGGGAGGAGCTTCTCCAGGAGGTCCCCCCAGGAGTTCCTCTGGTAGGAAGACACCGTGATGTGGAGCGAGTGCGCGTCAGGGAGACAGTCGCCCTGGTGGATAAAGCCACGGGGGAAGTACAGCAGGTCCCCAGCCTCAAGCACCGTCTCCAGCACGGGCTCCCCAAGCTCAGCCTGCGTGAGGTTTGGGCTGGAGAACTGGGGTAGCACCTCGGCGTCCGTCCGGGGACTGTAGACGCGCCAGTGCTTCTTCCCCTCCAGCTGCAGCACGAAGGCCTCGATGTCATCGTAGTGGGGGGCGAAACCTTGCGTCCCTGGCGGCGTGAGGTACGTGTTGGCCCCCGCCATGCTGCCGAAGTGCTCCTGCAGGATGGAGAGGAAGTGCCAGACGGTGGGGGAGAAGGACTGGGGGCTGAGGAGCCGCAGGGAGCAGCCGTTCTGATAGAAGTCCCAGACGACAGCGGGCAGGGCCCGGCCGGAGGGGTTGTGTGTCTCCCGCACCCCTTCGGAGTAGCTGGTCACGTCCAGGTGGGTCCCGAAGTCCACCTGGCCACCTCGCAGGGCGGCGTCGAAGTCGGCGGTGGAGAAGAGCCCCGCGTAGTAGCCGGGGTCGCCCCGCCGCACCAGCAGCGGCGCCCGCTCCCAGTGCCGCCCCAGGAACTCCCCCGGCGGCACCGGCGACACCAGCCAGCGGAACAGCTCGGCCCCCCGCTGCCGGCTGTCCTCCAGCCGCCCCAGCCGCCGCAGCAGCCCCAACACGCCGCCGCCCTCTCCCGCCGCCCGCGGGCCCACCGGACTCGCCGCGGGGCCGCCCCGCCGCTTCGCTTCGGGGGTGCCGGCGGCGACGGGCGGCGGCGGCGGCGGCAGCGGGGCCTCCCCGCCTCCCTCCCCGCCGCGCCTCGGCCGCGCCTCGGCCCGCTCCACGCGGCTGGCGGGGGCGGCCATCGGCGGCGGGGCCTCCGGCTGCGGGCCGCCGCCTCCTCCCGCCCCGCCGCGCCTCGGCCGCGCCTTGGCCCGCTTGCCTCCCGTCGGCAGCGGCGTCCCGCGGCGGCGCCGCTCCAGCCGCCCGGCCCCCGCCGCCCGGCGGTACACCGAGAAGGCCGAGAGCCGGCCCAGCCGCCGCCGCTGCTGCTGCTCCTCTGCCGCCGCCGCCGCCATGGCTGCCCCGCTCCGCCCCGCCCCGCTTCCGCCGGGGCCTCTGCCCGTGGGTGCAGCCGGGAGATGGGGTTCGGAGGGAGACGGACCCCGCCTGGGCAGCCCGCGGGAGGCAGTGTTCAATGTGTGCTGGCGATGCTGGGGAAACCGGCGTGTCCCGTGTTTTATCAGCGTGTCCGCTGGAAATAGATGAGGCTTATCCCACCCCCCCGAGGAACGGTGAGGGGATTCCCGTAGGAGCCATGTATCTACACGTGTAGATAGATGCGTTCCCTGCCTGGGACACATCTCATCCTCCTTCTCTTAGTATGCGCTAAGCAGGTGCAGAAATGTATTTTTTTCCCAGGGTGTACCATGAGGATGTGCTTTTGGGCAAGCGTGCAATTACTTTGCAGCCTAATGAGGCGAGATGAGGCAAGAGCAATTTCATAAGGCTCTGTGGCTCAAGGAATAGAAATCCAAGTTGGATGGAGCCCATTCTGGTGAGCCACCTCTCCTTTCCCTTTCTCATACTTCTAATGGAGATGCCAGGTGAAAGGCTATGTCCTCTCAAAGGACACCTAAAACCAACAGGCTGTCATGTCATGTAGCGGGTGGGTTTGGGGTTTTTCTTGCCAGTTCCACTAACTGCCTAAAAACCTCGGCAGACCCGTGTTCTCTCTCCATCCCTCTCCTAGGCCTGGAGCTTCCCAGAAGGACAGGGTCAGTGGTCCTGCAGTTATCTGAGGGCTGCTCTGTGCTTCCAGAGGCTGCGGCTCCAGCATGGGAAGCTTTCCTGGAGGGTCAAGGACAGACCATCACAAACTCAGCTCACGGCAAACGCGAAAAACTGTAGGAGTTTGTATTGTCAGGCTGCGTTGATGCTTTTCTGATCAAGAATAAGCTTCAGTACAAGAAATTCACCATGCAATACTTCTGTGGGAAGAATCTTTGATGGACTCTGATTATCAAATTCACGGGAATGGATTTTGCATGAGAATTTCACCTCCAGACACTGCTGTGAGTCTAAAGCATTTAACTGTTTAACTGGAGCAATTACCCAAGCGTACCCAGGAACCCTCTGGTTCCCAAGGGTGTCATTAGCCTCTCACAGGTAGGAATATCAGCTTTGCACAGTACGTTGACCAAGCAGCCAGCATTCATGATGCATGATCTGTTGCCTGGGCCACTGAGCGTACCGGGCCGAGGATACACAGCCGAAAAGCAAATTTTCACCTCTTTTTACTATTGCCAGGGGTTTAACACCGATCTACTTTTCAATTTTACCACATTTCAGAAGCAGAAAAAAATGAATGAGGCCTAATGAGGATGAGCTCAACTGTTAATTTTTAATTCTAGAGCAGATGCAGACACCTTAGAGGTTTAAAATTTTTCAGATTGTCACCCCCCGTCACTGCGCTGCAAGCAGCCAAGACTCATTTTGTACATATAAAAGAGCAACTATTTTAATTTTAGCGGTGTTTTGCTGGTGGGTTCTGCTGGCACAGCCTCCGCAGGCCAAGCGGTGGGAAAAGCCACGGCAGCAGGAAGTTCTCCTGTTTGTACCATGATGGTTTTACCCAAAGGAGCTGGGTTTTAGGCGCGTGGAGGCACCACTTTTGCCTCTGGTTTAATGTCTTGAACGGTTTCGGCTTTGCCAGCAGGTGGCACAGGCCGATCAGGGCTCCGCACCCCTGCGGTGGGAAACACCCGTGGAAGTGGGATATGGAGTTTTCCTGGCAGGATGAGTGGCGTGGATGGGGTTTTAAAACGAGAGGGGAAGCGCAAGCAGCCTGTGCGTGCGTGTGTGTGTAGGCTGGGAGAGAAAGGAAGGGTGAGCTCTCTATTTCAATCCATTCTTTGTTTCCCCAAGGTTAAGCCCTGCTTACCAGAATAATCTTATCAGCTGAAACCCTTTCAACAGAACTGGGCCCTTAACAAAACCGAGATGCAGGCGCTTTGAAATATGGTAGAATTTAGGCTATTGTATAGTTTAGTTATACATAAGCACGGCTAAACAGGCTTGGGGGGCACGGGGGAGAGAGACCTTTGAAAAATCTGGGCCTCTGGGTTGTTATTTGTGTTGCTGTTTAATTTACTAGAGTGCAACTGATCCTTCTCAGAAGAAGCTGGGTACTGTACACAGGACCTGAGTCTGAGTTACACCAGACTGCCTGTAGTGACTGCAGCAAAGCTATTCTGGATGTTTACCAGTTCAAAGCCTCATTTGAGGGCTCTGATCTTCATAGGGATGTCCCTTTCTGCCGCTGAGAGACAGATGATTGACACTGGAATTTTTTTTTTTTTTTGATGTATAACGAATTCTCAGAGTGGAGGACATGGTGGAAAAGAATAGTGGTGAAATCTCTATAACAAAAAAATGTTTCTTTTGACAATTTAGCCTTTCTAATAGTAAATGCTTTCAAAAATAAAGATTGTTGCTGCTTTTCTGCGCAACACAAGAAAGGGTTTTGACCTAAGGCAAAAAGAGGGAGTTTCAGTATCACTTACAGAATACTCAGATGATTGTCTAGGAATAGCCACAAGGTCTACATGCTGTTTTCATTCATTGTCCAATATTTCAAGGGAATTTGTTATAAAGAAAGAACAGTGTCATGTACAGCTCTTTATATAAACAAAAGGAAAGTGGCACAGATCTCTGAATGATTAGGTGGTCCCCAGCTGCTGCTCACATAGACAGAGTAGCAACTGGAGGCTCAATTAAATTTCTTAATTAGAATTTAGCACAAAGTTACTCAGATTTTATGAGCGTATAGGCTGCATTGCCAAGAGCCACACGTGTTTTATTTAAGAGGACATAAAAAATGTGGTGAGTACCACTTATTAAAGAGCCACAAGTGACTTCACAAGAAATAAGTAAATGGCACCTCAAAGAGGTGTAGGGTTCATTTGATATTTTAACCTTATGCCATTCCCTGCTCAAATAATGGAAATCTCAAGTTTAAAGAGCAGTTTGGGTAAGGCCTGATCCTGCAAAACTATGAGCAGCCTGAACTAATGTCTGGAAAGGGCAAAATCCTTTGTGATTCTCTATGTATCGGATACTCAGTTTTCACCACCACATAAACTGCCCAGTACTTTTCTCTGTGTTCCCGGCAAACCGTAATTAATGTAAACCAGTCACTTTTAGAAAGTTAAACTCAGTTTAATCCTTTTTCTCATTATTACTTTGCTGGCAACCTTCCTTTTGCACTGTCAGTTTTGTTCTTGTGCCAAAAGCAATATCCAGTAAGGAAAAAGAACATTTCAAGCCTTCACTAATGGGTTTCCTTAGCTGGCCATCTTTCTTATACAGCCTAGCGACATCCAGTATGTCATCACTGGAAGGACACTGGACTGGATTGTGGAGCCCGCTCCTCGTTGTGAAAGCTATAAAGTTCACTGCCAGATAACAAGACAGAAAGCTAATTCAGGGACTGTTTCTCAAGAGCTATCCTCTGGCCCCCCTCATCAGAGTGAATGCACTCACTCACTGAAGCATCTCTTGGCAGAGATTTTGGCCTCTCTCCAGCTGTTTCTCTCTTCTCAGGGATTTTCTTATTCAGTGGCTGGTTGTGGTCTTTAATCCTGGTTATCTTGCACACAGAGCCCCTGAGAAGAGAAGCCGTCCCTGCCATGGAACAATCCAATTAAAACAAACTTATAAAAATAATAATGACAAGGTCCAGTCCTCCCAATGAAATTATCTTTTTGGAGGGATTTGGAAGAACAGGCATTTTCTCTTGACCCGTGTGACACTAAGATACATACGTTGTCAGATAAAGATGAATTTATGTAATGTAAAACGAGTAGGACCCTTCACTGAGCTTACTCACCCCCTTGATGGGACATGCGTACTTTGAAAGCATTTTAAAATAATTTTATGAGGTATTTTGTGCTCTTAATAGACACCATCTAGCATTTGGTCGCACTGAGTAGATACCATCTGCAATGACTCTGTAGGCAGTGACTAAACACAAAGCTGCAGACTCCAAGACTCCACTCTTGTTGCTTTTCAGCTGAAGGAGGGAAGTAAATGGCCATGAGGGGAAAATCCCTATCCTAAAATGAAAGCAAAGAGAACCTAAATGAATTATTTGCCCTGTAGGATTAATCACATCTAGGCAATCGAGATAGAAGGTACAGTCAAGCTGTTCCTGCATGCATAATCATGTATCTTGTGCTAGAGAATATTCTTTTGATATGCACAGACCATGGCTCTTGACAAGCTGTTTGGGTGATTCTTTTCCATCGAAGAAAGATTTGACAGGATTCTTGCTATTCACATCCTTTCTGTATTAATGATGGCAACTGCATAGCTTTGCTCATTGAAGATATTTATGCTCGCTTTTTTCAAAATGAAAATATAGCCACGCTAACATATTGCAGCACCATTCAGCATTTGCTCCCTCTGTAAGTTTCTCCTTTTCAGAAGCCTTGCAAAAGACTTTACCTTCCCCCCCCACCCCCCGTAAAAGCTGCCTATACTGAAGGTTTTCTGAAGTACTCTTGAATTGCTTGCTCACCTCTGACACAGCGCTAGAATCGTGGAAATACCGTGCAAACAGGATGTCTTGCGTTAGCAACCACATTGTTCAGATCTGCTCAGAGCATGGTAGGTGGTACTTGCTTATTTGCTTCCCATAGTACATTTGTATTGCTACTAGGCAATATGGCACCTTCTAGAAGTATTTTTGAACGTTTTCAGTGCTCATCCACACACACAACTTTACTTGTATTGTCAAAAAGATGGAATTCCTCTTGGGTGAGCAGTTAGAGTAGCATAAAAATGCTTATGTTGTAGTATTTTTACTGGTATGGCTTGTTCCTAGAAGGGATAATATTACAGTGCGATTAGAGAAGGGAGATTTAATCACTGACATTGTTTTAGGTAGCCAATAGGGGAGAAGGATGTTAAGCCTCCGGGTATCTGCAATGAGGAGATGGAGTTTGCATTATCATGAGCACGTGTGTAATATACTCTCAGGTCCTTAGGGGATAGCGTGCTATCCTGCCATTCCACCAAGATCAGGAAGCATCTTGGCTAGAAAGGCCCGGCTGGCAGGAGAAGTAGGCATGGCAGGAACAGCCAAGTCCATTTATCCTGCACATCACCTACGGAGCCCTGCTCTCAGTCTTACAGAAAAGGAGGAAAGGGTGGGTTTCTTGGGGGTGCTATGAAGTCTCTCCCAATTCTTTGTTATCCATAAGGATTGAAACACCTTGAAGCCTTGCTTCCAGTATCAGGCCTTGGAGAATTAATTTCCCCCCTTCTCATGGAAAGTCTCTGTGGGAACACTGAGTATGCGGAACGTGACTGGGACCCACGGCACAGCACTGCAAATGTGCAGTTTGCTGTGTGGGATGCTTAGCTTGTCTGTTAGCTGACCTGCGGGGTCATCTTCCTTTCCTTTCCCACCACAGCCCCCTTTCCCTTTGGTCACCAATGACTATACGAGGTGGTCAAGTTAGAGAGATACAAACAGCTGAGCAGAGAAGCGGGAATGGCAACAAATCAATTTAACTACCTAATAAATATTTGTAAAAGCTATATATAGCTGAAGCATACATGAGAACGCTATTTACAATAGCATGTCCTGGCCTTTTCCTTGCCAGCCCTCAAATACTTTTCATTTGGAATTAGAGCATCTGTATAATATGGAATTGCTCCTCAGACATCAAGGTTTAGGGCACCATGTTTTATAATATTTTTTTGGGGTCAGAAATCCAGAGAGCAAGGAGTAAGATGAAAAGTTACACTGAAGCCACTGGGAATGCAATATTTTAAGAGCTATGCCAGGTCAGGAGTGTTTTCATTAAATCAGACGAAAACCCAGGACTGGTAGAAACATCTTGTCTGTCTTGTCATTTTGGAACACGTCTGGGCTCAAACAGAGGCGAGTCGTGCTGCTGGCTGAGAGCAGCAGTATGAAAGGAACTGAGAAGCAATGGTGAGAGGGGGAGGCAGCTCTGTGCTTTGGTTCTGCTTTCCAAGCACGGGGCGGGTAAAAGCATCAGTCTGAAACTCAGAGTCAGCATCACCCTCATACATCTGCCTGAGCGAACCTCCTGTGCGAACTCAGTAGATGGTTTTTGCACGCAACGTTCCCACCGATTTCAGTCGCTTTATCTTCTGGATGTTTGCCAGCCAACATTAAGGCCCATGTTATGTTCTCTGCTGCTCTTGTTTCTTTGCCTGATTCAGAAACAAAGAGGAACAAGGGGGATGGTGCATGCAGGGAGAAGATAATCATGCAGAGAAGCCTCATGGAATCTCTGCATTTCAGTTTTCTGAGGGTTTTGGTTTGGGGTTTGGTTTTTGGTGTTTGTTTTTTTTTTTTTTTCAGCTGAAACACTCTGGGAACTGTTCTGGCTCATGTTTCGGGTGAAGTACCTGCTTGCAAGTCTGGGGAGAGGAGGCAGCTGTTGGAAATACTCATTCCGGGTAACAGGCCCAGGCCAGGCCCTGTTTGCAGCCACAGGGGTGCCACAGGCAGTGGATTCCAGGGGAACCCATGGGTGACTGCTCTTTGAAGCGCAGCCTCATTCCCTCCCGAATTCATAGAATCATCTAGGTTGGAAGGGCCCTTCAAAGATCATCTAGTCCAACCATCACCCTAACTCTGACAAAAAAACCCATTGCTAAACCATGTCCCCCAGCACCATGTCAACCTGTCTTTTGAACACCTCCTCCAGGAGGATGGTGCCTCAACCACTTCCCTGGGCAGCCCATTCCAATGCTTGATAACCCTTTCAGTGTAAAAATTTTTCCTAATATCTAACCTGAACCTCGCCTGGCGCAACTTGAGGCTGTTTCCTCTTGTCCTGTGCCTGTGACATGGGAGAAGAGACCAACCCCCACCTCTCCACAACATCTCCTCCGCTGGGAAAATGGAGGCGGGCTGGTGGTTCTTGGGCTGAAGGAAGGAGACCAGAGAAAGTCTTGGATCTCAGACAGTCCCAGTTGTGGAAGTCAAAGGCCTGTTTTTCCCCCACAAGCCCGGCAGTGGCTGGCAGAGAACACGACGTGCCACGTTTCTGGAGAGCAGGCAGGTTTCACAGCAGCCCACGCGGAAGGCGACATTCATCACATGTGGCTTTCTCAGGTGGGAAACCAAGACGAGCCAGTGGCAGCCATCCTCCTCGGCCCCCCTTCTTGCCCTGTGCTCGACAGGAGGAGGCCTCTCCACCCGGGGACAAGTCCCCACGGCGGCCATGCCGGTGACAGGCTTTGGCCAGGCGCCTGCCCCTGAACTCTCCCTCACGGGGGGAGGCACGTCCCCACTTCCCACGCCAGGGGGACGCCCACCGGAGGGTCCCCGGGCGGGTTCCTGCCCAGAGCCCCCTCAGGCCGGACCGGCCGCCGCCCCGGTAGCGGTGGCCCGCCTTTCCGCCGCGCAACCCAACCCTTGGCCGCGCCAACGCAGCCTAACCCCGAGTGGGGGGGGGGGGGGGGGGGGGGGGCGGGCCATCGAGTGCGATGGGGCGGGCCCATCGCCGCAGCTGGCACTTCTGGCAACCTATCCTGGCACGCTTCTCCTACGGCTGCAGCCAATCAGGAGCGGCAGCAAAAGAGTGGGGGCGCCAAAGCCCCGGCGTGAATAAAACACCCGGGACCCGTGGGCGGAGAGAGGCAGGGCCTGGGCTTTGACGAGCAGATCCTCGCGCCAATCCAAATGCCGGACGGCGGAGCGGACGGCCAATGGGCTGCCGGGATGGGCGTGGGCCGGCCGGCCGGGGGCGTGAGCAGTTGCCGGGAGGGCGGGGGGGGGGGGGGAGCGGCGGCGGCGGCGCTGCTCGGTGGCGACGGGTGGCTGAGGAGGCGCTGGAGGGAGGAGGCTGCGGGCAGCAGGTGAGCGCGGCCGGGCCGGGCCACGGTACACGCCCGGGCCTTCGCCGCGGCAGGCGGGGGCCGGAACCGTGGGCGGGCATGGTGGGGGCGTGTGATCCCGGCGGGGTGCGGGGGGCTCCGGCCGCCGGCGAGGGGCGGGGGGGGAGCCTGAGGGGCCCGGCGGGCGTTGGTGCCTTGGGGGGGCTGGAGGGGAGGCGGGGGCGCCCTGCGGTCCCCGCCCCGGGGGGCAGCGGGGTGGGCCCCGGCGCGATCCCTGGGGTGGGGTGGGGCGGGGCGGGGGCCCGGCGCAGGTGGAGCCCGCCGGGGCGGGGGGGGGGGGCGAAGGCCCGGTGGGGAGCGCCGATCCGCTAGCCAACCCCCTCCCCCTCCCCCCCCCCCCCGGGGGAGCGACCCCCGGGGCGCTGCCGCTTCCTGGTCTCCTTCTGCTGGGGCCGCCCGTGCCTGCGGTCTCTCCTAGGCCTTGAATCCCGGCCAGGTTTCCCTCAGAGGGTCCCTCCGGCGCGGCCGCTCCCGGGCCGGCTGTCGTCGCCCTGCGCGGCGCTTTGTATCGCCTCCCGCCCCTGCCCATGGCGAGCGGGGGGGGGGGGGGGCGGGGAGGAGGAGGTTGCGCCGGGAAGTTTGGGCTTCCCCGAAAATCCTCCGCCGGGGCTGGGAAGTTTGGGAGGCGTCGGGATGAGCCTGGGCGTCGGGACGGCCCAGTCCCGCCGCGGGAGTTACCCGGGGAGGGGGGAAGGAGGGAGAAGGGGGAGGACCCCCCTCCCCTCGTTAAGCAGCGAAAATCGCCGCTTTTCACCCCCCCGTTGGCGGCTGCCCCCGGTCCCTCTCTGCCCGTGCAGAGCCGCCCGCCGGGCTGCACAAAGGAAGGGGCGGCCGGGTTCGGCTCCGTCGGAGGGATCGGTGAGCAACAGCGTGGTCGGCGGAGGGGCTGCCCCCGGGGGAGCGCTGGCCCAGGGGGCGAGCATCCCTTCCCTGGGGCTGTCGGTAGCCGGCGAAGGGTTAAAAAGGGCAGCTTCTGTTTGGAATGCGCTTAACTCCCTTTCTACGTTGCGCTCATGGAGATGAACAGCCTTCAAGAACGAAGCGATGCATCCCTGGGAGGAGGGTTAATGTCTTGCAGCAGCTCCGGTCTTCAACTCCTTCGGTCCAGTAGATTTATGTAACCCGCTCATTAATGGTTTATGAAGCGATAAGGGAGCTTTTGGGTCGGTTTCTGTGTTTTCAAGGTTGTTGTCAGCGTTTCTTAATTCAGCTGTCCAGAGTAGGAGATAATGATAACTGTAAGCAGCGTCTGATTGTACCGCTGAAGGGGTTTTGTTTTGGTTTGCTTTGTTGTTTTGTATTTTTGACCTTCCTGCCTCTCCAGATAGGCGCCCAAATGAGGAGAGTGGGTAAAATGGAAGGCACAGTCCTTCTGTTTGGGTACAATATTACTCTAGGTATGGCTTGTAGCAAAAAGTGTAAATATTTAAATGGATTTTTGACTCATCTGTTCTATTTGACTTATTGATCTATGGTTACTACTAAAATGGTCTTTATGATTATGTAGAAGTTAATAGTTACCATAGAGAAACAGTATTGTTCTTCTGCTCATCAGTGTGTGTTTTCCATTTCTTCATCTCTTGGCAATTCTCTGTGGAAATGCTGCTTTTTTTTTCTCCTTAGCAAAAATCTTACAGAAGAAATAAAAAATAAATGAGCAAAGTTTAAAAAAAAAAAAAGAATTTGAGATGTGTACGTCCTTACCTGTGATTCCCACTCTTCTGATAGCATGAATTATCCTACAGAAAACTCTTTTTAATCTGTAATTGAATAAGGTGTTGGTTTTAAGCCTCAGTGAAAACTCTGATTTACAGAACTCGAAACATAACACATCAAAGAATTTTTTTCCTGAAGTATGCATATGAAATGCTATTCAAATCAGCCATTTAAATCCTTATTAGCAGAAAATTTATTTTTCAGCCTGGGAATTACTTTCCTGCATTTATTGCTTCTCTTAAAAGTGTGGAAACTGAAGATGCATGTAAACTGGACAGAGTAGAGAAGTTTGTTTATCTTCTCACTCTTGCGTTGTGAAACTCTGATTTTGTTTTAGTAGCTGACAGAATTATGCATTTAGGGAAAAAAAACCCTAAACCAACAAGCCACGCCAGGCTCTTAAAACTCGCAAGACTTCTGAGTATTACATTTTGCAGTTTGATATAGCTGCTTGGTGTCAGAATGATCTGTAAGTACTTTTCTTTCCTGCCAAAATGAGCATGGTGGGATAAAAACTTTCTGAAATGAAGTCCTTGCCTCACCAGGAAAAGGGAAACATACTGTAGATTTTTTTTATCACATGTTCATAAGAGCTGGTTACAGCACCGTACAGCATTCTTGAATTCTGCCTATAGCTGGTTTTAGTCTACCTGTAATATTGGTGAAGCTGCATAATATTGGAAAAAAAATAATTAAATTGCCCTATTGATATAGAAATTACATCTTGTGCACTCTAGAAAAGATCTTTTATAGAATCTCTCAGGTAAGAGATTCTCATGGCAGCCTGAGCTGGTTTAATTGCTGACTTTGGGGTACTGTCCTACTTCTTGCACTCATCTGATGCTTTGCTGACTTTGTTCTTTTGGGGGAGGGAGGGGTTAAAGGTTATTTATATTCTTATTTTGCCAGTTTATAAAGCAAGCTTGGTTTAAACTGATGTGAAATCATGGCCTTAGTCTTGCTTTTGAAGTTTATGTTGATCAGTGACCATATATTAAAATTATAATTTACTTGTTCAGTCCAGGGATCTCAATTTAACTAACTGACAGAGCGTGTGTCCTTTCTTTTTCTACAGAATACCAAACATAAACTCGATCAAGCTAAGATTTGACAAGCTTTGATTTCTCTGGTGATGCTTTCACCAAAAAGGAGCTATTTTTCCCTGTTAGTCCTTCTTTGCCGGTCCAGCTGAAAACAGTGGTACAGAAAAGTGTTGAGCTTCAGTTGGAACAACTGCCTGCGCTGGCTGACTTCATGGCTGTGCAAATGTTACTGCTTGCATAGGAGGAGGCTGTGGCCAGTCTTTTCTGAGGCAGCTCTATTTTGGTTTTGCCTAAGTTTGCCTGAACTTGGCAGCTTAAACTGGAACTGTGGTGGTCCTGCCTCCTCCTTTACTGTGCATCTTTCCCTGCTGGCAAGGAAGCCTTTGTGGCTGTGAGTTAAGCAAAGTCAGGGACTTAATAAGGCTGGTAATGAATTGCTTTTTTGTTTTGTTGGATTTTGTCTGGATCATGTTTCTGAACTGGCTGACCATCCAGGTCGGGGACCTGGGATGGGACTTCCTGTTGAAGTGAATGAGATAGGGGGTGGGAGATGGGGCCATAGTAGCTCTGATTTAAATTTCTGTGAGCTTTTCTGGAACTGTAACTCTCCATCAACATGACCTGGGTTAACAAAGACCGATAGCAACCTGTTTTAAGGTGTCTTGGCCGATAAAACCTCAAATAAACCGGAGAGTGTTCTGCTTTTCTCAGCTGGTGTGTTGATGTGGGTGGTAACGGTGGTGAGTGGAGGATGAGGAGCTGGGGAAGCACCGTAGCATCAAACCGACACAGCTCGTCTTAATTGTGGGATCCATCAAATGCCCATTCTGAAGTGATGCTCTTTACAGTGTATAGTTAAAGCAGATGTTGCATCAGAAAGAAGAAAACTTTCATAACAAGCAGGATCAAGAAGACTGTTCCACTGTCTGGGAGGCAGTGGGTTGTGGGGTTTTTTTTTTGCCTTTTCATTTTTATTGACCAAGACTTGCAATTATTAATAGGCTGCCATCAGTCCAGAAGTATAAATGGCATCACGTCACGTGTAACTGCGGTTACACATTCATCCAGAATCCTTTAAAGTGTGTTGTAGGAGGTACCTCTGTGAAGAATTGCTTTGTTCAGTACTTGTCCTTATAGAGTAATTCTCTGTAGGCTCCTGGTGTTCTGTAGTTATCAGATGTGATGGCTTAAAGATGTTTCTGGATAGTAATTTATCTATCTTCTGTTTCTGCATAGTTGTGACTGGAAGTGTGTCAGGACAAATGATTTGTGTGTGAGAAACTGGCTGAAAGAGAAGTATGGATGCCAAAATGTAAAGGTGCTCTTGAGGAAAATGTAAAGTTGTTCGTTTCAGAGTCTTGGGGGGGTGTATGGTCATAAAAATGCTCTTGGCTTCTATGAGTGCTGAATCTGTAGGATTTCTGAAATTTTGCTGGTGACTTTTGGTACTGAAGCCAGAACCAAAGTTATTACTCTTCTAAGTGAAGTAGTGGTTTCAAATGCAGTGTATTAAGACTTGGACCAAACTGTTTGGAAATTTTTCTGGTTACCTTTCATTTTCTAGGAGACAACAGTCTGGAACTTCCTGGTGAATTGGATTGTAAACAATACTCTTTAATCTTAGGTATAGCCAGAGAGTTTATTAATCAGAGCTGCTTTCTGTAGGTACATACTTGATCATTGGCCTGGGCTTCTTCACAGGGCACAAATCTTGGAGCTACAAGTAGTACTGAGGGTATTAAGAAAAAACATGTACTAGTGTGCTTGGCCAGAACCACTCTTACTGTATGCTGACTGTTCTTAATCTGGATGGGACCACTTTTAATCAGTTTATTTTTCTAGGGGAAAAACCCCACGAACCTTAAGGGTCTGTCTTTCTGTCTACTTTTAGTGTTGTTTAAACTGGATGAACGCATCTCAAGCACGTGTCAATGCTCCACTCTCAGCACAGAACTGATTTTAGACTGTTAAAGAAGCTAATTTCCATAATCCACCAGGACTAGAGGTCCCTTGGCTTCACCAAGGCTGTGCAGTTTGCTGATGGCACTGCCAAACTGTCCTCCTTACTCAGTTTGCCTTGCAAGTGAGTGCTTAGTGGCTGTTAACGCCTGGGTCTTTAGTTAGCCGTGATCTTTGTGTGTTGACTTACGATTTTGAGTGAGGACAGTCTGCTTTCAGGGCATTAATTCATCAACTGCTGAAGTAAAAATCCGTGGAGATGTGGGAATTTGTTCCCCGTATGGAGGAATGACACAACGAGAAACTTGGTTCACAATTGATATAGGCTGGGTCTGACTCTTGTTCAGTAACTCATGGTAAGAGTGTTGGATTTGTATTTTCACTTTGTATGCGCAGTATGAGGGGAAAAGCAAGTATATTCCATCGTTCCTTGTAAATGTGTTTAACAGTAATCTTCTGATTTTGTTCTTGGATATTTTTTTCTGGAACTCGGCAGCACTAGGCCAGTTTATGTGAAGCAAATACCCAAATACCATAGTCCCATGAAACTTAATAGTTGGCTTGGCTTTTTGCTCTAATACTCATTTCTTACTCAAAGTAATAACCTAAATTCTGTGGGAAATAATCAGTGGGTACTTTTTCTTACGAGAAGATGGGCGATACTCATTTGATACGTGCAGGTCACTGTAATTTCAGGGCTACAGACCCGTATAGGCTGTGCTCTGGGGGTTGTGGCTGGCTCATGTCTCAGCAGTGATATAGATGAATTTTCCAGCCTTTCCCCCTGCTCAACTAACATGCATTTATAAAATACATTTTTCATTTGCAAGAATGAGACGTGATGCTGTTTTCAAAAAGCCTGTGAGGCTTAATCTGGTCTAAAAAGCCCAAGAAAGAATTTGCGTGTGATTAAGGTGGTACCAGCCAAGGTTTAGTGCTTTGTGCTGGGTCAGGGTTACTGCGTGGGCTCTTCCTTGTAGTCGCGATCAATGCAGAGCCTGTGTTTATGTCGAGTCATCGCCTTTGAGTATATCACCTGTGTGTCAAATTCCCCAACCCAGCCTGAAAATACCACGACTGAGAATTAGAGCGTCTGGTTTAGGGTTTTACATAGATTGGATTTTATAGGATTCAGCGGTTGTGATACTGGTTTTGCTTTTCGTATTTTAGCAGGGATTTACTGATATAGTGGATTTTTGGGGTTTCTTTCCTCTCCCTCCCCCCAGTGAATTATCAGTAGTCTGGTTAATAGTCAGAATTAATTGTGCATACTCTGTATTAACAGGCCTTGAACACGATCAGAGGTTAATTCAATACTGAATGTTCAATTTTGCTTGTGTCTGTAAATTTTGGTATTATCTCCATAGGTTGCAGCGTCTACGTGAAAAGCATCTCTTATGCAACATGCTCTTTCTTTAACTGGATTTGCACGGGGTGGCTTTGAAAGAGCGTCATGACATTTGAATACATATTATTTATTTACACATTAGGATTACTTGTGGGTTGGTTGTTTTTTTTTTAAATGACATGAATTTGTTTTTCAGAGACAGTTTGTTTGTTTATAGCACCTCTCAACTGTGCAATGCGTGGATTTTCCTATGTGAAGAAAGGAAGCTGTAAAAAGCCACTCAGTCTCTGAGCAATGGGGCAGCCCTGTGTGTTTCTGAGCTGGGTAGTGGGAAGCCAGACTCCTGCAAGGGAATGAAGGATTTCCATTCAGTAGGACTATATCTTTTTGCCAGGATGTTTAATAAAAGCTTCTAAAGAATAAAGTAGTTGTTTTTATAAAATCTTCATATAGCTTTTCATAGTTGATTTTATATACATATATATTTTTTTTTGAGCTAAGCTGTGTCTTGGATTTACTCTATACAGCTGGCAAATAGAGTCACTGAATGCTTTGTCAAACTCTGTGTGTGTTTTGGATGAGTGTATCATGCTAATATTGAATATGGATTGTTTATAATTTCAATTAAAGGTCTGTAATAGCATTATTTGTCTCTATCTCTTTTTTTATTTTTTTTTATTTCCCCTTCAGTTTTTATTTTGTTTGAGCAAATTCTGCCCTGTTATTTTATATGGTCTAGGGACTCCTCTGCCAGACTGTAATGAATGGGATGGTAACTAAGTTAACTAATTTCTGTGCTGCCCCCAGGCATAGCACAGTGGCACATCAGAATAATGTTTAGGTTTTATTTTAGCCTTTTACCAACCTCAATACTTTGTGCCTTGGATTTTCATAAGGGACACTCAAAAGTCTGTGTTATCCTCCAAAAAACATCACTGTTTGGATTTTTTTTTTTCTCATTACTGCAATACAAATGTTCATAATTGTTCAAAGGCATTAAATGAAAGCTTGCAAGATTGGCTTGGCACAAGCTTGGAATAATAAAACTATATAAATATTTCTTTGCTGCCTAGCGAGGTAGGGTCTACCCCTTTAAAGAGATTTAAATGTAGTACTATCTGAAAGTTTTCTTCACGCTTAAAAGTACAGAATTTGTGTCTCAGAAATGACCTTTATTGCTTAAATGCACAATCTTAGGTAGCTGTTGATACAGACATAATGCAATTCCGCGTCCATTACCTCACATTTCAGACTTGGTCTTGTACTTAAATTTTATTTTCAATTGTTGTAATCAGTTATTCTCTGTGTAATTAACTGTTGCTTTAGACATCGTTGACTTTGCATGCAAGAGTTTGTTCTCAAGGTAGTCATATCCACGTAGTGTTTGGTACCTTGTCCGTGCACATAACAGGAGCATAACTGGGGCTAGAGAAAGTCAGTGTGGTTTGTCTGCCTACGGTATTTGTTGACTTAAAGCTGAGGACCCAATTCTACAAATTTTACAGAATAAACAATATTCATCATTCAATTGGGGAAAAAAAAAAAAGAAAGAATTCAGCTCTAACACATACTCATTTAGCAACTGCTAAATTGCTATTCTGGTACTCTAGATTCAGTTCTTTCTTCTGAGGCAGGCCGTGCTGAGGTAGAACTACAGATACACCAAATGCAGCAAGGTCCTGTGAACCGTGGCCATGCTATCCTTGTTTTCAAAATCCTAAAGGTGACAAGGAAGTTGATTGAGATCAATATTTTTTGAGGAAATTCAGGATGAAAATATATCTGAGTCTGTCTTAATTCCTTAATAATATACTGCGGTGCTTTGTTGTGAATGAGTATGGCCACTTGGTTAGAAAGAACTGGTTTTCCACAAAACAGCTTACCTTCTGTTGGATGCTGTCTGTCATGTGCAGGAATTTGGTTGATTTGATGGTTTATTACTCCCCTTCATCTCCTGCATTTCAGAAAAATAAATTGGGTGTTCAGACAGAAGTAAGAAACTTTTTGGAAACGTGATGTGTCCTGAAATTGTCTGAGATGCTGGATCGTGACTTATCTCCACACTTGCCTGATGATGGCTAAGCGTCTTGCATTTCTGAATTGCAGTTTAGCATCTTGAATTGAATAAAGAATAAACATGATTTCTGTTTTCCAGTAGTATTTTTTTTTCTCTGGGATCAGTTCCTCATTTCTATTTCTTCAAGCTCTAGCACTGGAGCTTTGGGTGGGGGAGAAAGAGCAGAGGGGCTGTGCTGTTCCTTAAAGGAAATGACATGGATCCGGTGCATACTGCTAATGAAACTGTGAGCTAGTACATTTTGGACATGGTCCTGCCTGCCTCCCTCACCCCCAAAAGGTCCCACCTCAGGTGAAGGTTATGTGTTTGGGAGCTCTTTCCTTGGAGTTCCTTCTAGATGCATAAGTGATCTCCATGTAGGAGAGAGGCCACCAGTAGCGTGGCACGGGTAATGACAGCTCCATACCTTCAGTGGAGAGGCATCTGTAACTCTGGTCGTGTGAGCAGCCAGCTGCTGACAGACTTGCCCTAGAATGTAGGTTTCATAGGTGAGAACACGTCTCAAATCCATCAGTGAGGGTAGATCTCTTGACTATTACCCCATTGTCTTGCTGCCTGCTTCTTGCAGATGGCAATATGTTGGTTATCCAAACCAGCTGGGTTGTGGTCATTGCCTTAGGTCTTGCTCCCCATGCAGGGTGTCACAACCCGCTGGCCAGACTGAGTTCTGTCCCCTCATGTCATAGCCCTCGAAGTATGGGCTCCTGCAAGTAAAAGCTTCTTGTGCAGCTTCCTATTCACACACGAATAGTAATAGTTGAATGGATGTTACAGCATTAGATCAAGTGGGAAATGGAACCGATTGGTGTGGACAAAATATATGGAAATGCTAAAATGATGAATGAGGTGACTGAAGATACAGTTTATCTTGCCTATGATAATGTTACCTTGGGGAAAATAACCTCAGTAGTGCCCAAATCTCCCTTCCTTCAGATTTTTCACATAGAGGGGAAACCTTAATTTCTTTCATGGGGCTAGGCTATGGGGTTGGGTTTTTGTTCCCCTTGACGTGTCCCTGGCTCCAGTTACATCTAAAAATGTACAAACATGCTTACTCCACTCTTCTTAATGTGGCTTCTATGCAAATGATTGCTTATTGTTCTGTTTACCGCTTCAGTATGTAGGTAAATTCTGCATAAGCTTCCTTTCCACATTCAAAGACGGTCTTTCAACTTTCTAACACTCATCCTTCTGCTGTGAGACGTATCACATGTATAACAACTGATTAGTTGCAATGACATTTCCCTTTATCTTCATGAAATAGCTAATGATTTGTTGACTCATCTATCTGAGATGGCATTGCATCCGGTCTCATTTTGTGCAGAGACACTAGATCAATCTAATGTGAATTACTGTCCCAGTTTCTTCAGTGGAAAGGGACTGGCATCTGTCAGTCCTGCGTCATATCCCTCCCAAATCCTGAGGACTGCTGTTCCGTGGTAGGTGTAAAATGGTTACAGCCATAGTATTTTGAAATTCAGGTTAGAATTAAATTCATCTTCCAGGACTTGCTTTCAGATATACTTTGTGGCATTTGTGGGTATCACCAGCAGTTCATGACCAAAAATTGTATTTTTACACTGCGCTTTCCTTGGCTTACTGTGTGGTGCAGCGTTTATAAGACATGTATGCATGGCAGGGCTCTGAACAATACTGGTGTAAAGCTGAAGACCTAATTCTTGGGGCATTCTATTTTCAGAAAGTGGGGAATGGTGCCAGCGCAAAATATGCTGGGAACTGCTTCTCTCCACATAGGACTCAGGACTTAGTAGATGTTAATATCTAAGCAAAGGAGTTTGTTGAATTCTGGTAATTCTTAACTCTTGCTTATTTAAGGCGCATCAGAATGATTGAAGACAATTATGAGTTTAGGGAAGTAGCAAAGATGGTCTTGGGTTTTGTTTTGTTTTGTTTTGTTTTCTTAGAAGCACATATTATGTGTTTCCATCCTTTAAAAACAAACAGATAGTAGTCATCCTGTCAGGTGTCATTATTGAGTACTTGCTTAGCTCCAATAGCCTGCTACAAAAAAAAAAGAAAAAAGAAAAAAGATAATGTTCCCCTAGTAATCCTGGTATGGAGTGTGTGGACATCAGTCTCATTTATATTTAGGTGCTAAAGGCCGCTGCATTACTGTATTAAATTAGATATAGCGTAATTCTGTGTTTACTTTGGGGACTTCATTATCTGCTGTTTTAAGTTTGCAACTGGATTACAGAAGTTCTGGGCTTTAATGCTACTTCTTTCCTTTCGTGCAATTTAGAAGTTGTTTCTGTTTTCCCGAAGGTAGGAGTTCATGTCTCTGTATACCACTCACAAGGTTTTATGCTCAATAACATTTGTAAAGGACTTAACAAAGAGAAGTATCGTTAATATATATTCTTTTCTTAGTTATAATTTGCTAATGGAGTTGGGATCATTTAAGTTCAGAGACATGGAAGATGTGTGAGGTGGTTACCGTTTAGATCGTAACATATTCCATCACTTTCAGTCTTGTTCATAGCAAAATTTTGGAAGTTCTTTGTGTCTATTTAAGGGTTTTATAACTCGTCTTTTGGGGAATAGAAATATCATTTATGGTTTATGTGAGAGGTGATCAGAATGGTTTCATGTGCTTAAAATTCCCCTCGATTTTGTTGTAAGTCTATATCATCGTGTAGTGATCTTTAAGGAAGTAGCAGAATCTTTCTTTAACTGTGACTAATAGAACATCTGAATATCAGAAATTCAGGTTAACAGGAAAGGGGAGAAACAGGACAGTAGCAGATTGTATAATTCTGGGTCCAATCAGTGAAATAAATCCAATATGTAGGACTCATTCAAAATAGAATTCTTGTCATATGCAGAAAGTAAAGGATGTTGAAGAAAATTGCAAATTCTTTGCTGATTTTGCAAACTGAAATGATCCATCAATCCTGTGCCTCGCCACGGAACCTCCTCCTCCCCCTTTTTTATTTTCCTCAGTCTTTTCCCAGAGAAACTGGAAAGGTGCAAGCTCTCTGAGTGAAAGACAGACTTCTGAGATCTGGCTTAATTTTTATTTTGTTGTACAGATCTATTTGCTAATATGATATTTGGAGTTAAATCCAGAAGGCTTAAATTTTGTAATGTTAACATTTAGGTTCTTGGCATGCCAGACTCAGGCTTGTGAATCGTGTTTTGGTTCTCCTGTGTGGTGCATGGTGGAAGGTTAGGAATGCAAGAATCTCCTTGAAAAGAAAAGGTATTTACTGCTCAGGTTAGAAAATAAAACATAGAGGAGACTCGAGTCCTCTTACTTTCTGGGGTTAAGGTGCCACACTCTGAGCTGCACGATGCTTATAACCCTTGGGATTTATAGTTGTAAGCCTCTTTTGAAGTTTAAAACATTTCTGTGGTTCATGGGTCATTCCTTCTAAAACACCGCTGAAGGAGGTGGTAGAGGTGCCTCTAGGCAGTGTTATGACATTTGGAGGAACAGCCCAGGGTGTGAGCTGTAAATTCAGAAATGTATTTCCCAAGCAGGTCCTGTTCACTAACAAGTATTTTTGATCCTGGCAGTGACACTGCAGAGGATATCTAAGAGGTATCTCATGAATGGTTAACCTCACTGTTTGCTGCCACTGGAAGAACTGGTCTTATTGCCTGTCATGTGCTTCTGCTGCATCTTTTGTGTTTCACTCTTCTGTAAACCATAACTGTTCGATGCAACCAACAAAAAGTGAATATTTTCTGCTGCTGTGATGAGCTGAGTTGTCTCCAAGTGGTCTGGCAAACGCTGGTGAAAGCGAGAAAGGGAACTAGGGGAAGCAACAGGCAGTTGGATTGGTCCAACCACCTCCTGCAACCCAGCCTTAAATGTGAAGGGATCATAGTTTATATCAGTCCAGGTTCTCCAGTGCAGGGAATCAAGAAGATCTGTTGCAGCAGATTAAACCTAGGTCAGGCTTCCCTGTGGAAGTGGCACCCTGTGTTTGGGATGGTAGGAGAGCCAAAAGGTTGTTTGGGTGGGGAGGGAGGGGGAAGTTGCACAAAGTAGTAAACAAAAAAGTACAGTGTTTCAACTTTTGTAAGGGGGAAGTGTTTTATGTCATCAATTTGAAGAGGTTCCTCATTCCAAAACAAGTAATAGAAGATACGCTGGACTAGAGATGTGGGCAAGGGCAAGGATGGCCTTCCAGCTTCATTGTCAGGGCTCTCTTCTGAAGGAAGAGAGGATGGTGGAAGCTGTGGTGACTGACTTGAGGACTATGGGGATTTTTTTTTTCACCCTTTTTTCTTTTTTAATGTATAGCTGTAACACTCTTACTCGGTATGTGGGGTTTTTTTTGGCTTTTGATGATGGTTACTTGGTCAAATGGCAGGTAGGTTGGTGTTAGTTGGGTAGTGGTGGGGAAGTACCGGCTCTGAGGAGATCTGTCCCTCATGGCCATGACTAGGGAACAAGTGCTGGGCCTGCATGGGAATAGGTGCGTTAGAGAACTTCACTTACTCAAAAGCTTGAGCAATGGCAAACTTTAGGCTGTGAGAAGAAGGAGGTTATTGCTCGTGGGCCCTTAATGTCTGTTTTCATCTTGCAACATTACTCACTGCCCTTCTCTCTGCCTCTCAGGGGAAGGAAGAGGAACCTCTTATCTGCCTGGGAAACCTTATTTGTTTCAGGAGCCGCCTCTTACAATACAAAGAGCTCAGTGAGCATTGATTTTTTGGGACAGATGCTGTCATGGAAATAAGCATTCATACGTTGGTTTCGGAAATGTCTTCATTTAACTGGCTCATGCTTTCAGAAAAGCTGCATCGGACGTAGCACAAATTGTATTTCTCTGCATCAACCCCTGAGGCACCGGCAAGTGCAGGTGCAGCCCCTTGGCCCGACGGTTCAGTGCAGTAAAAGCCTGCATTTCACTTGGCAAAGGTGTGGAACCGTGGATTCACTGCATCTCACCTGTTAGAGGTTGTGGCTGTAACATGGTTGTTGTGTGTCACCGAGGCATTGAGCCAGTATCTTTTAATGTTCACTACCACTTACCTTTATAGCCAAAGGGTATAAGGGTACCAGGTACCCATGTCTGCACTGGTGATGCTGTAGCTGATTTATCAGGCTGTTAGTCCCCAGATAAGGTCTGACAAGAGTATAGAACTTCCAGGGGGAAAAAAAATTGTTAACTTTAAACAGTCTCTGCAAGGAAACCTGAAGTGTAGCTGAGCTCAATTATGTTTGAAAGCTTATGACATGGACTGGTTATTAGTGAGGTAAACACCTTGTATTTATGGAAGAGCTAAAGAATTTTAGCCATGAAAGAAATGCTGTATGATTACAGACTCGGTAAAATTTATTTGGGTAGGAGGAAGCGTTTAATTTCAGTCTGCTCCAGCCAAGTTTTCTGTAATACTCTGTGATGCTAAATGCCAAGTAATCACTGTTTTTAAAAGTTATTTTGAAGTAAACTGGCATGTTACATATAACTAAGGAGAAGAATCTGAATATTAAGTGGACTTTGATCTGTTTCCCTGGTAAAAATGCCTGCTGTGTTTATTCAGCTATACCTTAGTACTTTATCCCTAACATTCCTGTGGAATTTTCTGACTCTTGTTAGTTTGCAATGTCTTTTTCTTTAAAGAGTAGGGGAATGAGCATTGTTGTGGGCAAGTCTGATTTTAAATGGACAGTAAATAGCAAAGTTTGAAATGTGTGGTTTCCCGGATTGTTTAGCTCTGAGATGAGGACAGCTGATCCAGAAGAATCTTAATGGGATTATGTATGCTTTGATTTTATTAAAATGAGTCTGGTTTTGCCTAAAACTTCCTAACATAACCATTGTAGGTTCAGTTTTATTGTGGATGCAGAACAGTGCGCCATTATAAAGTCCAGGTACTTTTGCAATTTAAACCCTATAATCTGTTCCTACTCTTTGCTTTAAAAGCCTCTACATTTGTTAATAGTAGTAATTCACTGATAGGATGTTTTTTGGGCTTGAGTTGTAATAGAAATGATCAATTTTGAAAAATAAGAGTATGTACTTTTTCTCCCTATCTCCTTCATTCTGGTGCGTGACACCAAATGTACAACTTATTTGCTGTGACACAGCTGTGATTTGGCTCTTTTTGGGGAATGGAGTTTTTTGGGTCTCCTGTGTGTTAATGTTGTAAAGGTGATCCAATATGCTGTAGTGTGTGTGTTGGCTAAATCTTCTTTTGATGCCTAAATTAATGAGAGGTTGTTCTTATGATGGTGTCTTCAGAATTGGGTATTCTGGTGTTTCTAGAAAAGCTCTACCCAGTTGTTCTAGTAATTTCTAAATCTCTTATGTATAGACAGGCCTGAATCTGAATATATATTCAGATTTTTAAAGTCAGAGGCTTTATCTGTTCCAAGCGAAGCGGAATCAGATAACCCACCCCTGTTTTGCTGGAGGCTAAGATCAAAATTCTTTCTGAATTTGGCAAGCAACTCCTGCATTGTTTTGTGAAACTGCTTTTTTCATATTTTTTTTTTTTAAATTCCTTGATGCCTTCATCTTTGTGAAATAGCTTGTATATGGGCATAGGCATTCTTCTGGTAGGTGTCAGAGTGGGCTGCCTGAAAGTGAAGTGTGGGACTTGTGCTTAGGCATGGAGATAGTCCTGCAGATGCACCTTAAGAAGATAGCTGCAGAGAAGTCTGAGCCCGGGGAAAGCTATAAATAATGGATGCCTTTGAGCACTGTTTAATACAAAGGAGGTGTTAGGGTAATGAAAGCGATTGATAATTCCAGTTACTCGCTGACATCCTCCCTCCTGAAATGATTACTTATGTAACTCACTTAATTTTCTTAAATTAGAGTGAGAATGAATTGCCTTTGAGTTGCCTTCCGTCCAGCTAGGTTTATCCAACTCGGTTAATTCTGAGAGCATTTATTTCAGGTTCTGACTTCGCAACTGTTCTGATGCGACTTCTCTCAGAAAAGCTCTTCGCTTTAAGCGTGAACAGATTCATTTCAAAGTGAAGAGTTTGATAGAAATTAAACTAGGAAAAAGGCTGAAAGTCTTCAAAGTGAGAATGTGTATTTGCAGAAACATTGTGTGAAGCTTTTGGAGAACAGCTTTTGTTTGATTCAGAAATAATCTGGATGAAGTCCACCTCTTTAAAGTTGGTATTGAATGTTGGCTTTTTGTCCTCTCCTACTCGTTTCATAAAACTTGATTGTGAATAAAATTAATTTTCTTCTCGTCAAACCCAGTTTTCCATTATTCTTCAAGTGGGAAGGCTTAAAAGCTTAAAATTTTCGGAAGACTCGAAAGAGCAGATCTTATCCTGGAAAGGTCCGTTTTCACACTGAGTAGATGAAACAGTATTTCCTGCTTCTTTCTTAGCTAGCGATGCTTGCTCAGAACAGGCAAAGCTTAAGAAGAAGCCTTTACCTGGCTGTGGTTTCCAGCTCTTGTGCCTTTGCAATCAGTGCTTTCAGAAGGACTTGCTGCTGCTGCAGGTCCAAGATGAGGTGCTGGTTTCAGGGCGGTTGCGAACCTACAGGCTCTAGAGGGCTCTGACCAAATTGTGCAAGTGACAGATTGCACTGGAGCCAAAGCACTGGAGGACTCAGTGCACGATTATTTTCCAGTGAAGTGGTTTGTTTTATTAGCACAGAGATAATGGTGTCTGCACCAAAGAAGTACTGGCAACACGAGCGGAGGAATGTGTTGCTTCAAAACTCTTGCTATTCGAGGTATGTTCTGCCTCGTGGTACTTAGGTCCCACACTAGGTTAACACAAGCAATGATCCTGGAGGAGGCAGGTGTAAGACAAGCTTTTTCTTCCTCCCACAGTCTTATTTTAAGTTTGATCTTTTTAATTTTTTTTTTTTCATTTTCAGGGGTTAAAAAATATATTAGTTCCTGAAGTCAAAAGGGTGTGTTCAAAGGACACTTCAAGGAGCAAAAAAATAATACAAGAAATGAAGTAATTAGAGGTTGTAAGCACACAGTGAGGACTATCTGTTCAAATAGAGGTGACTTTCAAAGCTTGTGGTTTTTGTTTTTTTTCTTTTTTTCTTTATGGATGCTGGAGCCTGAAGGTCTAACATGATTCTTTTAAAATCAGTTCTGGATACGAAAATGAGGGAAGGATCTCACAGTTATGATAAGTCATAAGTCTGTAATTTCTTTTTGCAATTAGTTCAGTCATGCCAACTGAAGCTTTTCAGGCTCGTAAATTTAGTAGTGTTCATGGTTAATCTAACAATTACAAATTGTGTTAAAATACGTAGACTTAAACACCCAGAAATCCTCTGTGACTGGCTTTGCTGAAAGTGAAGATACCCACTGATGCAGAAAACATCATTCTTAACTGCTGGGTAAGCTGGAAAACAACAATGACTGAAAATGGGCAATGTCTTTCAAATAACAGGACTTTAAAACATGAAGCTTTGTCTATTGGGATCCTTCCTGTAAAGGCAATTTCAGCCTGGTTGCTAAGAGAATCTTGGGTCAGATAGTAGCAGTAGAGATGGAAAAATGGCCATTTCCAGTTTCTCTCCTGAGCCTTGACTCTGCTGGGACTATAGCACTGTTTACCACAAGTGCCAGTCGACAGTGCTCAAAGGGGATGTGGTGATTTTTTAAATTCTGACTGTGGGAGGCTGAATGCAAGCTGATACTCCTAAAAAAGAGTATTAGCAGCACTGAGAAAGAGTTAGCCTATTAACCAACTGATAACATTAACTTTTATGAAAAGGGCTTGCTTTTTGGATGAATGAGATGATTTTAGATGTCATTATTTGTCTTAGTACTGCTACCAAACAAACATTAAGTCTCACACTCTAGATAAGCTTTGTGTTAGTCTCCTGTACTATTCTTAGTACAGCTTTCAGTGACAAAATAGAACTTAAATTAAATATAATAGCAATAGTGAAAAGAAAAAAAAATATATATGGAAATTGGGTAATGTGCTGCTACTGAAGCAGGTTGGTATTTAGTATCCCTACATTTAGCACTATTGGTAAAAGAAATTCTGCCAAAGGTAAATTTTTAAGCAGAATTTGGGTCTAAAACATCAGACTTCCAACAGAGGATCTCCTTGTGTTTGGAGGAACTGGTTGTGGAAGCAGTTCTTCACAGAAAAATGATCTGTAAAGGTAGATGAGACATACTTCACCAGTAAGGTGCAAATCTGTTTGTATTTTTCATTATCTCTTCTGTTGTTCTCTTAAACTTGAAGGCAATTTAGGTGTCAAGAACAAGGCTGAATTTCTCGGAGTTTTCTTTCACCTTGTTAAGCTGGACATTCTTGAAAATGTGTATTCAAATGAAGCAGCACTTAGATAAGATCTAGTAATTGTTAATAACACAATAGAAAGTACGAAGCTCCAGTTACAGACAAGTAATTATCCGTATCCAAGCTTATATCCGTATTAAGCAATCTTTTCTGCTTTTTTCCTTAATCATCTTAATGAAAGCAGACATCAGTTACTTTGAAACTCTTGGTATGATGGTTCAGGCCTTTTAAAGGCTTGCTCTAATAACTGGGGGAGAATGCTGCCAAAGCCCAAAAGAAATTGTGAAATGCAGTTTATAGTAATTGGTGTGATGTGTTTTAAATTTAGTCTATCTAGTAGAAAAACTGTCGGCATTAGGAAAAACTGTTGATGTTACTGCAGTCACAAACTAGACAAGTGAAGACAGACTTCATTTAGCATTTGACTCCCAACAGTCCGCATAGGTCTAATGAAACAATTCCTAGTGTTGACAAAATCTCAGTTTACCTCTTCTCAATGCTTTGTGTTACAGTGCCTTAATTATAGTTAACAATGAAGTTCCAAGCGGAACAGGTTTTGTCAATACTGACAAACTGTAAAAGCCTAGAATTTTTATTTTTTTTTTTAATACCCTACCAGGGATGATGTTGGTGCAGATGGAGTCAAAACCTGAACTTGTAGGCTGTAGGTTATTTTGTGTACTTTCTGAAAAGATCAACTATAAGTTGCTGTTAGGTCAATCTTGATATGTTGGACTGCTAGTGGCTGCCCTACTTGAAGCCTGCTGGTTGTATCAGAGAGAGCCTGCTGCTAGCTTAGGGTCCAGCCTTCAAAACAGATTTTTTTTGTTGTTTGTTTTTGAGGCATTACTCACCCTTTGTAAAGCCTAAGTATCACAGAATCACAGAATCTTCATGGTTGGAAGGGACCTTTGAGATCATCGAGTCCAACCACAAGAACAAAAACAACCCCAAAAAAACCCAAACAAACAAACAAAAAAACCCACACCACAAACAGACACACACCAACAATCTCAGGCACTAGAGCATGCCCTGAAGTTCCATGTCTACACGTTTCTTAAATCCCTCCAGGGATGGTGACTCCACCACCTCCCTGGGCAGGCTGTTCCAGTGCCTGACCACCCTCTCAGTAAAGTAATTCTTCCCAATATCTAATCTAAACCTCCCCTGATGCAACTTTAGACCATTTCCTCTGGACACGCTCCTCTGGATACCAGAATCAATACTTGCTTTTGTTCTGTTTTGTTTTTTTTTTCCCTCTGGACTGCTGAGTGATAGATGCATAGGTGTAAAGTCAGCTCAGGTCCCCACCATGTCTACTTTCTAGTGCATCCCAGTGCCTCCCAGCTCGCAGTGTGGCCGGGTCCCAGCTGGCCTGAGGAAGCAGCACAGCTGCAGCTCGTGAGCTCTGTGCAGAATTAGGGCTCCCACCAACAGCTGGTTGTGCACCGAGCACTGCTCCTGTCCTCTGGAGCTGCTGCACAGCCCTGGGTCTGCCTCCGAGACGCTGCTCGGGCTGTCTTTTCACCAGACTTTGCTTTTGCGGGGGCTGCCCGGAGGAGAGCCATGCTGGGCTCCTGCGGCTCCCAGGATGGTTCCGATGCTGTGGAATCGGCGTGGGATTGGTGCCGCTCCCAGGCTGGATCCCCCCCCGAGCAAGATGGAGGTTGTGAGGTAATTCTGTAGCTCCTTGCCTTTCAAGCAGTGGACTTGGGCTGGCTGGATTTGGGTGGGTCCCAGGCTTTGTTGCAGGGGACAATATGTACACGATGGCTCAGCCTGCTTTTATCCTGCTCTGTGTATCGATTCAGTCTGCAAACAGTGGGCTCCGCAAAAGCGGGTCCCAAGTTTGGAGTTGTCCACTCTGAGGTAATGGCAGCTGCTGTAACTGTTTTTCCTCGCTCTGGAGGAAAAAAAACCATCCAAATTTTGCCTCGTTGTATCTCTTCTTTATCCTGGTAGAGTTAAAAGGAATAGTATTTCTTAAACAGCAGAGCATTCATTCTCATAGCTCTGTAAAGCTCAGTGGTGTGGAATATGTATTTTGGCACATCTCCAGTCAAACTGATCTAGTGTACTCTGAGTAACTAAAAAACCCCACCAGAACCCCAAAACAACAGCGAAAACAAATACTTAGACTTTTAGTGAGGTATGTTTTAATCCAGAGTTTGAATCACAGGCAAAATTCTGTTTAAATGAAAGTTTTGAGGGATCTGAAGAACTTTTCTGTAAAAATTTTATGGAACTGACCCCCTCCCTTAATAGTGTGTGATTCAGGTTGGTGTACGGGGATCGAGCTGGCTGCACGTTTGCCCTTTGCCTGGGCAGAGCACACCCCAAGCCTCGGCCTTTATGAAAATCCCTATCAAGGTAATTGGGCACAGGTTTCCTTTGTTGTCTGAGGTAAAGACTCTGATACCCTAGCGAGTAGGTGGGTTCATCTAGGAGGTCCAGGTGTGTTTGGGCAGATATTGTTAATAAACTTGGCAAGAAGTAATACTGGAATTTTTGTCTCAAGAGAAGAATATCTCTTAAGAGGTACTAAGAGAAAAGAAAAGAATTAGACGTCATAAATGGTTAGCTTATATAAAGGCTTACCACCCCGAATGGTAAGCTGGTTCAGCATTGTGGAATTAGGGACTAGGCACCTGGTATCTCAGCCTGGGTCTCCCCTTGCCCTCACCACCCAAGCAACTATTTTTTTTTTTTTTTTTTTTTTTTTTTTTTTTTTTTTAATGGGAGAAAGGTGGCAGCTTTGAAATGCATCTAATCTCATCCCTGAGACATCCACTCCTGTCCCCACATTTAACTTCTTGGTATTTAGATAAGGCTTATGTTGAGTCTCTGTTTTCCTCATTTTGTTTTCTTTCTTAGGGGAACTATTTTGAACTAAACCAATGTAGTCTAATTGTAGATCTTTTATGAGGTCCACGTATTTTATAGTTAGAAATTAGACACAATGCAGTTTCTTTTGGTGACTGTCTGTGGTAAAAGCTTACACAAAGTAGACCTAAAGCCGGGTTTTGTTTAAACTGTAGCTTATGCTGTAAACCACACTCTCTGTATCTTTTTTTTAAACTTCAAATGTTAGATTCTCCTCATATGCCTTGGCAAATTATTCCAGTGGCTAAAAGCAAGCTACAAATATTAGTCTAGTATCAAATGCCAGCTACTTGATCTAGCAGGAAAAAAGCAGAAGATGAAAAGAAGTTTGAAGTCTTTGTCATTTAGATTATGATCTCTTTGTTGCTTAATTCTCTGTTATATATTTCAGAAGTCAATTAAGCTGAGTAGAAGTACTCAGTTTTTCATGTGTGTGTGGGAGTGGGATGATGACCTGATACTACAAAGCTTCTCTTAAAATGTGGGCACCCAAACTGTAGGCAGTGCTTCAGTGATAAACATGTGAGTGGACTGCTGATGGCCCTTCCCCTGCCTACATCTTCTGAGGTCATTTCTTCTGTCTCCTGCAGCATCAAGTACTCACCTGTCCCTCATTTTCTTACTGGCATAACTAGAATCCAACACAGTCCCTATGATGGAAATTTAGTTTGTATTCCTTTTTGTGTATACATGATTTTAAGTTTGACTTGTCATAATCCATATGGAAATAAATACACTGTGAGAAGGAATCTGCCACCATAACTACTCCTTTGTTGTTACCTCTGAATTTGTCAGTCTCTGATACTGACAGATTTTGCTGTTAAATATTCTTCTTCCCAGGCATAAGTACAATACAAGCGGTATTAAGCTTAATGCTAATCTCTGCTGGACACAAATAGAAGCATCTTCTTTTCCTTTCTCTGATGGTCTCCTATTTACCTGTTAATTCAATTAATTGATCACAAAGGTAAACATTTAACCCATTTGAATTTAAGATTATGCAGCTAAATTTTATGGGGTTTATATGCTTTTATTTACCCCTGTGAAGTCATGACAGTAGAGGTTGGTTTGTGATGATGGCAATTCTTGTGACAGAAGCTCAGAGTTTATGAGAGAAATAGTGAGATCGCACTTCATTCTTTATGTATTAATTATTTGTATTATGGAGGTCTGGAGAATCCCGAGAAGAGAGGAGAGAAGGATTTTGTTACTGTATTACTATATGATCTGATTCATTCTCAAATGAGTAATGTAAGAAGCCGTGCATTACAAATGAGCTTAGAAGCCCTTCCTTTATTTGCCGAATGCCAAGTATGGCCGTTGCAAGAGCTCCCAAGATGCGAAGCAAACATTAGAATCCACGGAGTGTTCCTTCTAAAAGTATTTTATTTTCCGAACATAATAGGACTTAGAGTAGAAAAAGCAGGATGTAAAATCAAATATTTCTACTGTGTGGTTATGGCTGAACTGTGCGAGTCAAAACCTGTCCTTTTTGTCTCTACCAGATGTGAACTAATGTATATGTGCTCCAAGTAGTGCATAGGATATGCTTCAAATTAGCCTATTTTAAGTTGTTTAGGTGAACTTCTCTAAAATGGCTCTCAGACAGATGGAGTTTAGTATTGCATTATGCTCATTTTTCCGAAGAAGTTGAAAAACCTATTGTACTTCACTGCTTTTTTTAGTGCGAAATGCTCTCCAAACTTTTAGAAATAAAGCCAGAAACAGCAAACCAGAGTCTTTAAAATAATCTTTCGTTCCATACATCTGAAAGCAGTTTATGAAAAATGTTGTTAGAAACCTCAGATGGCACCCTTCAATTTAAAGAAATAGTAAAATGAGTCATTCTAAAGGAAAAAAAAAAGAAAAAGTAGTATGTAGTGGTTTTTGTCCAGTAATAGGAAAAGGGATTGACTCTGGATATAAAGTGCTGACCTTTATTGCTTTTGCATTAGGCAGAATTATTAACATTGTATTGTAGAGGCTGTGGCACATTTTTGGCAAGCCGGTACATTCCTCCCTTTCTCTGTTGCTTCCTCCCACTCAAGAGCTTTTGTCTTTCTCCATCTGCTTTTTGAAGAGAGAAATGCGGTACGCATAAAGACCTCCGAAACTGTAACTTGAGTTTGGATTTGACGTAAAGCTAAATTGTTACCATAAATTCAGGCTGCAGAAATACGCAAAATTAAAAGGCCCTGTTTTCTTATTTAAATAAAACCAAATATAGTTAAACTGTAGAATCAGGCAGTAGGAAATTAACTGCCCAGACTTCTGTAACTAATACCTGGCAGCCTGAGAAACATCTACTGTGGAAGTTAATCGTGCCTGCTCCACGTGTCTTTGTGTATCCCCTTTTCTCCACTGAGAGAACACTATTATGAAAAATGACAGTTAAATAAATATAGCAAAAAACCCAACGCTTGTCATATCCACACAAGAAGCATATGATAGTATGATGCAAACTACTGTCGTGCTCTGTTTTTAGCACATACGAACTTGGCCTGTGGTTTTACTTGGAGAACTCGGTCTCTACTGGATGAGTTTGTGTGGAGGAACAGCGTAACCCACAATTTGTTTGTTAGTGTGGCAAGAACTTAAATTTCCATCGTCAAACCTATTGGGTGCCCCATGTAATGCAGATGAAAATAGTTACGTGCCATGAACTGATGCTTTGGAGGATTTTTTTAAGCCCGTTGTATGCAAAACCCCATTACCAAGGTTCAAAGGTGGCTCCACATACAGAAGAGCTTTTATGAAAAGCCTTGGAATGCTACGTGTGTGCATGTTTCTAAAACAAACAGATAGTAACTCTTCCTCTGTTTACATATAAGACACAGATGAATTAAAAAGCTTGATTCATCTTCAGGCTGTTTTTTACTTATTTAATTTATTGAAATAAAAAAAAGTTTGTAAAAAGTAAAGTTCTCCTTTAAATGAACATTAAAGTAGCTTAGAACTAATATTTAAGCAAGCATTTTTTACAGAGTTAATAATATTTTACTTTAAAGGTATTTCTCTATGATATGTTACATTTAAGGCTGAAGAACTACATCCCTGAGATGAGGAGAGAGAAATGGAGGGGGAGGCAGGAGCTGACTTTTCATAGCCAAGAATATCTAAAAACGGGGCATAACTAGTAATACTGAATTTCCTTTTTGCGTCTGCTTCAAATTTTATACAGTACTAGCAATAGAAAATTGCTCTAATCCTTGTTAGGAGAAAACAGAAAATGTTCTGTATGAAATGTGGAGAGGCGGCCTGTTCTTTTCTGAATGTTGTAGATTCTCAAGTTTTATAAGTTGCTGTGGTCTTGAGGGTAGAAAAATCTTCTCTTAACAGTATCCTGCAGGTCTTGGGTCTGTGCGCACACAGTAGCATTGAATCTTAAACAATTTCAAACTGTATAAACTAGGTGCTTGTTTTTTAAAAAGGTGTATTACATACAGTCGATGGAAACAGATATTTTTTTAATCTCCTTGGAGCAAGGTTTCTGGCTGTCCCTGCGCTCTTAGTCACTGGAAATTCCCATCTGTAATGCCTTTGCAGTTATAAATATTATCCTGAGCTACAGCATTTTTTTGAAAAAACAGAATAGCTAATAATTTGATGATGGAAGACATCTGGCTACTTCCAGACAAAGCTTTTCAAATGATGACAGATACTTTAAAGAAAAGAAAAAAAAAGTGTGTGTGTGAAGTATCTAAGTATCTTCTCTAGGAGATTGTCATGAAAGTTCAGGGATGCTTAAGAAGATGGGGTTCAGCTTTACCGGTGAAGTGTTGCATCTTGACAGCTCTTGTTATTCTAAAAACTGTTGGTGAGGTCAAAGGTTTTCAGATATTCAACTATCACACAAACTTTTCAGCTGGGTTAAGTTCAAACATGAAGTGATACACTGGCATCGTGGCTTTTCTATCTCATCCCTTGTCTTACTGTGTGCTGGCTACTACTGTTGCCATTTTCTACCCTTTTACACACTCAGAAAGCGAAACTATAGGCCCCTTGAAATACTTTAATCTGAACAGTCGTTGGGTTTCCCTGAAGAATAGACTAAATGGCATGTTCATTTTAGTAAAGTTGAGTTAGGGAAACATTGGCTGGGGAGTAATGCTTTTCTTTTGTCCATGTGGGCAAACCAGTTTTTCTTGTTCAGTGGTAACCAGCATAATATAAAATACATGTATTTGGGTTGTAGTTTCTTTGCTTCATTTTTAATCTAGTATTTTGGGGGAATTGTTTTAAGTTTTTCTGTGCTGCTTGTATCAATCTTCACATTTCAAACTGAATGACATGAATGGTAGTGAAACCAGCAATATGCTTTGGGAAAGCTAGCAGAAAATTCCTTTATTCAGCACCTGAATACCTTTCTTTTTATTATTTTTTTTCCTCTTTACAAATCTCTACCGTTTGTTCTTTTCTTATCGGTTGTGCATAGAAGTCAGTACACTTACGTGCAATTTGATGCAGACAGGTGACCTGGTGAAGACTTCAGTTGTAATATTTAGTGGCATTGTCCTGGTCATATCAATATTTCTGAAAACAGAATGTTCTTAAGCAAGTCCTTTGAGAAATTTGGCTCAGCAGAGCTCACTATTAGTGCTCCCAGTTAGCGCTCAGGAAAGCTGTAATGAGCTTGTTGCTGGCTTTCATATTGACCACTGACTTATGGTATTTCTAGCTCTGGAGAGAAACTAATTATTGAGGATATGTTTCCTCTCTTTATATATATATAGTGAAATCAGTAAGATAAAATAATATGAAGAAATACCACTAGAGTCTTCAGGTACTGACTACAATTTTGGGGTTTGGACGTACTGTAATTAAAAACAAGCAGCAGGAAAACCACTCCCTGAACTAAAGGTATTTAGATTTTTTTAATTTTTTTTTTTTTTTAAATTTTCTTCCAGATGCATGTAGCACAAACAGTTATGTTGTACAACAAATTTTATGTTTTGGCTGCTGATTGTTGGCCATGACCATTTAATAGGGTGAGATCTGGGTAACAATCACAGGCATTTTCTTTGGGAAAGAGAAGTAATACTATGAAATGGCCCACAGCACAGAAATGATAATTTATGCTTGTTAATCTAAGTTTCTTGGTTTTGTAAACTAAATTTGATTTCATTAGAAGTCAAAGCAGTAAAGGACCAGGTGGAGTTGTCTGATGAGCCACGTCTGACCTGTAGATCACCAGTAAGAACTTTCTGCTTTGCTGTGCTGAAGCTTTTTTCTGAATGCATGCTTTGCTAAGAAACTAAATGCTGTGACTATAATAGAGCTACATATCTGCCAGTTACTGAATGCTACCAGTTTCTGAACAAAACCCATTATTTTAAAATCTTCAAATAAAAATTGACTTACTTATTGTAAGTCAATCATACTTTTTCTTTGGATGTGTCCAAAAAGAACTTGTAGGGGTACAAAGCAGTCTCTGCTTCCTGTGCTCAGATGCCAGTTCAGGCATACAAAATGCTGAGTGGTATGACCTGGAGCGGTGTTTCAAATACTTGGTCAGAATTGTGTTGATACAGACAAAACTTGGGGTGTGCTGGCCTTCAGGGAGGCTTGAGATGTCATAGGTTTCACCTTAATACTGGGATTTTCACTTCTTGTGTTGAGAAGTAATACAGTTTTGCTTTTTGAATGCGTGGAAGTTAATGGTACCTAGTAAGTAAATAATATTAATCTCTGTAGAACCTTATTTTTATTCTTTACACGTTTGTTTTTAGACCTCTTCAATGGCGTTCTGAATCTGATGGGTTTTAAAAAAATGATTTGTACAGGTATGATGCATTTTCACTAGTGAAAATACTTGCTCAGGCAGATCTTTGTATTCACTACCACGCTGAAACAGACAAAAAAACCCCTCACTGACTTGTTTCTGAAGGTACCGCTCCCAACATTTCTTCATCTGCCATTCTACTTCTGTTGATCTGGTTGTGGAAATCAGTAGAAGTAGATGAAACAGCTGTGTGCTGGCTGCTTCAGTTTTAGTGTGGTTTGGGGTCAAACAAAAATAGCAGTACTTAGGTTGGAAAGAAGGAGGACTACGGTGAACTGATTATACTTGTAAATGCACTGGAGTTTTACCTAGAGCACTGAGAGAAAATGGGTGCTTGTTTTGGAATAGACTTAATTAAAGTTTTGTTCAAAGGCTTTTTTGGTAAACCTGTTAAATCAGTTTGGGAGCTGCTGATCTGTAGGGAACTGGTTCAGGATGGACTGTTGTTTTTCTCTTTGTTTTCTGTAGCTGTTTCTACAGTTGTTCCAGAGTCCTTGTGCCTTTAACAGTTGCCTTATGTCTCACAGTGGCAGAATGGCAGGGGTCCCTCCAGCTGGAGATGATGTCTGAGAGACATCATCAGCATGGCACAGTGTATACTTACTTATAGGAGGAAGAGGAGTGGTAGAGAAGGAACGTTCAAGTTGTTCAGTTGGTGAAAGCCACGTACGCGCTTCTGTGCGGGTGGATCACTTGTGAGTGATCACATCTAAACATGAGGAGGAACTTCCTTACTTTGAGGGTGGCAGAGCACTGGAATAGGCTGCCCAGAGAGGTGGTGGAGTCTCTTTCTCTTGAGACATTCAAAACTTGCCTGGACACGTTCCTGTGCCACTTGCTCTAGGTGGACCTGCTTTGGCAGGAGGGTTGGACTAGATGATCTCCAGGTAACTCCCAACCCCCTATCATTCTGTGATGCTGTGAGCTTGAGAGAGGGAAGGTGCTGGTGTGGAGTCCTGTAGTCACTTTTTGTTACCCTGAGAGTTAGCATCTCTTCTTATCAGCCTCTGTCAAATGCTTTCTGAAAATTCAAATATGTTTTTCATCTTTAAACAACTTGGCTAAATGCAGCTGACAAGAATTCTGATGGACAACTAAAGTATATCTGGATTTCTACAAAATTGGGTTTTGTTTGTCCCACCGACAAGGCTCCAAATATTTTGAGACAGGCTAAAGTTTGGGAATACCTTGTTTTTTGTAACTGTAAAGATGACCTCATTTTCATCTGTCTTGACAGATGTCAAGCTGTTAATATCAGCTATTCTGTGCTTCTCTGGAGCTTTTACTGCTGCTGTTTGTTCGGAACGCTTTGTTTAAACCATCTTATGGCCCTAAAGTGTGGTTTGTAACTAATTCTCAGACCCGTGCCTGGCACCCTTTATATGTGAGTGCACATTTACTATCCCGTGGCATAAAAGCTGGCTTCAGTACATGCATATTAGTAGCTCAGACATTTGTTCTGTAGAGTCAGAGCTCTTTAACGCATGCTATCCAGACCTAGTGAGTTATTTAAATTATTTCTTCTAACACTTCACCTCTTGACATATGTAGTGACAGCGCCGTGCCCTAGAAATGCAGGGCAGGCTGTAAGGTATGGGCTGATACATGAGATGAAAGAGCTGTAAAACACCAGAATACATAACCACAGGGATCATTTCAGTTTCCTTAAACTAACAATTTACTTTCATCAGGGTTATAAACAGGGAAATTTGTGCTACTGTTGAGGAGATGGCTGTCTTGCTGCCTAATCACCTCCATTCCAGTGCACATCACATCTGTCAATCGGACTTGCTATTTTTGACTGTAGGAGCAAACTTAGCTATTATTAGCATGATACTTGTAAGGTTAAGCGGGGTAGAGAGGCAATTTAGAGCAAATTCTAACCACCTGGTTAATGTTTACTTGGTTTGTTTGTATCATACTAAAATAGCTAAGTTAGAATGCACCCAATAAGTTTTTCAAGAAGTGCCTTTTCCCTTATTTCATACTTTTTTGAATCTGAACTTAACTCCTGCTTGTGGGTGTGTGAGGAATGACAGTAATGGAATGTAGAAAAGATATGACTGGGAGTGGCTTTGGACCTCAGTTTTCAGGTAAATGTTCAGGGACACGAAGGGTGACAAGAAGGGCTTCTGCAAGTTTATCAGCAGCCACAGGAAGTCTAGGGAAAACACGGAAAAAGCTGAGGTACTTGAAGCCTTTTTGCCTTGGTCTTTATTGGTAAGATTTGCCTTCTGGAGTCCATGCCTCAGGGACTAGTGGGTAAGTCTGGAGCACTGAAGACATAGTCTCAGTAGAGAAGGAACATTTAAACAAATTTGCTGTAAGGAAGTCTGTGGGACCTGACAAAATGCACCTATGAGTGTTGAGGGAGCTGATGTTGTGGCAAGACCACTTAATTAATTTTGAAAAACTGTGATAGTAGAAAACGATTCCTGAGGACTGGAAAGAATCAAATGTCACTCTTTCCTCCAAGAAGGACAAGAGGGTCTGGGGATTTACAGACTGATTATCCTCACCTTGATCTCTGGGAAGATGGTGGAGCAGATTCTCCCGTGAAGCCATTTCCAAACATATGGAGGACAAGAAGGTGACTAGCAGTAGTCATCATGGATTTATGAAGGGGAAATCATGCTTGACCAACCTGTGAGCCTTCTGTGATGGAATGACTAGGTTGGTAGATGAGGGAAGAAGAGTTGATGTTGTCTGACTTTACCAGTGCTTTTGACGTTTTCTCCCTTAACACCCTCGTTGACAATCTATCTGGTGGTACAGGCTAGATTAGTAGACAGTGAGGCAGATTGTGAACTAGCTGAAATGCTGGGCTCAAAGGGCTGTGAGCGGTGGCACAAAGTCCATCTGGAGGCCAATTACTAGTGGTGTACCCTAGGGGTTGGTAGTAGGGCTGTTTAATATCTTCATTAATGACCTGAATGATGGGACAGAGTGCACCCCCAGCAAGTTTGCAGATGATATAAAATCGGGAGGAGTCAATGACAGGACAGACGGTTGTGCGGGCGTTCAGAGGGACTTTGACAGGCTGAAAAAACGGGCTGTCAGGAATCTCATGTTCAAAAAGGTTCAATGAGCAAATCTGCTAGAAGGGCGTTTGCATTCCAGCACTGTCACCCTGCGCTTCACTGTTGGTACCATTGCTGGCTGTTGGCAGGCTGCTTATGCTCAGGCTTGGGCAGCACACTGCCATTAAGTGATTACACGAAAAATATGCAAAATTGCTTAAGCTATTGAAGTCCTAGAGAAGAATGTGATAACAAAACTAAAACATTTATTGTAAGGGTACTTGGAAGTGTCGAGGAGGCATTTTTCACAGCTCTGGACCATTATTTAAATGTTACTTGGTGTCGTGGTTCAGTGAAGCAAGGAATGTGGAAGTGGTTTTAATCACAGCTTATGTAATTATTTGCCCCTTGAAAACGTACAGGGTCGCTGGTGTCTAGCCCTGTGTTGCTGAACCCACAGTCTATTACACTTGGTACAGTCAGCCCTGCTGCTACGACTTGCATGTGGTTTGTGAGTTATTTCTTTGTAAAAATGCGGCATCTCGTCGGGCTATTATTTAAATTTTCAGAACTAGTGCTGCCACTTCACATTATTATTTGCTTAAGCACATCTTGAAAAATGTTTGTATAGTCTTGGTTTGCAGTTCTCATCTTCAGAAATGTTGTAGCTGGTTGTACAAAAGGTGGCTTGTGAAAAGACAAAAGCCTTTGAGTATAAAGGCTAAGAGGAGTGCTAGGAATAGACTCCTTAAGTTGTCTGTGTTTATGGGTAACCAAAATAGAACTGTTGGGATGTATGTTAAGCATCTTGTATGTATCCATACAAAGCATTTGATACAAGGAAATGCAGTGCAAAAGGAGGACTTGAAGAAGATGATCTGGATTGACCGATATGCCCAGACTTGCACAGTAAAGAGGGGTTGTGTGAACTTGAAGGTTTTTGTAAACCTTACAAAGCAAAGGTCTAATGTGACTACAATTGCTTGAAGGAGCAAAAAGCCACAGTTTTGTAGCATCAGTGCTGAGCCTGATCATAGAAGCAGGTTCACAAGCTTCAGGAGAAAATCTTGGATTGGCTGTATGCTGCAAATGATGCTCTTTTCTGCTAAAAAGCAATGTATCAATTTCTGTTATTTAGGGTTTGTGCTGGTATTGTACATCTTTATCACGGTTTGAGACTGTGACATCCTTCCATGGTTTTGTTCTTTCATGGATGGTGGTGCGTGACTGAAAAAGCCATCACAAGCTTCTAAATGATAGGGAATCTCTGGAGTAAAAGTACTCATCAACATAATTAAGGCAAAAAAAAAAACCCAAAACACCCAAAACCAAAACAAGTAGCTTGATTAATGTGCTCATGTGAAGAAAAAATTTAACTTTGTGCCACTAAGACTTGATGCAGATGTTCACCTACACACAGAACACTTTCACGGGTTTTTGTGGTTATCTTTTTACTGATGGTGGCTTGGCAGATTTGGCACAGCTAAGAGGGGGTTTTATTAGTGTGTCAGTGATAGGTGCCACGTGTCTCCATTTATGTAATGAAGTTGCACAAGTATCATGAGTTTGTCTGAGAAGGCAGAAGGCAGGCTGGAGGTTTAACAAAAAACCCATCTCTCCTAGGGTACTGTTCTATATGCTCTATGGATTCCAAGGTACTGTTTTATAACCACTTTTAAAGGGCCATTCTCAAGCTTATTTATAAATCAAACTTTGGAAGACTTAAATTTGCTGCAGCATTTTCTGTTGACAAATATACTGAAGTACCTGTGCGTCATCGTACTGCAATCAATTGCAATCAGTTTGGCAATTGCTTAGATAATCCTTGTTGGAAGGAATATGTCGATGGAAAGAGGTTCCTGTTTTAATCCTAATAATGCAAACTGGAATGTCTGTTGTCTGCTGGATTGTTATTTGAAGTGGATGCCAGAAATTCTTATGATAAAATCAGTGATAATCATTATGCCAATTTAAGGAGAGACCAACTCCACCCCAGAAGTTCATAGGAAACAAAATTTGGAAAATTGAATCCAAGATGAGACTGTTTTGGCCCTAGTTCTCTCATTTACCCCAAGTGTGGGTACCCAAATTCTAGAAGCCTGTCTGCCTGTGGGACCTTAGTTTTATTTCTTGTCTATGAAATTGATCTTAGAATTTTGAGATGCTCTTGGCAGGGAATTGATAAGAAAAATATTTATACAGTTGCAGCTGTGTGGTTCTTCCTCGCGTATATACTTGATTCCAGATGTCAAGATCCAAGCAGGAATTAAACGGGGTTTATTTTCTTTTTAAAGGGATGGTAGTCAGTCGGCTCCCCGATATATACAGTAGAGCGATTGCTATGTAGTTTGCCAAAGATTCGGAAGTGGGAATACAGTTAAGAAGTGTTTTAACAGAGGTTGTTTCTTGTTTAAAACAGGAATAATTATGGCACAGTGTAATATGTGAACCATAGTCTTACAAGCAGGTAAGCAGTCCATGAGGCTATAAAAATTCAGCCATGGTTTTTTGATAAACTTTGTTCAATCTGAAATTGGACCTCAAGGACTAACTTTTGCACTTAGATCTTGCTCAGTGCAATTTAAGCTGAACTCTAAAAATACAGGGAAAGCAAAACAGTTTTGTAACAACTCTGAAGAAGTGAATTCTTTTTTAGTTGCAAGTTTTCACAAAGGCCAAGTTGTAGCTCATAATACAGTTGTGTTTTCTAAAAAATTGTTTATAAATCTTTTCTGTCTACTAACATATTTTATCGCTATTTAAAATAGCATTTGTGAATATAGCTGTACTTTTTTAGTTCCTGAAAAATAGCAATCTCAATGTTGCTTTGCTCTGTAGGAAAGGGTGTGTATGTGTTACAAGGAATGTAACCAGAAATTGTAAGTCTTAACATCTGGTTTATTCAGCCTGGATTACGTGATTTGCTTTGTCATTGTGTAAAAAAGTACAGTATGTAAGTGTGGTTCGCTGTTTGAACTAGGATTTGATATGCGCAAGCTCAGATTTGACCCTGTTATTTGGCTCTGTGTTTTGTTGTCAGTTGCTTGCACAATTCTCTTTGCTATTTGATAAAATGACATTCTGTCCCTCAAAAATTCTTAGCTCTTATTTTAATCTGATGTTAAAAACTGAGGTAATGCATTTTATCTAATGCATTAAGAGCTTGAACTGGAAAAATATGAACTGTTTGAGATCTCGTCTGCCAGTTTTTTGTCTTACCAATCTCAATTTCAAATGCAAATGTCTAGAAATGCAAACTGATTGCTGACACTTGGTAATTGAACTAAATATGAGAGCAAGCTCATCCAACCATCTCACTCCAGTAAACATTTTTAAGGGTTTATAGCACTGAACCAAATTTCACTGAATGAAGCTTTTAGGTAGTTTTCAGGAGACATTTTACTAAAAAGAGATTGAAATAATGTTGCTTATTTGCTCAATGCTCGCCATTTCCATAAACCAGGAAAAATGCAGAGCTGAGTGCTGCATCTTGGGGAGAAATGGTAACTAAATATAACAGTCTGCTAATACAAACACAGTAAAACCTCATTTGAAGTAGCCGTTCAAGCAGTCTGGGCCAGTCTTTGTTAATTGCCTACTTGAGAAGATAAGACTTTTTGACCAGTAAAGCAGTAATTTTACTTAGGAGGGAAATTGGTAAAGTATTACCAGTTCATTTAGGTGCCCTGCAGTTTATTATTGACCTAAACAGCTTGTTCTGTAAGGACTTGGTGCCGGTACTAAGAAACAGCGAAAATGAGCCTGATCAAAATACTTGTTGACCTTGTTCCTTATGTCATGGGCTCCTCCTTGTGGGTTTGGGGATGTAGTTCTAAAAAAGAAAACGCCAAAAAAACGCAAAAAAGCAGTAAACATCATATCTTTACTAAGTGAATACGGTTTCCTCAGTGAGCAGACCTGGGCTACATTCTGATAAATTCCAAATTTCTATATTGGAAAAATAGCAAATAAATATTTTGTTCTGCTAAACCGGTTTCAGGAAGCATGTAACTTCAAAACAAATGAAAGTTTTCACACAAGACCACCTCATACAGGGCTCAACAAATATATTGTTCCTAGTTCCCTGCGGCTCCAGAAGTGGACACATTCAGCAGGATTTCTGAGCTGTCTTGGTTTCAGCTGGGATACAGTTAATTATCTTCATAGTAGCTGCCGTGTTTTGAATTTATTGTGAGAATAATGTTGGTAACACTGATTTAGTTGTTGTTAAGTAATGTTTATATTAAGTAACGGACTTCTTCAGTTTCCAATAGAAGCTGAGAGGGAGCACAGACAGGACAAGCTGGCCAAAGGGCTGTTCCATACCATAGCTGTTGTGCTCAGTATATAAATGAGGGTTGGCTGGGGGCGAGGAATCTGTGATTGCTGCTTGGGCCGGGCCGGGCAATCAATCATCAGGTAGTGAGCAATTGTATTGCATCACTCTTTTTATTTTTATATTCTTTTACCATTTTTTTTCTCTTCCATTACTGTTTTATTAAACTGTCTTTATCTCAACCCTCAAGGTTGTTTTTTTTATTTCCTTTTTTAACCTCTTTTCCCTATCCTACTTGGGGTGGGAGAGGCAGGGAGTGAGTCATGGCTGCCTGGCCCCAGTTGCTGGCTGGGGTTAAACCATGACACTTGGTTAGAAAAGCCTCAATGTTCTTGGACAATCATTTTTTTGGAAGCCGAAATAAGTAACTAGCAAAACTGTATTTATTATCCTAATCTCCAAATTTGCACGCTTGTTACTGCTTTCCTGACAGGATGTTTTGGAGGACAGTGTGTCCCTTCCTTGAGGTCAAAGCAGGACAGGGAATAGATCTTCATCCCTAAGAACTGAAGCCATTTTAAACACTGATGCACCTTTGATATGTGGTTGTCTGCAGAAAAGAGGGGTATCAGCTACAACACTTCCTCATATTGTTGTGTGCTCAGAAACACGTCACTGCGAAAGTCTCAAATCTTTACAAAGTCCAGGTTGTAAACTGGAGTGTGTGCAAAGCTGTAATGTATGAAAGCTCAATGTCTTGAGGACCTTTGTACTAATCGGTTTAAAGCTCTACCCTTGCTTTGTAGATAGAGTTTAGCAGGTTGTTTTACTCCATGTGACACAGCTGTTTCAAACGTAGCAAGATAAATGTTGAGGGGTGATTCCGCCCCCCCCCCCAAATCATGACTCTTAATTTACATCCTTCACATCTATACAGGCTGACTAGTAAACAACTATATAGTAAAATTAGAGGGCTGGGTTGGTGGGGATTTTTTTTTTGGTTTGTTTTTAAAGCTGTGTTTTCTGCTGGAAGTCTCCTTTTGAACTTTCTTCTGTAGAGCACCTCCCTTCTGTCCTGACGGGGCTGTGAGTTGGTGTGAGGTGAGTGCTGCTTCTGGATTACGTGGATTTACTGCTGCTCGTTGTGCAAGTTTCCCAATTTGAAGGAGCATCACTAGTTCGATTTCAGTGGCATGGATGTAACATTTCAAGAAGTACTTGACACAAGGAACGCAGGAAGTATCATAAGTAAGATGGGCTTTGTTTGCTCTAAATTCTGTATGCTAAATTCTGAATGTGTTTTCCCAGATATTACATTCTGCTTATGGGGGTGCTGGTCTAGAGAACCTGTCCTGAAAGTGTTCTCCAAAAAAAGCTGAATCCCATTTTACTGATGACATATCGCATGCTTTCAGATGAGTGCAAAGGAGCTGTCTTTTGGTAAATTAAAATGAAATTATGAAGGGGTGTGTGTGTGTTGTGCTGCGGTGGTGTTTTTTTTTTCCCAAAATCTGAATGTAAATCCGATCTCTGATTACAACTAAAAGAGCTGCCAGGAGATCTAATGCAATGGTTTGAAAAGTGGTCAGCTCTTTGGGGAGGAGGGTTGGAAATGAATATCAATTTTCATAAAAGGTTTGATTTTTTTCATGTTTAAAAAAAAAATAAAAAATTGCTGTATTCAGGCAGTAGACTCTACTGACCACAACGTCTGCTAAAACAAAATAATTGTTAATACAAAGCTATACGCTTGCTCCAAGGTACAAGTTTTAAGTACTGATACTTGCTAGGAATTTAGGATTTAATGAAGAAGTGGCTGACTTGCAGAAAGCCACATTCCAACTTAAGCTGAATGCATAGAATTCTAATAAAGAAATGGTACAGTAATTAATAGTGCCTAGCAATTCCATCAGAGATTATCATTATTTTGTAATTTTAAGTAAACTAGGCTTTATTTTGGTGCACTCATGGCAGCTGTAAAGCAAATATTTTCCCTTTAAAGGGGGGGAAAAAACAGATGGGAAAAGGATAGGAGAGGAAATAATGGGAGGCAGGGTGGGTAGGCTATTTGCATTAGATTTAATATTCGCAACATAGTGGTGTGTTGACTACTGTGATGAAAACTTCCTAATAATACTGTCAGGGAGATGGGGGAGAAGGGATTATAGCTGTGACTTCCCTACTGGGAGTCTTTAATTTTGTTTTCTACCGAAATGAAGAGGGCAATTGTCCGCTCCTGAGCCTCCCTGAATATAAATGTGATGTTGCCTTTCACTTACTGGATGGATACCGGGGGGCTGTGGTTTGGTTGCTTTGGGGTTTTGCTAGCTGAGAATGGCTTGCTTTCCTCTGCTGTTTTTAGTGGAATGGGAAAGGGATATGGGAAGGCATGAATCCTCAGCGAGGCGCTTTGCTCTGCCTCTCTTCCTTGGGTGGGTTGCTGAGGACTGAGGTCGGTGGGGGCAGTGGGGACGTCCCACCTGGGAAGCAGCGAGGGAAGGGCACGGCTGAGCGGCGCCGGGCTCTCTGAAGACCTTTGTCCTCAGGGTACAAAATACATACAGGACTGATCCAAGCTCTTAGTTAACCCACAGTCCCAAGCCATACCAGTGATTTGAATTGATTTAATTCAGGAAACGTTTTTGTATGTGAATGAAGGGAGCGAGATAAGACGCTGTAAAAGTCCAGCGTTACTCTGTGGTGAAACTCTACAGATTGAGTGAGCTGGAAGTCTGGCCCTAGCTTACATTTTACTATTAATATTAGGACTTTATTTTTTGCTTTGGTGGCCTGAAGCCTGGTGGAAAGGCTTTATTTTTTCCTCACATTTGCCGATGGGATATTTCGCTATGAGTGAACATGCTCAAACCTTAACACTTTGGTGTGTGTTTAAATAGTAATTGATGTTGGGGGTGGGTGTTTCCTGAGACTTAATGGTGGTTTAGAAGAGTTTAGTCATCATTGGCCAGGAAATACCAACTCCAAATTGAGTTCAGTTATCTAAAAGATATTTCAGTGTCCATCTGAATGCGGTATGTTGTGAGAGACATTGTGTTCATAACAGTCTCTTGTTTTGGTGTTTAATTATAGAATAGGTAGTGGTTATGTGGGTTCTGTGTGCTATAAATATGTCATCTCGGAGTCACTGCCTCTGCTGCCCCAGGTTTTGGGAAGTGGTTGGGTGGTGTTGCCTAAAACTCGTTTTAAATTCTCGAACTGTAAGAAATTGCTTTTGGATTCTCAAATTAAAGAATACTTGCTGCTTCTTGCCTTGGCAACCACAATTGCTGCCTATCTGTCTGTGTACATTTTACAGTATACTTCACTTTGGGATTAAAATTGCACCTTTTCAGGTTGATCAGGTTCTCTTCCACTTTCTGAATGGGAGTGATGATTCTGTGAATCCTCAGGAAGCATTTTTTTTTTTTCCCCTTCAAGACTCTTATAAATGATGTTTACTAGTGATATTTACATCAACTGATGTTCTTCAGTTTACAGATTGACTTGGTCCACACATGTGCTTTTTCCATCTCCTTGACAGAAAGTTAAAGTGCTGGTATTAGAGAAAAGCCATGTTTTATTCCCTCCCCCCACTCCACGGCCTTTATACAAATTGAAGGAGGGGCTTGTTTGGCTGCTTATATTCTTTCCTACCACAGCAAAAAGCATTTTAGACTTGTGTTGGATTTTCACAGAAGCTCATTAAACTTTTTTTCAAGGTGAATTGCCAGTCTCTCGATAGGGTTAAGCAGCTACCATGATAAACTTTAGATCACTATTTAAGAGATCCTGAGAGATAAAATACCAGTAAGGCTGAGTAATGTTTCCTTTTTAATCCCATTCATCCTGCTTAGCTCAGTTCAGATAAAGATGTGCCTCCTCCTTGCAGGAAAGGGTGCAGATGTGATAAAGCCTTTTGTACCAGCCAGTAAACTGAACGGGTCAAATAAACTAGATATGGAGGGTACGGTAGATGGTGCATAATGATCTTAATAGCTTTGGTTATGCAAAAACAAAACAACCCCCAAATTGGTGATGATCTCCCACATAATAAGTGTGTCTTTTTACTGCATAGCTGGTGCATTTTTTCTCTGCTGTTTTTTTTCATTATTGAGAACTCTCTCAAGGGTCTGAAATGCCAGATGTAGTTTATCACCTCGTGTAATGCTGTTTGAAAGCACTTCCCCAATTTTTCATGTGTGGGTATAAATTCATGATGATTTTACTCTTCTGTGGTTACGTAGTCAGAATTTGGAACATGTAAAATCCTTAGTTTTAAAAAAAGCGTAGGTTGGCAAAAATTCACTATTCAATGTTAATGTTGGACTCTGAACCTTTGTCTTAAAATAAGAGTGAGGTATTGAATTTAAAGCTACTTCAAATGATTAAATTTGATATAGTTACAAGGCAAAATCACTTCTCCAGTTATAGCTATACTGCTGAATTGGGGGAATTGGGGCTGCTTAAAGCCTTTGTGTGAGAAGTAGTTATCTAGAGGAATGCTCTTCTCAAATAATTAATTGCATGTGCAACTGAAAAGAGATGGGAAATTTTACAGAAAATATCTAGAAAAAGAGGTATGTATACTATAGTGAACACTTCTGTCGTGCAACAGCGTGTTTATTAAGGGTGGTGCATCTTAGTGGATGGCAGCAGTTTGTTACTTCCTACAGTGACAGAGCTTCTGCTGGGAATCCTCACTGTTCTGCTCTCCTTGGTGAAGGAGGCTCTTTTGCAGCTGGATGCTCTCTAATTTAATTAGTCTCCACTCTTCTAGGACATGTGAATTTTATTGCATGATCACTCCAAAACCCAGTAACAGCTCATACAGTGTTCATACAGTCATACAGGCTTCTACTCCTGTGCTTTTAATCCAATCCACAAGCAGTAGCTTGCGCTTGGCATGATAGAATAAGTAAGTCTGTTTAAGAAAACTGGACAAAAATGAAGAGGCTGGCATATACCAATACCAAGCAACCCTGGTAGTTATAACCAAATACTGTTTTTAGCTTTCTGGCATTTAAAAAAAATTAAAAAAATTATTTGTGTTTGCAGACCCCTTTCCTAGAGATAGTCCAGGTATTTGCTCCAGTCTTTACTGTCTAAGTAAACCGTGTTGACTGAATATTTGTGGGGAGACGAGGAGGGGAGAAAAAATCCACCAGTGACTTCCGTATCTCAAGGCTGAAGTGAGAAATTCTGGGACTGTCTTCCTGACTGTCTCGGTCTCTCTTCTGCCTTTTGGCTTCTTTCCTTCTCAAGACAGGGGAATTTTTCCACCTGTAATCTTGTAAAAATATATATTGGGACTTAACTGTGTAATTGCAGGCCTCTGCTTCCATTAAGTATTATGGTCCTTTGGAAGAGGCTGATGCTTCCTGCTGTCTAGGCCTCTAGCTGTCTTTATTAGTACACCTAGAGACCCTTTCTTTCTTCTGCACGGTTATTTGTATAGGTGTGTGCTGAAGAGTGAAATACCTCTATCAGGCATACAACAGACTTGGACACCATGGGCGAAAGCGGGATTCATGAATAGCACTCAATTCCATTTATAGAACTAAATGTACTACACGGTTTACATACACCAGCTAATTTAAAATGTTTTTCTCTGGATGTTACCCTGCTCCTTGCCAGTTGTCTTTCCAAGTTTTCTTAGGCTATTGGTGAGCACGGCTGGAGCTGGCTAAGCCTTGAAGATGCAGAGGGAAATGAGGTATCTCCTATAGAAATAGAGAAACCTCCGGTGGCCTGTCCCACTGGTGCGGTTGCTCAGGCTTTGCAAAAAGGCACAGTGTCTCTAAAGGTCTCACTTAAGGTGTTGTACCCAAGATGAGGACTGTTATTGCTTGCTCAAACCCACCATTTTCCATTTTCTGGATGGATGGACTTTATGAGCCCATTAACTACAGAACAAAAAACGAGGGGTTTGGTAGATCATATTTTTGATTTTATGTAGACAGCGGTCAGTGCTGCTTCTGGTAGGATGTGGTAAGTGGCACTCACAGTAAGCTGTGCTAGTTACTATGGCAGGATATAGCTACTGCTTCTCATGGAGATGTTCTAATGTATTACAATTGTAGTAATCTCTTCCAAATGTTTGATTGGGAGTCAGGTGTCTCAAAACTGGTGTGGGTGCTACCAAAGCCTCTGCAAAAGCAGACAACTGAAGATGGCTTGTGCTTGTGTGCACCATGGTGTCTTACAGATCCAACTTAGGTGCCTCAGACGTAGCCTTTATTTTGACCCAAGACCACGTCTACTTTGTTTAGGTTTCCCAGAAGTATTTATGGTGTACCTGACCCAGAAGGCAGGCTGTCCAGGCCCTTCCTGTTGTGTGTCACGTCTGTGTACTGAACACGAGGGGATGTGGGTGGTGAAGGCAATTTGCAGGGAGTGTCTCGGGGCACTCTGTCCAACGAAGCCGCATTCTCACCTTATGTGCTCTCTCCTGCAGAGGTTTACCTCTTCATGCTCTGAATTTTTGAGGATTGTATTGTCTGGATTAATTTGTGTAACTGGCCAAGTTTGTGCGGGCAGTAATTGTTGGACTTCTTAAAGCAACAGACATTTTTTCGAATGGTAAGTTAAGCACTATAGAAACCAACAACTTAATTCTATAGGCGAAAAGTGGGTGTTTCATAGAAAGGCTTTTCTTTTTAAATGAGGTATTTGTTAGCACTTCTGATCAAATTAGGTATGACAATGTACTCTCAGTCAGTTCTGCTTTCTTTGACTAGTTGAGTAATGTGTTTATTCCCCGAGAAAAGCTTGTGAATTTCCTCTTCATTTCTTAATACCACATCTTTTTACCTTAAGATTTTGCAAGTTCTAAAATTTGAGAGATCCTATGAAAGATGATAAACGAATTGCGAGGCATCCTCAGGAATTTGTTCCTTTTTAAAATGTGCATCCTGATGTAGCTGAGAACATCATGTAGAAGTCCTCTTCGAGTTCTCTATCTCTACCAAAACCTTTCAGTTTAGTGGGATCTTTAAATAATATTTTTAATTCTACTCATACTGAGAATCTTTACCACTTAACAATCGATTCAGAAAATTAGATACTAGTTACTGACACATTGAAACAATTTGAACCTTTGAAGTCTATTAAACACTGGGGATTTTTACATTGCATTGAGCAGGTAAATTCTAAATGTTTCTCTCGTTTGAAGACTTGAACCTTGCTTGGATTTGTTCAAACTGTCATACTTAATAAACTGATCTGTAATGCTATTAGTTTTCTGCTCAAAATCTATTTAGTCTGTGATGCCTGTCAATAATTAGCCACCTTAAAAGCTACATAAGGTGTCACATTAGCTGTGCTAATGATGAAGTAATTTCTTTTTACTCATGTTTTAGTCCCCATTTCCTTTATTTTTTCTTTGTTTCATTGCCTGCCCCCATAATCTGTGGGTAACTATATCTTCAGAAAGCACATGGTTTCTTTTTTCTTCCCCATTCTCAAAGTAATTGTATGAAGAAGAATCAGAGCCAGAGGACTCAGTTCTGATTTTGCACTGGGGTGAGCGTGGATTAGCTTTACATCATGTGTATCAGCCCGGGATGCTCAGCTTTTACAGGGGTGTTGGGTCATACCTCTTGCTGGTGCTTTGCAATTCCCTTGGTCCCTTCTGGAGTCTCCCTTCAGGGAGAAGGAGAGCTCTGCCGCTCTTTTTTATTTTATTTTATCTTGCAGCTAATTTTACCAATGTAACTGGTTTTATGTGTAACGTAATATTATTATCCAGCAGGAAATACAGCTTCCTACTGTGAACCTCAAGACTATCCAATATTTTAGGAATGCTTTCTAATCTTCTTTCCAGAATAAGGGAAATCAGTAGATCAAATACCCCTGTCCTGCAAAATCCCCACCCTCTAGGAAAAATATTACAAGCTTGCTTTAGATGTCCTGACTCCTGTGAAATGTAAGATTATTTTTTTTAAATCTATTTGTTTTTTAATTGTTTCCCAAGTCCAAGGTGGCTTCTAGAAGAGAATCTTAGAAAAAGAGAGAGCCTTTACAAAAATCCTTCTTTGTAGAAAAGTCACTTAACTGCAGAGGATATTTCAAAAAGTAAAAATATTCTTAGTACAAGAGCATCACCCCCCAACAATTAAACTGCAAAAACTAGAGCAGATCATATGTATCTTCATCTATGAATATGATCTTAAACATGGACAGATTTTAGGTATGTTCTGTGAAGTTAATTTACCTGTTCATTCAAATATTTTTGGATCTTTGACCTTATTAGGTAATAAGGAAGGATGGAATCAGTTTATCTGCTCAGCACTGGTGTCTATGTTTTAACTTGTGCTATTTGAAGTACTGAAACTTTTAAAAATTAATCTCAGTTATTCTGGAAATTTCCACTAGATCATGAATTATAGAAGTTCATTCTAATAAAACATGTATTCAGTCTGAGTGCATTGTCAAGTTAGTAACCTATATTATGATTTTTCACTGCAGAAGCAGGACAGGAATGAGGTAGAGCAACTGCAAGTCTTCCAGCCCCTCTCTGGGACAGAAAATGTGGAAATGCCTCTTGCTGCAGGGTTGGATTTGCAGTACAAAACACAGTCCTCCAGGGAGACTGCGGATGCTCCTGAGCCTGGCCCAGCTTGTGGTTTGTCTTCATCCTGATGTCTTGTATTACAGGGCAGCCTGCTACTAGTTAACACATTATTATTTTTTCCACACAAATTTTACTTGCTTTATCTAGAAAAGACTAATTCAGTAACAGGATCATATGCATCAGTATGTAATTACGAGGGGATTTGTCTGTGGCCCAAACTCCTGATTTCTTCCACGGCCTTCTCAGTTGCTCTGTTTTCATGAGGATTTGGAGTGCGCAGGCTCTAGGCCTTAAAGTAGGCCACTTCCTAAAGCTCTTCCCTAATTTTGTATTGTTGAAACTTTACTTGGTGTGCAACAGTATTTGGGTCTCCTACGTATGGCTCCAATGTCCTCTTGCATCTACAAAACTAGATGTTTATAGCAAACCTGCCTGAATGTATTATTCCAGGGGTGAGAAACTGATGGAGTGCGTATTGTGGTTCCTCCTGCGCCGACGTCGGTGACCAGCTGTAGGGTTTTGGCATGTGTTGCATTCCTGCATGTGCTGTAGGACAATCCAAGAGAACCTCGCTTGTCTTGGCTTTGTTACAGCAGCCCATCGCAGTTCAAAGGTTCACATTAGAGGCTATGAAAAACATTTCATTCCAGACTGTGACATTATTTTGTCACTTTCATCTTTAGTCCATTTTTTGTTGTTGTAAGATTAGAGGGAGAGAGAATCTATGTGAGTAAAAAGAAAGACCTGGTGTAGTTCATAAACTTGATAAATTTTTTAAATATGGGAATAAAAATTTCCATAGTTGTGGTTGCTTTTCAGCTTTGGGATTTAGAATCCTGAGTACACTGAACTTCATCCTATTCTTTCTGCTGTAGATTCAGGGTTCCTCTTTTAACACTAGTAAGGGTACTTCCAGCCAGCATGGCTGTAATGTTTAATCTTGAGAGGCTTCTAAAATGCAGGTGACCAAGACTGATCAAGACAGGACTCAGGCATGAGTTAAGGTTGAACACAGAAGGACTAATATGGGGAAGAAAAAGCAGACTGAGCGTGGAAAAAGAAACCCCACTGTAGCTATCAGATGTGATCTGTGGACTGCAGCCCCTTCCAGGGACAAGGAAGTCCCAAAAGGCAACATGAATATGGGTGTACTGGAAACTGTTGTCACTTAATGGTGTTGGCATCCCTTGAACTCAAGACTTGGAAAAGCTAAGAAAGTTCTGTTGGCTTGTATAGTTAGGCATTGTATACTTTATAGAAATGTTTCTATATAATCCCTGTATAAACATGCTGGAGGTCAACTTCCAGTCTTCATATTTCACAACAGAGAGAGATGGAAAAGGAGAACTTGATTTTTGCAAATGTGGCCTCTTTTTTTATGGAATTTTTTCTCAAAGTAAGTGAGGGAACAATAAGTATATAAAACTCATTAAAAACTCTGGACTTATTCAAAGACTTTAGCTCTCCTTAACAGGGAAAATGGGAGTGACTAAACCAGGCTGCTCTTCCAAATTCTTATGCTACTACTTTTGCAGCTTGATCAATTTCATTGAAGAAGCCTCATTTATGTAAAATATTAAGTGTAAATAACTGAAGAACGTGTTATTGCATAGGTGATTGATATTTTTTGATAACATTTATGACTATCAACTTTGCCTAAGCACTGGAAAAAAATCAATTTGGCATTACTCTTAAATAGGCTTGGTGTGAAAATTGAGGCAGGATAGTTTGTGGCTTCTAACGGCACTTTTTGAGGCATGTAATTCAAATACCTGTGGACACCTGCATAATTTTACTGTTATGAGGCTAAATTGTCCAGAGAAACATGTAGTAGCTACTTGGCTTTTTCTTCTCCTAACTTATATGAGTTCTGCAATGCTGTTTTTTCTGAGTAGGAATCCAACTTCTCAAGTCTCGATGCTGGGAAACAGTGTGATAAATACTTGTATTTAGAAGGGAAGGCTTTGTGTAAATGATTTCAGCATCTTTATATGCAGTGGTAAGCTAGGCTGGCTGCTACAAATGTCAAAAGAGACCTCTGACAGAGAGATGAGGAGTTCTGCAGTTGTTGTCTGGGAATCCTTTCCTTTTCCACAATATAACACTGCTGAAGGAGACCACTGCCTTTAATAGTGATAGCTGGCTGTTTGGTGCGATGTGTGCAGCTCCAGAAAGCTGCAGGCAAGATGCCACTGTGAAGGTGATCTCGGGATGAAGTTTGAGCTGGGAAGATGCAGAACAAACCGTAAGTGGAGTAGAAGGATGGCACTGTAATAGAGATAAGTGGCACCTGATGGGCAATCAGCCTTTGAAATGAAATCTGTCTTTTAGGAAGTAAGGTGAGGTATTTGCACCCAGCAAGTGCCAGAAAATGCATGTGGGGATACCCTACTCATTCTGATGTAGACAACCCTTGGTTTGTTAGTGCTTGTTGGTGTCTGTTTGCAAGACACTAGTTGCCATTAGTTAACCAGGGGTGAAGATTGCTAAAGCTGCTAGAACAACAGTGCAGTCTGAGTGGGCTTTTGAAGTTCAGCCATGTGCACTGATGTTGTCTGGCCAAGAGTAACATGTGGCTTTGGTAATCTTAAAAGGGACATAAGATGATGCTTGGTCCCCCAGGGGTTGTGATCAAGATCCACTCTTGTGGGACTTGCCAGCAAGAAGGTATTATGCCAACTTCTTAGGAGATCTCATTTTCCTAGAGTCGAATAAGCTAGCTTTCTATCTTAATTCAGTACCTATGTCACCAGCTTGCTGTTTGCATCCCCTGCTCATAAGTTCCATTCCTGTGAGTGAAGTAAATAAAGTGAAGTTTAATGTACATAGCGGAATTGCATGATAATTGATGGATGTATAATTGACTCCCTGTGAAGGAAGGTAGTGTTGTCTCCCACATAATTGTAATGACATTCTAAACGATGGTGTCTGTATTATCACTGTCCTAAATGTTGCCTATTGTATAAGGGCAACTACACCTTCTGTACGTCTATTCTGTAAGGAACAGACTATTTTTTTTAATGGTTTCTTGACTGAGAAAGGGAAGACAGAGTGCACTGTTAAGAATGGTTCTCTGTGAATTGAGTAGTTACACTACTGCCAGAATAACTGAGTTTATTCAAGGTACTGCTCAAATCAGGGGACCCTGTGACAAGTCAGTGGTGAAGATAGCACAGTTGTGACGTTTATGGTGGTATGAAGCTGGCAGCACAATATCCCGTGTCCCTGTGGTGCCTGCCCTGCTGCTGGGTGCCAGCTGTTACATGGCAGGCATTCTTAGACTGCTTTCCTCCTCATCCTGTCTTCTTCCAAGCTCGAGTTGCCATCCCAGGAAGCAGCTGCCTTTTGTGGGAGTAAGGTGATGTGTTGCCATCTTGATACCGGAGAACAAGGGCCATTCATTTCATCTACCAGACATAGAAAGGCTGCCGAGGGGTGTGGGATTTCAGGGTTTGTCGAGTGATATTTCTGTGTTGAGCTTGAAGCATCATTGATTGCTCTGATGAACTTGAGGCCCAGTGAGAACGAAGACAATTTTCCTGTTGTTGTTTCCTGTTTGGCTTTGCTTGTT